>CM034701.1:224329194-224346034 GCA_020142125.1 Phrynosoma platyrhinos | reverse complement strand
TTCCACTTTATTATCGCTTTTTGGCCCATGTGTGATAACGTCCTAGGACTTCAAAATGCAGCTACAGAAGAACTGAAAAGGACCCTCAAGTATAATGACAGATCAGTGAACACCAAGGTCGGGACTGTCCGTACCATAATGCTTCTGATTTCTATGTATGGTTGTGCAATTTAAACAGTAATGAAAGCAGATGGGAAGAAAATCAACTAATATGAAATGTGGTATTGAAGGAAAGTTCTACAGGCACCACTGACTTTAAAAAAGAAAATTAACGGCCTCCCAAAGCAAATCAAGCCTGAATTCTCCCTAGAAGCCAAGATGGCAAAACTGAAACTGTCATACTTTGGAAGTATCATGAGAAGACAACACTCATTAAGAAAGTAGATAATGCTAGGTAAGACAGAAGGCATTAGGAAGAAGGAAACTTATTACAGGTGGGTAGATTCAATCAAAGAAGCCACAGCCATGATTTTAGAAGACCTGATAACAGGGTGACTTGGGGGACTCTCGTTCACAGGATTGCCATAAATCAAAGTTAATCTGACAGCAATTAACAACAACAAACAATGGAACATTGGCTCACTACCAAGGTTTTCTGTGTCAGTATGGAAGCCACTGTGATGTGCTTCTCCTAACTTTCTGGCACGCAAACAACAACACCATGTAAGAAGGGCTCATGTAAGAAGGTACTCATGTAAGGACTGGTGGCACAATCAGCACCTATCCTGACATCAATTCAGAGCCTGGGGAAATTAATTTTTAGATTGCATCTTCCAGAATCCCCTAGCTACCATGACCAGTGACTAGGCTGGCAAATGATTCTAGCATTTGTAATCCAAAATGTAATTCTTTCAAGCATTAACTGACACCCTATAGTAGGCATGACAATACCAGGAAAGCAGATTGTCCTGAGTACTTACATGATTCAAAGAATGCTACTGTCCAGTCTGAAATAAGAAAAAACATTATTTTGCACACTAAGCAGCCGATATTGCAGATATACCTTATTGAAACTATTCATCCTGGCATGGAATTTGAAGAGATAAGATGACATCATGCATTTTCCTGTGAGAAACTGAAACAGGCATCATTTTTCCAACCTTATTTCTGGATTGTTGGTTCTTTGCCATATGCTTGTTAACCTGTATGTAGCTAGAATTCCTTAAAGTTCACTGTTGGTGTCACATGGGCTCCCAAGTAAAAGAAGCATGGTTCTCTCACCTCTTCTCTTTTGCCACAAGGTACCAAAATCTTAACTTTAGAAATCCTATCATGTAAGGCTGCAAATGACAGTATTGCCAAGTAAACAACATTGTGTGTGTGTGTGCCTTCAAGTTGCTTGTTTGACTTAATGTGACCCCATGAATTACATAGAGTTTTCTTAGGCAAGAAATACTCAGAGATTGTTTTGTAAATTCCTTCCTCTGAAACATAACCTGCAATGCTGGGTATTTGTTGGCAGTCTCCCATCCAAGTACTAACCAGAACTATGCTTAGCTTCCAAGATCAGACAGGATTTGGTGCTTTTAGGGTATTTAAGACATCCAGATCAACATTGGCATAACTCTTAAGAATATCTTGGACTTTGGAGTTTCAGGAAATTAATATTACAGGAGAATAAACACAGATTTATAATTCTTTTCATATATATTTATTGTGTATAACTATTACCTTATGCAATAACCCATTCCTTGTAGACGTTCATCATATCAGATATTCATTTCAACCTAAGTATATAATCTGGTGAGGAACATAATCTTACACACTATATTTAGTAGATGAGGTATCATATATCTCACATTTCAATTTTTTAAATAAAATTTTATTGATTAAAATAAGTTACCACAATACAACCAATTAATTCTTCCTGATTTGTCTTACATTCCTTTCAAAACATAACATAATATAATAATTCTTCTGTCTTCTATTCAACATACTTACATACTAACAAACATAAACATAACATCCAAACTACTTCCTTTTGTCCATCCTCCACTGATTCATTTCCACATTAGAATTACAGTACAGTGGTACCTCTACTTACGAAATTAATTTGTTCCACAACCCATTTCGTAAGTAGAAAATTTCGTAAGTAGAAGCAAATTTAACATGGAAATGCCCTAATCCATTCCAAGCCCATAGAATAGCCGAGGCTGCGGCTGGAAGGCCGCCTCTTTCCAGCCCCTTCCAGCTGCAGTCTCGGCTATTCTATGGGCTGATCCTGGAAGCAGAGGATTCCTCCACTTCCAGGATCAGCCCAAGGAACAGCTGTGGCTCCGACTTGAAGGAGGCCTCCTTCCAGCCGCAGCCTTGACTATTCTATGGGCTGGTCCTGGAAGTGGAGGAATCTTCCACTTCCAGGACCAGCATAAGGAACAGCCTGGAGATCAGAAACCACAAATATCACAAGCCAAAAAGCCACAAGCCACAAGTCCTACCTTCCTGGATCTCAGAAGCCACCAATTTCGCTAGCCACACTTCCTCTCCTCTTTCGCAAGCCCAAACAGTGCTGCCTAGCTTAATTTCGCTAGGCAAACACTTCCTCTTTCGCTAGCCAATACAGTGCTGCTTTGCTAGATTTCACTAACCAATGGCATGCCACGAAATTTGGAGAGCAGCTCGTTCGCGCCAATTTCATAAGTTGGAACGCTTTCTTGAGTCGAAGCAAATTTTTTTTGGAGGCGCATTTCGTAAGTTGAATTTTTTGTTAGAAGAAACATTCATAAGTAGAGGTACCACTGTATTTTCTGGCATATATGACTACTTTTTAACCCAGGAAAATCTTCTCCAAGTCGGGGATCGTCTTATACGCTAGGTGGAGGAGGAGGAGGAGGAAGAAGGGGTGGTGCGGCACAAGGTAGGAGGAGGAAGAAGAGAGGAAGTCAGGTTAGAGGAGGAGGAGGGGGGAGGAAGGGGTGGCATGGTGTCGCGTGAGGCAGGAGGACGAAGCAGCATATATTTTTGCATATATTTTTGTTTTATCCTTGGTTTCTTCCCAGCCCAAATGTACTCTGACAATTGTTTTTGCCAGTCTTTTAACACTTTTTCATTTTTAATTATTGGAATTGTTTGAAATAGAATGAGAATTTTTGGTTATATATTCATCTTTACCACTGAGATCCTATCTAGTAATGTTAACTTTAACTCTTTCCACCTATTCATATCTTTTTTTATTTCCTCCCACTTTTTCCCATAATTATTTCAAAAGAGATCTGAATTTTGTAATATCTATTCCTAAATATCTAGCTTTTTTGTTATGTTGAAACCTGTCACATCTTTTATATCCATTTCCTCTTTTTTGTCATTTTTTGTAATTACATTTGTTTTTTCTTTATTTTTAAGCCTGATATCAGTTCAAATCTTTTCAAATATTTTATTAAATTTGGGATGCTATTCACTGTAATTATGATATCGTCCGCAAACGCTCTCATTTTATATTGACCCCCCTTTATTTTTTATTCCTTTTATTTCTGTTGTGTATCTAAGTTTTCTTAATAAGATATCTACTGTGATTACAAATAGTATCGGTGACAAGGGGAATCCCTGTCTTGTCCCTTTCTCTATCAATATCGCTTTTGTACTACTTCTGTTAATTATTATTTTCACTGTTTGTTTTTTATATATTGCATTAATCCATTTTAAGAAGTTTTGTCCAATTCCTATTCACCGTAATATATTTTCCATTAAATTCCAATCTAAATTATCGAAAGCTTTTTCTAAGTCCAATAGTATTATTGCTAATTTCCTTTCATTATGTACTTCAAACAATTCTGTTACTTTTATTATTTGTCTCATGTTCTCTTTCAACTGTCTATTTGGTACAAAGTCACTTTGTTCTTCTGATATTACATCTGTAAGTATTGGTTTTAATCTTCCTGATAATATATATGCAAACAATTTATAATCTTCATTCAAAAAAGAAATTGGCCTATACCCATTTGAGTCTTCTTTATCTCTTCCTTCTTTTAGTAGTATCAAAAGCATGATGGAGGAATCCTTTTTTTCTCTAATATTATTATAGTCAGTAATAAAGAGTCACTAATTTCTTTTTTAAATATTTTGTAAAATTTTCCAATTAATCCATCTGGTCCTGGATTTTTATCATTTTTCAAATGTTTTATTGCCTCATAGAATTCTTCCTTTAATATTGGTTCTTCTAATTTTTGTGTTATTTCCTTTTTTATTGTTGGAATGTTACTCTGATTCAAATAGTTTTCTATGTCTTCTTTTATCTCTTTTGCTTTATATACTTTGTTAAGGTGATCAAAGAATATTTCTTTGATTTTTTTTTGTTCTGTAAATGTTTTGTTGCTTTTTTAATCTTTGTAATTATATTTTTCTCTCTCTCTTTTCTTAACTTCCAAACTAGCCATTTTCCCATTTTGTTCGCACACTGAAATTGTCTTGCTTTTACTTTTTTATCATTTCTATTATTTCCTCTGTCTTCTCTATTGAACATTGTTACTGTAGTATTTTAATTTCTTTTATTATCTTTATTAGTACTTTTTATTATTTTTATTTTCCATTATTTCTTTTGATATTAAATTCATCTTATCTTTCCTTTTCTTTTGTATCTCTTTATGTTTCTGTATAAAAAAATCCCTGAATTACAGCCTTAGCTACATCCCAGACTATTTCTATGCCATTGCCCAGCATAACTGTCATTATTATTATTTCAGAGAGTATTTCTAACTTTTACCCTATAGTCTATAGGTCAGCACCAGCACAGAAATCACATGAAACAATTAACTGGCCCTTAACTTATGGAATCTGACACTTTTATCACTGTTGCAGACATTTGTTTATTTGTTTTGCAACTAGTTACAACTTGAGAATTTTGCTTCACAAACAAGAATTGTTTCAGCCAACCAAAAATGCCAAATCATGGCTAGGCTTCCTGCTACCTTATGTAGTATTCACCATTACATCTGGTGTGTTGCTCAGAGAATCTGAAGAATGCCCAATGATGATACTCACCTGTAAACCAGGCATTCCTTAGAAAAAGTTTTCTATCCTGTCTTTTACAAAGGTAAGTACCTTTTAACTTTTGATCTCTAAAAGGCATAGCATGAAATATAACAGGTTTTTTTTTTTTTGTTGTGCACATTGAAGTCATTTCAGACTTGGCAACCCTAAGAGGAACCTATCACGGAGTTTTCTAGGCCAGATTTGTTCAAAGAGGGTTTGTCTTTGCCTTCCTCTGAGGCTGAGAGAGTATGATTTGTCTATGGCCACCCAGTGGGTTTCCGTGGCTGAGCAAGAATTCAAACTCTGGTGTCCAGAATCTAATCCAACACTCAATAGAACTGGCTCTCAATACAATGGATATGTTCTCATTATTGACAAATCATAATGGATTTCCTATGACAAAATTAATGGATCTTATTCTTATACCTCTCAACCCAACTGTGAGGGAGCAGTGTTGTAGCTGCTTCTTTGCATAAGAACATGTTGCCTAGATTTTGGGGCACACAAAATAAATCCTGCTTGCAGCCATACCTTTATCCTTGTCCCAAAGTATAAAAGCTTGGGAGACATGGTGACTTCAATGCACCCTCTCCATGGAATCCAGTTCCTCTGTTGTGGATAGAATAATGATGGCCTTTCTTTGTTATGAAACACTTGCTATATTCAATAATCACTGATAAATCTTCCTTTTCTCCACTGATTTTGCCTCATCTTTTTCATTCTTAGATAAGGTTGCCCAGATCCCAGCCATAAATCAAGACACTCACAATATAGGAGAACTCTAGTATGGGCAATAATGATGTCAATTGCTTCAATCATTATGTGATTGCCCTCATGAACACCATGACCATCAGCCATGAAGCAGCCACATGCAATAAGCCTTACCAGTTACCGAAAGCCTTAGACAACAGCTATTCAGATATAGGCTGTGTTCATGAGCTGCTAGTTTGACATTAGGTTTCTCCTGCCAACTGTCTACTGAAGGAACAAGATGCAGGAGATGACTTGTGTGAATTAGCATTTAACTATTACTTGTGGGAGGGAGAGTTTAACTTTTGGAGAAGACAAAAGAAACATCAAAGCTCTATGAATGCATTCAAAGATGAGGGTATGGAGATTTGTACACCTGCTGCCTCATTAGCAGGAAGTTCTGAAAAGCATTAAGATGAAAGCCATGTACTCCACTGGGAACCCTGCTAGGTATGGGAAGGCCAAGGATGATGCTGGCACGGGTGGTGATGTTTGGGACACTGCTCACATGTGTGCCTCCATGCCTGCTCTACATCTTGAACCCACACACAAATTTCTAAATTCATGAAAATACTTTAGACATTTAGGATGTGGTTGTCCACTTGACCTTGCAGAGGGAGAGGGTGGAAGATTCTCTGACTTGTAGATGGTGAACTCACTCATAAGTACAATTTAGCTAAGAAGCAAATTGTCAAGGACAGAGAAAAGAAGAGCCTCAAGCTGGAAGCATTGTTCAGTGCTCTAAGCCTTCTGCTTTGGCAAGCCAGTTTCTCTGTGCCATATGTGGGATAAAGCTGCCCTTGAAATGTTTATCTCATTGAATCAATAGCAATGGAGAGTATTGTTGCCCAGCAAATAAACTTCTTTTGTCAGCATGTCTTAAGTGCCAGCAAAATTGGCACTTGCATAAAGAGAGAGGAAGAGATAAGCAGTCACTTTTTTTTAGAGGTGACTTCTAGCACTGCAAATCTTTAACATGTCTCTTTTGCTATTACTGGGTACTACTATTAATTATTGATTGTGTTGTTATTGTCTGGATGTCTGCAAGGCAGGAAGAAATGTTTTATTGGTAACATCTGTTTTTGTGTATTTCAATCATGATTTGTGGTTTCAGGTTTCTCACATTCATTAGTTATGTGCTATTTGGTATGCATATAAACAGGTATTTAGAGAATAGGAATTAACATGAAGCCATTTGGATTATTTTTGCAGTTGAACAAGGGAAGCCTTAAATGATATGTCTGTAGTCAGTAACTGATTGCCAGGTACAAAATACCCATATATAGGGTCATTTATGAAGGGCACTCAAGTATTTGAGTTGCAATCTTTTTCACTCAAAATATAGGTCAGTATGAAAGACCATTAATCTCTTGGTTGCCACTCACATTCATTTTGCATGGGAAATCCATGATTTATACATCAGTGTTCCTGATGCAAATAGTTGATGTTATTTGCATGTATTTTATGCTTGGGAAAATCTTTAAAAGTTCCATCAACTTCATAAAATCCCTCTCCAACATCAGCACAGTTCTGCTACATTTACACACCTGACCATGCTTTGCAAACAACTGGCAACCCTAGAAATCATAAAGACAACTAATGCAAGAACTGCTGGTGTACATTGGCTAAGTGACGGAACTGACTTCCTATGCATGCTTGTCTTGTGATGTGCCCGCCTTCCTATGCATACTTGTAAGTCCCACTAAACTCAGTGAGCCTGGTTTCTGAGTACACCTGGATAGAATTTTACTGTACACCATGAATCAGTAATTCCCCATCACTAATCTCATTTTATCCACAAATTCAAACAGCCTTAGGCAAAACACATATACAGCTTCAAATGTCATCTGCAGTGTGGGGGTAAAGGTACTGATCTACTTCATACTGTTGTTGCAAGGATTACAAAACAATGTACATGAAGAACTTTGTTTGAACATTAACTGCTCTGTGTAAAATGCTAAATCTTCCTCCTATATAGGCTACATCAGACTGAGATGCCTATAAGTAAATATGCAATCAATTTCAGTCATAGGCAAAAGGAGAGTGAGCACTAACTACCATGTGGGGCATTCATAGGAAACTTTGTGTTTGAAGCCAGAGGGATGACAATAATTTTTTCTGTCTTAATGGAATCTGTGAGAAAGATGGTCAAAATATTCATGCTCCCTGAAGCTTGGCCTTAATTTTCATTCACAATATGATTGTGAATGATAGAGTTCAATTCCCAGCTCAGCCATGTAAACCCACTGGGTGACCTTGGGAGTCACACTCTCTCAGCCTCAGGGAAAGGCAATGGCAAATGTCCTTTTGTCATGAATAGAAGTCCCCTCCTCATTCATGTGAGGACTTCCCCCAGACAAAAAAGACTTAGGGCCTCTACAGACGGGCGGCTGTGGGCTGCCCCAAGAAGCTGCGGATTGGGACCAAGGCTGCACCATGCCTCAGCCCTGATCCACCTTTATGGCGCCTCTGAAAAGAAGTGCTAAAATAGTGCTCCTTTCAGAGGAGCCAAAAGGGGCGCCGGAAGAGGCACCGGGCGCCTCTTCCGCACTTCTTCCGGCTCAAGTGTCTGGTCGCTGAGCCAAAAGGACATCAATGGCAATATGCAATGGCGGGTATTCCGATGACGTCCTCGGGAAGGGGTTGGGGCACCCGGCGTCTGGCTGCCCCTCCCCTTCCTGGGCTTGAAGACAGCGCTTTTCACCTTCTGCATCCCCCCTTAGATGTTAGGGAAAGGGACATACTAATGAAGGCTGACATCATATTCTAATGAAAGGTTACATCACAGCTGATCAATCAGTTGGGTAGGACCAGGAACTTCTAGATGTTTCCCAAGCAAAGGTTTTAAAAGGACTTTTCCACCACAAGGTTTTTGAATCTTCTTTTGTCTGCTTTTCCAGCTGTTGGGCCATGTGCCCAGAGGCAGGCCTAAGGGATGCTGGTCAGAGCTGAGGCTATGGCGGCCAAGCTTTCCAACATCCAGGATGACAAAGCCCATCTGAGTTTGTAAGTAGAGTTAGGACTATGTACTGCTAGATAATGATTAGGCCTTCTGTTATTTTATTTGGCTGACTGAAATGACTGTATGTTCTGTAACTATATTTCTCTGTCTGTGGGACAGGGAGGTCCTACAAGTAAATGATATCTTTGCTCTAGAACTCTTTAGTTAGAATAAAGTACTTGTTTCTTCTATACTCCTTATACACACACCTTTAACTCAGTTACTGTTTGCTGAAATTAGCAAGGGAAGGAAACTACAACTCTCTTAGCAAAGTCCTGATGTGTTGCTAGGAGGAAGGGGCATTGTAATTCATCAGGTGGTGGCAGCTTGGTTTGGATGGTCTCAAGGGGTCCCTTCAGTTCAGCAGGGGTGGGAAGGGTGACCCAGGAGGCCAGGGATTAAGGATATATTGGGGCACAGAGCCAAGACAGGGTTGCTGAGGTTGGTGACTGAGTCCAGAAATCATCACACTTCTGAACAAATCTTGCCAAGGAAACCCCAAGCCTTACAGTCACCATAAATTGAACATGATTCGAAGTCACACAATAAACAAACAAAAGTTTTGAATTAAATAGTTTTGAATGTTATACATTGGCAGCTTCCTCTCATTCTTAAAACATCCACCTGATTGCTATAAATTGATTTAATATTATAGGGTTTGTTTTTTTATAAATTGTCACCTGACAGAAACAAGGGGTTTTTCTAAAGCAAGGCTGAAGTCCTACAATGTTTATCTGAAAGCAAATCCTTTTGAACTCAATAGAATGCCTGTTCAGAAGTAATTGCATTTCTAGTTTCAGCTTTGTAGGATTGCAATGTATATGTTTCTTTTATGCATTTTACCCTCCAAATGTTTTGGCCTAAAACTCTCAGTCAGTTTCCCCACCCAGAAAAGTCAATGGTAGTGGATGGCTTGGAAGTTTTAGTATAAGCCATATGTAGGGTTTCCCCACACCTGATTTAATGGCTCATGACATTTCATGAACAGGTAAGTAATTTTCCTCTAATAGGCAAGACATAGAATCACTGGCCAGCACTTCTCAGGAAAAGAACCTAAGGCATCAGATCCCATCTGATCTTAGAAGCTAAGCAGAGTCAGCCCTGGCTAGTACCTGGGAGACTGCCAATGAATACCAGGTAAATAAAGCAAGCAGATGTTGGGAGACCTGAATATTCTTTCATTCAAAGGAAACAAATCCAATATTGGGCCTCTACAGACGGGCCCTTTAGGCCGTCCTGGAAGCAGGGATGGGGAGGGGCAGCTGCACGCCGGCCACCTCAGCCCCTCCCTGAAGATGTCCTGACGTCACGCGCCGTTATGCACAGAGCGTGGTGTCAGGATGTACTTCCAGTGCAGCCTTTTGACATGCTGCACCAGAAGGGGCGCCAAAGAGCCACACAGTGGCTCTTGGAGCAGCCTTTTGCCACTCCTTTCTGGGCTGGCAAAAGGGAGAATCAAGGCTGCGCTGTCCAGTAGCCTCAGCCTCGATCCTCCACTTCCCGGGACGGCCCAGGGCCACCCATCTGCAGCCCCCCATTATTTCCTCTGGAATCTGCTATCTCTCTGAGAACTGGAGAACATGTGGAAATACCTTTGTATGGTGAAAAAAAATTAAACAATGGATCTGATTAAGTTGTGGGGGGCGGGACTTCTGCCCCCGCCACAGCTGTAACCATACGTGACTCCATGTCCTCCAAACACAGTCTTAAATACCGGACTGGAGCCTTTGCAGACTGCCAGAAATAGTGCAAATTGAGTCCACTTTAACTGCCCTGACTCAGTGCTAGGGAATCATGGGAACTGTAGTTTATTGTGACACCAGAGCTCTCTGACACTGAAGGCTCAATGTCTCAGAAAAAAATACAATTCTGATGATTTACTAGCACTGACCCAGGGCAGTTAAAGTGGACTCAATTTGCACTATTTCTAGCAGTCTGCAAAGGCCCTAGGATGCAATTCCTGTATTTAACAAACAGAACCTAACTCAAAATCCTTACTTCAGGCATCAACAAACACAACAGTTCCCAGTTCTTCACTGTACCTTAGTAGCTGTTTCTTTACATAAATTCAGAGCAGCCTTAAAACACCTCTCAACAGCCTCCCAGTCTGATTTCTCGATAATTGAGGGACCTTGCCCGTGCTCCCACTTCTGTCCTTTTTCATCCCACCAGGTACCTTCTAAGTTGGTAGTGCTACCCGGTGAAAGTCTCCCACTTACACAGGTGTGAACTTGAGGTCCGAATTCTCCTTCCCACCGTGGGTCCCATAAAGAGACTTGGGAGTGTGCACCTACTCCTGGCCTTCCTCTTCCTCTTTGAAGAGACACTGGCCACCTTCCTCTACCTGGGCTCCCCGTCACCTTCGGTTCTCTATCCACAACCGCCCCACATAGTCCCAATCTTCTGTGTCTCCCTCTACTGTCCACCTCTTCCTGCCTTTTTATCCTCTCCCTCTCTGAGCCCTGGAATTCCCCTCAGTCCTCCCACTCTTCGACCTCAGACTCTGCTTCCTCTTCAACCTTCTTTCCTTCCAAGACTGTCTCCTTTTGTTTTCCCATGCCATCCTGAATCCCTACTGCCTCATCAGCCCAAGTCCCTTCACCCTCTCAGTCACAGCATGAGCCCAATAGTTGTTGCGTGTTATCATTTGACATGTACTTGATAATTACTATTCTATACATTTCAGTGTATACTCAGTTTCTCTACAAAATATCCTTAGAAAGGATATGGCATCACAGTATAAAGCTTCATATCCTTAATCTCAGCACAACTTCTGGCATCAGTGATTTTCTTTTCTCCCTCATGAACTATCAGCCATTGTCAAAATGACTTTGAAGATGATGGACAGAACAGCTAAGGGGATGTTCTGATACCATAGTTATTTCTGGATGTGTTATAATAGCCAATTTCATGCAGAGGGTGTGCATGTGCTTCTGTACTAGAACTGAGTCCTTGAAAAGAGTTAAGACATTCCCACATTACCTGGAGATCTAGAGCCACTACTAGCATATCAACTGTTTAGCAGAAAAATACCCAGACATAAATCTGTGAAAGGACTACAGCATGAAGAGAGAGAGAGTAAATAATAAAGCAGGGGAACATTAGTATTCAAGAGACTGATTCAGAGAATTGCAAATATAAGTGTGAGAGGAGTGAGAAATAGGCTTGCTTAAGCTGAAGGTATGTCAGTGCTTCACTTCTTAATCATATTATTCTGCAATTCATACTTCATATATAGATATCATTCACCCTTGGCTACAGAATGGAATACCAAGTCGTGTCCCATTAGCAGTTTCCTTAAACAGTTTCCCATGCCTGCTTCAATTGCATGAATGTATGAAAAATGTATTCTAGACTAAATGCATATTATATCTACTGGTTTCTCAAGAAAATGTGCATATAGCAGGGTTTACAGTATTTTGGTGGAATTAGAGAAAATGATACATAGTCACAGTATAATTTTGAAGCTACTCACTGTGATGGAGAATATTTTCTTCTGTAACATATCTATTACCTCTGAACTGAAGCTGCTCACAAATTTGTCTGCACTTACTATAAAAGTCCCATTTTCAGCCCTCTTCTGTGGTACATGGATATAGATACGGTACTCATAATTGTTTCAAATTGCTATGCGTGACTAGCAAATAATCTTACAACATGGATCTGTTTGGCTGCATAAAACCACATGACACCATTTTAAAAATGCACCCATGATGCCCTCAGAATGACCAGCAACCGCATCACATCCCCACTAGTAAGTGACAACTGTAGCACCTCAATTTTTTCCTGTTGTACATGAAAATGCCTCCAAATTTAACTATACAGAAGGGAAGATTTTTAAATAATTTGTTATTTGTTGTTAACTGCCTTCACGTCGGTCTCTACCCATGGCGACCCTATGGATGAGATATCTCCAGGCCCTTCTATCCTCTAGTGCTCTGCCCACCCCCTGCAAACTCATATTTGTTGTCTCTTTAATAATGTGCATCCATTTAGCCTGTGGCCTTCCTCTCTTTCTACTTCCCTTCACCTTTCCTAAGTCTTGTCATCTTGGCTTCTAGGGATATCTCTGGCTTGATCTGCTCGAGGACTCATTTGTTTGTCTTTTAGGCTGTCCATGGGATCCTCAGCACTCTTCTCCAGCATCACATCTCAAATGCATTGATTTTCCTCCTATCTTCTTTCTTGACTGTCTAGTTCTCCCATCCATACATGGTAATAGGGAATAGAATGGCTTGTATGATTCTGACTTTTGTGCTGAGTTGTATGTTTTTGCATTTTAGGATCTTTTCAAGTTTTTTAGATAAAGTACCGTCTCATTGGCTTTGTCAGTAGAGTTTAGAAAGAATGAATATAATGACATGCTGAAGGCTGTCCATAACAGAAAAGTGGTAGGATGCAGCTCACAATATCACTGCATTATGGATGGCTTCAGCATGTCATTACATTCATTCTTCTTAATAGTAATTTTTGAAATCCAGTTTGCAATAACAAAGGACACTGATGAAAAATTTAGAGTACTCTAGGAAGAGTTACACAAAAGGAGAAATTGTTTTTGAGCCATAGTAGATTTGTCCCAAAATTATGGCCCCTATATAGGAGGGATTTTTGTACACTAAATTGCTATCACAAGAATAGTGCTAAAGCAATAACTGCCTGCTATGCTGCTAGTGTACACTAAAGGAGATTGTTTTTATTCTGGATCCAATGCATGAGACCAGACCAGCCACTTGCTTTGGACCCAGAATGACAATTGAAGCAATTTGCTTCAACAGTTCTCACTTCCACTGCTTACTGATAAAAAGTATAGTAGTACAATTGGCAAGAAAGAATAGATGAGTATTTGTTGATGTTGCGTGCCTTCAAGTCATTTCTGACTTATAGTGATGCTAAGGCGACCCTATCATAGGGTTTCATAGAATCATAAAGCTGGAAGGAACTATGAGGGCCATCCAGTCCAACCCTCTGCCATGGATGAATTCACAATCAAAGCATCCCCAACCAATTGCCATCCAGCCTCTGATTAAAAACCCCCAAAGCTGGAGATTCCACCACACTCTGGGGCAGCATGTTTTTGGCAAAAATTGTTGAGCCCTTGCTTTCATCTGAGGCTTAGAGAGTGTAACTTCCCCATGGTCACCCAGTGGTTTTCCATTACTGAGTGATGATTTCAACCCTGGACTTCCTGTATCTTAGTCCAGCACTCAAGCCTCTACACCAAGCAGGCTCTCAGATGAATATTATGTATCAGTTATGTATCATTTTGTTCACTTTCTCCACATCAAAGCCTAGGAGGAGGAGGAGGACAATGAGGACAACTCCATCTTTTTTCCAATACTGAGATTCAGGACAGCTCACAAATTATTAAAAGCAGTTATACGTTAAAAACATGCAAAACCATCAGCTAGCTATCTAGATGACTTATTTAGAAAACTGTAGTGTTAAAAGCATTTCAAATTAATTAAAAGACAGTATACTTTAAAAAAAATAGCACACCAATTAAGGTCCATCAAAGCCAATTCCTAAAAGCCTGACAGAATAGGAAGGCTTTCACTTGGTGGTGGAAGGAGCTCAAGTCCCAAAATCTGGAAGCAGCCACTTAGAAGGATTTTTCCCCCTTTCAATTAAAGATTCTTCTCCTTTTCCTACATGGAAATAATGAGAATGTCTACTTCTAATTCTGTATGTCTACTGCTAGATATATTATAGTCACATATAGTCCTTATCAACTGATAGTGTAGCTAATACATGCTGAGATCCAGGGTGGTGCAGTGATTTGAATGTTGGACTGGGACTCTGGAGACCAAGGTTCAAATCCCCACTCAGCTATTGAAATCTACTGGGTAACCTTGGGGGTCACATTCTCTCCACCTCAGAGAAAGGCAAAGGCAAACCTCTCTGAACAAATCTTACCAAGAAAAACCCATGATAGTTTACCTTAGAGTCACCATAAGTCAGAGAGAACTTGAAAGAACACAACAAAGCAGCAAAATACACAGACATGCATGGAATTGTGTGATATGCTATTAGTCAAGATGTTTCCATGTCTTATCTCATATTATCTGCAAACTCAGTAGATAGCTTTAGGCAAAACACACACTCAGTCTCAGCTGCCATCTGCAATATGAGGAGAATAAGACTGATTTACCTTATGGTGTTTGTTGCAAGGATTACAAGAAGACAATGTATGTGATGACCTTTCAACATTAAATGAATTACAAAAATGCTAAGTATTACCTGATGTACAGTGTATGTCAGAGTGAGAGGTCTCTGAGTAATCTAAGCAAGCAATCAAGTTCAACAGTGAGCAAAAGCAGATTAAATTTCTAGAGCTGCCTGCTACATGGGACATTCATGAAGAGCATGTGTGTTTGATGCTAGGAGGAATTTTCATGTATTTCACTCTGCAGACTAAAATGAATAATTGCAGCGATATTCTCCTCACTTCATGAGAATGTAAACATTTCTGTCCAATTACCAAACATGTTCCATACTTAGTTTGGGAAAAATAGGGCAAAATTTCACATTATTTCCCTAAGTGGAAAATGTGTTTGGGAGCAGAAAAAAGTTGCCTGTTGAAAAAGCAATACATCTGCAGAAGAATTAGTGTCTCCTGCACAAAAATGTTGCTTTTGCACAGAAAACACAGCTGCTTCTTCCCCTTGCCCACCAAAAATTTCTCCACAGAAAAAAATATTTTTTTGCAAATGAATTTTCCATAACAAAATTCAAAAATCTGAAGTTTCACACCTGTTCTCTTTTTCCTTGGTGGGAGGAAGATGAGTAAATATTAATACACATTCCTCACATCTCTATGGAAGAATAATGGAGAATGGTGTTATCATTGTGATATCATCTATATTTCCTTGAATATGCCCCAGGCTATGTTCCCATAAGACTAAGCTCTTAAAACAACCACCATTTGAAAATAGAGAATACAGGCATAATATGTACTGAAGAAATAATGCTGTTTGGCCCCATTTTAACTGCCATGGCTCAGTTCTATGGAATTCTAGGATTTGTAGTTTTGTGAGATATTTCCTTTTCTCTGTCAGAGAACTCTGGTGCCACACCAAATGACAAAACCCAGAATACCATAGCATTGAGCCATGACCATTAAAATGGTGTCATACTGCATTATTTCTGCAGTTCAGGTTAGGCATCAGAACATAAAGAAAACAAAAATAATGACCACAGAGAATCTACACAAATTCAACCTAGACAATTAAGAAATAGAAATAGTAAAAGAGTTCTCATACCTGGGATCAAGCATTGACAGAAATGGGGACGGCAGCCAAGAAATCTGGAGAAGATTAAGAATAGGGAATGCAGCTATGAAAGAACTAGAAAAGATCCTGAAATGCAAAGAGATACAACTGAGCACAAAAGTTAGAATCATACAAGCCATTGTATTCCCTATTACCATGTACAGATGTGAGAGCTGGACAGTTAAGAAATAAGATGTTGCAGGGCCACATACCATCCCCTGGAGGTTGACCATTTGACTTGCCTTTATTCTTAACACAAACAAAAATCTGGGAACACAGATTTACTGCTTCCAACTCAAACTTTTTATCTTATACACAAACACAAAAAGGGGTTCCATGCCAGATTGTTGTTACAGCACAACAATCTGCTCAGCCTCAACTCATCTCTTACCAATCTATTAAAGTCACCTCGGATTAAGACCCTTCCTTCTCTGGTCTTTCCCACTCTGCCTTTTCCCAAGCACCTGGATGTTGTCCTAAGGGCCAACACCTCCCTCGAATGTCCCAAAAAAGGCTTGGTGATCTAGCAGGCTCAAGTACTTGGGAGGTTATCTGGGCTACAGGCTCAAAACTATCAGCTCTCCGACATTCCCTGAGTAAACCTTCCTCCTTTGGGTCCCATAAAACATCTGAGCCCCAACTTCCATTTTTAGTTCTCACTCCTCGTTTCAAAAGGGACTCTGGCCATCCTTCTCACCCAGGACTTGTCCTCTCTCTCTTCCCCCTGCATACATCCGTCTATACCAGGGGCTGGCAACCTATGGCCTGTGGGCTGGTTCCGGCCCAGGGCCCCGCGCTTACCAGCCCAGGCAGACCCCTGCCGCTGCTGCACGTTTTGGTGGCCGCGTGCACC
>CM034701.1:224296823-224317320 GCA_020142125.1 Phrynosoma platyrhinos | reverse complement strand
GGACTCAATTTGCACTATTTCTGGCAGTCTGCAACCCCCCTTGATCTAATGAACTGCTAGAGCAACCGGATAAACAAAAATAAAATTCTAAACTCAACTTTAAAAAAAAAAAAAAAAAGCTCAGTGATGATTGTGTATCATCATTAAACATGGCTATTGACTGACTGCTACTGTAAAACTGGGTGGGAAGAATTGACTGTTGTAGAATACCCAGGGAAAACACATAAATAACTGGCCGACTGGCTGGCTGCCTAGAATACTGAACAAGAATATTCAACACTGTAGTCTTTACTTGAATTCCACATTTGCCTCTTGGTGGGTTTTTTTTCTCCTGTCATATACATTTTGAGGCCTTTGTCCTCAATTGTGTATGTCTATTTTCCCTACATGCCATCAGTGACAGTTTGAAACTCTTGCAATGTGCAGATAGAGTGGGTGGTATAGCTGTGGCTTTTGAATTTCTGCTTTTAGAAGCATAGGTCAGAAAAAAATAAAAATAGGGACCAAACCGGAAGCCATGTAATAAGATGATGATGATGATGATGATGATGATGATGATAATTTGCCATCTTAGTCTGGAAAATCAGTGAGCAAAGTGATCTTGTAGCACCTTTGAGACTTACTGAAAGAGAAAAAGTTGGTGGCATGGGCTTTTATAGACTTGAGCTTATTGCCTCAGATGCATCTATGAAAGCTCATGATACCAACCTTTTTCTTTCAGTGAGTCTCAAAGTGATACAAGATCCTTTTACAAGGTATTTATAAAGCAATGAGTCATCCATGTTAGCATTTATCCTTTGTGGCTGGAAGTGAGCTGAAGAGTATAAAGCTTCCTTCACTCCTGCCTCTTTTTCTTGCTGTTTTTAGGAAGAGCTCTCTCTCAAATTTTGATGTTTCAATTTGAAACTGGGAATTGATACTGCAACTTGCACAACAACCAAAAACAGTCAAATGCTGAAATGCCTGTCATGAATTCCTAACAAGTTATGTCTGTCCTCTTTTGCTTCTGGCAAGCCTCTCCTTTAAAATTTTGACATGATCACTGTAACTTGGACAATACAGGCTTCTCCTGCCTTTTGATCACTCAGTTTCCTCCAACTCACTCTTTCAGCACTTGCAAATTACAGACATGTTCCATTGATTTGACTGGGGTTTCATTCATCTGTCAATTCCTCTCTGTACATTGTGTGTTAATTTAGCTTTTGCACACATCCAAAAATGATATATAGTGTGTTATTTATGTCTCCAGTGGCCAAAATGCATTTGGAATCTAAAAAAACAAAAACCCTGGGTTCCACTTTCTGACAGTCTTCTGGTCCCTAATCCTTCAGATAAGTGGGGGGGGGGGGGTTCCTGTACAAAAAGGACAGTTTTTGAGACATTGGCCATGGCTACTATCCACTTTAAGAACAGTCTAATTTGCTGCTCCACCTCAGAAAGCAAAACACCTTGTGCCAGCCTTGCCTACCAGGTTCTCATGATATTATGGGTTGGAAGTGACTCAATAGCATGATAACAATAATTAATAGAAGGCAGAATATTCTCCTACATGAATGCCCTTGTGGCTGAAAGGACATTTGAACCAACAAGTGGTGCTCATCAGAAATATTTAAAACCACTGCAACAGAGAGATAAAGAGCCTTTTTGTTTTTCTCAATATTCACTGAAAGAAGCAATAGAAAGGCAGATTGTCTGTTTGTCTTCTGATCAGAACTGTGTCAGTGGCACTACATTGTAAAGTTGACATCCATTATATGGTGATTGTTCTCAAGCCATGAATCAGCCTCTTTGACCCTCATTTCTTTTCACATCTCTGTCCACATAAGACTACACTGACAGATATGCTGTCTAATATTTGGCATTCAGTTTCATTCAACTTTTATACAGGGGGAAAAACCTTTGCTTCTAGCCCATATTATAGAAAGGAGCTTAGAAATTATGACAGGGGATGTAGAGTACCACGTTGCATATGGTAGTCTGCTTCCAAAAAATCTCAGGATCTTCTCTTTACATAAATTGCATTTTCTCAGTTGATTCTGAGTGATGACTTCAAATTTCCTTAGCACAGAATTTTGATGGCATATTGCATGTGTGCCAAAGCCTGGCACTTCTCCAAAATGTGATAATGGTAGACTCTTAAGAGTCAAATAACTAGAAGCTACCACAGGTCAGCCAGTTCAGTCTTTTAATTCTGGAACATCCAGCCCAAGTCAATCTCTACAAGTTTAGACCACAACATGTTGTTAAAAGCAAAGAGTTAGTGGGATGGAGTTGCTAGGCAGACTTGGCCTCCTGGCAAGCAATCATAGCTCAGGAAGAGTGTTAAAGGAGGCTGTGGGAGAACTAGAATGTATAAAGGCAGGAGTATTGTGTCAATTCAGTTGGGCTGGAAAGACAGAGACAGAGAGGTTCAGTT
Source organism: Phrynosoma platyrhinos (assembly GCA_020142125.1). Classification (NCBI taxonomy): domain Eukaryota; kingdom Metazoa; phylum Chordata; class Lepidosauria; order Squamata; family Phrynosomatidae; genus Phrynosoma; species Phrynosoma platyrhinos. The sequence continues at coordinate 224,314,904 of CM034701.1, read as the reverse complement.
AAGATCGGATAAGGATTCTGATAGGAGAGGGAGTTCAGTTAGTCTTGAGGGGACTGTGATTCAGTTAGACTAGACAGGTCTGGTTGGTATTCCTACTGAGAGTGAGAAAGTAGGGTATGGAGTATTTAACACTGAGTTTGAAGTAACCTGTAGAAAATACTTTCTTTCTTAATGTTATTTCATAAAGTTATTAAAGAGCCAGCCTGGCATAGTGGTTCAAGTGTTGGACTATGACTCTGGGGACCAGGGTTCAGTTCCCAGCACAGCCTTAAAGCCCACTGGGTGACCCTGGGCAAGTCACATGCTCTCAGCCTCAGGGGAAGGCAATGGAAAACTTCCTCTGAACAAATCTTGCCAAGAAAAAACGATCATAGGGTTTTTCTTGGCACATAAGTTAGAAATGACATGGGTCACATAAGTTAGAAATGACATGAAGGCACACAATAACAAGAACAATGAAGTGACTGTTAATTTTTTCAGTAGATGTCTCTGGTGATTATCACATGGAGGACAGGATAGGGATGGGATCTCTCTTCCATCTTTATCTTATCCATAACCCAAGTGAAAGTGATTGCGCAAATCACTTTCACATTGCTGCCAGTTGAAAAGCGCTTTCAGCCATCATGGTACTAACAGGTTAAGCCGTTAATACAAAAGACTGCATATGATAGCTGAAAGCACTTTTCAGCCAGCTGAAATGTGAAACTGATTTGCGCTGTCACTTTCACTCATGCTTCCCTGTCGGGTCAAGTGTAAAAGTCCTTCCCATGATCAGGCAGGAAGGATTAGACAGGGATGGGACAATGACATCCCGTCCCCTCATCTTCTATGTCTGAGTGATTTCTATAAACTATCAACAAAGGCAAGCACGCTACCTAAGATATTTATCTGGTTTGTGGGACAGTTGGGACCCTGGCCCTTATACACTTCAAAATAGTGTTAATAAGGCAAGTGTCAGTGACTAGGGGGCCTTCTGTGGATAAGAGGTAAAGATAACTTAAGGTTTGCCAGGAGGTCCCAATGCTGAGATTATGTTGTCTGTATGATCACTTCTTAAAACAGCATGTAGGAGGGAGAAAACATGCCAGGATGTTTGTAGCAGGTGATCTGAACATCTGAAATTATACCTGGAACTGGGAAATAGTGTCCCTTACACAAAATGCAAAATCAAGGTTTGCTTTGTGTGGTTTATATACATTTTTAAATATTTTCAAGCCGTAGATGCTTGAATCCATGGATAAAGAATGCATGGACGTGGAAGGCCTACTGTAATCAATTTTTCTTCTTTTATTTTCCTTCATAGACTAGTTTTATGTCAAGTATTTGAGAAACCATTCCAGTAATTCTAAATGCACTTACCACTTTTTATATGATGCCCCGATACAAAGCATCTATTTTAAAGGCAGATATCCAGAGGAAAAGAGGAACAGAACAGATTGCAGGCAGGGAAGATTCTACCTACCCAGTTTAGAAAAATGTTTTCTAAGGTCAGCAGAGTATGTCTAAAAATATAAGTGTAATTTTGCAAAAGGGCATGTGCATCTGAGTTGATCTAAATTCTGCTAAACATGATAAAGGATTGTTGTTTTTTCTGAATAAAATTGGATTTGTCCTTGACAATCTCCTGGTGGAATGGTAGCTAATTTTATTTTTATTTATTTGGATACATAAAGCTGCCCAATAACATTTTTCTTGCAGTGGCTTAAAACGTAAAATTTTACAATACAACTAAAAATATAATATCATCAAATAATGATTTAGAACATAATAATTCCCAGCAGAGAGAATAAAAGCAGATCTATAGTACATATGGAGGTTCAGAACAGTAAACACTGTGTGAGTGTTTTTAAGGCTTGAATTTTTTTAATCTCCATCTGTTACTAAAATTGTCATAACAAATGTGGCAAGCAATGCATATATGGAAGAAAGTTATCTTTCAGTTATCCTGCCCCTAATTTGTTAAAGGCTTTAAGGGTTAAAGTATGTACTTTAGAATGAGCCCAAAAATAGACTGGCAGCTGAGGTTGAGAGCCAGGTCAACTGATAAAGGCAGAATATGATCAATTATTATTATTATTAAATCACCCTGAGTCCAAACTAGATGTCATGTGATGGATATAATGAGTTCTTGTGGACATGTTTTTATCTACTCTTTTGTAACCATGGCAGGAGAAGCACAGAATCCTGATTGGGATGGTGATATGGGGAACTGGGAAGAGGAGCTTTAAACCTTTTGTCTTAGAGACCATTCCCAGTCCACATCTTTTCCCCCTCCGTGATTGCTGTTCAGGATGTGCAGCAGCTGCAAAAAACATCTACTAGCTATAATCTGGGAAAGGGTGGACAATTTTAAAATAATCATGACTTATATAAATAGTGTTTCTTAAAGCTGTCATGTCAACTACTGTCAAAATAATGACTTTCTCACCATCAAGTATGTTGACATTCCAGTTCTTGTTACTGATGCAGGCATCAGTAGTACCAAAGTGTTGTCAGGTGCCTCCATGAAGTGATGATGATTCCCCATTGTTCCATTATATTGGAGGCTGCCAGATCCCCTGCTCTTCATAACAGTTCTGTCCTTTTCTCTCTAGGGCTGCATCTACACTGAAGAATTAATGGAGTTTGACACCGCTTTAACTGCCATGGCTCAATGGTATGGAATTCTGGAATTTGTAGTTTTATGAGATATTTAGTCCTCTCTGTTAGAGAACTCTGGTGCCACAACAAATTAGTTATATATGTTAAGTTAAATTAAGTATGCCAACCTAGCAGTTTGAAAGCATGCAAGTAAAAGTAGATAAATAGGTACCACTTTGGTGGGAAGGTAACAGCGTTAGGTGAAGTCATGCTGGCCACATGACCATTGGAGCCATCTTCAAATAATGATGGCTCTTTGGCTTAGCAATGGAGATGAGCACCGCCCCCTACAGTTGGTTACGACTAGACATTCATGTCAAGGGGAAACCTTTACCTTTAACTAAGTGGCTGATGACAACGAGTCATTAGTTAAGTGTACTTAACTCATTGTCTCCCAGCCCACCTCACCCCCAAACCTGATAGAAACATGATTCACCCACGCTCAGATTAACACAGAATGGACTTTCTTCTCCCCATGCAGCTAATGCCCAGTAAAGTAGTGTTCCATGTTCACAATCGCAACCTGGTCATGCTTGTGACACTGTTGCCACATTCGTAATTTCCCCCACCAATGTACTTTACCAGGCATCATCTGTACAGGGGAAAGGAGGTCCATTCTGCCCATAGTCGGGGCATGGGTGAACAACGTTTCCATTAGGGAGCATTTGTGCCAGAAGAAGTTACTTAATTAAGTACTGTATACTTAACTAAGTAGCTGATTAGAATTCAGACCATTATCTTCCACTTTCAGTCTTCTATTCAATGCTTCATTTAACTCAATGGCAGTTCCTTCTGAAAAGAAATGTCTTGGGTTGACCTTGTTTGCAATAGCAAACAAAAACCCATGCGTGTAAGGACTAATTGCATGCTTGATGTCACATCTTGTTTGGCTTTGGTCTCTCAGTTAATATGAAATGGCAACTCAGTTCTTTGATTGGGAAAGATTTTTATTTCTATATTTTCTTTACATTTTTATTATGCTGTGTTATCCAGAGCATCCTTAGTTCAGCATCATAATCTCTGAATTTGAACGTTTCAGTTGGATGATCCAGGAAAATGCCATTGATGTGTAGTTCAACTAAATTATTTATCGGAGCCTGGTTATTCCAAAATGAATCTATTCTTGTTTTGCTTTGTTTTTCCTTTAAAGCTATTTAGCACTACCTGAATTTAGTTGAATGAAGCTACTGCATGCAGGCATCTGCCATCATAGCATTGCAATCATGATATCTGGTGGAAAAGATGAGTGACTCACTTCTTTGTTTATAACAAGAGTAAAATGAAGATAGTGAATGATTTGTTTATTCAATGTGGAGTTTCAGTATGAACTGGGGGGAAATCATGATGCAACTGGTTGAGGCAGGAGAGAGAGATCCATAACTGGATCTGCTACAAAAAGAGAAAGAAAAAAGCCAGTACAAACATGGAGGAACATTCAGATTGCAACTCTGGCACTGGAGGAGAAGCCTAATCTGTTTCCCCTAATCTGTGTCTTCCTTGTCCACTTGCAAAGCTGCAGAAAGCTGAAGCACATCTGCCTAGGCAAGAGATGCTGGAGGGTTGGCAGTAAGATGTTACAGAACAGAACTGTGCATCACATAGCTAATCCTATATCCTCTAAGCCAGTGTACTGCCTCAAGGTGCAAATAAGGCTGCTGCCCCACCATCAATGTCAAATAAAAATCTACCTGAACACAACTGTCAGAATCTGGTACATTCTGTCATAAGATTGTTGTTGTGGTTGTTGTTGTTGTGGTTGTTGTAATATATACCATCTTTAATGTTTTAGATATATAATAGAGTTAAAGGGATGTTACAGTTTATTGGGATATAATGAGAGTGATGGGAGATACAGAACTATTAGAAATAATTGGTGATGGCACAAAAGGATGCTTGTAGTCTAATGCAGGAATGTGCAGGAGGACTTTTTTCAGAGTCTGTTGAGGAAAAACAAAAAGTAGAGATGAGAAGGGGTTGGATGAATGAATGGGGGCATAGAAGAGAGGGTTAGTATATTTTAATTAGTAATCAAATTAAGATGAAGCCCAGACAAAATTGGAGCAGGACATTATTAATATTATGCCAATGTTGGCAGAAGATGACACTTCTGTTTGCAGATGTCTTCCTGCTAACACCTATGTATTTTCTGAAATAAAGTTTTATTGTTTGCAATACAGAAGACTTGCTTACTGAACTCTGGGGGGAAAGGCAGTTTTTGACAACAACCTATCCACCCACAAAATATATCAACCATTTTACTTCACCCTCAGCACATCTTTCAGTGTGCATATTCAGCATATGCAGGAGAAGCAATTTGTTTTGTTTTTCCAACAACTTTCATTTTTTTAAAAAAAATGTTTTTGTTTTTTTGTTTTATTTTGTTTTGTTTTCTGGTATAATTACAACTTTTCTAACCTTGTCCCTCTGATGCTTTTTCATCTCTAAGCAATGGCTGCTGACTCTTCAGTAGATCCTATGTCATTAGTGAAATGATGGCTGGGAAGCAGAAGAGCCTAACACCGAAGAACACTCTCATAGGAATCCAGTAGGAACTAGAGAGCTATCACCTTATTCACTCCCAAAGCACTGGAGGACAGTGGGACCTGCTTACCTTCCTAATCAGAAGATGAAACATGCACTTGAATGAATGAGGAGGGTTACAAATTCAAGCAGCTCAGATTCTGGACAGCTGTGCAAGTAGCCCCTTTTTCACAAAAATGGTTGCTGACATGTGGGCAAAGAGCTGGTCTTTTCCTTTTCTTCTTCAGGTGGGCAGCAACTGTGGGAAGAGGCACTGGCCACTTTCCTTTACCATCAGGCATCATCAGCAGCAATATGAAGTCACAATGGCCAGCCTTTGTTGCTCAGGCAGGCAGTATCAGCATGAGCATCAATCTCTCTTACATGCTGACAACATCAGCATAAGGAAAGAGAGTTAGGTCAGTTTTCTGGATGGGAAATTCAAGATACACACACTCACACTTTCTCTTTCCTTCCCTGAAAGAATCTAGGGGTGTACCCATGCTGAAGAAATAAAGCAGTTTGGCACCACTTTAACTGTCATGACTCTAGCCTACAGAATCCTGGGATTTGTATTTTGGCGAAGCACTAGAGTCCTCCCACAGACCAGGTTGAATACCTCACCAAACTACAAATCCTAGGATTCCACAGGATGGAGCCATGACAATTAAAGTGTGTCAAACTGCTTTATTTCTGCAGTGCGGAAAAGCTGTAAGAGTGCCACTGTATACAAAGGCAGATGGAAATGGGAGCCTGTGGTCTTGTTCTTCTTGAGGTTGGTGGCTCTGTGCAATAGCAAGCAGGCACAATCTCTCTCTCTCTCTCTCTCTTCCCCCTTTTTGAGATAGCTCGCAGAACACAATGGACGTTTTCAGACGGGGCTTAAGGCAGACGCAATCCTACATCCGTCCGGCCCCAGTCCGGCTCCTTTGCAAAGTTTTCACATGATGTCGCAGCAAGCCCTGCCCCATCCAGTGCCATCCCCGGCGCAATCCTGCGTCAGTCCGGGTCCTTGCTCCGCGTGTTCACACGACGTCGCAGCAAGCCCCGCCCCGCCCCGCCCCATCCAGTGCCATCCCCGGCGCATTTCTGCATCATCCCCGTTCTTTTCAATTCCTTTTTTAAAAAGGAATTGAGTTGCCGCTGCCGGAAGCAATCAAGAGCCATTCTGGAATGATGCTGCTTTCACAGGTCTGAAGCTGCAGGATCCATTCTGGAATGGCTCTTGATTGCTTCCAGGCGGCTTTGAGACCCCAAGTGTGAAAACGTCCAATGGCTGCCTCCACCTAGGTCTATCTCTTGCTCTCACCCTCTTTCAGAAATGGACAGCTGCCTGGGAACTGGAGCAACAGGCAAAGGGAAGCTGGATCTGTCAGAGCCCTTCCACTTACAGCATGTCCACAGGGCCAGCCACATCAAAGTATTTAATCTGCATTTGTCTGCCTGAGAGTTGTACTGCTTTTACTGTATTAGCCAGTCCGAGCTCTTATGAGTAAGGGCAAGATATTAATCAATTTAATACAGCAAAAACACCAGCATGATGTAAGGTAGCAACCTTAGATCACAAGTACTAAGTGGAGACATCAAGATGGTGAAGGAGACAGCTAAGCCCCCTAACATAGTCTGCTGCCTCAGCTGGCTAGTGGAGGATCCTATCTCATTGCCGGGGAAGATTCAACTGCCAATCAAGGCAGATTTTGCACATTGAATTCAAGAGGTTGCCATCTTGTTCTTCACTTCAAGCACCAGAATGATATTTGGGATGTATAGGTGTCAGAAACTGTATGCTCTTCTTTTGGGATCTACCTTTGCCTCATATATACTATGAGTGTGTTGTAGCTGGGAGGTCAGAAAAACCATGAACAGACTGAACTATGGGATTAGGGGAGCAAGTATGACCTAGCCTTTCTTTCTTTTTCCCATATAGCATGTTGCCACTATTATTAAGGCAATACATATCCCAAAAGTCAAGGGGGGGGAGGCACACACAAGAACTATTTGCACATAAGTTCCACATCCAGTTACAGGGGAGCAAACAGGAGATTGTCTCTATGGATATTTTGTGGCCTTTAACTGGATCAAGGGAGCCAATGTGGTGTAGTGGTTTAAGTGTAGGACTGGGACTCTGGAGATCAGGGTTCAGTTCCCCACTTGGCCATGGAAACCATGATAGGTTCTTGCCAGAAGTTCCACTTGAAGACACACAAAAGCAGCAACAACTGGTTCAAGTTGACTGAATGTTTCAGATTCTTATATACAGCCAAATATTACTTTCTCTAGTTTGTAAAAGTTTTTTATGAGTCACTTAAATTAAAAAATGTTTATGTGGCAGGCAAGCAATTCATAATTGAAGCATAATGAAATACCATAAAACATTTTAAAAGGTAGTATAATGAAAGGACAGTAATATACCTACCTTTCTGGGACAAGGCGTTGAAACACGTATATTTTCACTAGCAGCCAAAACCCTGAAGTGTTGTTACCTATCTAATCCGTATTAGTTAGGAATTCTGGAAAGTGGGTGTTGTGACACTGAATCAACGTGAACTGGGCCTCCAGTTTAAACAATAAGGCAAGCATCAGTACTCAGCCCATCATCTCAGAAAGTCCACTAGCTTCCCCAGATATGCAGCTTTCAAACAAAATAAAGAAAATAAAGGGGCAAGCCCCAAGAGGAATAAGATAAAATGTTCAGGTTCAAACTTTTTTTGAGAAAGAAGGCTGCTACCACCTTCGAGTGTGTTTAGCCAGTGAGGTCATAATTGACAATCTGTGACCTGGGCTAGCTGAGCAAAGCAGATCAGAGCAGTGTCTTCAGGATCGTGGCTTATATTGCTGCCTCTACTATACACTGAGTCATGCAGTGCTCTACTATACACTGACTACTATACATTGACTGACTCTACTATACACTGAGTCATGCAGTGCCGACTCTACTATACACTGAGCTTCTGAAGATGATTAAGGAGCCAGAACCTGCTCCCCAGTAGTAAATCCAGCCAACACTCTTTAAACGTTATGTCATGATACATTTTCACTGTATCTATAGATACTGCAATACTCCACAATGTGAAATCAATAATATAATTCAGCTTCTAACATAGCAGTGGTGCACTCCTTTACAAGTGCAACGTGTGACACAGTTGCTTGTAAAAGATAACTGAGGTAGACAGACAGATTATTTTGAACACATCAACCACACTTCAGACAAGTTTGTTCTGGATCACAGGGGGGTGACGTTAATCCTTTAGCTTAAATAATTTACAATAATACACTAAAGTCTCTATCTTCCTCCAAATACTTAATCAGTTCAAGCATAGGTAGGAGGTCCTTCCACTACAAATGTCTTATCTCTGGTTTTCCTGCATCAAAGGGTAGGTGGGGGTGGGGGTGGGGGGTGGGCTAGCTGGCCTATGAAACCATCGTCACCCAACATTGCAATACTCATTATACCCATATAAGTATAAAACACTGATATACATTATGTTCACCACAAGAGGTCAGCATAAACTCAGTGACATTTACTTATCTCATGATGATGTTTGAAAGTTTTAATATTTTAAAAAAGACACTTCCTACCTCACCTTCAAAGCAGCCCATCTCAAAAATCTGAGTTACAGTTTCTGTAATTCTGAGTGCCATATCATTTAATATATTGGGTTCCATGTGATTTAAAGGCTGTGAATAATATTTAAAACCTTATTAGTGGAATACTGTGCCTCTGAGTTCCCCACTGTATGGGAAAAAAATGTGCCACACTTCAATTTCTGATTAAGGAATGCTAAATCTCCTGAAGATGGATTTGATGTCTCATGTCTGTGCTCAATAGATCATTACCGAAGACAAAGGAATTGACATAGGGTCCTTCTACTGCAGTGAGCAAGAGGAGGGGTCAAAGCCAACCTTCAGTTTGCCATTCCTGATGCAGCCACTGGGGATCAGCCACAGAGCATAGCAGCAACAGCAGGGGGAGACCCAGTCCTTATTCATGTTCCTTTTGCTATTGGGTTACTTTGGTAGCTTTTGTCCCATAAGATTTGTATATTTGTATGAAAAGGTGTGGAAAGCACTCAGGCTGTCTCTCTCACACACATACACTGCTGTTCTTTGCCTAAAGGCACTTGAAGGCAGAACAAAGGTCTTCTATAACAGAGATGGACAATTCTTCTACAGAAAGGAGCAGGGATTGCACTGGGCCTCCTGAAAACCACCAAGGGATGAAAATCATTGCTGTAGAAAATGCCATAAGGCTTACTCCATTTATCTCTGCATGGGCTCTCTTTCCTGTGTAACTGGTACCACCGCTTCAAGTCTTACGTCAGATGCAACTATTGCCAAGCTTCACAAACCTCTACACATCCAGATGTATACACACACAGAGGGACAGCATCCTGTTCAGGCTCATGTGGCACTACACCCTATCAACAATTCTCCCTTTGAGTGCATTGCATCTGCCTATAGTTATATGTAACATAAGCAGATCTTTGCTGGATCAGATAGCATTTGGTTAGCATTTTAATTCAGCAAGTTCATAACTTGCCCAGAACTGTCATTTCCTCCCATTGTACTCCAAACACAGGAAAAGACAGGGAGAGCACTAGGAAAAGTCAGAACATTGGACAACTTCAGTAGGACTAAGCCAAACCACACTACACTGAGAAACATAACATGTTCTTCCTAAACAGCTGTGAAGTCCCAAATAAATGGCTAGGTTATTGAATGGCAATATCAGTGCATTAGAAACCATATTAATCTTTCAGGTGGGGGCATAGGGGAAAATAATGATGGTGATTTAGACATTGAAAGTTATGAAAGTTATTTTGATAGTCTGATCTAAATAAGCTCAGTTCAATTCAGTTCAGTTCAGTTCAATTTTATTAATGCTTAAGCCGAAGGCCATTCACATGATTTATATTTAAAACCGATAACAAAATGTCAATATTATAAAATGCTCCATCAGATAATTAAATAATTAACATCTGAGTTTTATACATTAAACATAAGAAAGTTCCAGACAATTAGCTAAAACAACATTAAAAACAACTTCATAAATTAGATAAGATCATCCCCATGGCAATCAACTGCAATGTCCGCTATGACTCTAGCCCGAATTTTGATTGCTGCTGAGGCAAACAGTGAAACCTTATAGATTACCTTGGTATCAATATCAGACAAGAGGTAAAAAATATTTTCAGAGATAGTATTAGACTGTAAATTGGACAGAATAGATCCCAAAAATTTAGTCCTTGGATCAATATAAAGTGAGCAGAAAAGCAGATAATGAGGCAGATCCTCGATTTCTGGTGCTCCGCAAATACATAAATGGGAGTCCTTAGGTGTGTGTGAATATCTGCCATCAATCATGGCTGAAAGCATTGTTTGAAAGCGGAGAGCTGTAAAAGCCTGCCTAAGCTTTGGTAATGTAAGCTTCCCTAGATAAACGGCCGTCTGGTGGTCCAGTTTATATAATCTAAACCATTTAGAAAATTTTGAATTGTTAATAGCCTGTCTATCCAGATACACACCATGGTTAAAAATGTGTTCACAAAGCTTCTCTCTTGAATTCCAGATAAAAGGATTTTTGATTAGAGCAGGATATGATTCAAGTGATCTATGATATCTTACTAGCTTGGTAAATGTTGGAAACATAACTTAGGAAAGACCTTAACTGGAGAGTCTTTTATAGATCTCCAGTAATTAAATAAAGTAAAATGAATATGAGCGCTGATGGAAGGGAAGCCAACCTCTGCCTGAACCAAAGTTGCTGGCCCACCAGGTGGAAGTATAAGCAATTTCTTAAGAAACGTATTCTGGAGGGTCTCCAGTTTGACCAATTGGGAATCATCCCATCCCTACACAGCAGCACCATAAAGGATCTGGGCTATAACTTTACTCTGAAATATTTTTAGAGCTGGTACAACCAGATGACCCCCAGCCTGATTGTAAAATCTAAGGATTGATCCAATAGATCTCACAGCCATTGCTCTACTAGCTTCTATGTGGGGTTTCCCAGAGAGGTTTTCTGTAAAGTAAATGCCAAGATACTTAAATTCTTGGCATTGTTCAATCTGGTGACCATTAATAGAGCAGCGAAAATCAGAGTGTCTTTTCTCAAACACCATCACCTTTGTTTTATTATAATTGATAGCGAGCTTTTCTTTAGAACAGAAAACCTCAAGTTTGGAAATTAGCCTTCTGAAACCTATATGTGTAAGTGAAATCAAGACCATATCATCAGCATATAACAGGATAGAGATCTTTTTTGACCCAAGTGTGGGTGGAAAAAATTCTGGGCCTGAGAGTGCTGGAATGATGTAATTCAAGTATAAATTAAAAAGTGATGGTGCCAGAAGGCATCCTTGTTTAACTCCTTTATTTGTGGGGATAGGATCAGTTAATGAACCAGAGGTACCATCTCTTATCCTTGCTATTGTATTGTTGTAAAGTTCCTTAATTAGAAACAATAAGCAATTATCTATATTAATATTGGCCAGTTTATGCCATAACAAGTTTCTATCAATTGAATCAAAAGCTGCTGCTAAATCAATAAAAGCAACAAATAGGTGTTTTGTGGGACCCTCGATTCCTTGTTGAGCTAAAAAATAAAGAGTCACGCAGTGGTTGATAGTACTCTGGCCTTCCCTGAATCCAGCTTGTTCAGGGTGAATAATCTGATTACTAGATTCCCATTCCTCTAATCTATTTAACAGATATTTACTGTATAGCTTAGAATCAACATCCAAAAGGCTTATAGGATGATAATGGTTGGGATCTTGCTTATCACCCTTCTTGTAAATGGGGACAGCTACACTCTGTTCCAGCCTACTGGGATTATCCCTGTATTACTGATTCGGGTGAACACCTTAGCCAGTATTGGAGCCCACCATTCAGAGAAGTTTTTAAATATTTCTGGGGACATCATATTTTCTCCTGGGGCTTTATTCAGTGCAAGGGCTGCTATCAGCTTTTTTATCTTAGACTCTAAGACAGAGGGCCAGTAAGGTAAACAAGTAGTTTTTAAAGCAATAGAAGAGTGATGCTCTGGATATATATCTCCATAAAGTTTACTAAAATGGCCATACCATTGCTGCGATGTAATATGCCCAACAATAACCGGTCTGATCCTGTTCATGTTGGAAACAGTGATATCCCAAAAATGCTTTTCATTTTTTTTTTCTAAAACAGCTTGTGCTAATTGTTTCCATTGTGTTCTAATATATGCATCTTTTTTCTGTTTTAGAAGTGCCTTGTAAGATAACCTCATAGAAGCTAGGATGTCAGGGGAAATATTATCATTATTTCTAAGTACCTGTCGAGAGCAATCCATCAATGCTTTCTGAGCACTTTAGCATTCCAAATCAAACCATCTGTTAATTACTACTTTATTGGGATTCAATTGTTTGTTACTCACCAACTTGTGCCTAAGCTTTTGAATAATAATTTGAAAAACATGTAAAATATCTGAATTGGAGTTTAGAATGGCTGATTGTAAGGCCTTGAAGATAATACTCTCCAACGTCTGAGAAATCGAGGTGCCCAAATTAATTGACCATCGTATTCTCTGTTCTCCCATATGAATTCCATTTAAATTTTGGAGAATACCTGGAGAATAGAGCGACCCAGAGTTAAATAATAATGACAGTGGGAAATGATCACTTTCGGCTCAGTTAATAACTTCAAATCTAGAAATATCAGGTACCAAGTTTGCAGATGCTATTATAAAGTCTATCGTACTTGTTTCCCTGTTGGTGACATAAGTATAAGAGCCTGATGTCAGAGCATAGTGGGTTCCATGAAGACATTGCAATCCATGCAAAGAAAGAACTTCTATAAGCTTTAAACCAGATTTTTTTGATGGAAACCACATTAATCTCTCAGGTGGGGGCATAGGGGAAAATAATTATGGTGATTTAGACATTGAAAATTATGAAAGTTATTTTGATAGTCTGACCTAAATAAGGCAAAAGCTTACTAGTCAATGGTAGGGCAGATGGTGAATTAACCCTTATACAAATCCCATTTATCCAGTTTTTCTGCTCTAGTTGATATTGCCAATAGAACTGAAGCCAATAACTGTATTTTGCCATTATTATTTTTATTAACAGATAAAAGTAATCTGGAAGCCTGAATGGCTTCTAAGTGACTTCCAAATCATAATCACAAAATGTACATCAAGTGCACACTCAAAAAAAAGAATGGCAGTTAATCCCATCCTTCTGGTGACAGTATCTTTAAGCTACATTTATCAGCAAACTCATGTTTATCATATTAATCCTCATATACAGTTAAAATTGTAACTTTAAAGTTCTAGGGTTGTTTTTTTAAAAAAAGGTAATGGTATCCCTTGACATAAATGTCAAGTTGCAACCAACTGTAGGAGGTGGTGCTCATCTCTATTACTAAGCTGAAAAGCCAGCATTGTCGAAAGATGGCTCTGGTGGTCAAGTGGTACCTATTAATCTACTTGCATTTGCATGCTTTCGAACTACAAGGCTGGAAGAAGCTGGGACTAGTGATGGGAGCTCATCGCATCATGCAGCACTTGGGCCTCGAACTGCCCACCTTCCAATCTTGCAATCATTAGAATTGACATTTAAACCACTAAGCCACCACATCCCTATAAAGTTCTGTAAAGTTCTAGTAAGTTGTTCAAATAATGATATGATGAATATTTTTAATGTGTACCTAGATTCTAAGAGAGAGGAGAAAATCCAGGGGTACAGCACTTTCCTGGGTTGGCTTCCTTTTGAAAGGAGGTTAGTGGAGACATATTGACATTTTGTAGTATTTGATTTATTCACAAAAACATACAATGGGCATAAGTTGCCATGACAACATGTAAGTGGGAGTATTTACCTAACAAAGGAGCAGCCTAGGCTAGGTTTGGCCAATTAGGTGTAGCTGTCAATTGTCCAAACCTAATCTTACAAGAAGTCATAAAGCTAGAAGAAACTTTAGAGGTTATCTGCTTAAAACAAGGTTAGTTTTATTTATTTATTTATTTATTTATTTATTTATTTATTTGGCATTCTGAATCTGAAATGTTATGTTTTATTTCATTTTTATTTTACCTTTCCTCCAAGGAGTTTAGGACCAGGCATGTGGTTCTTGCCACCTCTCCAATAATCTTCACAAGAGCCCCCTAAATCCAATTTTGGGATAAGAGCAGACTGCTCTAAGATGACCAAGTGAACTTCATGGTCAAGTCTGCTTCTCTCACTCACATGCCTTTTTAGATGTTTAAAAAAGGCACCATATTTTATACATAAATGTAGACATTTGAGCAAATGTGATAGTCCCCTTTTTGCTTGTTTCATCTTCTTTTGTATTAAAGGTAAACCATGCTTGAAGCTAGGGAAATAAAAAAAAAAGAATCACCATATCACCAATGATCTGGTTTGTCCAATATTTCATCGTTTGCATATTCCTTCATTTAACAGGTGTTGTGGGTGAAATCTGACACATTTGGCAACACCATTGGTAAGACTTAAGTAATAGGCTCTGCAAACATAAGCCAAAGCACAGTATGCTCCCTCAAGCCATGTTACTCCATGCATTTATATAAATGCAGCTAAACCCATAATGTCTGAATCATACTTTTGCACAAACAAGGTTGATTCCATTCAGACTGAGTCAGAGGGAAAATATATAGCTCTCCCTTTTCAGGTAAATCCACTTAAACTCAGCTCTCTCATTTTAACAGTGTAATCCTACTGTTACCATCTACATCTGAGGTTTTACTTCTAATTCCATTGAGTTCAATGGGGTTGATTTCCAGATCAGTAGGGAGAGACTTTAGAATAATATGCCACAGAAACCACATTTATAGTTCAGTATCCCATCAAAAATAATTCAGACAGCTACAATAACATTAATTAGGGGCAACTAAAAATTTGCTAAGTAGTAAGCAAACATTTGAATTCAGTAGATTTTTTCTTGATGAATGTTTAAAAAAAAACAAAGCTAAAGGGGTGGGTAGAGAAACTATATTGCTGGGTGTAGTGAAAGGGTCTGCAGATTTAAGATGCAATGGACATGGTGTCATGCAAAAAGTCCTCAAGATGCAGCAAGTCATATCTGGGTAAAGGACCAATAGTTAATCTCCCTTTGAATATATAAATGCTTGGATGAGATTACCACTAACAAAAATTTGCACATTAATAAACAAAAATGGCTACTTTGTTGTCATTATGATGATACTTTCAGCACTGTAGTCCCTATTTAACATACAGGTATTTAGCTATTATGGGATGTAGTGGCTCAAGTGGCTGACCTATGCTGACTCTGTTGATTGTAAGATTAGAAGTTTGGCAGTTCAAGGCCCAAGTGCTGCATGATGGGGTGAGCTCCCATCGCTAGTCCCAATTTCTGCCAGCTTTGCAGTTCGAAAGCATGCAAGTGCAAGTAGATAAATAAGTACCACTTTGGTGGGAAGATAAACAGCGTTCTGTGCAATCATGCTGGCCACATGATCACAGAGTATGATGACAACGTTGGCTTTTTGGCTTAGTAACGTAGATGAGCACCAACCCCTATGGTCAGACATGATTTGACAGCCTTGTCAATGGGGAATATCTTTACTATTATTTAACTATTGCACTGTGTGCAGTGAACACAATGGAATCATTGATCACTGCAATCAGATGTTCTTCTTCTGTGAAGAGGCTTCAGATCTGGGAGGAATCAGAAAGGTAACAACATGAAGTACTGTATATATTCATATATAAGTCAAAAATTACACCAAAAATTGACCTCAAAAAATTGGGTCAGCCTAGAAATGGGTCAATACAGTAATGCCAGGCAGAGGAGGAGGAAGAAGGGCGAATGCTCATTCTTCAAGGCTCCTTCACCACCCGGCTTTCTCCCAAGGAGGGAGCCAGGTGGCAGAGAAGGAGGATGGACAAATGCTTGCCCTTCAAGGCTCCTCCACCACTTGGCTTTCTCTCAAGGAAAGGTCCAGGCAGCAGAGGAGTAGGAGGGGCAAATGCTCGCTTCTCAAGGCTCTTTCACTGCCATGCTGAGCCCCAAAGTTTTACCCTCAACCTATCCACCTGTCATGCCAAATTCCATAATTTTAGTTCCAAAACCTGCCCTTGACTTATACATGATGTTGATTTATAGGTGGGTATGTACAGTAATAATATCTTTGGACCAACCCACACAGCAAGGGCCCTTTAAGACTATGTAGTTATAGCACTATGGTTCCATGTTAACTGCCATAGCAACATCCTGTGGAATGCTGGGTTTGTAGTCTGGTGAGGCACTAGAGCAGGGTGGCAAAGAATTCTAGGTACCCCTCCCTATACCCCTTTGGCCTATGAATGCTCCATTAATCATTTTTCAATTCTCCTCCTCTTTTGGGTCCACAGGGGTAAATTGTCTATATGCATGTTGAAGTCTTTCTAAAAATGCAGCTGGGGATTCATTTGGTCTTTTAATTACCTCAGCTGGTTTGGACATATTCATTGCCTTAGACATCCCAGTTTGCATGGCTTTCATTATTAGGGTTTGATAAGCTTGTAGGCATCTCAGTCCTTCTGGATGGTTAGGGTCCCACTTTGGATCCTCTTCAGGGAAATGTTCTCCCATCAATCCTTTTCTCTAATCCCTGCAGGTTTATCAACTTTACTAAGCTGCCTAGCTTGCCCCAAAATCCATTCCCGTTCTTCAGTATTGAAGAGGGTTGTTAACAACTGCTGACAATCCTGCCAATTGGGACAATGTGTAGCCACAATGGATAAGCACAGGTCCACCATAGCCTGAGGTTTCTCAGTGCAGCTAGAGTATTGAGTTTTCCAGTTTAGAAGGTCTGAAGAGGTAAATGGAACATACATATAGCATCTCTGTGTTGTCATCTGCCCTTTTGCATCGGGTAAGTCTTGTATTACTTCTCTTAAGGGAGCTGTGAAGACTGAAGATCCCATCATCCAATCTGCTGTCTCTAAGGATCCCTTCTCTGGTTCTGCTACTACAGCCTCTATCAATTTTTTGTTTCAGGATCTATGAATGAAACCCCTTTCTCCTGTAATCGAGTAGACCTTTGGAGGTCAGGAGTCACAGGTGGATCCACTGTGCCCTTAGGCAATTTTAAACTTGGCTTCAGAGTGGCAGTTGATTGATCCACAGAGGGACCTGTGGCAGGCGCCTGTCCTTGTTTTGTATTTCCCTGCAACCATTTATAAGGGGGTGGCGGGAGCACTTCTTCCTGAGGGACAGCTTCTAAGATGGATCTAACCTTATCTTTCTTTGAGACTTGTTCCATCTTAACCAGCATTATATGGGTCTGCAGCTCCCTGCACCTATGGAGCCACTCAGGGTCTCTTCTGACATTTTCCTCCCAACTATGTATGTAAGGCCACTAGTCTGGATGAATCAAAGGGGACCCTGGTTGACCTGCCACCTTGACATATACAGCTCTGATAATCTCGGAGTCCAGCATACCTTGGGGGGGGGCACCCTCTTCAAAAGAAGGCCATTCCACTTCACAAAGATTTCTTAACTTAGCTGGTTTTAACTTCTGTCCTCCATAATCTCCACTATAACCCTTTTTAAAATTCTTTAACATACAATCCAGTGGAGTATATTTGCTTCCACTGCCACCCATTTTCCACCCTCTAAATGAGACAGAGACACAAAGGGAAAGGGAGTGGAGAGTGAGTAAGGGGTCTCACTGGCCAACACAAAAGGTTAAAACATCAATTATTCACCACAAGCCTGCTCACCCAGAAATTCCTATGGCATGAAATAGAAAACAAGTGGTCACTCGGACAGTTTTCATTCACTTCACACAAACTGTCCTGCCTCCCTCTTTTTCCAGTTTCCTAGAGTACAGCAGTTTCACCAGTGCCCCCCTGGCTCTGGCTACTAGGGCTGACTTAGGACCTTATCACACGGGGTCTAAAGCAGCCCTAATCCAAAGGG
>CM034701.1:224257279-224296723 GCA_020142125.1 Phrynosoma platyrhinos | reverse complement strand
AGAGAGAGAGAGAGAGAGAGAGAGAAAGGGAGCCTTCGTATTCATTGCTCAATGGCCGCACGGGTGAAATTCAGTTTGTTTCAGTATAGAACTGAATTTATTCTTACTTCGGTTACTTTTTGCTTACTTTTCGCTTCGTGGCCAGCATTTGATAAGGTCCTTAGGGATTGATCAGGGGCCCCTTCCATTCTTACAGAGTGGGGCTATTCAATATCCCTTCAAACTTGCCTATTCCTGAAGGAGGGGAGACTCAGTTTCCTGATCCAATCACAGAGTTCTCTTTGCATGCACTCCTGTTCAGAAACCACGACACACAGTCTCCACAGGTTCTCCTGACGAAAATGGTCAGTGGCACCTGAGAACTTGGATGTAGGTGTTGTGGCTTCTTTCTGGGGTGGTGGGAAAGGGCAGGCTAATGCCACCTCCGTTCCTGGCCAACACACCAGAAATGTTGTGGATAAACAGGAACAGAGACCCTCAGAAGTCAGAAAAGTAGAACTTATTTTATAGGTTGACAGTCCTCTCAGACAGGTTTGTCCCGTAACTGGAGAGAGCCCCCTCTTCAGCTAATCAAAGTCCTTATATACCATCTTATACAGCTAGTTTATAATTACATTGGGATATAATTAAATTGGGATTCTGGACTTAGACTTCTCTTGACTGGTTTCTCAACCCCTATTAAAACTGAAGTCGCATGGGGTTGTTTGTTTATTTTAGCTGTTTTAATGCTGGTTGTTATTCAACTACTGTTTTAATTGATATGTAGTTTAATTCATTTTTAAGGGGGGGAGGGAGTTATTCATTGTACGTAATTTTTATTGTAAACCGCCTAGATTGGTCCGCCACCGGGCGGTATATAAATAAATTTTATTGTTATTATTATTATTATTACATTAACACATGCATAATTCAACATTTTTATTGGTTACAGGATATAACTCCAAACCCCCTCCTTTTCTGATTACATTACACTTCTACTTGTCATGCACAAACAAATTTAGCATCTCAGTTTTGTTCTTTTACCATCAATGTTATCTCTTTGGCTGTGAAACAGTCTACCTTCAAGGCCAAAAAACAACATTCCTCACTATCTTTTCCAGTGAAGCAGAAATAAAAAGCATTTTACAAATTGCTCTGCAAATGCACAGTTTTAAACATGGAATATGAGACCCCAAGGGTCATCCAATCCAGCCCCAAATTAGCCATGAGCTTTGCAGGTTTTTTTTACATCATTTTATCTCCTACACCTAGTACCTCTTCCTTTCCTGAACCCTGCTTGGGCTTCTGGGATTTCTCTCTCCGTGTATGGTTGGAGCCTATGTTGCAGAATTTGAGGCATAATTTTGCTTGCATGGAAGATCAATGCTATAGTCCTATAGTTGCTGCAGTCTCTTGTTTCTCCTTTTTTGTAGATGGGGATGTATATTGATCATTTCCAATCTGTTAGCCATTGTTTTGTTTTCCATATCTGTTGACATATGTTGATTCACTCTAGAGTTGACTCTGTCAATGTGGATTGCAGCAGTTTGATTGGAATATCATCTGTTCCTGGAGACTTGTTTTTTGCTATTTCTCTAATTGCAGTTTCCATCTTGCTTTTTAGAATTTGGGGTTCATCTTCATATGACTCTTCATTCCATGTGTCCTTCAAGTTGTCATCTCTTTTATATAACTCTTCTGGGTATTTCATCCAATGTCTTTTTATTCCTTCCTGGTTGTGTTATGTTTTATTGTCATAAAGTGTCCCGGTCCTTGGCTTGAACTTTCCTTTGATTTCCCAATCTTGTGGGAAATCTTGTGGTCTCTCATTCTTCCTTTTTTGTTGTTGTCTTCTATTTCTCTGCATTGGTCATTGTAGTAGTTTTCTTTATCTTTATGCGTTGGCCATTGTACTGTTTCATTCATGGTTCTTATTTCATGCTTATCTCTTTTTTGTTTTGTTTTGTTTTTCTTCTTTCTTTATTGCTTGTGGCATTTTATCTGTCATCCTTGGTTTATTCACTTTCTTTTTGTTTGCTGGAAGTGTTAGTCTGCATTCCTCTTTTAATATGTCCATGACTTCAAACCAAAGCTCCTCCAGTTCACGGTCTATTATGCTTAGTAGTGCTAATCTGTTCCTTATATTGTCAATGGATTCTGTGGAGATATTTTGGTATGATAATTGGTTTAGTTTTCTTGAGTTTTACTCTTATTTTTGATATGAATAATTCATGACATGTACCACATTCAACACCTGGTCTAATCTTGGCCACCAGTATGGAGCTTCGCCATCTTTTACTTCTGATTGTATAATCTATTTGGTTTTTGTGTTGACCATCTGGTAACCTCCAATATTACACAAATGAAAACTGGGACACATGTGGACAAGCAATATCAGAATGTTGTCAAGATGCTAAAGGTTACTAATGAAAAAGAACACACATCAACTTGTAAGTCATTTGTTGCTTAGTCCATTGCAAATAAACAAACAGTCTAAGGGCCTTTGCAGACTGCCAGAAATAGTGCAAATTGAGTCCACTTTAAGGGTTAAGATTAGTGCTTGGGGATCATGGGAATTGTTGTTTTTTTCTGAGACATTGAGCCTTCTCTGTCAGAGAGCTCTAGTGCCACAATAAAATACAGTTCCCATGATTCCCTAACCCTACCCCTAACCCGTAAAGTGGATTCAATTTGCACTATTTCTGGCAGTCTGCAAAGGCCCTAGGAGAGGTTGCAGCTATTTAGTTTTGACTCAGCCTACTGAGAAGGGCAAGATTCCACCTCCTCTCTCCTTTACCCCCCCCCCAACTGAGCTGACCCAGTGCAAACCAATTCTGTACTTTGAATTCAATTTCCAGCAGCTAAAGTAAGCTGTGGAGAAAGTGAGAGGAGGAGAGAGAAACTGGGACACTTTAAGTAGGTGAAAGAGGAATCTGAAGCCCCTGGGAATATGTTTTCAAGCACTGTGCTGCTATAGTCAAATCACATCCAGCAAAAAAGCCTATGACTTGTCACACTGGTGTTCCACTCATACCTTGCTCTAAATAGCACAATGGGCCTGAGCACATGCACCCATTGACTTTCTCCCCAGGCTTTCCCCCTTCCTTTGCTCCAGACTTTCTGGTGTGCTGGCACTGCACAAGTGCACCACATACACAAACACCTTCACAGCAAGCCAGTGTGCCCTGGAGCCAACTAGGAATGAGTGGAGAGGTCAACTGTCACAATAAAATCAAGTCTTTAGGACTGGTTATCCTGAGATTGTCCTCCCTAGCTGTTGTCATGGTAATGCAAAAGAGGTGGGCTCCATTGAAGCAATACAGATTTCCAGCTGTACAATTTCAGAAGTAGCAACAACACATCACAGTGATGGACATACATGTTGCTCACCCCTGGACTAAAGGAACTACTGCCAACATACATCATAGGATACAGATTGATGGTTCATATTGATTGTTCGCTGAGGCAGAACAAACTGCAAAGTAGAGTTCTGGAGACCTACAGAATGTCCATTATTTCCTCTATACAGTTGGCTGTCCACATTTGCACGTTTCACTTTTGCAGATTTGATTTTTCACATATTATTTTCTGCCACCTCCACTGCTGCCCTATGCCATTTTTAATAGAGACTGTAAGATTTTCGAGACTGAGAGCCTTATCGCATTATTAAACAAATCCAGCAGGCAAATGAAAAGATGCATGGGTTTTTTTTCTCCCCCCACATGATGTCGTTATTTTCCAATTGTAAAATCATGGGAGAGGGTCGTAAAAGTGTCATAAAAGTGTCCCATTTGCCAAGCTGAAATAATCTGCTTGACAAAAAATGATGCTTTTACAATGCTCTCCCATGCTTTTACAACCTGAAGAAAATGAAAGTAATGAGGAGGGAGAAAAAAATACACACGTCTTTTCATTTGCCTGCCAGGTTTGTTTAATAATGTGATAAGGCTCTGTAACTACAAACAAAGCATGTAAGCCCCTATTAAAAATGGTATAGGGCAGCAGTGGAGAAGGCAGCAAGCACCACCAGCTGCCCAATACTGCCTTGCAAAGGAGCCCCACCATCTCAAAGGTATCTGCAGTGGGTTGAAGCTGCAGATCATACTCTCTCTCTCATTCTCTCTGTCTCTCTCTCACTCACTCTCTCTCTCTCTATCTCTCTCTTTTTTATGTGAAATATGGTTTGGGGAGAGGGGGCTAGAGTTATTTATGGTTTTTCCTCTTTCATAGGGATCCTGTGCCCCTAGCCTCAATGAATTTAGAGAGCTGACTATAATGTATATTAAGAGAGAAAAAGTCCATATCTAGCTTGAAGTTTGGGCACCTAACAAGACTTGAAAAGGAAAGGGCTTAAGCCATCCTGAAATTCTGTACATCTGTAAATGAAAAATGTTAAATCAGGACAATGCTAATCTTCTAAATTCCTGGTTATAGGAAGATAAAGTCCTTTAGAATTATCAGTAAATGTATCAGGCATTTTTCTTAGAAAGACTTTTACTGGTATTTTTTTTTTTAAAAAAATGAATTATAGTAACATTTATTACAAACAATTAAATTTATTTGTGCAGCATAAGAGGTTAACATCTAATAAAGTTTTGTAATATTTCCCAGCCTGGAGGTATGTTAGGCAAACCAACATTATTGTGCTGTGGTACTGGCAAGTGCACTGCTACATGGGCACAGCCACAGGGACTCAAAGCCCTTTGAAGTTCTCCTCTTGTCAACAGATCAAGGCCAAGGTTAATTATGTGTGTGGTGCATTTTGTCTATGAACTACATACTTTTGCATGATGTCTTGAAGGGAAATAATAGAAAGATATAACTATCATGTTCAGCTGACCAAGATTTGAAAAGCCAAGAAAACATCGCAGTGAAGTTAACTGGCAATTTATTCTGGATTTCAAAAGCAGAGGTTGCCATAGACAAATTAGTATCCAAATTGAGTTTCCCCAGAATGATACACTCTTTAAAACCCTTCCTCTTCTAGATCCCCCATCCCTTTCCCAGCTTACAATGCAAACGCCTTGGGATAAATCAAAAGGTTCTTTTAAGTGTCCGCTCCCCAACCACCACCACTCTGTTATCACCCGCATCTGTCCCAGGAAGGGAAGGTGTTACTTTGCTGGTTATCAAAGGTTGTTTCTAGGAAGTAAACAAGGTCATAAAATAACATTCCTAAAGCCCATCTGTTCTCTCATTTACCTATCATTCGAATAATAGTTTCCTTCAGATTCCTCTCTACTTTTCTATATTGATATATCACCACATTTGTTATTTCTCTTCCTTCATATCCTTTATCATGTCAGATCCATAACCTTTTGGACATGATAGTAACTATGTTGCACCACTATTGAAATCAACAGGGATTATTTGTAATGGAAAATGAAATATAAAGACTTGAACTTACTACTTATTTGTTGTATTTCTATACTGTCCCAAAGCCAGAATTTTAAAGGCAGTTCACACAATAAAGCCTAAAACCATTATACATATAGCTTGAAAAGCTTCAAAAGAAACAAATTGGGTAGAGGGGCCACACATTTTTCTGTGAGAAAAGACTTGTCTTCTCAAATGCATCAGTTCAAAAAGATTACATCAAGTCCAACTTTGGCAGGGATGACTACCAGGCTGAGACATTGACATGTTGCATAGTAAATCATCATCATCATCACCATCGGAACTGTGAAGCTTAAAAGGCCTCTTTGCTTATTTCAGTCTCACCTAGTAAATAATGTAATGTTTAGTGTGAGGTGGAGACAGTGAGGACCACAGACTGTATTTTTGCAGCCCACCAAGCCTCCTTACCCCCACATAGTTTTTTGATGTGATTTTGGGACACTTTTCTTCCAAAAATTGTGCCTGAAGCTCAAGAATGTGTGAAAACACCCACCTGCCCCCCCAACATACCTCTTGTTTTGGTCATATCTCTGTCAAAATGGAGGCCAGAGCAGTTGTAATTTGGACAGGGCACAGCAGCTTCTTGGCATCCCTGGCAACAACTGTCTAAGGTGATGTTTATGAATCTTTGTGTGCTACTTAACAAATAGCCTTCAGGTCCACAAAACAAAACATTTAAGGAGGTGAGGTGGAGGAGAGGGCATCACTAGAAGGTATGGAGGGTGCAAACCACTCCAGGTGACACTCCAGAGGAGGAGTGTACACCTGGTGGGGCAGTACATCTGGTGGGACTGGTGTGGATGCTGGGTGAGCAAGAAAGGGCATCACCTCCCTTTCTTGTTTGCCCAGCAGCTGTGGATCCTTTATACCTACGGATTCTTTACCTATGGATTCAACAATCCAGGGCTTGAAAATATTTTTTTAAAAATATAAATGCCAAAAAGCAAACCTTGATTTTCCATTTTTATATAAGGGACACTATTTTACTATGCCATTGTATTTAATGGAACTTGAGCATCCACAGATTTTGGTATCCACAGGGGATCCACAGTTCTTACTCGGGGATTAAACAGCATTTCTGTTTTGTTAATTTCACAGCACTCACATTATAGCCACTATCCCTGCTTCCATTTTTCATCCCTAAAGGATAGGACCATCAGAGTGTATGAGTGCCTTGGGCCTTCCTTTCCTTCGTTTGCACACACCCCACGGCATTCCCCTTCCAGGGCAAATTGTGCTACATTTGACAGGGGAGGTGGGTTGAAGGGAGCTGGGAGGTCAAAGGGGGGAAATTGCTTGAATGCGAAGGCAAATCAGGCCCCTTTATAAAGTGGAAGGGGGGATGAGATGGCAATGGCGATCTAGTGTGTTTTGCTGCATGGAGATGGCAGCTGAAACAAACTCTGTTTAGCTCTTTACTTCTGATTATGCTGCTCTTGTTTCTGTCCTCCCTTCTTTCTTAAAACCTGTACATTTCCATAAATGGGAGCAAAGTCTCTTTCAACCCTTCCACCAGCCTAGACCTTCCTTGCCAGATACTGGCTGGTATTACTGTTATAATTATGCCCTCAGGAAAAATGTTGATCCACCCACCCCTTTCATAAACTCAACATCACATCATCATCAAAACATAGGGACACCAAAATAGCCAGGCTTAAATGCCAAAGTCACCTCCTTTCCAGCCCCCCTACCCCATTCCTGATTCCACTCCAGCCCCAATTTGGAGCGCAGGACACACTTTTTGAAAATAATTTTTCCCAAGAAACAGCATAGTAAAAATGGGTTTTGTTATGTTTCTTAATTGCTTTAAAGCCCTTAGGCGTCAAAAATAAGTACTTTCATGGAGGAACATCATGTATTCCAACAGGATCAAATTGAGGTAAATACATATTATTCTACAGGTGTGGATTCAGCCATTTATGGGCTGAAGCCCTTTAATATCCAGGATGAATAAAGTTATCAGCGGCAAATGGGCACTGATGGAAGCATACCTCTGAATAACAGTGGCTAGGGACCACTCTATCCCAATGGGAATTCATATCCCAATGGGGATTCATATCCCAATGGGAATCCTGAACTAGATTGGTTTTGGTCTGATCCAGCAGGCTCTTCTTAATAAATTCATTAGGGAAAGCTCTAGTGATTAATTGGGGTTTTTTTATTCTATAAAAGAAGCAAGAAGGATCTGCACACTCTGATCAAGGAGAAAGAGATTTGGATGCTTAGAGAGTCACCTGAAGGGAGGTGTAACATCACATTTGATTTTATATTATTGTTTCAGGAAAACAAGACATGAACTTCACACAACTTAATGAATAAATTTTCCACCTTGGAAAAATGTTTACATATCCATTTCCTGGATGAAATGCCTGAGACACACAGAAAAGAATTTGACTGTGAAACAATAAATATGTATTAAAAGTGAGAGTGCATTCTAAATAAGGAACTGAAATCCTTGTTTATCATGAGGATTAATTTTAAAAAACACTAGCTGAAATATACTGTACACTAGTTAGCACAGGGAGGCTTGAACCATGTCTTATTATTGCTTCTGCAATACATTTTTTTAAATGGACCTTTCTTTTCTCCATCTATCAGGCACCTGACTGTCACAAGTAATTATCTTAATTTGTTTCAACTAATTGTATATGCATGATCTTATTATTTCAGCTCTTCAAGTTGTGTACTTATGAAGTCCCACTCTCCTCTATTTAATTTTAATCACCTTGTTCCAAGTCTCATGAGGACAGCAAGTTCCAGTAACTGAACAGATTGTGAAGTCGCAGGCTTTCATGGCCAGTATCCATATTTGTGGTTTTTTCAGGCTGTGTGGCCATGTTCTAGAAAAGTTTCTTTCTGACGTTTCACCAGCATCTATGGCTGGCAAGAGAAGATGCCAGCCACAGATGCTGGCAAAATGTTAGAAAGAAACTCTTCTAGAACATGGCCACACAGCCCGAAAAACCCACAAAAAACAACTGAACAGATTGTGTTTCAATAATTTTTGTTCAGTTAGGGAGGCATTAAGGGTGGGTTCAGGCCCTTGTAAAAAAGATTTTCTAGACTGGTCTCCAAGGTGTTTGCCAACAACAAATCTGGGTGGCAGGCAGGGGTCACTGGTGGGTGACTGCTGGCAGGCCAGCCACTTGGTATAGTAAACAAAGGTGGTGACTTTGGGCTACATGGGAAAGGAAATCCCAGCTGTTCATAAGTGGGAGGGGTCCAAGCAAGGAACTCTTCCCTTACTCTGATCCTCTCCTTCCATCCATCTCTGACCTTCCATGGATTAGGAAGAGAATTCAGAGATTTGTTGCCTTGTGGGTGTACTTACAGCATTCCTGATGGAAAGGAAGGCAAGTGAGCAGACAGATGGGACAAAAGGAAGGGAAAGAGGGTCTCCAGTGCCTAGAGCAGCCCAGATCCTATGCTTGGCTGGAGATGGCAAGACTCTGCCCTCTAGTCAGGCCACTTCACTGGTCAGATGCAGTGACTCCTAAGGAGACCGACCAGCTTCCTTTCCTGGCTTCAGCAACAGGTTTGAGTCCCTGACAGACCAGTTAAAAATCTTTACACATGACTTCTGGGGTATGTGGATCACACTGACTGACACTCCAGAAGAGGGGTGTACACCCACATTCTCTGCTTGGAAAGCAGCAGACATATCTTCCAGTCATCTCCACCAGATTTACAGTGCAATTATAGACATGTCTACTCAAATGTAACTGCTAAGTTCAGTGAGACTTCCCAAGTAAGAGTGTGTGGACTGCAGCCTTGAAATATTAGATTACATGGGTCTTTACTCCTAAATAAACAGATTAGAACAAAGTTGCATTGACCCTACTCTAGCAAAATACAGCCAGCTCTTCATATCAATGGGGTTCTGTTCTGGACCTGCCCATGGATAGCAAAATCTGCAGGACCGCAAGTCCCATTTTTTTCCAATGGTGGTGTAATGTATGACTGCATTGGTGCAGCAGTGTGTACATGTCACCATTGGGGAGAACAGGGTGGGACCATCCATGGATGCTCCAATCCATGGATGGTAAGCCTGTGGAAGAGGAGAGCTGACTATACCTGTTCTTTACACGATAAATGTCACATTTGCCACTTATAACTACCATAGTGATTATCTCATAAATTTCTATGATGTGCTTACATGTTGCGTTGTCCTAGAAATTCTGTTGTGTTGAGTCAAATTGAAGAGAAGTCCATAAATGGAATGATTGCATGTTGCTTTTAGTGGTAGATGAAGATGCTTGCTTAATGTTTTCAAGTGGTCTAGAGAATTATCTTTTTAATGAGAATTGAATTTTATTATTAGGACATACCCCAAATATTCTAGAAGAAAAATAACAAAATTTGGAAACTCTCCAGCAGAGGAAACAAAAGCTTGCAGCTAATTGGACAGAAGTGCAAGGTAGCCCAGTGTGAATCCACATTTACGGTGTTGGCTTTTGAGGCAAACATTGCTACTTTCAAGATTAATGCTCTCTGTCTGGCTGCCTATTTGGTTCCCACCGTATATGTCCAAATATCACAAAAAATGGGAAATGTTTCCAAGTGTTTTTCACAAAGAATGGACCCATATCAATTATCTGCAACTCCCAGTATCTAACTATTTCTGTGTTGCCTAGATCCCCTACCATCTGCGTACTAGTACTAGTGCCACTGAAGTGTTGTGAAAATATCATTGTTGTTGTGTGCCTTTAAGTCATTTCCAAATTTTAGCAAAACTATTATGGGATTTTGGGAGACTGAGAATGTGTGACTCGCCCAAAGTTAAAGCACTGTCCCACACACATAATGAAAATTAGCATATTTATTGTGGTCACAAATGATATTCTGAAAGACAAAGCGTGGTCTGGCTCAAAAGCAAGGGAGGTGTTTTAAACTGTAATTTACAAATCCTTCACTACTGGAAACAAAGAAGGCCAGAGGTTGTTACCAAATACATGTGTGTTTTGAAATACATAATTACATGACCAGGAAACAGCCTAGAGGTGATCTCATTTTCTTGATTTAAATGTAGTGAGACAGGAATGGGGCAGGAGGAAAGATAAGTGTCATATTTGGAAACTGAACATCAATAAATTTCTTAAAGGTGAAGTAATGCATCTTCTTTTTAACTTCCCCTTGGATGTTCTCACCTGAAATCTTACCTAAAACTGTTTTATTTACACTTCCTTCTCTCTATGAAATATTTGGGATATGGAGATAGAGTGTGTTCTTTTCCCCTGAAAAGATAAATAACCTCTTTCTATCTAGCTGTTTAGTGCTATATCACACAAATCCTTTATCTGCTAATTTTAAGTTAAAACAATGATAAGTTTTTTTATTTGAATACAGTCCACAGGTTTTAAGATTTCTATGAAGATATTTACTTTATGGTACATTTTATTCTAATTCTAAGAGCCAATATGTTGTAAATTTTAATTTTTTTGTCATGAATTAAAAAATTAGAATGGGGCTCATTAGACAACCCTATTTCATTTATGCTGATCTTTTGCCTCCTAAATTGGCACTTGGCACTGATGGAGAAACTCTCTTCTAAATTCAAACTATTGAGAAATAAAAGCACACTGAGAATTTTTATGTCACCATTTGGCTACCTTTTATGGAATATATCAACAGTAGAATTGACCCCAAGTTCCATGAAAATCTGTGGAAGGATGTTCTCTTTGTCATTTAAATACTAGTTATCTTATCATGTTTTCTAGGTTTTTGCCTTACATTCACCTTAATGTGAATATGAATACCATATTTATATCAGCTGTAGCTGTAAAGTGAGCTTTTAATCTGGACAGGTGCTCTCTTGTTTTTTCTTAATTATCTATTTTTAATTGCAATTTGAAGTTATTCTTTTAAACTGGACTTTTTAAAAAAAATCATTTTATTGTTAGAAACCTAAAGTCCTATTTTAGTGAGAAAGGTAGAGTATAAGATAGATAAGACAGATAGAGGATGGGTTTGCAACTGGCATCCCTCATGAATTCAAACTCTCCACTCCTCCACTGGAAGTCCTCCCATTGCCATTTGATTACCCAACTTTTGTGTTTTAAAATGTTTAGAAAGATCAAAGAAGGCAGAGACAGAAAGGAGCAGAAGTGAGACAACATCTCGCAGAGAAATAACAAAGAAAAGACAAGACCAAAAGAATGGAAAGTAGCATTGGAGAACAGACTCCCTTCCAGTTTAAAAGACTATAGAGTAATAATCAATATGCATGCAAATGCATTGCTTCCAATAAATCAAACATATAAATGCATGCCATCATCTGCACTGAGATGCACATGAAGAGGTTCATCTGAGTTCCCATCTCATGCAATGCAGAGAAGATGGACAGTATTTAGAACAAGAGGAATATAGGACATGGTTTGGATTTATGTCTATTGTTCCTGATACATCAAGTGATAGGTGAGCAGACATCTATTTCTACATCTCCAACACATCTCCTTAGATGACTTGGCAAGGAAGTTTGGGTAGGAGTGGATATGGAAAGTAAAAAAAAGAGATGGCGAAGGGCCTTTGCAGACTGCAAGAAATTGTGCAAATTGAGTCCACTTTAAGGGTTAGGGTTAATGCTAGGGAATCATGGGAATTGTTTTTTTGCTGAGACATTGAGCCTTCTCTGTCAGAGAACTCTGGTGCCACAATAAAAAACAGTTCCCATGATTCCCTAACCCTAACCCTTAAAGTGGACTCAATTTGCACTATTTCTGGCAGTCTGCAAAGGCCCAAAGTTTCCCTTTGCTTCACCAATTTCTTCTACTTTGGGGTGCAACCCTAAAAGTTGAGCAATGTATACAGATTGCAAGGGGAGATGTGCATTATCTATATATGAAAATGCAGTATGAGCTAGCAGGATAGCTATAAATACAGATATAATAAGCTTTTCAAAAATAATTCAGTGAAATATTCCACTGACCCTGTAATAACATATGCCTGCCATCTGAAGATGTCCCTTCAGATCAAAGAACATGGTTGTGATAGAGGCTGAGAAGTCAGATGGGTGACAGATAGTACTGAGAAAGGCCAAAACCATTAACTCAGTTGAAGTTACAGCCAACATTTCTGAAGACTTATTTAGAGATAAAACAGGAGTCTTACACAACAAAATGGATGCCAAGATCAGTGACCTTCAAGGACAGTACCACTTCAAGCAAAAGATTCTATTCCTGGGAGCTTGCATAGCAAATGTGTGGCAAATTTTATAGCAAATGTGGTGCTGTTGAACAATGTCTGCTTCACCCAAGCAAAGTAAACAATGAGAGGAAGCTGCCCCTAGACTTGCTTGGACTCTTATAGCCTTTTAGCAAATATGCTTTGCATATCATATCCTCAGTATGGTACACAGCTATGCTGACGTCAGGATAAATATTGGTGCACTGCTATTATCACTTTATTTATCCACCCAGAAAGCCAGAAGCCGTCACTACCCTAATAAAATACCCTGCGTTCAATTACCAGGAACACAGAGCTCTGGCAGATGTATCACATGAAATGCCTTGGCAAGAGGAGTCACAGGCTGATGTTGTTTTTGTTATATTTATTTGTATACTACTTCTTCCCAAAATTAGGACTCAAGGCCACTTATAGTTTAAAGAACAATAGTTAAAAACATATAAAAAGTGAACATTAAAATAGAATTAAAATAGTCACAATATTAAAATACTTCAGATCTCTAGTTAAAAGAATAAAATGTTATTAAAATGTTATTAAAAACAGTACAGTTACTCAGATCAAGAGGCTGCTGTCAGAACAGAATATGGAGAAACATAATGGTTCCCAATTGGTAAAGGAGTTAGGCAAGGTTGCATACTCTCACCCTATTTATTCAACTTGTATGCAGAAAATATCATACGCAGAGCAGGCTTGGATTCATAGAAGCAGAAGTGAAGACAGGAGAAAGGAACATTAACAACAACATACATAGTGACACAATACTATTAGCAGAAACAAATAAACAAACACCTGGAGCAATTACTGAAGAAGGTTAAGGAGGAAAGGCCATGGTTGGATTAAACAAAAAATAATGACCACAAAAGAACTACAAGAATTCATTCTAGACAATGAAAAAATTGAAATATAAATCTATGATTGTATGGGAGGACTCCCACACCTTAGTTCAAATATTGATCAGAATGGAGAGTGCAGTCAAGAAATCAGCCAAAGACTAGGATTGGGAAGGGCAGCTATGAAAGAACTGGACACGATGATAAAGTGTAAAGACCTAACCCTGAACACTAAAATGAGGATCTTCCAAGTCATTGTATTCCCCATCACCATGTATGAATATGAGAGCTGGACAGTGAAAAAAGCCAATAGGAAGAAAATCAATTCATTTGCGATATGGTGCTAGAGAAAAGTACTGAGAATACCATGAACAGCCAAAAAGACAAACAAATGAGTTCTGGAACAGATCAACTGCAGACTGCTAGAAATAGTGCAAATTGAGTCCACTTTAACTGCCCTGGCTCAGTGCTAGAGAATCATGGGAATTGTTTTTTTTTTTTCCTGAGACATTGAGCCTTCTCTGTCAGAGAGCTCTGGTGCCACAGTAAACTACAGTTCCCATGATTCCCTAGCACTGGGTCAGAACAGTTAAAGTGGACTCAATTTGCACTATTTCTGGCAGTCTGCAAAGGCCCCAAGATGATTAAATTGAGGCTGTCATATTTTGACCACATCTCGAGGAAAAAGTGATCATTAGAAAAGACAATGATGCTAGACAAGGTAGATGGCAGTAGAAAGAAAAGAGGACCACACGCCAGATGGTTAGACAAGGAGGACATGGGCCTAGTTCTATAGGACCTGAGGCTGAGGACAGGGGGTCTTAGAGATGTCTCATCCACAGGGCTACCATGAGTCATAGGGCTGATGCACAGCCCCTAAGGGGAGGCTCTGTGCCGCCCCTAGGAGCACCGGATCAGAGCAGCGGTCCTGATCCTCCTTTTTGCTGCTCCAGAAATAGCTAGCCAATGCTGCTCCTTTTTGGGGCAGCAAAAAGCCTCCCTTAGAGCCACTACCACAGCTCTTTTGTGCCCCTTTGGTGCAACATGTGCACACGCTGCGCCAACAGGGCAACTTGCCGCCATGCGTTGTGCGGTTGGGCACACACCATGACAGTGTCATCAGGGCGGCATCAGGGTGGCTGCTGTGCTGTCGCCCCACCCCAACTCCACCCCCAGGCTGGCCCTTTAGGCCGGTCTACATCGCCCCATAGTTGACCTGAGGGCAGTTAACAACAACAGTTTAAAACATTGCAGCACCTCCTAAACTGTTCTTTAAAAACTTTCTGTATTAAAAACCTGCAGAGGCAATACAAATGCAATGGTGGCAGCAAAAAATAATTTCTTTTCTACCCACACTGCCATGAAATAGGTCTTTAAATAAGCTCTAATCCATATTCAATAAGACTCACTCTGATTCTTCCATCTTCTGCTCCAATCTGTCTTGCTCACTTCATCACCAACATTTCCCTGGAAAACCAGAGGGCTGGTTTGCCTCCACTCCATAGGAGTGGATTGTGTCCACTGCCCTGGCCATTTCCCCATTCTAGAGGTCAGCTAAAGTTTCAACAGAATCACCTGTCAAAGTGACAGGAAAATCCCCAAGAGCTATCTGGAATCCAGCCAGATCCATCAGCCTCCTGGGATGGACCATCCAAATTGGTCCAGTGCCCTTGCAGATCCCAGTGAGTCTAAATATGACCAAGTAAGGATCTGTCATGATAACAGAACTGTGGAGAGTTCCTCCACACCAAGCTCACCATCACTCCATCCAGCACAGAAAAGAAGGTCCACAGTGTGCCCAGCAGCATGAGTAGGACCACTTGGGACAGTCCCATGGTTGTCATGAAGTCCTGAGCCATTCCTGACAGGGCAGTCTCAGCATGGATGCTGAAGTCCCCAATCACTACTAGATTAGGAGATGCCAACAGCAAGACTACCCTGGCTAGATACAAAGGGAGAATATATAGCAGCAGTCTGGGTGGTACACCAACAGAATTACTATTCTGTCCTGGCTACACACTCAAAACCTGCTGACTGCGGGAGAGGGCACCTCATCAGGGAGATAAAAGATAAAATCATGATAGAACACAAACTCCACCACTGGGCCCCTCAGGTCTTGCTTACTGTTGCACAGAAAACCTGGTGGGCAGAGTTGGGAGAGATTAACTCTCCTCTCCTACACCCTCACCTCATTCAGATAGGTCTCTGTAATACAGGCCAGGCTGTCATACTCATCCAGAATCAAATCCTAAATGGTATTTGTTTTCCCCTTCACTGACGGCATTTAACAGCAGCATTTTCAATCCAGGGGGAAATGGGTTTTCACATGGGGTGGGTGCTGCAGGTTTCCAGAAAGTCATATAATATTTTAAGAATTGAGATGATAAATTCTAAAATTAACTAAAGAAACAAAGCTTGGGGGAGAAACAAAATCCATGGCAGCTACCATGTTAGAATTAACATTTAGACTACAATACATGAGTGCCATTTAATAACTCATATTGATAGCTAAGGCTGTATATTTAAACAAGGTTTTCTGGAATCAATAGAGCAAATACGCAGTAGTGTCCTACTAGCCTACAGTCTTGTGCACTCTTACTTGTAATGAAACCCTAGTGAATACTGAGACACTTTCTTCTAATCAAACACACATAATGTTGTGCTGCATACATGACTGCAGTCCTGCAAATGCCTTGTTTTGGCATCTTCTCAGTGAATATGCATAAAGAGTTGTGTTCTAAAACCATTCTTTTGGGGGGCATGTATCCTTCATTGAGTTAGAATCAAAATAGTGGCCTGGGGATGCATTGAATACAACATGAAATTAATATTTATTCAAGGGATAAAGGAGAAGAAATTAACATTTGATCATTTCTATGGTGACACTTTTGTCTTTCTTTATTGTATTGTAATTGATTGTGTATTCCACTCTCTGTAAAATTGCAAAGTCCAAAAAACACTGTAATCTTTTCTACTTCTTGGGTTGCTGTTTTCAGATTTCAAACCACCATGAGCCTTTGGGATGCAGTGGGCTAAAAGATCCATATTTAAAAAAAATTAAAAGGCTTGCAAATTTGGAAAGGGCAGTCTATCTGTATGAAAACTGGCATCTTGCAAGAATTTTGACAGACTCAGAAAGAAAGAGAAGCAAAATTGCTTTTCATATGGAATAAATTCATGCTGTATAAGGATCCTAAGTATTCAATATCATTTTTTAAAAATCAACAAAATAAAACATCATGAGTTCCTGCATGGCAGGGGGTTGGACTGGATGGCCCTTGTGGTCTCTTCCAACTCTATGATTCTATGATTCTATGATTCTATGTCAGCTAGCTATTTATAATGTGATTGGGTTGGGAACTATGTGGCCCACCAGATATTGGAAAGCTTGTTGTCTTATCACACAAGAAAAGAAAATGAAATCAGAGCCATACAGTAGCTGCTTTCTCCATTTCTTACCACATGACATCATAGTATTTCAGTTCTCTTTCAGTGGGAGATGGTTGTAAAAGCATGTCTTCTGTCACATAGATTTTACCAGCTAGAAAAAAAACATGCATTTACAACTGTCTACTGTGGGAAGAGAATGGAAGTACTATGATGCCTTGTGGTAATTCACAGAGAAAGCCGCTATTCACCAGCTCCATTTCCACTTTGTTTTCTCAAGTGATAAGGCTCTAGGAGACTCACAGCAATCTTCATTATTGACTATGTGAGCTGAGCTGCTGGGGCCTGCAGCAATATCTGAAGGGCCATGAACTTCCCATTCCTGGACCAAATCCAACTGTTAGTACTAGTTAGAGTACATCATTTAAATCACTGGCACTTTCATAGGTGTTGATTTATCAAGACCCCATGGATTAGATGGGTCCACGCTAGTTGAGACTAGCAATTGTATTTAGCCTCACTGGGTGACCTTGGGTGAGTCAAACACTCTCAGGCCCTAAAAACCCCATGATAGGTTCATTTTAGGGTCACCATAAGTTGGAAATGACTTGAAGGTACACAGCATCATCAACAACAATGTTTTTAAAAGAATGTTCCAGTCATCACTCCTAGATGAAGGTTACAGCAGGTTTGGGGTTATGGTGTAATAAAGAGAGGCAGAGCATTATTTCCAGTGGTAAGCTGAGTCATCCTTGGAAAGAGTTCACAAAAACTGATCAATTTAATGCAGACAGGAATTGATTACAGTGCCATTGAAACTCATGCAGGAAGTGCAAACATTCAAGCCTGGGCTTGCTTCAAATTGTTTCCCAACAAAATGTCCTGGGGGCATCTAATGACAACAAGAATGAAATATATAGGTAAATTTACTCAAAGTGTGATGGCATTTTCCAGTGTATCTAAGGCAATCACCCTTGGGGAAGGCTGCTACCCTTCCTGTGATTGGACCCAAAAAATCTGAACACTTTTTTTTCCTCCGTAGCGTGCTTCTCTCCAGCTTGACACTGCCATGTTAGCACTGTGACACACCTTGTTGGATGTGGCTAAGAACAGGCTCTGAGAGTTTTACCTCTGTGATAACAATCAGTTTATCTACCTCCTGGGCCCTTCCTGTTGGAATGAGCAGGAAAATCTACCAACCCAGCTGGAATGTCAGGTAATTTATTTGCTGCACTCCAGCCTGCTGTACTAGCACTGTCAGAATAAGACCTGGTAATGGCAACAGGCATCATTTTGTTTTTCTTCAGGAGGAAGGGGCAGGGCTTTAAATAGACTCCCCCACAGAAGCAAGTATGACATTCTAGGATAGGCAAGTGTCTCTAAAGACTCTGTACTAGAGTTTCTGCTTCAACCTGTAATAATGTGATGCAATATTACATTAAGTTTGTATCATATGTTTCTCCCCACATACCAGAGAATGGGGGGGGGGGCCAACATCACATGCTTTCCAAACTCAGACAAGGCTGACAGCACCGGCAGGAAAGCAAGGTTTTGGTCTGTTTATCTGCTGCCTGATGACTAGAAACCCAACAAGTACATTTCTTCTCCCTGGACCACAGGCATTCTCATGTGAACACAGAACCCATCTGATTGTAAAACAAGACAAGAATTGTAAAATACCAAAGCAAGTTGCAAATAATGGTAGAAAATAAAAACAACTGAGGCTACACCTGCACTGGAGAAATAATGCAGTTTGACACCACTTTAACTGCCATGGCTCAATGCTATGGAATTGTGGGATTTGCACTTTTGTGAGATATTTGGTCTTCTCTGTCAGGGAGCTCTGGGGCCACAACAAACTACACACCCCAGGATTCCATAGCATTGAGCCATGGCAGTTAAAGCATTATTCTGCAGTGCAGATGCAGGCAGAGGCTCTGTAACAAAATGCTACTACATGAAATGCTTATGCCCAGGGTCCAGTTGCTCAGTTGTACTGCTTCTCTTGCTAGGTTTCCTCCCCACTCCACCCCACTCCATTGGTTAACATTCCTTGTCCACTGAGCTTACTCACTCTTTATTAGACTGAGGGTATGTGGGTGAGTGTGTTTTCCTCCACTTTTATTCTACATGAAGAGGAATGGTCAGAAGGCAGGGGGGACATACTGTATATACGCATGTATAAGTCTAGAAACTTTAGTCAAAAAATTGGGGGGGGCACCAAAAAAACTGGGTTGACTTATCCAGAGGTCGATGTAAGTACTGTACTTTTAACTCTTATTTTAAAAGGAACCATCTCCGTCTCAGAGTAAAGTGGTGAAAGGCAAGAGCTTAGTCCATCCCAATAGCACCTAAAAGAAGCACTGAT
Organism: Phrynosoma platyrhinos; assembly: GCA_020142125.1. Lineage (NCBI taxonomy): Eukaryota > Metazoa > Chordata > Lepidosauria > Squamata > Phrynosomatidae > Phrynosoma > Phrynosoma platyrhinos. The sequence continues at coordinate 224,277,580 of CM034701.1, read as the reverse complement.
CACCTCTACTTTCTCTGCCACGGTACTGCTTCTGAGCCTTTTGAATGCCTGGATGGGAAAATGGCAAGGGCAGCAGATCTTTAGTGTTTTCCCTCAAAGGAGTACCAAAGGAACTGGGCTTTGAAGGATTTGAATAAGATATCTGTGTATGTTTGTCAGCTTTTCTGGGTTAAAATCAGGTAAAGGATTTAAAGTTAAAGGCTATAATCACTGCTAACATATTTATGGCAAAGCCATTTTCTTTGCTTTGCCTTTCCATCCTTTTTGATGCATGTGTGTTTTCTTAGCCCCATCTGCACCTGGTCGCCTCCTCCACACATCACACAGCCATCATTTACTGTAGTTCCCTCCTCATCCATCCAGGCTTTAGGGTGAATACAAACAGTTATGCCAGCTTTTGGCATCATTTTCCTTTGCTTCCTCCTTTACATCCTTTGTTACATGCTCCTATGTTACCCTCAGCTTATCCACTGGTCATATCAAAATCCATCATTTTGGCCCAAACCCTGCCTTTGACTCATACATGAGGCTGACTTATAGTTGGGTATATACAGTACTTGTTCTGACTCCAACTAATCAGAAATGTTTGGATTTCTCCATTGATTTCTATGGAGAGCTCTTCTTTTGCCTCTGGGTCATCTTGAAATAGCTTCTTAGCATCAGACCGTAAATTAATTATCAGAATAATTAAATGGTTTTCTCTATAAGTTTGAAAAATTATGTCTCCTCCTTTTCCATCCCCATTCCCATCCCCATCCTCACAGCTGGTTGTAACTTTTACTATGCTTTTGAACTTCAGGGTTACCTTGAGACTGCTGACATCTTCCTCTGCTGTGTGGAGGTGCAGTTTTGACTATATTTGCATGAACAGTGGAACACTTGGTTGTGAAATAGCAGAAATAATGAAAATTGGCTAGGTAGTGAGCTTCTTAAATTAGGTCTGTCAAAAATCATCCTTGTCTGCTATTTGAAACTGTTCATGAGATAAGAGTCTATTTCCAATGCAAACTGACTTCAAAAACATAACCTAAAAGAGATTGTTTTTGTAGGAATATGTCCACACATAGCAAGAAGCTTACAGCTGCTGTAATCTTCTGACCATGATCCCTGTTCCATTTTTTCAGGAGAAAGATTCATCCGTTATCACCTTCTTGGTTGGCTGTGCCAGCTTAGCAGGTATTCCCTCACTGCAGAATTCACTGCCTCGGCAGACGGCTAATTGAGCCGTCTTCCGGGCAGGGAAGAGGAGGGGCAGCCGCACGAGCGGTGCCCCTTCCTCTCCCCGAGGTCGCCCCCAGAAGCGCCGTCCGTCCGCACGGCCGGCGCACCGGGGATGACCTCACGGCACAGCGCCCACATGCGCTGCGCCGTTTGAGTCAGGGAAAGTGCGCCCGCCGCTTTTAGGGTGCACTTTCCCTTAAATCCAAAAGGAGCGCCAATTTGGTGCTCCTTTTAGATGCGCCACAGGAGCGCCGCGGTCCGGAAGCTGAACTCCGGCGGCGCTCCGGACCAGGGCGTCTCCGACGCAATAAAGCTGTCATTTTCTCAAGACTTAAGCAACTGGATGAGTAAACCTTACTCTCTGTTCTGAACCTTTGGTGTTAGTTTCAAATGTAAAATATTAAAGGTTTTCAAAAATCACACCATGTGTCCTAATAAGTTTTTTTTAAAGTTTTATGTGAAATGCCTGGAAGGTATTTTCCAGAGGAGTGGCATATATAATTTATTATAGGCAAATAAAATGTGTTTTTAAAAACCTGAAATAGGTAGACAAATGCAGCCAAATTGTCATATACCTGCAGGACTTTTGCCCTGATAGGTTTTCAAAAATCATTCCTGGTGTTCACCAAGTATTAGATTTGCTTTAGGGAAGTCGTGTGGTATGAGTGTTAGAGCAACAATGAGGCTTAACAAGCTTAGCCAGCATTCTGTCTAAACTGAGAATGCATAGCCCATAACCTTTGCAATATGCGTCTTTAGAACAGAACATGAACATCAAGGGAAATCTGTTTTGTGAGTTCATTCCAGAGAACATCTACAACATTGAAATGTCAACAATCATATGAACAATCCCACTTGACTTTTGTCCTTCCCCTGGAATCATTAAATGGACACATCCACACAGGAATGATCTCTATAGCTGGTTTCACCAATGTAGTTGTAGACTAATAAGCATTGCTGCTATAAACCAATAATCCAAGCATTGTTGCACTATAACCCCCAGAAATTCTGATTATTGACCATGCTGTCTGAAACTTCTGAGTCTTAGAAGTCCACACAAGATCTGGGGACAATATACCAGGGAGCACTGGTATACATGTCACTGTGATGGTAATCCATGAAGGTTGGGCAGGCTTTGTTTTTAGAGATGCCCAAGGGGCTCTCAGAGGACAGAAAGTTAGATTGTGACACACACAGCCAGCAGTGAGGGTGGGTCAGAAAACATTTGAACAGGCACAGACACAAAGTAGTATGTATCAGACCACAACGTTATTTGTTACAGTTGAAGAAGCTTAGGACGGATCCAGATATTGGTATACCTGCCTGCTGAATGATTAAAACCAAATTTCTATCCCTGATTCACCTGCTGGAGGGATAAAAGGTATTTAAGAAATGAGATTCACATGCATGAAAGCTACTGAGTTGTTTCCTGTCACCAAAGGCAGCCCCTTAAGCTGAGTCTGTCCCAGACTGCCCCCATCCCATTGTCCCTTAAAAAGATCCCTGAACTGGGACTGTTGATCATCCATGACCATTCTTCCCCCAAAGTGAAGCTTGCCTGAAGTTCATACTGCCAGAATTGAGACAAAGTACAAAACATTGTGACACAGAAATATTACAACACAATCAAAATAATAATCTACCAACCATGTCAGACTCAAGGGCAGGGGGCAAAGTTAATGCTGAACTGAGAGAGGTACATGCTAGAAGAGCTCCCCACCAGACAGAAGATTCCTGTGCCCAATACAAAGGAAGACCTGACCCATGCCACCTGACTGACCAATTTTCCCGCTCCTCAATCCACAGGAATCCACAATTATATACGGGCTCCCAGAAAAGAGATCCTAGGGCACTGCTACTCCAACATGGAGACTGCCATGGCTCTACATCCACTTGCAGAGCACAATGGACCCCCATGTACATGCTGAGAGCACAAGCAAACTACCACCATCTGCAGCATTCACAAAGAGCACCAAGTAGCTTAAAGGTGTAAAAGATTACTCAAGGCTGCCAGGTGAGCTTTGTAATTTAATGGGCATTTTAATTTGGAAATGAGTGGCAGCATGTACAATTTTTACCATGCACCCTAAGGAGAAGTTCAAAACCTTCCGCTCTTTTTATAACCAGGCCACAGGAGCTGTATTCTTCTGGAAGCACATAAAGGGAAACAATAATATTTCCAGAAGACAGAAAATACTATACTGCTTTAGAAGCCTGGATCTCTCTGTTTGTGTTGGCATAATTCAAAGGCAGGCAACTATGCCCCCCTCTTCCCCCGAGGAGGTTGAACTGCAGTTCCCATACTCCTGACTATGCAGTCTAGGGCAAACCCTGTGAGCAATAATTGCCCGTGCTTTGACATAACTAGAAGAGATAACAACTGTTTGGGACTTCATGTAATATGACCATGTACACAAAATGTTTTGCATATTTTCCCAAAAAACATGGCATATATGCCAGCAATCTCAACACTGGCAAGCTCAGGAAGACGTAAAGTGTGTCTCAAGAAATTAAGCAGCTGTATCACCCATCTCTATGCTAGTTGTAGCATAGGCTCCTTGGCCCCTTGAACATATGGAGAGTGATGACACCACCATAAAAGAAGGGTAAGATTCCAATGGGATTCTTTAACACAGCCCATGTCACAACTGGCAATTGTAGGAGAATCCCAGCATGTTCAGAGAACATAGCCCCATTACTAACCTAGGAAAAATAAGTGCCAGAGTCCAGAAAGCAAAATAACATTTCCAATGAAGATACCTAATGTTTGGAGAAAAGGTAGAATGTATATGTTCAGGGGATGTGTAGGAGTGAAATGTACCTCTGAATACACTCGTCCCTCCACATTCACTGGGGTTAGGGGCACAGGATGCCTGTGAATGTGGAAAAACCACAAACAACAAAAACACTATGTTTTTACCTGAGAGAACACCTCTCTAGGAATCTCTAGATCCTCCAGTGCAACTCAGTGGTCAACATCTGCCAGACACTGACTATAGAATTGCGCTGGAGGAGCTACAAATGCCTAGTGGAGTGTTCTCTCTAGGAATCTCTAGGTCTTTCTTCAGTGCAACTTTTGGTTAAAGTGGACCATAGAGTTGCACTGGAGGACCTAAATATTCCTAGAAAGAACATATTAATAAAATTTGTGACTAATCAAAGCCACCAAAATCAAAGCCGCAAATGTAGAGGGACGAGTGTATATGTCATGCAGGGGGTGTTGTGCTATTAATTTCAACCAAGAAAAGAGGGCAAGTCTGAGAAACATTCATCTATGCACAACAAATAAGTTTTTGTTAATTTATCTGATTTAATTTCTATCCTACCTTTCGATACAGAAGAAACCCCAAAATAGTGTCTGTAAAATAATAAAATATAATATAATCACCACAGATATAAAGATACAGGTACCAATGGATTAAAAGCAACTGTGGTGCCTGCTAATATATATCACTACATATATTTAGCAGTAAAAATGGCCTTAGAGCCTTTGTCAAGCATGCCAGTGAGGTGGGTGACGTTTTAACAGTTTTCCTCCAGGAGAACTCTCAGAAAGAAAATTGTCCTCATTTTGGGTATGAAATAACTTCACCTCAGAAATTAAAGTCGCATGTAAGACTGCAATTCTCACAGAAATCACAGTGCTCCTCTTAAAATATGAATGATAATATTTAAAAAAAAAGCACCAAAATGCAGACTGATCCTGTCCAAAGGCAATTTTAAAGTATGACAGGAAAATGAATCTCTGAAGAGTTCCTCTAGATGCTGATGCTGTGGCAGATAAAAGAAACTGAGGGTTTAGGCAGAAAACCGGCCAATAAGGCAGCTGGAGAGTGGGCAAAGCTACTGCCAAAATGCCTCTAATAGCTCTAAGAAGGTTCCAAGTTTGCTGTGCAGGCACAGAATAACCCATTTGTGTGATTCACAGATGACCACTCAAAGAAATACTGTTACAGATAAGCAACCTGTCCATCTTGAGAGTACCATGACAGTAGAGGCTGAGCTGGTGGGCAGTGTCTCCTCTCTACAGTGGGTCCTCCATATTGGCTAGAGCAAAGCGTCGTCTTCAAGCCAAAGAAGGGGAGGGGCAGCTGGACGCTGGGCACCCCAATCCCTTCCTGAGGACGTCATCGGAGCACCTGCCATTGTACAAGGCGCGCACTCCAATGATGTCCTTCCGTCACAGCATCCGGAAACACTGCAATGGAAGAGGCGCAGAAGAGGCGTGCACCGCCTCTTCCAGCACCCTTTCTGCTGCTTGAGGAAGGAGAGCTATTTTAGCACTCCTTCCAGGGCTGCTCAAAGAGTGGATTGGGGCCAAGGAGTGGGGCAGCCTCGGCCCCGGTCCTTGGTTTCTCAGGGCAGCCCATGGCTGCCCATCTGTAGAGGCCCTTAGTGACAGAGGAGCTCCATGAAAATGGGAAAACTGCAAATAAAAAGCACTTTTTTTGCCTGAGGAACCCCTATCTAGGAATCTCTAGGTCATACAGAGCAACTCTATGGTCAACATCTACTGGAAGCTGACCACAGAATTGTGTTGGAGAATCTACAAATGCCTAGAGAAAAATTCTCTCTAGGAATCTCTAAGTCATCCAGCATGACTTCTGGCAGAAGGTAGCCATAGAGTCATACTGGAGGACCTAGAGATTCCTAGAGAAAACATATTAATCAAACTTATGACTAATTAAACCTGCAAAAATCAAAGTCGCAAATGTGGAGGGTTGCCTGTATTCCTCTTTTCATTAAGCCCCATCATAAGACCTTAAAGAACTTATATACTTAATGTTGGTGTACAAGTGTAGCCTTTTCTGTTTGTCCTGTGGGCTGACTGTCACTTTATCGACTGTTCTTGTCTTCAGTTTCTTCATGGGCTGGCATCCTAGATAGATATTGATGTTGGTCTCTTTGATTCACCTTATGATTGTGGTTCCCTGATAGGAGCACTTTTAGCATTACGGATGTACCCGTTTTTCAGAGAAGCCCAGGAATTAGATTCTGCATTTATATAAACTTGGAAAGTGACAACACACTTAATCTAGGCAGTAAATATCTGAGAGCAAAAACTAATTAAGATTTTTGTAGGGACTTGTATAAGAACAGACGTAGTAATTAGCATCCCAATTGATCTGAATTCTTTATCTAGCTAGCATGAGACATGCAGGGAACAAAAAATCTGCAATCAAGCATTTGGGAATTATTAGATGGGAGTGCCTGAGATGCCCAGTAGAAATTCCTAGGCGTTTACTCATCATAAGAGATTTTAAATGACTGTACTACAGGAAAAGATAATAGTGATTCAGTTTACACAAAATTTGCTTACTGCTGTCATTTACATTGTTATGTACCATCAGAAAACATACCTTGAAGTCTTTGCCTTCATCTCTGATGACCTCTTATTTTCAAAGGGTTCTTATCTTGACTGCAGTGGTGTCTGCATGAGCCAGGATACTCCTGATGCTCCCAGAGTATCCTGGCCCAAAGTTGCCCTGACCTCCCCTGTTATCTGAGCCCTCTGTTCTGAAAGGGAGTAGTTGTTCACACATGCATCCCACTATGGTGCCCAGCAGCACCACTATACATTGCTTGCTCTGAGATCAATCACATAGCTGGGCTCCTCATTCTGGCCTCAGAGCGAGCGATGCACAGCAACAGCACTGGCCCAGCAAACATGGTGGGACAGGTTTCAAATAGCTGCCCGACATCAGAATGGAGGGCTTCGGATCTCCAGAAAAATCCAAAGCAAAAGGGGAGTTTTTAAAATGTGTTTTAAGGGGGGTATAACCTGGGTTTCACACTGAACAGGCTGGATGTTTTCAGGACTGTTCACTCCAGACTCAGGGTTTCAACCCTGCATTGTCTTGACTCTCTAAAGAGAGGACATGTGAGACCATTTTATTTGGCCCATGGAAACAGGGCCTAGTTTACTCTTAAAACAACAACAGACTCACAGCTGCAGTTAGTAAATCCAAGAAAAAGCACTCAGCATTTCATTTCTGCTGAAAATCACATTTCTTATGTATGTAATGCATTGGAGAAATGGGAGCCTTAGATATTACACACCTAAAAAGACATATATGCAAACTGCATGGGCTTAGTTTGGTTCAAGAGACCATTTGGGAAGGAGAGGAATTTGTTTTCTTTAATGTACAGGTTCTTCTATAATCAAAGTCGTTAGGATGACATATAAATGAAAATATTCCACTGAAAATTATAAATAAAACAAAGAAGTACTACTCATTATAAATTAAATTAAAAGCAGTAGTAAAAGAGGGTATTCAAAACAGAATATAAATATCAAACAAATATGAACACCAGCACACAAAAAAACAAAGCTTGAACATATTTAAAAGGCTTATGAGAATAAAAACATGTTTGCCTGGCACCAAAAAGTTAACAGGAGGCTCATTCACATTTGCAAAAACAACTGGTTTTTGAGTCACATTGATCCATGGCCGCAGAATCGATTTGAAACAGAATGAAGTTCACACTACATTTTCTATTACCTAATGCTTCTGTGTCCATTTAACACAGTTCAAGTTCACACTTACTTTTGCACCCCAAGAATATGGATTCTTAGTCTCGAACATGTTTGACCTATCCCGGGTCTTTTAAAAAAAATGTCAATCATATGATGCGTATGGGCATGTTTCCAGTGATACAATTACTCAGAGGTGTGGCCACGTGCATCAGCTGTTGCTATGTACATGGGCCTCTCTGTGTGTATGTATTCATGTGTGTGTGTGGGAATGGGCACCTGGGAATGGGATGCTAGAAGCAGGATTTTTATTTCTATGAGTGTCCTGTTTATCTCTTCTGAGGACAGCACTGCAGTAAAATAAGTGGAGGAGTAGTCAAAAGTCCTTTCCAAACATCACACAGCAAGAGGTTTAGCAGGATAACAGTGGTGGAAGGCTTGGACCAAGTCAGGAGCATGGACTGCAGAGGTGTATTCCCAGGAGCATTCCTCTGGCCCATACCCTATCCAATTAATCAGGTACTGTAGCTGACCATGCCATCCCTAGGAGTCCAAAATCTGGGCAACTTCAAACTCCTCCTCCCCATCAACCAGGACCAGAGGCGGTGGAGGCACCCAGCAGGCATCAGGGAGGACATCTGTGGTGGAAACCAGGAAGGAATGATGGAACACTAGATGGATCCAAAGGGACCAAGGAAGTTGCAGTCTGAATGCCACTGGATTGATCTGTGCCATAATTAGGTATGGACCTACAAGCAGGTATCTAGCTTCCGGCAGGGATGCTGGAGCGGCAGATGATGTGTGGAGAGCCAAACCTGATCACCGACTCTCAGAGGGGTGCTTGGCTGACATTTCCATCTGCACACTGTTTGTAGGCCTGCTTTACCTGTTCCAGCTGATCTTTCAGTAGTTCCTGAAGTGCGTGGAACTACTTTGTGTAGTTCCTGCAGTGTGTGGAACCATTGATCTGCTGCAGGGACCAGAGATGGAGAGGCCACTGCAGGAAACAGGTGAGAGTGGAAACCATAGTTTGCAAAGAATGGCAACTGCTGAGTGGAAGAATGCAGGGTGTTATTGTAGGTAAACTCCATCAGGGAGAGTAACTCCATCCAGTTGTCCTGCTGGTAATTAGTGTAGCACCGAAGATACTGTCCCAGACTAGCATTCATTTTCTCCATCTGACCATCAGTTTAGGGGTGATATGCAGAGGACAGCTGGGCCTAGATCCCAACTGGTGTAACAAACTGTGCCAGAACCATGCTGTGAACTGCAGTCCACGATGTGAGATTACCCCTTCTGGTAGGCCATGGAGTCGGAATATACGGTGCAGAAACAGGCGGGTGGTGTCCTTGGCAGAAGGCATGCCTGCACATGGGATGAAATGTGCCATCTTCGAAAATATGTACACCATGACCAGGACAGTGGTGGCACCCACCGTGAGGGGCATGGCCATGACGAAATCCATGGAGATCCATTTCCACGGTTCTGATGGAGTTTCTAGTGGTTGCAAAAGACCAGCAGGTTTCCCAGGCTGGTCCTTGACCCAGTGACAAACAGGACACAAGCTGACATAACAGGGCAGCTCAGCTCAGATGCGAGGCCACCAGAATTCTTGGGTCAGGAGGTGTAGGGTCTTTTGAACACCAAAGTGACCTGCGGGACAGCTGTCGTGGCATAGGCATAATATGTCCTCCCGGCAGGCTCCTGCTGGGATATAGAGCTGGTTCCAGTGGTAAAGAAGTCCCTCCCACATGACATAGGGGGATGAGTAGTCGAGTAGTTCTCTGCTACCAAAACTGGCAACTAGCCAAAAGAACTTCCAATCACTTAGGCTTCCCTAGAAACTTCTCAAGCAAAGCAATAGGCACTTTCTGATGAGAAATAGCAGGAGCATCAAGCTGCTGGAGCTGTTTAAGCTGCCCTTGGAAGGTATTTACAGTGGGCACCAGCTGCATTACTTGGGCAGCCAGTTCTTGGTTTTGTTGTTTTAGTGCATCCATTATGCCTGCCTGAAAAGATTTATGAGGCAGCCAACAAGATTGTCCTGTTTACCTCTTCCGAGGATAGCACCGCAGAGAAATAAGCAAAAGAGTAGTCAAAAGCCCATTCCAAATGTCACACAACAAGAGTCTAGTACTTAACAGCAAAGGGAGAAGCAGAAGCATAGTCACAAGGCAGTTCCAGAGGTCAGAAAACAGCAGTCTAATAGCAAAGAATAGGCTACAGAGCAACTAGGGAAGCTACAAGACTGATTGTCAGCTGCAGGGAATCATATCAGCTAGTGCCTTTTTAAAAGCCTCAGCATACCTCAGCTGATCACAATCAGCTAAGCCTCAGCATATCTCAGCTGATCACGATTAGCTCTCTTTTTGGCTTTTAGCCTAGATGAACACCTCAAGGATTCCTTGGCATGTCTTCACTCCACAAGTCCTAGTACTGGCAGCATAGAGTCTGTCTCTTCCACCTCCTGCATCTCCTCTGAGACTACAGAGTCTTCAAGTAACCCCAGATCTGTCTCCTCCTCAGGTTCAGAGTCTGCCTCTGCCTCTGCCTCTAAAGCAAAGTCAGACCCAGGGCAGTCCATGACAATGGGAGCAACAGCAAATCCAGTCGGGGGGGGGTTGGTGCAATGTGGTTTTTTAATAAATTTTTCTGCACTCACAGAAACATACAGATTACAGTCCAGTAGAGACTTCCAAAGGGGATGCTGTGTTAGCCTGTTGCAGATAAAAACAAGTAGCCCTGTGGCACCTTTAACACTAACAGATGTATTACGGCATTAGTTTTTGTGGGCTACAGCCTGCTTCTTTAAATAGATGAAGCATAATTTAGAGAGGCAGGAATCACGGCACCCTCTGGATATTGTTGGGTTAGCCAGCAGAGCCAAGGATAAGAAATGCTGGGTGCTACTGCCCAATGACACTTGGAAGGTTGCATGATTCCCATCTAGATGTGAGCCTCAGGTGTATGGGTGTTTGTGCATATACACACACACACAGGAGCCCTGGTGGTGCAGTGGTTAAATGCCAATAAAGGTAAAGGTATTCCCCATTGACAAGGTTGTCAAGTCGTGTCTGACTGTAGGGAGTGGTGCTCATCTTCGTTACTAAGCCAAAGAGCCAGCATTGTCAGAGACTACTCTGTGATCATGTGGCCAGCATGATTGCACAGAACACTGTTTACCTTCCCACTGAAGTGGTACCTATTTATCTACTTGCATCTGCATGCTTTCAAACTGCTAGGTTGGCAGAAGCTGGGACTAGTGATGGGAGCTCACCCCATCATGCAGCACCTGGGCCTTGAATTGCCAACCTGCCAGTCTTGCAGTCAATAGAGTCAGTGTCCTAACCACTTGAGCCACTCCATCCTTAATAATATATTCATATTATATATTAATCCCACAGGGCTCCAGGTTAAATCAGCCTTCCATCTTTTTTGTCAGTTGATAAAGCGAGTACCCAGATTGTTGGGGCAACTGACTAACATACTGTAAACTGCTTAGAGAGTGTCTATCACTTTAAAACAGTATAGAAATGTAAGTGCTATTGCCAGATAGATAGATAGATAGATAGAGTTATGCCTTAATAATATGGTGGGTTACGTTCTAGGCCGGGGTAGGCAACCTTTCCCCTTTAAGGGCCGAGGGACTTCAGCTCCCAAAAGCCTCAGCCATGTTGGCCAATAGTCCTATGTTGGCCAATAGCTCCTGGGATTCTGGGAGCTGAAGTCCCTCGGCCCTTAAAGGGGAAAGGTTGCCTACCCCTGTTCTAGACCATGGCAGTAAAATATTGCCTTACAACAAATCACATCCTTTTTTGCTTGCCAGTGCATATAAAAATCTAAAAACATTTTTGTATTATCATTTATTTAGTGCTAGGCCCAATAAAGTTGCAAAAGTCAAAATAATAAATGAGAATACGATCCTGAGACACAATTGCTGTAAACGGAATAAGTGCAGGTGACAAAACAATGTGTATTATATAATTGAAAAATGCCATATGTAGAACAAGGTCTAATGGTTTTAAGTTACAGGAGCATGGATTTCATTTGGACATTAGAAGGAACCTTCTGACCGTAAGAGCAGTTCAGCAATGGAACTCATTGCATGGAGAGATGGTGGGGTCTCCTCCTTTGGACATCTGCAAAAAGAGGCTGGACAGCTACCTGCTGGGGATGCTTTAGCTGGAGATCCTTCACTGATCAGGGGCTTGGATTCAGTGGCTCACGAGGCCCCTTCCAACTCTATGATTCTATGAAGCACTCTGAAGAGAAGCACCTTAAAATGAGACATGCCTGTACAGTGCACATGGATGTTGATGGGATATTGACAGTGACATGAGATTGAATTTAGATATTGAAAGTACTTATAGTGCCAGAAATTATTGATTTAGGCCAGTCAGGAACCCATTAATAAAAACACACAAGGTTGTGGAGTCAGAGTGGGGAGCAATTTTGGGTGGAGTCAGAGTTGATAGAAATGTATTGACTCCAACTCTGGCATGAAAATAAAACCCTATAATATTAAATGTTTAGTTTATTGCAAATATCCTTTCATAAGAATTTAGTAAAGTTTTATTGTTCAGAATTTTTAAATCTCTCTTTCTTTCTCTCTCTCTCTCTCCCTCTCTATACAGTGGGTCTTTGGCATCTGCTGGGGTTTTATTATAGGACCCCCTGTGGCTACCAAAATCTCTGGGTGCTCAAGTCCCATTAAATACAACAGCATTGTAAAATGTTGTCCCTTATATAAAATGGCAAAATCAAGGTTTGCTTTTTGGAATTCATATATTTCTTTAAATATTTTCAAACTGTGGACGCTTGAATCTGTGGATAAAAAAAATATCAATTGTATCCCCTGGGTGTTCATTTAAAGCTCTAGGTTCACATGGAGAGAGGTCTCAAGTACAGTACCATAGGGCTATGTCTTAGGCCCTGTGCTCTTCAACATTTTTATAAATTACTTGAAGGAGAGTGTTTATCAAATCAGTAAATGACATAAAGCTGTGATAACTAAGGGCCTCTGTAGACTGGCCCAAAGGCAGAGATGGGGAGGGGCAGCCACATGCCAGCTGCCCCAACCCCAGCCCAATGATGTCCTGATGCTGCACACCGCTATGCATGGCACATGGTGTCAGGACGTCCTTCCGGCACAGCATTTTTATGTGCTGCACTGGAAAGGGTGCTAAAGAGCCATGCACCAGGTCTTAGGGCACTCTTTTGCCACCCCTGAAAGGAGCACCATTTTGCCGCTCCTTTCAGGGCAGCAAAAGGGAGGATCAAAGCCATAGCCTCAATCCACGGCTAGTGGGGTGGCCCAGAGCCGCCCATCTGCATAGCCCCTAAGTTCATAGGTTGCATCTGCCCTAAAGAAACAAAGTAGTTTGATACCACATTAACTGCCATGGCTCAATACTATGTAATTCTGGGATTTGCAGTTGTGTGAGATACTTAGCCTTCTCTGTCAGATTTCTCTGGTGTCACAACAAACTACAAATCCCATATTCCATAACATTGAGCCATAACAATTAAAGCAGTGTCAAAGTGCATTATTTTTACAGTACAGATGCAGCCCTAGATTCAAAAGGACAAAGGAGTGTGTACAAGCCTCCAACACTTGCTGGGCTACAATACTAGGGTGAAAAGTTAATAACCTTATTGAATGAGCAAAAGAAAGCTGAAATGAAGCAGGAGTGTAGTGGCTTTCTCTGTGCCTCTCCACATAGCACTTCTGTTCTCTTCCAGAGGGAGATGGTCATAAACATGTGCCTTTTGTCACACTGGAAAAATCAGTTTGACAATAGGCATGCTTTTAATTCCCACACCTGGGATCAAACATTGATCAGAATGGGGACTGCAGTCAGGAAATCAGAAGAAGATTAAGAATGGAGAGGACAGCTATGAAAAAACTAGAAAAGATTGTTAAAATGCAAAGATATACAACTCAGCACAAAAGTTAGAATCTACAAGCCATCATATTCCCTATTACCACTGACAGCTGGACAGTCAAGAAAGAAGATAGGAAGAAGATCAATGCATTTGAGATAATGTGGTGCTGGAGAAGAGTGCTGAGGATCCCGTGGACAGCCAAAAGGACAAACAAACAGGTCCTAGAGAGGCCAAGATGACCAAACTGAGGCTGTCATACTTGGAAACATCATGAGAAGAGAGGGCTCATTGGAAAAGACAATAATGCTGGGAAAGGTGGAGGGAGGTAGGAAGAGAGGAAGGCCACATGCCAGATGGATGGACTCTATTAAGGAGGTCGTGGGTATGGGTTTGCAGAATTTAAACAGAGCAGTAGAGGACAGAGGGTCTTGGAGATGTCTCATCTATAGGGTCTCCATGAGTCGAGATTGACTCAAGGGCAGTTAACAATAACAAATGCTTTTAAGACCATCTCCCTTGGAAAGAGAATGGAAGTGCTGCAAGAGCATACAGAGAGACACAGAGAAGGCCGCTATTCTCCCACTCCGTTTAAGCTTTCTTTTCTCATGCCATAAGGCTCTAAGCAAGGTAAAACAAGATACAGATAAATGTACAGTGTTTCATTTAGGGCACCCCCACTTTCCATCAAATTCACAGGTTTAGGATGGGCAAGAATTGACTGGGGCTGTAGTGCAAAGGGTAATAATGTGGGTCTTTTAATAAAACACAAGCTGAATATCAGAGAGGAGTCCAGTCAATGCAATTGTTTAAAATGTGAATACAATTTTAGACTATATTAGCAGAAGCACAGAGTGCAGACCACATGAACTAATTGTTCCCCTCTGTATTTAAATTGTATTTGGAGTGTCCAATTCTGGGTACACTTCATGGAAGACAAATTAGAGGGCAGCCAAAGAAGCAGCAGCAAGAATGTTGGGAAATCTCTAAACTAGGTTTCTGAGAAGTGTTTAAAAGTGTTTGATGCCTTTAGTATAAAGAAATTAATTTTAAAAAAAAAATTAAAGACTTCAGATATCTGAAGGGTTGAACTTGTTCTCATTTGGCTCAGGGGGCTGAAATAAAATTAATAAGTGGAAACTCCTAAGAGGCAGATGTAGGGACAAGCAGTTCCTAAAGGTACAAGTTGTTCAATATAGGAACAATCTGCCTCATGACAGGGTGGTTTCCCATCTGTTGGAAGTATTTTGATAGAAACCTAATGGCTACATCCTGTATCTCAGCTATAGGTCCACTACTAAGCAAGGGGTTGGGCTACATGATTTCCAAGAAACAGTCCAATTGCATAGTTCTCTAAATGTTCCTACCTTTTATTCTTGTAGCCTTAGCTATAGACACAGTCTACATAACAAGAAAAGTGAGGTGCAGTTTTGGGAGGAGGGTTCTTTCCCATTTTGCTTATGTGCATTATGAGGTACTGAGCAATTGAAGTAAAAATCACCAAATGGGGTATTTTTGAAGGATTTATTTATTTAAGCAAGAGAGCAACTGGGGGGAGAAGAGCATCAGGAAATCTGTGCTGTAGACACTAAGACTAGGAGATCACTGCTCCCCCAAGAGGAAAACTGATAATTTAACAAGGTTTATAGAACAAGTGTGGACAGCTGCAGAGGAGTCAGTAGTCATTTCCTCATGGCTGCCGCTACTGGCACAACTCAGAGTTGGAACAGACTGGCCAGTAAAGCCAGATTCCGTGCAGCTTGGGGGCTTGGATGCCATATGTCCCCAAGATGCCATATGTCCCCAAAATGTCCAGAAGCCACCCTGGCAGACCAGATGTGGGTGGCTTCAAGATGCTCCAGGGGCACAGCATTTGCACACAGCACGTTGCTGGAGTGGCTTGAAACTGCTTTGGGGTTGAGGCCGGGCCACCTAAGGTGGCTTTATACCGGCTCAAATAGGAGCAGATCTCTTCTGCTCTTATTCGGGATGGCTCCAGGGTGGATTGGGGCTGCAGCGTGTGGCTGCCGTGACACCAGGCTGGGCGGCCCCCATCCGCCATTTTGCAGCAGTCTGTTCTGCTCTAAAGTGATGTTCCAGTATACATCCAGGGGTAGCCATGTTAGACATGTGAGCCGGGCATCAGAGAAGCTCCTCATTTGGCATCATGTTACAATGAAGAGTGTAAAATTCCCAGAGAGGGCGTCCCCCTCCCATATGCTAATGCAACTAGTCTCAAAGCCTTGCTTCTAGACATGAATAAGTTTATTTGCATAGCATACACCATTACAAAAGTAATCCATACAAAATATACAAAATAGACATCAAATGCATCGTAAAAATAATACATTGCATTACATAGTTAAAATCATCTAAACAAACAAGAACAACAACCCAAAAACCTTGTGGGTTCAGATAAATCTAAAAGGGAGCAAGGACCAGATCCACTGAAACTGTTTTGCAAGGCTGAAGTTGTTCAAAAATAGTTGTGGTTCAAATCTATCCTGTAACCCAGCCATCATCCTTACAAAGCTTCCTACTTAAAAGTGATGCTTTAAAAGCAAAACAGGCTATCTTTTCAGAAGTACATGCTTCGGTGTCCCCTAATAAAAAAATTGATCAAATATGAGTCAGAGTTGTTTGGTACCAAATCTAAATCTTTGAATAAGGCATTTCTTATATCTTTATAAATTGAACATTCCAATAAATAATGGGTTAGATTTTCAACCGAGTTGGAGCCACATGGGCAGACTCTTTCTTCCTAGGTTGTCCTATGATAATGCCCCTGGACCGCAGCCGTGATCATTGACTGACAACAAAGTGCTGTAAAGGCATATCTCATTTTGAAGTTAGTTAAACTGTTTAGATATTATAAGTAACTTGGTTGAGAAGGGAGTTTGGCATACCAAAGAGCATATTTTGATAGGGCAGCAGAGATACAATCTAGTTGGAAGTCCTGCTTCAGAATGTGAGACTTCATAAATTTTACAGCTCTATCATAGGGCCTTATCACACGTGGCCCAGAAAACTGAAAATAAAGTGGAAACGAGGCATCCCGAAAATAAATGGGAAATAACCCTTGTTTCTGCAAACGTCATTACCTTCATTGTGCTTTTACAGTAAGTGTATCGAGTGTCCACACACAAGAGAAAAAAAAACGTAAATGTAGCCGAAATGAGCCTCCTGCACATGCGCAGAGAGAGGAATGCTCGCTGGAACCATGGCAACAGCGGGGAAATGCGCCACAAAACGTATTTGGTTATCAGACCTACGGTAAATGCGAAATGATTCCCGTCACGCAATTGCAATTCCTGAAAAAACCGAAATTCAAAAGATCTCGGTACTTTCCGCTTTCTGTCGGGGTTCTGTCGGGGTTCTGTGCGACGTCATGTGGAAACACGGAAAAAAATACGTATTAGGTCGGGATTTCGTTTGGATTCTGTCTGGTTTGGGCCCCGTGTGACAAGGCCCATAGTTTAAAGAGTACAGCAAACAGGCCTTGCTTCTAGAAGAATGTCTTGCTTCTAGAAGAATGTCTAGTAGATAAGAAAAAATTTTCAGTGTCATCATTTTATTGGCCATGAAATGCTGCAGTAGGTGTAAAGAAAAGAATAGATAAAAGGCTCTGTAACTCCTTTATTCTCTGTCCCGGAACATATTGCACCCTAACGTGTGTCAGTCTGTACCTGTAAATAAAATCTGTTGATTTGAATCAAGAAATGCCTGATCTTTGCCTGTCTGATCTTGAAGCAATCTCTAAACTGAGAGGATTAGGTGAAAACCATATAGCAAATCCAATCAAAAATCCACCAAACAGTGATACCTTTATTGGCCAGCCTAAATGCCCAATATACATGTTCCAAGCTTTCGAAGCTCCACTGGCTTCTTCATCAGGCAAGATGTTAAAAACCATACAGGAGGGGGGGAATGAAGATGTGTTAGTCATAGGCCTGCATTCTGCTGTTTCTGTTCTCAGTTCAGATGGTACGGAGGGCTAGCTGTTGCAGATCAGCACCTCCTCCTTCTGGCGCATGTGCTGCTGGGAGATTCTCAAAGTCCAGGAAATTTAATATTCATTTGCAACACAAAAAGATACTTCCATTGCAATCCAGTATGTCTCCATCCTTGTGAGGCCGTAGTGATGTTGCATCACTTTCACTTCTGGACTGGCATATGATATTTTTTTGCTGTTTGGGGGCTAGTGGGAAGGCAAATTCCCATGTTTTTGTTGTGGCTTGGGGTTGTTGTTTTTTTTTTCTATTTCTGTGGTTTTAGTGTTTTCTGGGGGGTGGGGGGTTAGGCCATTGTTTTTGGCTGTTGGCAGTTCAAGACCCGGGTGCTGCATGATGGAGTAAGCTCCCAAAACTAGTCCTAGCTTCTGTCAACCTAGCAGTTTGAAAGCATGCAAATGCAAGTAGATAAATAGGTACTTCAGTGGAAAGGTAACAGCGTTTGGTGCAGTCATGCTGGCCACATGACCATCAGAGCAGTCCTCGGACAACGCTGGCTCTTTGGCTTGGTAACGGAGATGAGCAACACCCCCTACAACCACACACGACTAGACATTCATGTCAAGGGACTACCTTAACCTTTACCTTTATAGTTTAAAGGAGAGAAAACAAGAAATGCAGGAAAAAAGAAGACCCCAGTGCAGATGAATGGACTCATACAAGGAAGTCACGGCCCTGAGCCTGCAAGACTTGAGTAGAGATGTTGATGACAGGGTGACTTGGAGGTGTCTCATATTCATAGGGTCACCATTAATCAAAGTCAACTTGATGGCAATTAACAACAGCCCACCAGATAATGATCTTTCCATGGTAGCAGTACTACAAATAATTCTCACATAACAAGATCCCTCTCTTACTGGAGACAGAAAAAATCAGAGCTTGGACTACAACTCCTATAATTCCCCACCCAGCTATGGAAGCTGTAGTTCAAAAAAGGCAATGTTTCCAAGCTCTGACAGATAAGGATCAGTATAACTGCTTAAGTATCTGTAGTCTCTTCAAGGAGCTGCCTCTGAGAAGTAGTATCGCACCACAGTATGTGTGCATGTCCTGAGCTCCTCTTCAACACATTGTTTTGGTTGGAATGCAACATGTAAGGAGTTGAATTAGAAAACTGATCCCAGTTTGTCATCACTATTTCCTCAGAAACTATACCAAGGTACCTCCCCACTCCCTAGTGTGACATTTTCTCTTTTTGTGTTGACAAATTTGGAGGCAGTCATTTGCAAAAACAACAGCAACATAGAATTTCAGCATCTCATTGCCAATATGTACTAGTCTTCCTTTATTTATTATGATCTAAGATGACCCCAAAAAGCACTAGGCAAGCTAGATCACAGAAACCCACTGGGAGACCTTGAGCAAGTCACACTCTCACAGCCTCAGAGGAAGGCAATGGAAAACCCCGTCTGAACAAATCATACAAGAAAACCCTGTACTGGATTTGCCTTAGGGTCACCAGAAATATTTGAAGACACACAGTAACAACAACCAAGCTAGACACATGCAAAACTCAATTGGATCCCTGCTTTTTAACTGCTCAACTTAAAACTTAGCAATAAAACATTAAAACCATCCAGAACACCAAATTTCAAATAGAAATTCCCACCCCTAACTGGATTGGTGAGCTCTTCCCTGTGATGATTAAAGGGTTTTGATTATCTCACACTTCACATGGAAGAGAAAATAATAAATATATTTCGCACTCTTCTTTAGGGACAAGAATTATGACAGCAATTTCCATCCCTAGATGTAAGTCCCATTGATTCAATGGCCAAATCACATCCTCAATGACACCTCTGTCCAAAGATCCTGAACCATTTAAATTTAAACACACCTATATGACATTTAATATTTTACCAAAGTTTTACCAAACAGTGAGCTGTTCTTGTAGTATAACCATGTTAAAGTTTGTTTAATTGTAGCTTGTTTGCAAAAAAATTGAATAGAAATCACAAACCAGATTGATTAAACCATTACTCAGTTATTATGGATATGTTTTTTAAATATGCTTATCTGATGTAAAATAAAAAAAAATATGGTTAGTGTTGGAGCTCCAAGTTCAAGTTTCAGTCATGAAACTCACTGTCTTTCAGCTTGATCTATTTCGTAGACTGCCAGAAATAGTGCAAATTGAGTGCCCTTTAAGGGTTAGGGTTAGGGTTAGGGAATCATGGGAACTGTATTTTATTGTGGCACCAGAGCTCTCTGACAGAGAAGGCTCAATGTCTCAGGAAAAAAAAAAAACAATTCCCATGATTCCCTAGCACTAACCCTAACCCTTAAAGTGGACTCAATTTGCACTATTTCTGGCAGTCTGCAAAGACCCAGAGTTTGTTGTGAGGATAAAGGGGGATGAGAGCCAACTATGCCACTTTTGGCTTATTAGAGGAAAGGAGGAATATAAATGTAAGTCAGCATTTTTCTCCCACACTCCGGGATTTCAGTGCAATAATAACTGTAAATAGAGTTTACCATCTGAATGGGGATTAAAATACTATTGATTCCCCTTTAAAAAAAATCATTCATGCGCATGTGCCATCAAGTAGTTTAATAAATGGAAACATCTGTGAGAATATTTGTTTATTTGAGCTAAAATTACAGCATGATAGTTCAGTTAATTCCTAGGTTTCAAGATGTTTAAGTCAACAACTAGCAAGGAGAAAAATACAACAGAAGTAAAAAGAGCATGTTGGAAGGAACCTCTTCTTT
>CM034701.1:224226432-224252573 GCA_020142125.1 Phrynosoma platyrhinos | reverse complement strand
AGAAAATATGAATGGGAATGAGGGATTCGAATTTTGATGTGTTTGGATTTCTTTCTTTCTGCCGTCCTTATCGTTGAATCAGTACCTGTTCTTCACTAGCTCTTCTGTTGTGTGTTTTGCAAGCTTGTTTTATTTATATGGAAAATGGAGACTTGTGTGGATAAGAACTTTCTGTGCCATCTGAGTATCATTGGTGATTATTAAGAGTGTTTCCCTAGATGTGGCTTAGTGTAAAAATCTTGATTTGTTATGCTTCAAAGATACCCTGCATTTCTGTCTTGGTAGTTCTTCTGTTATGAAGCATTTTCACACTACATTTAGCTATTCTCAGTGGTTTGGAGTTGCCAGCACCAGATTTGAACTTTGTGTGGTTCAGCGGCCAACATATGAAACAGCTTTATATGAAGGCCAGCTATTTATCTATCTAGCAGGTACTGAGTACAGTTAGCCCTCCTTACCTATAGAGTTTGCATTTCAGGATTCTGCCAACCGCAGTTTGGAAAAAATTCACACAGAGAAAAAAAATCTAAAAATCACACCTTGATTTTTGCCGTTTCATTTAAAGGACACCATTTTACTACCGCATTGTATATAATGGGACTTGACCATCCATGGATTTTGATGTCTGTAGGGGGTCCTGGAGCCAAATCCCAGTGGATCCTGAAGGCTCACTATAGTCTACTCTGACTGGCACCAGTCGTTCAGGATCTTACATACAAGGCTTTCACAGTCACCAGTTTTCTGAACCAATTAACACAACAAGGGAAGTCCTTGGGGTACAGAAAAAAAAGTGTTTTCTTTCTTCCACTCCCTTAAATATTTCTCACACAAGATCCAAAGTATATGTTCTAAGAGCCCTAAGTATGGGCTTGTGTTATGGGCTATGTGATGTTCTGCAACATTTTGCTTTCGTTCCATTAAGAACGGCTAGGTCTTAATTTCAGGGTTTACATCTGCTTGTCCCAGTTGACAAAAAAATCTCAGGAAATACTTTATTAGTATAAAATGACTGGTATCCAAACAGCTATTGTAGTACAGACATACTTCAGTTAACGGGCCTTTGCAGACTTCCAGAAATAGTGCAAATTGAGTCCACTTTAAGGGTTAGGGTTAGTGTTAGGGAGTCGTGGGAATTGTGTTTTTTTCTAAGACATTGAGCCTTCTCTGTCAGAGAGCTCTGGTGCCACAATAAACTACAGTTCCCATGATTCCCTAACCCTAACCCTTAAAGTGGACTCAATTTGCACTATTTCTGGCAGTCTGCAAAGGCCCAAAGCCTCTGACAAAGAAGCTTCTTTTTACACCTGGCCAGCCCCCTTTTTCTCCTGGTCCTCTGTCTAGCTGGAGGGTTTTTTTTTAGTAGCATCAGCATTGAAAGGATAGTGAAGGAGGGCTGAAGGAACACAGATTTTTGATACCAGGTTGCAGGAACTAGTATGCCGAGTGTAAACAATGCAATAAAGCTTAAGCTAGAAACGAATGGGATTCCACTCTAGCCAGTGTTACTGGAGTTATGTGTACATGCCTAAAACAGGCAAGGTAAATAGCAGATGGCTAATCCCTGAATCCCAGGCGTGAACAGTAAAACAGAGAAAAGAAGAAAGCCAATAAGCACCAGCTACTTCTAGCATGTTAAAAAAGTACAGTGGGCCCTTGGTATCTGCTGGAGTTTG
This sequence comes from Phrynosoma platyrhinos, assembly GCA_020142125.1. Taxonomy (NCBI): domain Eukaryota; kingdom Metazoa; phylum Chordata; class Lepidosauria; order Squamata; family Phrynosomatidae; genus Phrynosoma; species Phrynosoma platyrhinos. The sequence continues at coordinate 224,250,900 of CM034701.1, read as the reverse complement.
GTTCCAGGACTCCCTGTGGATACCAAAATCTATGGATGCTCAAACCCCATTATATACAATGGCAGAGTAAAATGGTGTCCTTTGAATAACAGGGCAAAAATCAAGGTTTTTGCTATTTTGGAATATATATTTGTTTTGAATATTTTCAAACCATGGATGGTTGAATCCATGGATTAAAAAAAATCCATGGATATGAAGGGCTGACTATATATCTGGCCTCTAAAATGGAAGTCATAAAAAAGTTGGCTGTTAGTAAAGGAAAAAAGTCACTCCTGGATGTATTTTGGAAGAAGCTTTCAAGTGGTCTCTAAAAGGTTCGAAGCCTTTTTGTTTATATATGCAAGGCTTACCTAAGCTGGTTGTTTCTTTTCATATGCACATATTACTAGTGTTGAATAAAATATTTAAAACAATTCAGAACATGTTCACATGTTGCTCTTCTTCGTTGTGTTATAAGTGTGGGGGTGATGCCATGAGTTACGGCATTGAGTGATGCCAACCCTAGTGATGCCACTGCCTATGGTACCAAATTTTTCGTTAATGAGGCCAAAATTTTGGATTCTTCTGTGATCCATAGATGTCAAGGGTAAAATTTAAGGGCATTTAGCAAATAAATCTTTTCCTCTCTTATCTTTTATTTAAATATTTTAAAAACGCATAGAAGGAACATACTTAGGGAGAGCTAAAGAGGAGAGAGGATCTGTTTATTTCAGGGGTTACAGTGTGTGTGTGTGTAAGTGGCATTGCTAGTTTTAAAATGTCTGCATCTATACAAACACAGATAGTGAAAGGAATATGTGTGGCCTGAAGAAAAGGGGAGAAGTGAAGGTCAAGGAAAGCTCATGAGATTATGGGGTGGGAGCACTGCTTCCATGCCAAGTGGGACTTCTTGCCTCTACCTCTTGTCACTGCCTCTTTTTGGGACCCAACGCAAAGGCAGTGACAAGAGGTAGAGGCAAGAAGTCCCACTTGGCATGGAAGCAGTGCTCCCACCCCATAATCTCACGAGGCTTGGCAGACCATCTGCAGAGAGACTTATACAGTATGCCCCCGTTAAAAAAGGGCTGCCATAGTTTATCTGCAGAGCAACTTATACGGTGAGCTCTTTTTAAAAATGGCCACTGTAGTCTTTCTTTGGGCTCCGCCACATTGCTGAAAAAGGAGGTAGGAAAGGAGGGAGGGCTGCCATTCTTTCTCCAGTTTGGAAAAGGGAGGGGTAATGGGGTGGGAGTGCTTCTTCCACATTAAGTGGGGCTTCTTGCCTTTGCCTCTTCTCAGTACCTTTACACTGGGTACCTATTCCAGCATTGACTCACATATAAGTCAACCCAGTTTTGGGGGGCTGATTTTTTTTGGGGGGTCATTTTTTTAAAACTTAAATAGGTGCATATAAGGTAATGCCCAGGAACAGAGATACTCCTTTGATTCTCTTGTAGAAGTAATTTCTACTTTGTTTTGTTTTGTTGTACTGCAGACCCTAATTCCATTGTTGCAGATTCCTTTTGGTGTCTCCCTTGGATTTAAAAGTTAACTTCCATTGTTGGACAGAAGCAGCAAAAGCTTAATTGGGTTAATAGAAGTAGTTCAATAGTTTTTTGGAGCTCAGTTAAATGTAATGGGAGAAGTTTGGGGTGAGAATTTAAATTTTGCTACACTCTGAATACTTGTACAGAGAGATGAGTTGATAGGAAAGAAAAGCCTAGTACTGTACTATGACTTTGTTTAGGATGTAATCAGCTGAGGAACTGAGAGCTCATAAACCTGCTTTACCAAATGTTGCTGTGTTAAAAAGTAGGACACATAACGGCCACTGAGAGTTTACGAATTAAGTATTGCTTATTACTAATGCTGCAGCCGAGGGCTTTGAATTGATGGACAGTGCAGTAATAATTAACCCATATTCTGTTAGGATTGCAGTAAGGGCAGACTGAATAAGATACAAGCACAGTGTAGTCTTAACTCTCACAATGTAACATATCATCAGAACTGTGAATGAACGTGAAATTTGGGGTTAAAGCCCAGATTTTCATGACTGGTCATAATTTGACCAAAAGTGAACTCTTTTTGGTTTCAGTCTGTTATTCAGATATTTAATTGCAAAACTTATTCTGTCAAGTGAAATGGGCTGTCACCTATCATGAGTCAATTACAGATATGTAGAAGAGCTGCTGGCATGAAGTCTGTTGGATGCTGCTGATGCATCAAGCTCTCCTGGTGTACTTAGGCTGGAGGTCAAAAGCCAAAGTTTGCTCCTTTTTCACCAATTGCACAGTGGCATACAGGTAGCAGCAAAAAGGCACACTCCTTGGCCAATTTGAGGCCTTTGCAAATGGAAGGAGAACTGTGCTAAGGTGGTCTGGTTGCTATTGTACAGCATGGGGAGGGAGCTGTTGTGTAAGGAGGTACAGAATTTATTGCAGAATGCGTAAGAAAGGATTTGCAATATATTTTGCAGATCAGAAATATTCTGTGTGCATAAGGACCTACTGTATGTGCTTATTTACACATGATAGTTCTGAGCTGCAAAATAAATTGTCAAAATGCCTCTTTTTAATACCGATTAAAATTTCTTAATACATTTCAGAAAACGATAATCCTTTTGTCAAAGGCAAGCCAATAAAAAACTATACACTCTGGAACATCTGTTTAGGAGGACCTTTCTAAATGAGGATCCAAAGTGCATAGAAATGTTCAATCACTTTGCCCCTGGCAAAACATTATTGTCTTCTCAAATGCATTGAGCAATTTTAATAAATATACACAAGCCCTCTGAGAACCTTAGTTTTCTTGATATTGTTTTGTTTTCATTGCTTTTCTTCTTTTTGTTTTCGGGTCCTTTTCAGAAGTACAGCCACTCCTTATCCATTTATGCTGCTTCATAAATGCATTTGATGGTTCCTTTTTATTGTTTTCGTGTGTATGTAGCATAGACTGCCATTGTGCATTATCCAACATTACTGTTCTCGAAAACTGCCTCCCAGTCCAACACCATCTTGAATTCATTGTCTATGGAGTGTTGTTTAAAATGTATAAGATAGGATAATTCTAGAAATGAATGTCTGTTCTTTTCCTCTTCTTTGATGGTCTAAACCAAGTCTAGGCCTGCTGCTCATACCATGATAGTGTGTGCAAGTACTCACTATGACAGACGTACTTGCTTTACTGGACTGCAGTTACCTGAAAGTACAGTTGACCCTCCACATTTATGGCTTTGACTTTTGCGGATTTGATTAATATATTCTGTCTAAGAATCTCTAGGTTTTCCAGTGTGATTCAGTGATTAACATCTAGGTCACACTGGAGGACCTAGAGATTCCTAGAGAGAATACTTTCTTAGGCATTTGTTGGTCCTCCAGTGCAATTCTGTGGTCATCTTCCAGCAGATATTGATCACAGACATGTACTAGAGGACCTAGAGAGGTGTCCTGTCTGAGGTTTAAAAAAGTAGTTTGTTTTTTTTTAATTTGCGTTTTTTCCCCACTTTCATGGGAGTCTTGTGCCTCTAACCCCAGCGAATGTGGAGTGCTCATTGTATAGTATCTCCAAAATGTGTGTCTTGATCCAGACAATAGACATACACAGAGAGAGTCAAAAGACAGCTTTCTCTTAACTAGGAGACAAAAGTTCGCCCTGGGAACTGTGCTTCCAAAGTGGCAAGCCAAGATTATTCCAGGAAGCCCAGTAGCTGGACTTGAAGGATGTAGCCCTCTCCACATTGTGTGCTTTCCAGGGAATGATATGCAGAAGTGCTCTGTCTCTACAGTGCTAAGTTCAAATTAACCATCATGAGAGTAACCTATTGAGAGACACACCCTCCATATGATATAAATTGGTGGATTCTATGATATAACACGTATCTTGAATCTATTGTCAGTAAATTTCTTTGAATGACATTCCTGGCCTTTGTTCTAGTGTCACAAGGAAAAGAAAATTATCTCTTCAGATGGTATGTAGTTTTAAAAATTTTCATATTGTTTCCCTCCACCCCATCTTACTTCATCATTTTTTCTTCTACTTAAATCTCCAGATGCTTCAGGCTAACGGTGAGAACTGTGCAGCCTTTCATAGTATTTAACTGCAATTTCCAGAAGCCCTACTCAGCATAGCTGGTGGTGAAGAATGCTAGGAATTGCAGTCCTAAAACATCTAGAGGACCATAATTTGCCCTTTTGAAGAGCCATACCAGGGGTAGGCAACCTTTTTGAGCCAAGGGCCGGGTTGCTGTCCCTCAGACAATTGGGGGGCCGAAGCACCAAAAATTAATTAATTAATTAATTAAAATATTTTTTTACAAAAATTAAAAAAAAATTAAAAATTTTTTGCATGCATACTCTCTCAGCCCCAGAAAAGCCATGGCAAAACCCCTGTGGAGATTTTGCCAAGAAAACCCCAAGAACAAGTAATAACAACAATAATCAATATATCATTATGGCGGGCGGTGGGAGCGGGGGGGGCAGCGGCGGCAGGACCGGCCTGGGGCTGGGCCAAAGGCCTCGAGGGGCCACATCCGGCCCCCGGGCCTTAAGTTGCCTACCCCTGGGCCATACTTTGCCCACTTTTGATTTAGCCTCTCATCAAGGGAAGATATCCCAATCCCTTGATCATTTTGGTTACCTCTTTCAGTGCTTTATGTTTCCCTTTTTTGAGAAGCTGTATACAAAACTATATACTGTATATTATTCCAAAAGTAATGGCCCTGTAGATTTGTATAAGACTGGATGGAAAGCCTTCAGCCCTCCAGATGCTGAACTGCTATTCCCATCATTCCTCACCATTGGCAAGATTGGCAAGGGGCTGATGGGTATTGGAGTTCAACACCATCTGAAGGTCTGTAAGTTCCCCAACCCTAGTAGAAGGCATGAAAACTGAATATTTAATTTTTGATCCCTACCATGAAATTTGCTTAGTCTCTCACACTGAGTAGCTCTTTCACACCTATTATTTTTCTTGATGATGATTTTGTGTCTTACAACATAACTTACAGTGGGCATGTTCAAGACTGGCAAAAAATCTCTTGCACTATGTAATTATAGGTGGAGCTTGCCCCCATGTGATGTAATTTGTGTTAAGGGCTTGGCAAAACTAAAGGAAAGATTACACATTTATGTAAGTGATGGGACAGCTATATTTAAGCAGTCAATTCTTCTGATTTTGTAAATTACAGGGGGAAAACGATCTTTGGTACCACAACCAGTTTAATCCCTCCTCTCTCAAACTGTGCTATACAAACTACAGAAGGATGTGGTTAGCTAGAGGGCTGACTTGCTGCTTTATACTTGAAGAAAGAAAACCATTGTCTTACCTAATTTTCCATCTCCATATACCAAGCCTTTCCATATCCCATAGGTTAGTGTTCTACCAAGGCAGATTTTGAATGCAAATAAATTAACAAACAAGCAAAACCTGACAGCTGTTAACACTGTTCCTTTCTATCCGGACTCAGCAACAGTTTGTCTGGAAACTGAAATGATTTAAGGGAGCAAGCAGATGTAAATATCCTATTCCCTCCTCCATCATCTTTATGCCATTTGTATCCTTCTGACTGGCTTATTTCAGTCTTTTTTTCTCCTTTGTGTGTCTGTGCATGTGCGCATATAGAAACGCTCAGCCTCTAAGAAGAGTAAGTACTCTAATGACATAGTTGTTGCCTGTGGCCTTGTTGGCATTGCACAGGACAACATAAAAATGTTCATCACACACAGCATTACAGGGGAAGCTTCTCCCTCTGGCAAGCATAAGTCATTGCTACCTGTCTGCTGAGTTGCATGTTCCAACCTCTTCCAACCCTCCCAGCACTAGTCAGTGCTGAGTATGTGCATCGCCTCTTCCCCACTTACTGCAGCACCTCTTGCTACTAAGAAGTTTTCAGAAGCAGAACTACCACTATTCTCCAGTTCAACCTGTGCTTTCTTTAGAGTGCACTGTGGTGGACTGGATGCCACCTTGTATGATAAATGCTTCCTAGATCTGAGAGATTCTAGAGAGGCAGGAGAAGCTTGGTTACTCACTTGAAGAAGATAGGAGGGAAGAGATGTTGCAACCATAGTTCTCAAAGTACATGGATAGTGTGTGTGTGTGTCTCAAATTCACATGGGTGGCAGAAATCTTCATAGTGCTGTATTCTTTAGATACTCTCAAAATGATAAAACTGTATGGAAGATCTCTCCTCTTTATTTTCATTTTAGGAAGTCATCAGCATGCCTGTCACATAGCATGAATACACACATCCACCACTCACATCAACATGGGCTTGAAAGAGCCTGGATGTACTTGCGAAATCCTGCTTGGCCCTGAAAGATACAAGGAAGGAAGAAGAACAGATCAAGCTCATGTGCCCTCTTCCAATACTTTTTTGAGCTCTGAACTGAGGAAGGGCTCAATGATTTCGGAGGATCCTCTGATAAAGTTTAGCGTGATGTCAAATGAAAACCACTTCCCTCTAGGGCAGTTATATCCCTGATCTATATGCCTACAATCCTATTGATGCAGCCTAGAATCACATTCTGTCACCAGACACCAGTAAATTTTGAGTTATTATTTCAACAGGGAGAAATGTCAGGTACTACACTTGGGCAGAAAAAAATTGAAATGCACAGGAATGAATTGAAATGTGTAAGATGGGTGACACTTGACAACAGTGCATGTGAAAGGGATCTAGGAGTCTTGTAGATCACAAGCTGAATATGAGTCAACAGTGTAAAAAAAAAAGCACCGATGTGATTCTAGGGTTGTAGTGTCTAGGTCAGGGATATAATAGTACCACTCTATTCTGCTTTGGTCAGAACTCACCTGGAATATTGTGTCCAGTTTTGGGTACCACAATTCAAGAAGGTTATTGACAAGCTAGAAAGGGCGACCAACATGGTAAAAGGTCCGAAACTATACCTTATGAGGAGGGATTTAGGGAACTGGAGAGACCAGGGAGAAGAAGATTGAGAGGTGACATGATAGTCAAGTTTAAATATTTGAAAGGGTGTCATAGTGAACATGGAGCAACTCCAGAGACTAAGGGCCTCGGCAGACGGCTTATTAAGCCGTCCTCGAGGCAGGGAAGAGGAGGGGCAGCCGCACGCTCGGCGCCCCTTCCTCCTCCCGAGGTTACCCTCGGAGCTGCTGGCCCTCCGCACGGCTGGCACTCCAAGGGCAACCTCCCACCGCAGCGTCCGAACACACTGCGGCGGAAAAGTCAGTGAAAGGAGCACTATTTTAGCGCTCCTTTCAGGGACGGGGAAGGAGCGCCGCAGGATCGAGGCGTGGGGATGCCTCAATCCTGCAGCGCACCTTCCCAGGGCAGCCCCGTGCCGCCAGTCTGCTTCCCCCCTAAGGGGCAAAACAGACAGCCCTGAAGCAGCGCAACTACACATGCCCACAATGTCACTCCTTTTTGGGCTGGGAAAAAAGTCACCTTTTCTGCTGTGGCAGCGGGTTTTCCTCATTTCTGAGGCATAGCGCCTGTAAACAGCGCGCCACAGAAACACTGTGACGCTGCCCGCTGTGTGGTCAGTGGGGCGGCATGATGTCGGCTTGGGGGCAGTGTTAGGCCATCTGGCATGTGTATGCCATGCCCCCACGCCACCCTGAAACCGGCTCTTTATGCAGGTCTGCTTTGCCCCTAAGACACAGAGCAGTGGATTCAAACCACTGAAAAAGATATTCCACTTAAACATTAGGAAGAACTTCCAGACAGTAAGAGCTGCTTGACAGTGGATTATGCTGCCACAGAGTGCAGTGGAGTCTCCTTTGGAGGTTTTTAAACAGATGGATGGCCATTTGTCAAAAGTACTTTAATTGCGTATTCCTGCATGGATGTCTATGTTGAAATTGGAACTTCTTTATCTGTTTTCCTAACCTTGGAGGTGGAAGTGATCAAAGCCGCACTCTGTTGTGGTTAGAAACAAGCAAGGGTCAGCCTAAATCGCCTCTCATACTACAGTCTGCCCTGGAAAATCTATTTACTACAGAAAGCTGCTTACAGAGTTAAAATTCAATTCAAGGTGGCAGATATCCACCTGAAAGTCTATCCGAGCAGGACACCTCATGGATCTGCTTCAGGCTCCTGCAATTTTGCATGCTCTTTTGGGAATTTAATGAATGGGTTTGGAGGGCAATAGGTGCATAGGTTTATCAAAGGCAAATACCATGTGCTGGATACTATAACAGCTATTTGTGTCTGTATCTAAGCACTACAGTTGCTCAACAGAAACCCGTGCCACACACACAAAACTTCAAGCAAATTTTCAGTAAATTTCAATAGCTGCTGTATATTACAGATGATACAAGAAATGGGAGACTGTTATAGTTGTTAACTGCCTTTGAGTCAACCTAGACTCATGGCGAATCTGTGGATGAGACTTCTCCAAGTCTCCTTATCCTCAACTGCCCTGCTCAGTTCCTACAGGCCCAGGTCCGTGACCTCCCTGATTGAATCTAACCATCTGACGTGTAGTCTTCCTCTCTTTCTACTGCTTTTTACCTTTCTTAGCATTATTGTCTTTTCTAATGAGCCATGCCTTCTCATAATGTGGCCAAAGTACGACAGCCTCAGTATAGTCATCTTGGCTTCCAGGGAGAGTTCTGGCATTATCTGTTCTAAGACCCATTAATTTGCCTTTCGTGGCAGCCATAGTATCCTCAGTCCTCTTCTCTAGCACTACATCTCAAAAGAGTTTATTTTCTTTCTATCTGCTTTCTTCATTGTCCAACTCTCACGTTCATGCATGGTGATTGGGAATACCATGGCAATACACAATCCTAACTTTGGTGTTTTATGCCTTTTGGATAATATTTGAACCAAAGAAGCAAGAAAGCAAGACCCTTTCCATGACTGGCTAGTACTAGCCTATAATGTGACTTCCTGTCTTTCTGTTCTGCCTAGACATTATATCAAATTTTGCAACAGTCTTTCAAACTCAGATGCCCAAAGTACAGCTGTTTGTTTTTACAGCCATTTGGAAAAGTGTTTTACTCTCTGACTGCTTAGACACAGCTGTGAGAAGATCAAGTAGTGTCAGAAGAAGATATCTTTGCTTTCTCCATCAGCAGCTATCCAGCAGACTTCTTAAGGGCCTTTGCAGACTGCCAGAAATAGTGCAAATTGAGTCCACTTTAACTGCCTGACTCAGTGCTAGGGAATCATGGAAACTGTAGTTTATTGTGACACCAGAGCTCTCTGACAAAGAAGGCTCAATGTCTCAGAAAAAAATACAATTCCCATGATTCCCTAGAACTGACCCAGGGCAGTTAAAGTGGACTCAATTTGCACTATTTCTAGCAGTCATCGCCATTTCTCTTAATTTTCCCTCTCTACATCTCTTTTCCCCTGGATGTTGTATCTTATTTAGGTTGTAAACCTGAGGGCTGGGACTGTCATATTACCTATCTTATAAGGTACTCTGTGAACCTTTTTGGCTAAATGGCAGATATACCGTAAATGATTTAAAGGAAGAAGTAATATTCATTTTCCAAACCAGAAGTGGACTTTCTGCCAATTTCTGGTTTCTTTTATATTTCCAGTTCTTAGCAGTTTTAGAAACTTGTGCATTAAGATTTTCAAGGGAGGCTCTTCTTTCAGTCCTGCTGCCTTCACAGGGATGTCTTGAGGGAATGTAAAAGTGAACTTTCTCTCAGGTCCAGGAATTTCCTGTAGTGAGTTGTGGTTTAGAAAACTAGTGAGGAGTGTGATTATTTGACATGTAATCCATAATATATTATTGTTACAACTCATTATTTTACCTAAACACAGGCACACTTTAGTTTGTTTAGAGGCCTATAGAGTGACAGACCTCTGCTTGAGCTTCTTAAAATCCTTAAAGGGACCCCAGAGTATCTGTGGAGTTGGTGTTTGGCCATAACAGCCTCTTTATTGAAAAGGACATTTCTGCATGAAAGCCTTCTCCTTCAGACCCAGGAAAGAAACCAGGAGGGGAAATTAAAAGAAACCTTCTTGACCTGTAAACCTCACTATGGCTTCTTTAAAGACAGTCTTGTTGGTATACAGCCCCCACCAATTAGGGCATCTCTTTGCCTTCGTCCTAGGAAGGTGAATGCTGGTGCCTTGTCTAGGAAATCTAGTGGCCTGAGGAACAAGTGATGTTTTGTGTATATTCAGAGACCAACTATTCATTAAGCTGGGTCTGCATTCAGCTGAAGAAATGTGATAACATTTTCTTTGCTTTTATTTCTGTTATGACATCCCTTTCCCATCTGTACCCTTTAACTTGTTCTAGGTAAGACCTCAGTAGAACTTTATGTTCCATTCCTTCAGAGGCTTACACATCCTTGCTTTCCCCCATTGGCCGTTGAGCATGTTTTGTATTTCAACAAGCCTTTGGGAATAGGCTCTTAATAGGGTGCTGAACTGTTTCTATTTCTTGATTTTTAATAGGTATATTTTTCAACTGGCTTTAATTCTATTGATAATCATATTTGAACTTTGTGCTTTTATTGATATTGTGCTTTTATCTGTATCTCATTTAATTGTTGTAAACAGTGCTGAGAGAAAGCCAGGATACAGATACAATAAATATTTCCCTAGCCTTTCCAAAGTTGCCCATCCTGAGCCTAAGGAGTACAGTGGTTCGGCAAAAAGATAACAGTGGTGAGCAGTGAGGGCTTTAGGGGACTGGATGCAGACTGTGGGCTGCACTTTCTCTAAATGGAAGGCTAAGCAATCAGGTTGGGTATGGGGTGTGGGGATCCTGAACAGCATCTAAAACAGGAATATTAATACTAAGCACAGCAATGGGTCCATCTCCCAAGTTCTTTCCTCTAGCTCCTATATCTCTGATGTGAGCCAAGCAAATTCAAGCAATAGACCCATCTCATGCCAACTCTAAACAAAAAATATTGGAATACAGGAAGATGCCTTCTAGAAAGCCAGGCATTGCTCAGTCTAGCCCAGCACTGTCAACATTAACCGGTAGATGTCTCCAAGATTATAATTTTGGGTCTTTTCCCAGCCTCACCTGGAAGTGCCTGTTCCTGAACTGAAGAGCTTCTTCCCTTTGGGTGTGAAGTCATTATGACTTCACATTTAATCTTGCATGAAGCACAAATCAACATCTTTCCTTTTTTAGAAAACCATCAGAATGCAGAACATGCACCTGGGATGATGAGCAGACATAAGGCTTGTGGAGTAACTTTTCTGCATACGTGTTCAACGATGAGGTGATGTGTACAAGAATCCCAAAGTCCATCCAGGGACACTGGAAGCAAATCAGTGGCTGGGTGGAGGTCAGGGAGGCACATGTGCAAAGTATAGGAGCTTTCAGCACAAGCCCAAGAACACCTTTTCAGAAGTGAGCTCAGTGTCCTTTTCCATAAAATCTCCCACAAACTACAAATACCTCCTTTTCATTCTCTTAATTTGATGGGGAGGGTGGACTTTATGTTTCCTTTGCTGCTGCTGGAATTGCTAAACAAGCTGGCTTTTGGAAATCTGCACTGAAATACTACAACTCAGCTAGACACCTCCCAGGAATACAGCTTGCCTGATTTCCCTTCCACCTACCTGCTGCAGGTGATCAGAGCCTGTGCAAAGAGGCTGCAATAAGATTGATGCTGGTGCTGGGAGGAGTGTGGGAAAAGAGAGCAAACCTCTTATTAAGGCTGCTGAGGAGGGGGAAGCCAGAGTGGCATGAGGAAGAAGGAAGGAACAAGAAGCAATCTTTCCAGGCTGATGACAACAAGGAGAAGGATGTATCCAGGCCAGTGTGTGTATTGGCCAGGCTCATACCATGCAAGGTCCTTTTCTTTCCACTGGGAAAGTGTTGTACCTCTACCTCTTCCAACATAGTCACCTGTTCTTCATAAGGTGTGCTGCTGTTCAAATATGCTTTTGCCATGAGAAGAGTTACAAAAACCTGCTTGCTGGATTTGCATGTTGGATCTGAAATCACTCCCTCCTTTTGTTGATGATGTCAGGGATCCAGACAGTACCTTACACCCCCCAAAAGTAAGGGGTCATCACCTCTGCACCCATGCCTGGAGCCAACTACATACTTGCTGTTTAATTAGATGACTTGTTGGTAATTGTCAGGTGGTAACTAAGCAGCCAGGAGCTGCTTATACCAGAAATTTCAGATGCTACACCTTCTTGAACTAGAGCCTAACATACTTCCACTTATGTTGTAGATAATCTTCCTGTTAATTGTTTTGGCTATTAATAAGATGGTAGGTAGATACCTGAAGTTACCTGGTAGTGTTGAGTCCCAAGGGAAGACATAAGTTTTGAGTTGTTATGAAGACAGCTCTTCTCTTTAAAATGGGACCTTGCATCCATGCATGTGTATGTTAACAGAAAGGATGATTTCCTTTTTCCCATGTGTACCTCCCAAGTCTGCTCTGGAAGGTTGGATTTCCATAGCAGATCTGGAGCTCAGAAGAAGAAGAAAAGGAGGCCCCATTGCATGAAGGTCTGCTTGTTTGATGTTGAATAGAACCAAACTAGTTTTAATTAGATTTGCTGATTTTTGTAAGTTTTCTTACATAGGGGGGTTGCAGACTGCCAGAAATAGTGCAAATTGAGTCCACTTTTAGGGTTAGGGTTAGTGCTAGGGAATCATGGGAACTATAATTTAGGGTGGCACCAGAGCTGTCTGACAGAGAAGGCTCAATGTCTCAGAAAAAAATACAATTCCCATGATTCCCTAGCACTGAGCCAGGGCAGTGCCTCAATTTAATGTGCACTATTTCTGGCAGTCTGCTTAGGCCTATAGTCACCAATAAGCGACTCTGCTAAATGATACTGGTGGTTTCCTCCAAAATATAACATTTTCACTTTTATCAGAAACTCCTGCAATGCCCAGTCCACTTCACTGTAGAATATGCAAGAAGAATGATTCACTTGTGTCCTAGAAATCTCAAGGATAACATTTTGGACAAAATGCAAAAGCATGAAGGCTTCTCTTGAAAGATTTGGTGTTTTCTGCCTTACAAAGGAGGTTGTGACCTCACAAGGAACAGAGATGTCTTGGATCTCAGGGAAACTACCTTTTTGTATTGCTAATGGAATTCAGATTTTATCTCCTGGACTCTGGACTGCTTTGCTTCCAGTGCCACCCAGCCACAAGGAAGATAGATATCCCTCCATGCAGCCCCAACACAAAACAACATACCAACAATACCTTGACAAAATGCAGGCCTGTGATTAACATTTGTCATTTTAAAAAATTCTCTTGTATGATTTTTAACCCCTTTGCCTGATTAAGAAGCCAGTGGAGATTCAAAAGCATGCACCATGTATTTTGTGCATTTTGGTTGGCTGAATAAAGGTGTCACTGTTTTGTGGATTTTGGATGTTATTGTATTTTGGACAATGTGCTTAAAAATACTCTCCAACCAAGAACATTTGAGAATTTGCTCTTTAACACTTATTAAATATACCTTAAACAATTCTACTATTTATTAATGCATTTCTTCATTAGAGCATTAAAAAAATGAAAGTTTCCAATTGCTAAAATGAAAATTAGGGAAAGATAACAAAAAAAGAGTACTAGTTTAAATTGTTATAACTTCACAATACAGGTGATTTTCCAAGTCAGTCCTGCCTAGACTCAAGTGAAGACCCACAGGCGAGAATGAACAGCTGTATGGAAGAAGAAAAACATATGACTTCTTGTTCAGTCAGTGAATTGATTGATCAGTTATTTGTGTTTTTATGGTTTTAAGTTAACAGCATGTCAAACTGGATCCATTGACCATAAATTGATTTATTGAATAATCAATCAATATTGCTTGATTGATTGACTATTTGTTCTTCTTTTTCCTTCCACCATCATCTTATTAAAGGAGGAAGAGACCAAGGGGGAGGTGGAAGAGAGCAGTGGTAGGGAAAAGATGGTGAGTGTAGAAGAGAAGGAGATGGAAGAGGGCAGAGACAGCAGTGGAGAAAAATACAGAAGGGTATCTGTGACAAGGAGGGGAATGGAGAACGAGGGTGTCAAAAAGGGAGATTTCATTCTAAGGTGCGGGCAAAAGTTCTATAGCATTCTGAAATGCTCTATGAAGATTATCACATGGAGGCTTACCGTCCACAAAACATCCCTAAATTGTCTGGCAAGCGCAAAAGTGTGATAGTCACACTTGCCCGCATGATTAATTTGTCATGGAGGCATCCCCTTGCCTCTCCCATCATTAAAGCATTCTCAGAGCCTGCCATTTGTTAATAACGGAAGTTCCCACTATTAATCAGATATGTCTGGCATGACTTGTTTCTCTGACTTTTTGTGATTATGGAATTACCTTCCAGGTGTTCACAGACTCTCTGTTTAATGATCTGCTCCAGAATCTTTCCCGGTATTGATGTCAGACTAACTGGACGATAATTGTTGGGATCCTCTTTTTTTCCCTTTTTGAAGATGGGGACAACGTTGCCCTCCTTCAGTCTGCCGGGACCTCTCCTGTTCTCCAGGAGTTCTCAAAGATTATTGCCAATGGTTCCGATATTACATTTGCCGGTTCTTTTAGTACCCTTGGATGTAATTCGTCTGGTCTTGGAGACTTATATTCATTAGATTAACCAGGTATTCCTGTACTATCTCTTTACTTATTCTGTAGCTGAATGAATTTATGATTACTTGTCACAACAGAATTCCATTCCACTAAATACAGTTAGTGCGTCCCTCTTCCATGGTAGCTGAGTGAGGAAGTTAATAATTACAAAGAAATGTTATATGATGCATATGCAATGATGCTGAACACATGAAGTTTTCAAGTGTAACAAGTACTGATGTCAATAGACTACTTTTGACATCACTACTTGTGTTCAGCATCATTGTATATGTGATATAACATTTCTTTGTAATGATTAAATTCCTCGCTCAGCTACTAAGGAAGAGTGAGGTAATCATAAGCTGAGAGAGTAACTGGTAGGTTTAGCTTAACAAATCTGTATACAGAAGTTGACACTGGAGCAGTAATATATCTTGTCTTTGTCACCTTGCCTTATCACTTTTTCAATTCATTGTAACTAAACCTATTAAAAATCTAGGTGTTTATCTTGATATACACCAGTGGTACTCAGACTTTTTACCCTGGGTACCCCCCTTTAATCTACATCTACGTACGAGTGCCCTCCTCCCACATAGTATGCAAATAAAAATATTTTGGTTACTTTTCATTTACACATTTGTGTATTTTCATATTTTAACATTTTATAAGGAAATAATATGCAAATTAGAACAGTTTTATTTAAGTAAATTCAGTATTTACTTGGGAAGAGGAGGAGGGATCAGATCTTCCAAGTCTCATGCCATCCTTGAGCAACTCTCACGCTCCCATGGAGGTCCTGCCCCACCGTTTGAGAGCCAATTATATACACTATGTTATCCATCTAAATCTGGGGTTAATTAACTGGAAGCAAGAGAATTATTGATGCTTGTGCTGATTTACAACTTCAGGCTTTGGATTCTCAGTTCATTCATTTCTTTTGACCAGGGCTAGGAATTGTATGGCCCACTAAGATGGTATTGAACGGCAACTCCCAGCAGCCCAAGCTAGCATAATTAGTAGTGGGAATTGCGTCCAACAGCATCTGAAGAGAGACACAGTTTCCACTCTGGCTTTATAATTTGAAGAATCATGATCATGTTATTACTGTATATTAATTAGTAATAGTAGGTTATGTATCTATATATACAGTGGGCCCTTGGTTCCAGGATGGTGCCCCTTATATAAAATAGCGAAATCAAGGTTTGCTTTTTGGAATTTTTATCTTTTCAAAATGTTTTCAAGCTGTGGATGGTTAAATCTATGGGTAAATAATCTGTGGATTTGGGGCCCCGACTGTAGTTTCAAGTTTGCGTTCATGATGGTAATGAGAAGATGAGACCATATATGGGAGATCTCATGTTCTAGATATGTCCATCCCCTGTCTCTGCAGATTTCGTATTTGGATTTAATTTCCTATATCAATCAGCGTTATAAAGCAGAGTAATTCAAAGGTACTATGTTGTCCACCGAAAAGCACTTGGGCCTCAGTCCAACTAAAATAGATCCATTGAATCATATACTTCTGTAAACCTACTAATTCAGTGGATCTACTCTAGTTGGGACAAGCAGTTGATTTGCTGTCTGCCTGTCATACACTTCAGTTACGCCATACAGTTGTACAGCAGTCTTAAAAGGTTTATATATGTTCATCTTGCAACATATTACTACATACTGTATTACAACATTACTATGAAGAGTGTCTTTCCAGCTTTGCTTGATATTATAATAGAGGTGACTGGCCCATGTGCTGTAGTAATTTCAAGGCTGGCCTGCTTCAGAGCATACTCTCAGAAAAGTATTGAGAAACTGAATACTCCAGAATGGAGTGGCAGGGCAGTTGATAGGTACCAATTCAACATCAACATGCTTGATGTTCATCAATTTCCCCCCAGCTAGTTGTAACATCTATTCCCACTATAAAACTTGTTAAGAGCACCCATAATTAGAGCCTTAGCAGTGAGAGATGGGATGCAAGATGACGCTGGAGATAAAGTACACATGGATATATTGATGGATAATGAAAATGCCAACCACTTGGTTAAATGCAGCTGAAGAGCCTTGCTACAACATATGCCAATAAATCCAGGCAACCCCACATAGTGACCGATGTACCATCGCTCATATGCTGGGGAAACGATGGCAGGATATAGAAACATACCATTATCTGGTTCCTGTTGTATCTCAGAGTGAAACAAGTTCAACAGCCCTCAAACTAGATATGTTTCTGATATCCTTTACCCCCAGAACCACTTATGGTGATCTCCCAAAGTGAGAAACATGCATACATGCCACCACCATCCCAGTATTTTCCAGTGCCAGGGAGAGAAGGTAGGGAAAAACTCCACGAACAGTGATGTGAATTTTTTTGGAGAAAGAATTGGATTTTTTTTTCTAATGTTCTAAATAATGTTATTTCTGAGTTATCATAAAATCATATAGTTGGAAGAGAACAGAAGGGCTTCCATTCCAACTCTCTGCCATGCAGGAACACACAATCATAATGTCATTTAGCATATGTAGTTTCATATTATAATCAAATACATTCAAAGCTTTATGTGGAATTTTTTTTATTGGAAAATTTGTAATAATATAAAGAAGATAGCTTGTACTTCCCTTATATTTAGTAAAAATCACTACATCTGAAAGAACACTTCTTTATTAAGGTCCCCTACCAAAAGAGAGTTGTACTTCATTTATCAAAAGCTTGATTTTCTTTTGCTTAGGCTTAGGTGGTATCTCCAGCTTTACTCACTCACTCTCTGCACTACTTATCAGTTCTATTTCAAGTTGAGAAAAATTAGTAGGACTAATTGAACTTTTAATTTTACTAAAGCCAGTGTGGTGTAGTGGTTTGTGCATTAAACTGAAACTCTAGAGACCAGGGTTCAAATCCCCACTTGGCCATGGAAATCAGCTGGATCACCTTGGATACATCACACTCTCTCAGCCTCAGAGGCAGGTACAGGCAACAGCAACCCTCTGGACAAATTTTGCCTAGAAAACCTCGTGATAGGTTCACCTTAGGGTTGTCATAAGTTGGAAATGACTTGAAGGTACACAACAAAGTATGTGTGTGAGTCTGTGGGCGTTGGCAATTTATAACATTTTGTCTTCGCTGCTTGTGCTTGTGATCGAGAAGCAAGAGATTTTGTGAAATAGTAACAACCTATTTCATGAAATAAAAACAAGCTGAGCCATAGTAATTGTCAGTGCTTATCTCATTTAGAAGAATAGCTAGAACTTCTTTTCCTGTACTTAGCCAATCTATCATGATTGATTGCAGCACAACAGCCAGAGAATTATGGAGATAAATGAAAGAGGAAATTTTTCTGTGGAAAAATAGAACTTTTTATAAAAAGCAGAGAGAGAGAGTGCCAGCACCAGCATGGTATAGTGGTTTGAGCATTGGGCTATGTCTCTGGAGACCAAGGTTTAAATCTCTGCTTGGCCATGGAAACCCACTGGGCAAGTCACACTCTTCCAGCCTCAGAGAGAGACAAAAACAAACCATCACTGAATAAAACTTGCCAAGAAACCCCTATGACAGGTTCACATTAGGTCAGAACCGATTTGAAGGCACACAACAACAACAAGACTGCAGCTAAAGCCAAAGGCAGAATGGTTATATGGCCAAGGCGTAGACTGGAGAGAGAGCTTCCCTCCTGATGTCTCATTCCCAGGCCAAGTCAAATCTGAAGAGTAGCCTTTTGACAGCCAATGTGAGGTTTGCTAGTACAGCAAAAGAAAGATGCTACAGCTGGGGCAGGCTGCCTTTTCTGTTCCATATCCCTCACAGAAGTGCAGATAGGTAACCTAGGACTTGTACTTGCAGTCCTAGGTATATTAAGCAAACGGCAATGTACCTATTTCTAATTACCATGTAAAGCAGCCACATTATTGCTCATGGTATACCTAGGCTGTAACCTAAAGTGCACTTTCTGGATTGAACACCCTTAAAAACTCCTCAGTTACACAACCAGATTTAATCATTACATGACCCATCATTACCATACAGCACTCAGCAAATTATATATGATGTAGAAAGCACAGGACATGTTGTCAGTCCCCTGGCAACTATTTTCTTCCTCCTGGCAACCCCACATCCCAAACATAGGCAGCACAACCAGCGATATCATTCCCACAGTTTTATGTCATGGGGTGCATTTTTATTTATTTAAAGCAAAGTATTTTTATGCTGCTCCTCGACCACGAGTTTCCACAGTAGCTTATATATTTAGTCAATAAGCACAAGCAGTTGCCTGCAAGGCTTGCAGTCTAAATTGTAAGAAACAAGCAAAAAAGGGAATGGGGTTGCGGGGGGGGGGGGGAAGTGCGTGTTAAATAATAATTCTTATATTGACAAGCTGGGAACAGTTTAAGGAAAGAAGTAGTTAATGGGAGTTGATCTTTCAGGTGAACACATGGAATAGCCCTCCTTCCCGTTTTGTCTCACTTCATTGCAATCTCTGAAATCTTACAAGTGGGATGGTGGGTGGACAAATGAATTTACTACAAGCAATTTTTTAAAGGTCTTTCTCTTTTTCTCTTAATCTTGGCTGATACCTTACAAAAAAGCTTCCATCCCCATCCAGTGAAGAATTTGGTGCTCCAAAGTGAGCTGGGATCAATTAGCACAGCTAAGGAAATTCTTTATCTGATTCATAGGAACTACAAACTGTTACTTGATTGGAGTTATCAAATAGTTAAAACATGATACAAACGAAACATGCCAATTTAGGGCCTTTGCTAGAAATAATGCAAATTGAATCCACTTTAAGGGTTAGGGTTAGGGTTAGGGAATCATGGGAACTGTAGTTTATTGTGGCACCAGAGCTCTCTGACAGAGAAGGCTCAATGTCTCAGAAAAAAAATAATTTCCATGACTCCCTAGCACTAACCTTAAGCCTAAAAGTGGACTCAATTTGCACTATTTCTGGCAGTCTGCAAAGGGTCTTAGACAGAATCACCAGAGTAAAAGACCACATTCTGCCCAGATTCACATTCCTTTTTAATCTGTACCAGTTCATCCAAACCTTCATAGACTGAGGTTATGACAGAACAAGCTAAATAAATTTAAAGTAGGGAATGAAAACCTAAGAGTCACTAAGGCTGCATCCACACTGCAGAAATAGTCCAGTTTGGCACCACTTTAACTGCCATGACTCAATGCTGTGCAATTCTGGAAATTGTAGTTTTATTAGACATTTAACCTTCTATGTCAGAGAGCTCTGACGTCACAACAAACTACAATCCCAGAATCCCACAGCATTGTGGCAGTTAAAGTGGTGTCAGACTGGATTATTACTGCAGTGTGGAAGCAGCCTAACAAAATCAGATTTAATACCTCAGAGGGTAGACTCACCTTACAAAATCCGTTTGTTAAAACAAACATTTGCAATTTGGAAAACATACCCTACTGTATATAATGGGATGAGTATCTACAGATTTTGGTATCCAAAGGGGGTCCTGAAACCCAACCCCAGCGGAAACCAAGGGCGCACTGTAGCTATTGTCATGGAGGTCCGGAACAAAGTTTTAAATATACTGTATTAGACTAAACGGCAAATCAGACTATTTATTATCTGAAACCATTTTTTAGTATTATCTATTTTTGAGGGCTGAAGCAAACAAAGAAGGCAAAGAAGCTTTATAACACTACTTATAGAGGCTGCCAGACTAGAGGCATCCAAAAAGTGAAAGGACTTGAATGGCTGAAGCATTAAAAGATGGATGAATAGAGTCTGGAACCTTTCACTGCTTTTAGAGTTTAAAAAGCATGCTGGCACATAAAGGAAGATATGTCTAAAACAATTTGGTAACCTTTTATTTTCTTTGTCCACCTTCCTCACAATTTAAATACTGAAAGAAAATCTGTTCTGATTCCCATTTATGGACAAAACCTCAGCAACAGTGTCCATTTTTACATGTGCATCTGTGAGGATATGCATTTTTATCCTTTTTCTTCATTTAGATATTTTGCTACTGCCTTTAACTGACATGCTGATTTAATTTCTTTTATGTTCATTAATTGCTGAATCAACTCACCACCAAATTGTCCTTACCTTAATTAAAAGTATTTTTGTTGCTAGCATTGTTGTGTATCATCGAATATACATCCTAGAGAGAAGGGATGCAGCAGTTACTAATTACTTTTCCAGAGTTTAATATTTTTTTTATCTTTAAAGCAAAAAAGGATGCTGAAAGTGAAGCTTAAAATGAAGTTTCAAGTACTTATATTTACTAACAGATTCTTTGACAGAATTGTCAATATAAAGTTATCATGTCTTTAGTCCTGACTGAGGCATCCTTACTAATTTTGTTCTCAAAGAAAGCAGTGAGGAATTTTAGTTTTATTCTATGGGAAAGTCTTCAAAAACTGCAGTTTTCAGAGAATTATTTGCAAGTTGGATCTTGTTTTGCACAAAATTTGCCTATTATATTTTTGTTCTGAGTAGGATGCACTGAAAAAAGCATTTCTGAAGTATGGATCTCAAAGAAGTTAGTTTTTCTGTTGCTAGTGGAACTGAAATTTTATTGCTTGGATTTTACAACTGTTTATCTCTCGGTGCCCACATGGCCAAAGAAGGGAGTGCCCTTTGCACCGATATCCCTCCAGACCATCTTAACTGGCGACAGAAACAACATCTCTACAAAATGTAGGTCTGTAACTCAAACATTGTCATTTTTTTTCCTTCTCCTGTATGATTTGTACACCTTTCATTGATGAGGAAGCCAGTGGAGTATTGAAAATTTATATGATGTAGTTTGTGCAACTTGGTTGGCCCAATGCATGTATTGCTGTTCACAGTTTCCGTCAGGGCCATGTATGCCTCAGCATTTAGTACGCTCTTTTATAAGCTTTCCACCAAAAGGAGTACTCTGCATCTTCCCTTTTCTGCAAGAAAGTTAGCCTCTGCAGAGACATTTCCTTTGATCCTACTAAGGAGAGGGAAAAGCCTTCAGCATCCTGTTTATATCTTTTTAAAAACTTTTTGAAAACATTTATTTTTTTAAGAAAATTATTATTATATCACAACAATATAGCAAAACAAAACAATTCATCTCACAACTTTGAATTGTGTTGCAGGTCTCCTTCTTGCTTCTGTTCAATGTAAGTGGTCATTTTAAAATGCAGTGCTGTCTTTGTGTAAATCTAATCCAGAATATCCGATCAAAGGTTCAGATGAGATGGAGGTTGTACTCTCTTGTTTCTGTCTTTGTTTATAAAGTCAATGAGTGGGAACTATTTGTCTATGAAAGGTCTTGATTTTGGTCATCCTGCGTAACTTGCCATTCTGTCTGACAGTTTTTCAAGTATCCACAGGTCCCATACTTTTTCCCACCACTTACCTAAAGATACATCCCCTGTTTTCCAGCATCTGGCAATTTCTACACAGGCTGTTGTGATGAAAAAAATCTATGAGGTTTTTGTGTTTCAAATTTGAGTTGGTGTCTTCATATATCAATAACAAAAGCATTTCTGGACATAATTTTACTTCTTGGATGGTAATCAATGAAATTTGTTCAAGTACCAATTGCCAAAATGTGTTTATTTTTGGCAGTCGAGCCACATGTGTCGAAATATCCCATTGTCATTACAGTCACGCCAACATTTGGTGGAAACATTTTTAACCATTCTGGCTACCTTCACTGGAGTCAAATACCACTTGTGTATAATTTTCAAGGTGTTTTCTCTAATCAATGTTGATCTGGTCCTGTCTATGTCTTTTACATACATAGTTAGAGGATTGTAGATTGATAGTTGTAGAAAAAAAGATTTGGAGTCTAATGAAGGGAACAGCTATAAAATCAAAAAGCCTGAAAAGGTAAAGTTATCACCTTCTTTTACTAGAAACTGATTCATCATGGGTCTGAGAAGAATGAAGAAAGGGGCACCCCAAAATCTAGGAGAGAAGGAGATACCTCCTTTTTATCAGGGAAATGTGGGAAGAAGGAACAGCACTTGTGAATAGAAAATGCTATGAAGAAGCACTCACGCAAGACAGGAAAGAGATAATGATTGATGTTTTGCGAGGAAAAAACAGATCCAGTTTGCTGAGGAGACAAAATAAAAAAGAACTGTCTGAGTGCAAATAATGTGACCAAACAAAACACCACAAGTATTTTAATGCTTGCAATTCTGGGTACGTTTCTACGGATCAAGAAAGTCAGTTGGTGTACAGCCATCACTCCTGTCCTGCCTAGATGCCTTTAAGAAGACATTTACATTTTTTATATTTCTCATTATTTCCTAATAAATTAGCTGTCAATCACAGTCTTGAAAAAATGGTTGTTCAAGAAAGTTTTTGAGATCTAGTTGATTTTACTAAAAAAAACCTCGCATTCACATGGTTGTAATTTTTCTTACACTGTTTAAACTCCTTTAAATCGTTGTCTTTTTAGGCTATTAAATTGATTAATATGTTTTGCCTTTTAAATTGCTATAGTATTTATACTAGGGGGATGTAGACGGGCGGCTGTGTGCCACCCTGAGAAGCGGAGGATTGGGGCCAAGGCTGCCCCATGCCTCGGCCCCAATCCACCCTTTCAGCAACTGGGAAAGGAGCACCAAAATAGCACTCCTTTACCAAGCTTCGGAAAGGGTGCTGCAAGAGCTGCCACACTGCTCTTTTGCGTCTCTTCCGGTGCAGCGTGTAAAAATGCCACGCCGGAAGGATGCCATCAGAGCACTCGCCATCTGCAGAGCCCCTAAATCTATCAGACTGGTTTAATTGTTGTCCTGAGATATCTGGGTAGAGGGCAGGGTATAAATATTTTAATAAATAAAGGCCAATCTTTATGCAGTATAGGCTGCAAATTGTTAGAAATTGTTTTACAGAGAGGCAATAGTTCTTAAGAGGATTCAGATGCTATGTCTTGGTCTAAAACCAGACTGAAATGGGTCCAGATAATCAGGTTCCTCCAAGAACACCTGAAATTGCCTAGCCATCACACATTCAAGCACCTTGTCCAAAACAGGGATTTTAGCAACAAGGCAATATTTCTCACTGGTCCTCTTCTCCATCTCCTTCATGATAGCAGGCACCATCCCCTAATGTAGTGAGGTACTTACATGGACCGGCCTAGTAAATCCACTTCTGCTAGATTTTATCAGCCAAGATGGGCAGGGGTTGAGCTTCCATCTGGTTGGCCAAATTGCTTCAAACATCTTGTCTGCATCGCCAGGCTTCAGCAACTGAAACATTAGCAGCACCAAAAGCAATAACTGTAATTACAACCAGTTGGGAAAATGTTCTGCAAACTAACCTATCAGACCTTGATTTTGAAGATTTGAGGTCATTTATTAATACTGTATTTTCACTTTCCACATGAACATTTTATAGATCAGGGCAGGCAGATCATGAGTGTCATTTTTTGCCCCCACATCCCTACTTCTCCGGTGAGTCCCACTAATACAATTGGAGTGATAGCACATCACTTCCAGTTTCATTATTGCCCAGTGAGGGGTTAGCTGTTGTGGCATGTGAGGAGGCCGGGGGTGTGCGTGCAAATTGTTGGATTTTTTTCCAGCTGTTTTGACCCATTATAGGCATTTGGGGGTAAAAATTACCCCTTAATTTTATAAAATTGTCTCGGGAGTTGAGTGGGCTATAGAGGCTGCAAAAAAGGGTTGCATGTCCATCCCCATTATAGACTACACAGAACGTAGAACATTTCTTTCAATATGGCACCCATTTTGTGGGTTCTCATAGTACATATTTCCGATTTTCCATGCTGTAATTAAATTTGTTGTGTTTGGTTTTCTTAATGGCGATATATTTAGTTCATGTTACTTCTATTTTTGTATTTAAAAGTGATGATTAAAGAAAATTACTTCAAACCAACTGTTATAAGAAGCATTTCTCAGTCTAGCCTTAGAGGTGTGTATTTGTATATTGGAAGAATTGTCTAAACACATTTCTAGAGTGGGTAGATGAAACATGGAAAAAGCTTAAGTAAAGAAACTATGGGCTTTTA
>CM034701.1:224167200-224192680 GCA_020142125.1 Phrynosoma platyrhinos | reverse complement strand
TGTTTGGGATTTGTGTGGATTAACCAACAGATTTCCCCTGTATGATAAAGTCCTTAGTGTTTTCTTGGCAAGATTTATTCAGAGTTTTGCCACTGCCTTCTGTAAGATTGTGAGAGTATGAATTGGCCAAGAACACTCAGTGGGTTTCATTGGATAAACAAGGATTTCAAACTCTGTCTCAAAAAATCCTAATTTAACACCCAAAACACTAAACCACACTGGTTCATTCAGAATCCTGAATACCCCTCCCTAAATTGCAAATCCCACACTTGTTCTTTTATTTTTAATTGGCATTGCTTGCTCTAGTAATTAAGATTCAGTTCTTCCCCTAAGGGCAGTGTTAGGAGATATAACATAGGGTGGACACAGTGTGGCCCTGGGACCAGAAGTATTTCCAAGGATCATTTCAGAGCTCACTCCCTGAATTGCCTTTTTCTGGGGGGCGGAAGGGTGAATATACCCTCCTGGAAGCATTCAGCAGTTTCCTTTTAAATCTATGCTAGGCGTCCCTGTACCATTTGACTTAGGGCAGAAAGTTATCAACCTGGGCAAACCCAAATTGTCTATCACCTTTGAGCATGTCAATTTCTGCATGGACCAAAAAAAGCCCTATCTCCCACCACCCCCGTTCTGGCAGCATCCTGTTCAGACAACACACAGCCCAAACTCCAGTTTTGGTGCACAGGCCAGATGATGTCCAACATGTTCAGCACCAGAATTGGGGATATAGCACACTTAAAATGAATTTTTAAAATTGACTTCTTTCTCCTGACCCTCTGGGAAGATCCAGCGCCCTCCATTCCTGAACCAGGGCAGCTGTCTGCATGGGCATCCTGCTGAGCCACCCAGCATGTCACCAGTTGCTCGCTCTGACACCAGAATGAGGTGTCCAAGCATGTGATTGCCACTGGGCACCTTGTTCTGACCTCAGAAGTGAGCAACCCTGGCAGATGCGCTGGGCAGCTTAGCAGGACACCTGTGCAGACAGCCACCCCAGCATAGAAATGGAGGGCCAAGTAATGGGAGGTTGGAGCAGCTTCAAGGCCAAGATATTCCAGGCTACCCCGGAGCATCCTGGCCACTGCAGACAAAGCCTTAATCCCTAAGGAGAATCACACATAGGATTTTATCACATGGGGAAATCCTGTGCAGAAATGGGGTTTTAAGTAGGGGGGGAAACGCAAACGCAGGTAGATTTTCAGACTATGTCACTGTTAAGTGTGATTAACCAAAACAGAAAGTAGTCAAAAGCCGCTTCTTTATACTTTCGGAAAAATTTAACAGCAATATGTGTGAAAATCAACCCATTTTTGCAGGTTTTCCCCACCTTTTAAATCCCATTTCTGCACAGGATTTCCCCCGTGTGACAAGGTCCATAGTTGTTAACATAAGTACACTTTAGTTCTGACCATTCTACATTGAAAATAAACACAGAAATTCGATGAAACTGAACTGGACTTTTTGTCCCCACCCAATATGTCTTGTCACAAACTTCTCAGTGATAAGATCTGGTTGGTGCCTCATAGTTTTACTTTACACCTCACCTACCACCCACAGAGGTTCCATTCTAATTAGAAGTGTGCGAGCAAAAGGGTTGGTCTTGCACACCCTTGTCAATCAGGTTTGGCTTTTGCAAAACTGAATCAAGAATTGGTTCTCATTGTGGTCTAAGAGCCAATGTCATGCAGTTATTGCTGCATATTTGTTGGGGAATGTTTGCTTTGGTTTTTCTGATGACAGCATGCTTTCATAACCTTCTGCTTTCATAACCTCATGAAGGTGATTTTGCTAATTGCAGGAAATAGCACTGTCTCGGTTCCTTTGAACAGCTTGCAGTGTTCAGTTAGATAACTCCTCTCAAAACATTGCAATGGGTTTGCCATGATTCTAGTTTAAGATTTGAAGTAAACCAGTGATGAAGGGGGGAAGTGGGAGGGGGGGAAAGAAACGGGGGCATTTTAAAAGCCCCTGTAAAGGTGAGACAGCAGAGGATGAATCAGGACTGTCCCGGCCAAATCAGGACAGTTGGCAGATATTCACCAGCTGTGGGCAGAGGGGACTGTTACCCCCCTGGAGTACCAGCACAGTGACACTGGTAAAAAACTGCATTCTGACAATAGTGGTGTCAGACCTTGACCTTAAGATGGAAGTCTTCCCTACTGATTTTTGGGCATCAAGAGGACTACAGGGAGGAGGGATTTCCCCCCCCCCCCCCCCGCTCTTTCTCCAACCTATATTGGCTAATGTTTGTCAGCACAAAAATTATTCTTGTCTACAAGAAAGTTACAGTGGCTCCTACATCCACATGTTAAGTATGGAAGTTTGCAAAGGGACCCATATGCATGGTTAAACACGCAGACCAGATATCTACTTTCAACATGGGACCTTGGAGGTGGAGCTAGTGACATAGGACTATATTTGCATAGTGTCATTGTCATACTACTGTCTAGGTATACTCACTCAAAGCAGGTTTATCTCCTTCATCAAGCCTTATTTTTCAGTATCATTATAGTCCCCAGTTCACATAAGAAGGGAAACATATGCTTGATATTAAACAACAATCCATGTGTAACAATAAAAATAGCTTCTTTCCTCTCTGATATGTTTAAATGTCATATGTTTTGAAGCAATACATTGGAATGTATCTGCTTCGATTTTCATGGGATTTACTAATAAGACATTTAAAACTATTCTTAATTATTTAAAACAGGCAACCTTGATAAACATGTGGAGTTAGAAAAAATGGTGGCACGGTTTCTGGGTGTTGAAGCATCTCTGACATTTGGCATGGGATTTGCTACAAATTCTATGAATATTCCAGCATTAGTTGGGAAGGTGAGTGGACATATTAAAGAATAACACTATCTTCACCATTTGCCAGGAGCCTTAAGAGACATTTTGTTATTTCTGTTTTTACCTTTGGCTGGAATGATCTCTCAGAAAATATGCCTCAGTTCAACGTGGTATAAATTTCTCTTCCTCCAGTGTAGGGTCCCAATGCTGAGCAGCTGAGTTCTTCAAGTCATCCAAAATGCAGGGGTGGCTGGGCTGACCATAAGAAAAATGTCAAAATCTATATTGTGATAATATTTTCATTACTCCAACTAAAAAGAGCTCTCTGTATAAGTTTCGACTATGTTCTCTTTGTGAGGCAAAGATGTTTTAAAAAGCAGTCCTGGAAGAAGGAATTGGAAGGGAATCTTAGAGTCATGTAGTCTGTATGTTATACTGAAATGTTGTGGAAGAAAAGGTCGACAGCCCCATCAATTTAGGCTCCAATTTAACTGAAGAAATGCTACACTTTGACACTGCTTTAACTGACATGGCTCAATGTTATTGTCTGAGATCTGTCGGAGCGATCTGGTGCCACAACAAACTACAAATCCCAGGATTCCATAACATTGCACCATGGCAGTTAAAGCAGTATCAAACTGCAGTATTTCCACAGTGCAGATGCAGTCTCAGGCTCATCTAGTGTGCCCTACTTGTTTCTAAAGTAGCTGGGGACAAGAAAAGCAGTAAACATTGATTATCTGTTTTAAAATGCTCCTCTCCCAACATTAAAAATTCCAAACTTTTGCTATCCAGTGTAAGCTCTCAGGTCTACAGCCCAGCCCACTTTAGGCAACTGGTTACTCTGGGATTATTGGAATAAGCCAAAGACATTCCTGGTTGCTGAGGCCCATCTTGTTGGCTTGATCTATGGTGTGTGTGTCTATATGAGTTTTTCTCTCAAATAAACACCCCACAGAATATTTGGCTTGAACATGGGTTGCTTCAGTTTTAGACTCCAACCTGTTTTTATTGTAGTTTTACACTTATATTGTATTATGTTTTTGGAATATTTTTGTTTTTGTTTTGTTTTGTTTTGTTTTTGTTTATGACCTTAACATCTTAGGGTGAAAGATAGATTTAAAACCTTTAATAAATAAATAATGTAAAAGGTAGTTTGTGGTTCTTATAATACTATTTTAGTATAAGAGTGGGTTGATGTGCTTTTTCTAACTCCATGTTATTCATTATATACATCTACAGGGATGTCTTATTTTAAGTGATGAACTGAACCATTCTTCACTCATTCTTGGTGCAAGGCTCTCAGGTGCTACAATCAGAGTTTTTAAACACAACAGTAAGTATTAATGCTGGGTATTTGAATAGCAGATATTCCAGTGAAATGAAAGTAGTTTGTGCCCACTCAAGGGATTTTCTGTTTGCATGAAAAAGGTTTTCAGTTGAGCCTAGGTTGAAGCTTTATTTAAATTTTACTATGCATTACATTTGGATTAGACTTTTCTGTATGGTATAATAAAACTGTTGTTGTTGTTTGCCTTCACATCATTTCTGAGTTAGGTTTACTATAGGGTCACCATATCACAGGGTTTTCCCAATAATTTGTTCAGAGGCTGTATAACATTGCCTTCCTAGGAGGTTGAGAGAATATGACTGGCCTGAGGATGGCCACTGGTTTTTCATGGCTGAATTGGGATTCACATTGCGGTCTCCCAAGTTCTAGGCCAACATTCAAACCACTGTTCCATGCTGGCTGTAATAAAACCTTTAATATAATTAGACAATCTGTGCAAAGGCTAACTTAAAAGTGACTTAAAATTTGAGGGGCTTCAGTTAAATTTTTAAGAGCATATTTGTAAACTTTGTACTGAACCATCTGTCATATAGATATTGTTCAGCAATTGTTCACTGTGGGGCTTTGCAGACACCAGACGCCCAAACCCCTTCCCGAGGACGTCATCAGAGCACACGCCATTGCACACCGCGAGCGCTCTGATGACATCCTTCCAGCGCAGCATTTTTACACGCTGCGCCAGAAGAGGCACAAAAGAGCCACATGGCAGCTCTTGCTGCGCCCTTTCCGCAGCTTGAGAAAGGAGTGCTGTTTTGGTGCTCCTTTCCCAGTCGCCAAAAGGGTGGATTTGGGCCGAGGCATGGGGCAGCCTCGGCCCAAATCCTTCGCTTCTCAGGGTGGCCCACAGCCACCCGTCTGCATCCCTCTTTTATCTGCAGCAATAATGTACCCTAAACAAGGTGGTAACAGAGGGCTGAAAAATAGAGCTCTGGAACAGAGATGATTTTAAATATATTTCTATAGTTCCATGCTCTCCAATATTTCACAGATGAAAATTGGAAAACATTTGGCCAAGCAGGATCAGAGTGGGGCCAAAAAGGCAACAGTTATTAATGATTAATACACAGTTATTAATGATTAATACACCAAAGCAATTTGCTTTTTCCTGAATCCAGAGGAAAGGGCAAGATTCCACTCCTTCCTTTCTTCTCTCCCTCCTGAGTTTATTGAGTGCAAATTAGAGTTTGCACTTTGAATTCAGTATGCATTTGTTGAAGTAAGCTGAAGGCAAAGGGGGAGAAAAGAGAAACTCGAGCATTTTAAAATCAGCTGAAAAAGTGGAATGACAGAGAATAACTATGGAGTAACCCTGCCAAATCGGAACAGTTGGAAGGTATATTTTTAGCTAACTCTAGCATTTCAACTGATCCTCAGTTTACCTCTTATTCATCCAAAGGTGAATAGCCGCAGCATGTTGTGCACATTTTACATCATTCATGTCTATATGATTCAATTCATATTGCACCACATTACTTGTATTGACATTTTGCCAGATGGCTTTTGGAAAAAGTAATACGCTGCTCTATTATTATCCCACATGAACTTCAAAAACAAATTGTTCCATAATTTCATTAGACTCTTTAAAATGATTTAACAAGTTCAGTTATTTACAAGTTTTTCTTCTGGCCACTGGATTGAAATGTGTAAATATATATTTGGTTGTTCAGTTGGGTGGAATACAATAGTAGTCTAGGTTTACATCAAAGAATCGAGTGTAATAGCCAATCCTTGGACACATCTCTCAAACTTGGGTCCAAAACACTGCAAAAATAATCCAGTTTGAGACCACTTTAACTGCCCTGGCTCAATGCTAGAGAATTCTGTGAACTGTAGTTTTGTGGGACATTTGGCCTTCTCTGTTAGACAGCTCTGGTGTGACAACAAACTATAATTCCCAGGATTCCCTAGCATTGAGCCAAGGCAATTAAAGTGGTCTCAAACTGGATTATTTCTGCAGTGTGTTTTGGACCTTGCTTAGAACAGGACAAGCCTCTCAGAAGTTTTTCACTGAGAATTGCCATACCTGAAGGAACAGAAACTGCATTAGGACACAGACTCTGAGGTTTAGTGACAGGATTTAGATAAGTGGCGATAGTTAAGAAAGTTTCCATGAAAGGTGAAGAGTTTACAGAGAAAAAGCTCAAGTGGGAACTTATTCTATTGATTTGAAAGCAGCTTGACATCTACCTCTGTCCTGCACACAGGCACACATATCGGGGCTATGCAGATGGGCAAAAAGAGGTGCTTTGAGGGTGAGCTGTAGGTGTGGCGTTTAGACAACGCATGCCTAAAAGCCAGCAGGAAAGTGCCCTCTAGGCGTTGTATGCCGAGAAAAGCCGCTCCAAAAAGGAGCTGCTTTTTTCCACTCCTTTGGTGAAGATGCGCAGCTTCGCAAGTGCATATGTATGCAGCGACACTGGTGCACCAAAAAACGGTTGTATAAATACACCATCACACATGCAGCGGAAATTGAGTCAGAGATCCAGTGCATGCACCCTGTGATGCAGGCTTTAATTTAAAGCGCCCTATGCTTCCAGGTGTGGGCGCACTGGCGCAGGTGCGCTTGAATATTAGAACCCTAACCCTAATTGTAACCCTACACATGCTCCCTAGCAACTGTTCTCTATTATGACAATAAATGCATTCTGTTGGATGTATGCTTGCTGTCACCATGCACAGTAGTTTGCATGAAAGAGGCTTTTATGACCTCTTGTGTAATAAGACCTGCACACCACTTCTTGGCATGATTGGGGATGGGGCTCCTGGGGTAACGTTTGTCTGTGTGTCCTGTTGACCATGTCCCTTGCATGACCACCAGCTACATGTATCCAGTCTGTCCACAAAAACCTCTCTTGCATGTACCTCTCTCCTCCCCCCTGATCTGTGTAGGACATGTTTTGTGGAGTACAATGGAGTGGCAGCCTCGGCAGACGACTAAAAGAGTCGTCTTCCGGGCAGGGAAGAGGAGGGGCAGCCGCACGAGCGGCGGCCCTTCCTCCTTCTGAGGTCGCCCCTGGAAGCACTGGCCATCCGCACGACCGGCGCTTCCGGGTTGCCCTCACGCCGCGGCAGCCGAACGCGCCGCGGCATTTGAGCCAGGGAAAGTGCGCCCACCGCTTTTGGGGCACACTTTCCCTTAAATCTAAAAGGAGCACGAATTTGGTGCTCCTTTTAGATGCGCCGCAGGAGCGCCACGGTCCGGAGGCTGAACTCCGGCGGCGCTCCGGACCAGGGCGTCTCTGACGCCCTGGTCTGCATCCCCCCTCAGTGTCTTTTCAGTTGACAAACCCATTTCTTCACCCCAAGGGTGGCACAATCAAAGAATGGCACCTGTCTATGGCACCCACTACTTGGGGGAAGGCGAGG
Organism: Phrynosoma platyrhinos; assembly: GCA_020142125.1. Classification (NCBI taxonomy): domain Eukaryota; kingdom Metazoa; phylum Chordata; class Lepidosauria; order Squamata; family Phrynosomatidae; genus Phrynosoma; species Phrynosoma platyrhinos. The sequence goes on along the minus strand of CM034701.1, from coordinate 224,185,170 downwards.
TCAGTGAATCCTTGTCTGATATGTGGGTGTATGACAGATCCGGTGCATGAGTGCAGGCATGCTGAACTTCAGTCACCTTTGTACAGACAAAAATGGCAGATTGTATGCCACCTTATAACAGCTCCTGCACAGGTTTGCAGGGATGCCGAAGTTCAATCACCTGTGTACACAGAGAGTGACTGACTGTATACTAGCCTATGACAGGTCCTGCGCAGCTGCACAAGTGTGCAGGGATGTGTTCCTGCACATGTGTGCAAGTGTCTGAAAGAATGAAAAAAAAATTAAAGCCGCCACTGCCCACCCATGCAGTCACTCCATCTCCCTTCATGGCGTCCTTGGGCTGGCGGTGCAATTGCTGGGGCTTCAATACATCCTCGGAAAAGCTGCATTGACTCCTCCCAGTGCAGTTGCTCCATCCCCATTTAGGGCATCCTCAGGGCAGGCAGTTCGGTTGCTGCAGCTTAGGAAAAAGGCAGCTTCAGGTCACCTTTCCCTGCCCGTCTGCATAGCCCCATAAACTCTGTATACAGTGCTCATGAAAAGACCTTGTAAGGCATCTGGTATGTGCATTGTATGCATAAAGCATATGTTCTCAGTAAGGGCCGGCCTGGAAGCAGAGATGGGGCGGGGCAGCCGCACGCCGGCCACCCCAACCCCACGCTGATGCCATCCTGATGCCCTCCCAGTGAAGTGTTCTGACGCGCTGCACTGGAAAAGGCAAAGAAGAGCCACGCACTGGCTGTTAGGGCAGCCTTTTGCCACCCTGAAAGGAGCAGCATTTTGCCACTTTTCAGGGCCGCAAAAGGGAGGATGGGCCGCGGCGTGAGGTAGCTGCGGCCCCGATCCGCCGCTTCCCGGGGCGGCCCAGAGCCGCCCATCTGAACGCTCCCAAAGAGTCACTTTTGCAAATTTTTTATAAATGAGGTTTCTAGACTCCTAACCACTCCATTAGATGCACTGAGAATAATGGAAGGAGTATTCATGTATATATAGGTCATATAGCTCAGGATGGGTTGCTTGCAGTGAACTAATTTAGACACAGAAAGTAGTAGCAATGACAATTATCACTGGCCTCTCCTTGGAAACCAGACTCTATTGCTTTATAACACAAACAGACTTGAAAGGTAGATCACAGGAAGAAACTGCTGAGCAGTCATTAATATCTGACAGTAGAAACTTGTCACACTACATGTGTCAGCGTGCCCTATTACGGGGATGTTTGTGTTATCAGTGGCTTTGTGAATGGCCCATGTTAATGATGTAATAGTTACTGTTAGTACTTTTTGCATTCTAATTTGCTCAGACCTCACCCTCAACATTTCACTCTCAACCATATGCACTGTTTATATATTTGAACTCCAACATTGTATTCTATAGAAGGCGTTTCAGGTCACCTTTCCCTGCCCGTCTGCATAGCCCCATAAATTCTGTATACAGTGCTCATGAAGAGACCTTTTAAGGCATCTGGTATGTGCATCGTATGCATAAAGGTGCTACATGACTCTAACATGGCTTTTCCTTGGAAATGAATAGTTGACAGTGCAAATCCACTTTTTATTTTCTCATACAAGTTGTCCCCGTATGCGTAAACTCCAAGTCTAAGATATGGTATTCATATCTGAGCTAATAGAAGCCTTTTAATAGATGGAATTCATGTTCACACATTTGCAAATACAGTGGACCCTTGTTATCCGCTAGGGTTTGGTTCCAGGATCCCCCGTGGATAACAAAATCTGTGGATGCTCAAGTCCCATTAAATATAATGGCATAGCAAAATGGTGTCCCTTACATAAAATGCAAAATCAAGGTTTGCTATTTGGAATTGATACTTTTTTTAAAAAAAAAAATATTTTCAAGCTGTGGATGTTTGAATCCATGGATAAAAAAATTCAGGGATAAGGAGGGCTGACTGTAGAAAGAGCCCACATGTTTTTTTAGAATATATTATGTGTTAAGCACATGAATCATCTTCCTTCCAAAATATTGTGGCTGCAGTGTAAGTAAATAAGCAAATAACTAGATAATGCCCATTAGATACTGAATTTTTTCCTGCAGCTCATTTCAGAAAGCACTTGAGACACTATCTTGGTTTACACATAACACTGTGTGCACATCTACACTGGCCAGAATACTCCCAAGTTGCTCCTGGAGTGTTCTGCCCCCAAAGCTGTCCTGAATTCCCCTCCTTACTCCAGAGTGACAACAGCAGGCTGTCTGCATACACATCCCACTGGGTCACCCAGTGCTGCTGCCACTAGTGTGAAGCGCCTCCTCTCAGGTCAGAAATGAACCACTTGGTGTTAATCACAGGGCTGTTGTGACCTCAAAGAGAGCAGCGGCAGGCAACCCAGTGGGACATATATGTAAACAGCCAGCTGGCATCGCTCTGGAAAAAGATGGTCTTTTTCATCCATTTTAAGGCAGAGAGGGACAAATTTGGTGCAAAACTGGTCTCATGTCACGTCATGAAGATGGTCCATGCTCAAATCTAAAATTTGGCCCCATGTTGTGAAGATAGGGTGCTGTGAGGGCAGGGGGAAACTGATTCAAATAGCCAATGTAGATATACCCTATATCATGCATGGAGATTATGTGGCCCTCTAGATGTTGGATTGAAACCACCAGAATTCCTCAACCTTAGCAATACTTGTTAAGGTTGCTGGAACATGCGATCCAACAACATCTGAGTAGCTTACCACTGCACTGTTCCATGGTGTTGCATAACAGGGAAGAGCTCCCATGATTCCTTCTCAAGCTCCCATACTCTCCACTTCTGAAATGGCCTCAAGGAGGAAATTGGATTAGATTCCATTTCTGATGTAATCTAACAGTAGTTCAACATGATATCTACATCCTAAACTGTAGTTTATCCTATCTCTAACTATGGTTAATTGAAGTAAAGTTAACTTTGTTTCATCTGTACCTTAAGATTAATAATACTTTGTCCAGATTCAATAAACATGGAAAGCTGTGGTTAAAACTAATAAAAACAGAAGCTTTCAAGCTCATTCCTACAGCTACATTAGGACAAAGGAAGGGTAGTGTGCAAGTTCGAGACTGTTGTAATAACAAACTATAGTTTAGCATAACATCCATACCAGACTATTATGTGCAAGGTTTGGACAGGTGCTAGAGATACGATGTTATCGCATCTGAAAGCAGGGCTATTTTTAGCCCTCCTTTCCACCCAACTATTATCTTATCATGAGTTCACATATTGTCTGATAAGCATGAATCAATGATCTTAGTAAATAATGTTGAACAAAAAGTAGAAATAAATTGCTAGTTCAACAGAAACCATAACAGTAGTGGAAAATTCAATTAACTTGTAAAATGCTAACAGCATTATTAATGCATTGTCATTTCATACAGGCTCAGTCCACTAAAATCAGGGTTTTTAAACTATTATTTACCCTTAAATCTACAAAGGTTTATTTGACATATTGATAAGCATCATAATTGGAACTGACCACTTCAGTGCAATCTAGATTTTTCCAAACAACATCTTTTTCCGAGTATACATAAACAATTTGTTTTTTTTTTTAAAAATCATGTTTTAAGTACTATATGAAAGAGAAAGAGAAGGAGAGAATGCACACCTGTATATATGTATACATAAATTGATTAGCTAAGTATTATCAATGCAGTCTGATGTTGACCCTGAACAAAAATATTTTATACACATGAGATGTTCAGCATACAGGCTAAACAGATAGGATGATAAAATGCACCCTTGCCTGACCCCCTTGTCAATTAGAAGCCATTCCGTTTCTCCATACAGGCATTCCCCATCTAATTTTGACAGTTTCCAATTACAGAAAAGTTCCATTAATTCAACAAGGGGTCCTCTTTTTCATCTGTTGTTCTTGCCTAAGCAGAGGGCAGACCCCTCATCGAATTGATGGAACTTCTCTATATTGCATCATAGTGCAAGTGAAATGGGTCAGTGGGTAGGGAGAGTTTTACTCCAGCTTCTGTTTAATCTGCAGTGGTGCATATAGGAGGTTTCATGTGGTGGCTGTGTGAGATGCTGTCAGAAGGAAACACACAAATACACTTCCCAAAGGACATGAGCCAACATTAGCAGGAGGAATGGTAAATAAAGGGAAGCACTGAGGACAATCCAGCCCAAAATCTTGTTCTGTTTTGCTCTCGTTGATTTAGCAGGAAAACTACAGATTTATGATTTGGATCCTGGGTTTAGTCTTACTAGAAATAGAGCCATTGGAATCAATGAGACTTGAGTCAATCACAGCTGACCTATTCCATTGATTTTTATTTACTCTAAGTAACACAGAAAGGAAAAGGGCAAGGGGAAAATAAAGCTAGCAGCACCTTTAAGACTAATTTTATTTTAGCATGAGCTTGATGCTAAGATAAAAATCAGTTAGTTTTAAAGGTACTGTTAGATTTCTTCCTTCCTTTCTCCTTTTTTTGCTTCAGAAGACTAAAAGACTTTAGTACTTTGAAAGTACTCTAAGTAGGACATGGATCCAATCCTGTAGCATTATGTTTTTCCCATGAAGAGGATGAGAAATTAAAATTGCAGACATATGCACTTGCTAAACTGGGAGCCAGTAATGTTTTGAAATCTTCCAGCCTTACATCCGAATAAACATGGCTGGGTTTGGAGTGCAACATCACAATTTCCAGTTTGGAACTGTGCTCAAGAAGCTTGGCCATAGAACTGGCCATTTAGATAATTTATTTAACCATCCCAGGATACTGTTGGGCATTTAGCAAAACTGGGTTTAATGTAATCCCATCAACAGATTATTAGGGGGTTGGTTTCATCAAATTGATTATAATGAACATTTATGCCCTTGCAGAGCAGGATCAGTAGACTCCTTATTACACATTCTTTTTTATGTACTTTTTAATAGCATTACCAATAGAATTTACATTTTACATGGAAGGCTGAGTCAACCTTGGAGCCCTGGGATTGAAGTCACAGTCTTGTGGCTGCAGTACCAGCATTTTACCACTGCACCAGGGCTTCTTTTAAAAGTAAGAGTAAGACTAATATCACTATTATTAAGTATGGGGGGATGCAGACGGGTGGCCCTGGTCCGCCATGGGAAACGGAGGATTGAGGCCGAGGCTGCTGAATACCACGGCCTCAATCCTCCCTTTTGCCAGCCTGGAAAAGAGCAGCAAAATGCTGCTCCTTTCAGCGCCGGCAAAAAGGACACCCCAAGACCGCCACACAGCTCTTCTGCACCTCCTCCAGCGCAGTGCATCAAGAAGCTGCGCTGGGAGGACATTCTGACAGTGCGTGCCATGCGTAACGGCGCGTGGCATCAGGACGTCCTCGGGGAGGGGTTGGGGCGGCCGGTGTGTAGCTGCCCTCTCCATCCCTGCCTCAAGGACACCACAAAGGGCCCATCTGCAGAGGGGAAAGACCTCTGCAGATTCCAGGAAATTTCCAGGGAAGTTTCCTGGAAAGACCCTGAATTGGTACTTAAGATATGTACGAAAAGATACTGAGGAAAGGTGAGTGGCTTAGGAGGTCCCCATCAAGTATATCAGTGTTAATTTTAATGTTGGGGAATTAGCTTTACAAGAGTCTGGGTAACCTTTAAGATCATTGAATCTTGTGTATACTGGTAATAATGGCAGAGAACTCCAGGTTTGGGTGAATTAAAAGGGGTTTGTTTAGAAAAATACAGAATGCAATCACACACACACAATAGCTATTCACACAGACACAGCATTCAGAGCTAAACAAAATGGAAATATGGAAACTGGATAATGGAATTTGAAGGGTTCAAAAGGGCGATATTTACCTGCCCAAAGAGTAGATCTCAGAAAGCAGGAGTGGCTCAGACTGAGTGCAGCCTAGGACAACTGTATGCATACTGTGTGTGCAGAGACTAGGTTCTTGAGACTGATATTTATACTTGAAAACTTGCCTCTGGGGATGTGCTGTCTTGTGGGGTAACAAAGACTTGATGTTCTTTCACAGGAATTGACAGTGGGATTCTGGACTGGTTGATGGCTTTATCTTAAGGTAACAAACAGGGGAAGCAGACGGGTGGCCCTGGGCCACCCCCAAAAGCAGAGGATCGAGGCCAAGGCTGCCAGACACCTCGGCCTCGATCCTCCCTTTCGCCGCCTGCGAAAGGAGCGCTAAAAGAGTGCTCCTTCTGCAAGCTGTGAAAGGGGCGCCCCAAGAGGCGTGTCACGCCTCTTCAGCATCTCTTCCGACTCAGCATGTCCGGATGCTGAGTCAGAAGGACGTCATCGGAGTGCCCATCGTATGGACGGGCCGTCGCTCCGATGACATCCTCAGGAAGGGGATGGGGCGCCCAGCGACCGGCTGCCTCTCCCCTTACTGGAATTGAGGACAGCGTTTCTCACCATCTATATCCCCCAAAAAACAGTGATTGGATGAGGACAACCCCAGGGTGAATGGACAGGGAAATTAGCTGAAAACATGGCAAGGGGTATAGAGAAAAAGCATGCCTTAATACTTTGGTGCATTGAGACTTTGTCTCGGTGCAAGTGGAAATTCAGAGGACTTGGGAAAGGAAGGAGCAGTTAGTGCCCCCATTTAACCTTGATTGTATTATAACCTGGATCATCCACATGCCCTCAGGTCTTCACTCGTTGTTGTTTTCCCTGGGAACTTTATGTAGTGTTATTAAAGGTTATTACAACCTCTCAAGAACACCCTGGCTCCAGATATGGGGATCTCAAATACAGTGCTGAGTATGCAGGATGCCCTAACAAGGGATAATGGAAGAGATTGTAAAGTTCTTCCCCTCAGCAATCAAAACTCATACGTCTATACTACAAAGTTGACAACATAATTAAGAGCAGATAAGGATTAATAATACTTCTAAACAAGGGACTTTCTCTGCAGAATAAAAAGTGCACTTTAGCAGCTGGTTTATATAACATCATTTTTGTTACTATGAAAATGGGATTAATTATTTTAATATATTTTAATATATTCCATATTGTGTATAAATTTGTATATATTGGTATATTAATGCATATTTGCATATTTATATGTTATTTTAGTATTGTTGTATTTAATTGTTTAGTGCCTTATGGTCCGTGGACTGCAGTAAAGGCACTGATTGATTGAATTGACCATAGACTCTATCTACTCAGAAAGAAAATTATTTTAATAAACTCATATCCTAGTGGCTGTGCATGACCTGGGCTTACTCAGAAGTAAATCAGGTTGATTCTTTGGCAAAATTTACTTCTGAGTGGAAAACACATTGGCTTCCATGCTCTGGGTGCTGTAGACAAAAAGGAAGGAAGTAAGTGGCTCCTGGAACCCCCTCTTTGTGAAGAAATGTTTGTGGTGAGGGCTTGCAGGTGGAGAGGAGAAGAAACCAGGAAGCATTGTGCCTGGTGAGGGAATAACCTACTTTTAAATAAAGCATCAATATTCAAGCAGTCTCCTCCAATAAAATATTAAATTTTTGGAATCATCTCAAGAAAGGGCCTAATCCACTGCATGGACACAAAGAAGGCATGGGTAAAGTATTCTGTTATATGGGAGTCTGTTGGTTAAACACATTGTTGTTATCCACACTCGAGTCAATCTTGACCCATGGCGATGAGACATCTCCAAGACTCCTTGTCCTCCACTATTCTGCCCAGTTCCTGCAAATTCATACCCGTGACATATTTTATAGAGTCTATCCATCTAGCATGTGGCCTTCCTCACTTTTTGCTTCCCTCCACTTTTCCTAGTATTATTGTCTTTTCCAATGAGCCGTGCCTTCTCATGATGTGGCCAAAGTATGACAGCCTCAGTTTAGTCATCATGGCTTCCAGGGAGATTTCTGGTTTGATCTGTTCTAGCACCCATTTGTTTGACTTTTTGGTTGTCTGTGGGATCCTCAGCACTTGTTTCCAGCATGACATCTTAAATGAATTGATTTTCTTCCTATCCGCTTTCCTCACTCTCCAGTTCTCGCATCCATATATGGCAACAGGAAATACAATGGCTTGTATGATTCTAACTGTCATACTCAGTTGTTGATCTTTACATTTTAGGATCTTTTCTAGTTCTTTCATAGCTGCTCTCCCCATTCTTAGGGTCTGAACAGATGGCCCCTAAGGGACAGCGTCCTGCCGCCCCTTTCTTTGCTGGATTGAGGCCGCGGCAACTGCACACTGTGTCCTCGATCCAGTGGTTTGCCACTCTAAAAAGAGCTGGTAAATGATGCTCCTTTTTAGAGCGGCAAAAAGCTGTCCTTGCTATGGTGGCTTTTTGGCACTCCTTTGGCGCAGCATATATGAACGCTGTGCCAAGGGAGCGCTCTGATGCCTCCCACCGTCTGTTTGGGGGGGCAGTGTGATGGCGGCTTCGGGGCGGGCGGCATGCATTCGCCAGAGCCCTACTCCACCCCCAGGCTGACCCTTTTAGCCAGTCTGTACAGCCACTTAGGGAGGATGCAGATGGCACAAAATGCCGCCTTGGAGGCAGGGAAGGGGAGGGGCAGCCACACACCGGCTGCCCCAATCCCTTCCAGAGATGTCATCAGAGCGCGCACCGTTGCATATGGAAGCCGCTCTGATGAAGTCCTCCCGGTGTAGCATTTTTACACTCTACGCCAGAAGAGGCGCAAAAAAGCTGCGTGGCGGCTCTTCCAGCGCCCTTTCCACAGCTTGGGAAAGGAGCGCGATTTTGGCGCTCCTTTCCCAGTTGCCAAAAGGGTGGATTGGGGCCAAGGCATGGGGCAGCCTTGGCCCCAATCCTCCGCTTCACAGGGTAGCCCATGGCCACCAGTCTGTATCCCCCCTTAGTTTTCTTATGATATGAGTGAAAAGAAGCAACAGCAACATCTGCTGGTTGAAAGAATTCATTGCAACCTTCATGTTGTAGTGGGTTCCACATTTTAACTCTCCATTGTTTGAAGGGTTGTCAAGATACCTCAGATACAACACAATTTATTTTCTGCGGTGTATGGATAAACTCTTGACGAAGAACCCTCAAGGCTTCTGCTGAGGGGACAGACAATGTGCCAAAGAGCTACAGGGCAGCAGCAGTATTGGGGGATAACGCTGGTGGAGGATCTCTCACAGACAGGCTTGCCTAGCATCTCTGATGGCGATGATGATGGTAATGATGGTGGCTGTGCCAATGCCAGTTTATTTTTCCTAGGCTTTTAAGGCATGCTTTTAATTTTGCAAATTGTTCTTAGATTGGGATTGAGATTTTTCTGCACTCTCCTGAACATTTTACTTTGTTTTGTCTTGTGTTTTGTATAATCTTCCCCACATGATTGAAATGCAATATTAAATACCTAGAATAAATGAATGTATCCGCTTTGATATACCATATAAGGCTATTACGTTAAATACTTTTGAATTCCAGTTATAAGGACATGGTAGATGTATGATTCAGATAGATAGACAGACAGACAGACAGATAGACAGATATGATTAGATTTCTTTAGCAATTGGTGAATTTGATAGCTGCCACAACTTCCACTGCTATTCCAGCATCCTGACAATAAACTTCTTAATGGGAGGACAGTTAGAGTAGGGTATGTAAACATATGGTCCATTAAAGAAAACTATAGACACCAATGGTTATATATAGCACTAGACATCTTATGGTGAAAATAGTAGAATCTAGCTTAAGTGCAAGAGGAAACAATTTCCCCTTTCCACTGCCCCCTCTCAAGCACTCCAGAGGGCTGGGGAATTATCCCTTATTAAGTTAGAATTGTAATTGAGTTATGTCTTAGCTGTGGCAGAAAAGAAAAGAATTATAAACTACTAGTTATTTTAATTGTTTATAAGTGATGGGTCATCAATTATAGGCAGCATATGAATCACTTCTTATACCTGTAGTGGTGAACCTATGGCATATGTGCCAGAAGGGGCACTCAGAGCCTTCTCTGTTGTCACACATGCCATCACCCCAACACAGAGTTCACCAGAGTTCATTACTAGAAAGCCAGAGGGGCACAGCTGCTCTCCTCCACCCTCCACGCATGCCTGAAGACATTTCTCACATCACCTGCCCCTCTGCTCAGTGGGAGCATTTCCTCCCTCCCCTGCCTGGGGTAGGGTGGGCAGGTCACATGTGGCGTGAGGTTGCAGCGCAGATGGCAAAGGTGATTCTGATGGCGAGGTTGGAGATGAGCTAGGTTGGAGGGGAGCATAGCTCACAGTGTAGCAGTGCTGGAGGGCAGCAGCGCGGGCTTTGCAGCGCCAGCCTTGTACGTGCCGCTGGCCCTGCCTTGTTGTGCACTGGAGGCTTGTCTGCAGGGAGGTCACACAAAACTAATTTTTATATGATCTTAAAGGTAAACCACAGAATTGCTTCTCCAATCCTATTGGAAAAGAAGTGCATGCAGAATTTCACATACCGTAGCTGTGAGTGTTCATGAAATACAGCATGATGCAGCCATTTAGGAAATCTGGAAATAGAGCTGTTGAAATTTCAAGAAAGCTCTATCTGGAAAAATAAATTCTATGACCTGCATGAAACACTTGAGAGGACAGAAGGGATGACAAAGGAAATCCTTAAAGTGTGGAATTCTCTGCCGAATAATGTTAAGTCAATGAAAGCACTTGGGATTGCTTTCCTTACTTTATTTGGATCATCTTATGCTTGTGAGCAGCTATTTTCAGCTTTGAATTATATCAAATCTGACACCAAAAACAGACTAACAGACGACCTGAGTGCTGCATTTGTTGCTCTCAAACTTGCAAAGTATGAGCCAAGCTTGGAAAAATTATCAGCATGCATACAACAACAAAAATCACATTAATTGTTCAAAAGCATGCCAAATGCAACCTTTTACCTTTCAATAAAAAGTTGTTTGTATCATTGAAAGCTCTGTTATTGTGTTTTTCTTTTAAGACAAAAGTTGTTAATTTATGAGTTGTTTTTTTCTAAACTAAAACTTCAGTATTTAGGTTAAATTGTCGTGTTGCCACTTTGCGATAAATAAGTGGGTTTTGGGTTGCAGTTTGGGCACTCGGTCTGTAAAAGGTTTGCCATCACTGTCTTATACTATTATATGTCCCTTGTTACAATAGTCCTCGTTGTCTCTGGCTACCTATCCCCGACCCTAGCCCTATAAAGATCTGTGTGAGTTGAGACCATATTATCATGTTCATTCCTTCTGTAGTATAACAGTGGTTTTCAGTAACTGTACTTTTATAGTTTTATTATGCTGTGATCTCACTAAACAATAGAGGAGGAATCTTACATGGTTCAAGTGATAGTTTATGCTATACATCATGTTAGACAGTGGGTATTGACAAAGTGAACAGGAAGAGCATGTTTTGTTCCACAGACTAGTCACTTGAAGCAGTCAATAGATTCTAAAAAAGTAGCTTGTTTTGAAAAATATAGAAGTAAAGAGTAACTTTTTGATGTTGAAACTATAATGGCAGCTAGCTATTTTGAAAGTTTGGCACTATAACTTATTAAAACATCATATTATAAACTTTGCAAAATAATGCCATGTTAAGTAACAGTGAGAACCAGTGTGGTGTAATGGTTTGAACATTGGACTACAACTGGAGATTGGGGTTTGATTCCCTCCTTGGCGATGGAAACCCACTGGGTGACCTTGAGCAAGTCACACTCTCAGCCCCAGCAAACCCTGTGATAGGGTCACCATAAGTCAGAAACGACTTGAAGGCATGCAGCAACATAGGTAACAATGGTGATCAAGGACCTTTGAGCCTACAACTCCTGGGAACCAGTGATGAGGAAATACAGGTGTTGCATTTCAAAAACATTTGGAGGTGCACAGCTGCCAGCCTCTGAATTAATGGTTGAAGAAAAGTAAAGTCCTTGTATTTTTCAAGAACTACTGTGAAAAATGTTAATGTAAATTTAAAAATTGATCACCAAGGGAAGGGTTGTTAAGCATTCTATCACAAGCTGCACAATAGATCACACTCCCAGTCGAAGCCACAAGAGAGAGAAAGAGAGAGAGAGCTTGCTACCAATAAGTCCTAGACAGGTGTCCTATTGATTAGTCCAGATTTTACTCCATAGTTACCTATTTTTGAATTTAGCTTGTTGCAGTTGTAGTTGAAGTAGTAACATAAAGACCTTTCCATAATCCCATTGCTATGAAGTAGGAAAATGAGGAAGATTTAAACAGTGTACAGTCATCCCTATGTATCCACAGATTTTTTCATCCAAGGATTCAACTATGCACGGCTTTAAAATATTCAAAAATAATATAAATTCCCAAAACAAACTTTGTTGTGCCATTTTATATAAGGGACACATTTCACTATGCCATTTTATTTATGGGACTTGAGCATCCACAGATTTTGGTATCTATGGGGGTCCTGGAACCAAACCTCATCACATACCAAGGGTCCAATGTGTTTGAATTGAGTTAGGCTTTTTCCCCCCTCACAAACCTACAGTCATGTATTCCATTGCACTAGTCTCTAGGCAATCTTGACATCTGAGACCATTACCCTATTATGTCCCAAAATTGACTCCCAAATGCCAGGTCGACTTATTTACGGGTCAGTATGGTAATGTGATAGCAGCTCTTTTAGATTCCCCCATGCAGTGGAGAGAAACGTTTCTTTATCTTATGAGCCAAGCAAAAGGAGTCCTGGGTGATTTATTGCTCTTAGAAAAGTTTCTTTCTCTTTTAAGCCAAGCAGAAAGAGTCCTGATTTATTGATCTTAAACAAACAAGCAGCAGAGTGAAGGCTGAAATAAAAGTTAAAAGCAAAAAGCCTCAATCTCTTGCCGTGCGCACACATACACACACTTGAAGTTTTACCCTCCATAAATCCATAATTTTGGCCCCCAAACCTGCCCTCTACTTATACATGATGTTGACTTATATTCGAGTATATACGGTAGATAAACCATGCTGTGGAAAATCATTACTGCAGTTATCTCAATGATCCAATTTGGCCAACAAATAGTTTATATACGGCATTTAATGTAATGATTATAATAATGTAATTATGATAACATTATTGATACCAAGTGTGCAACATTGCCTCCAGTAATTCCTAAATATGACATTTATAAATATTAATCAGCTGTGGTGCACAGGCACCAATGAATAAGTACTTGGCTCAGTAAAGGGATGGGATGCAGCCCAGCATTTGGCCTCAGTGGAATGTGGCTTGCTTCCTATTGGAAAGCGATCAAATACTCTGACCAAGAAACAATAGCTTACTAACGTTTATGTGCAAGATGCTGAATGGTTCAGACCCACAGCAGTACTATTATGGTGCGTGCACGCTTTGGTCAAGATCCTGTACATTTTTAGTGTAGCATAAACATTCACAAGAGCCAGCGTGAGATCGTGGTTTGAGTGTTGGACTAGGACACTGGAAGACAAGGGTTGAGTTCCCTGCTTCTCTGTGGAAAAATATAACCTAACCTTGATCAAAACATTCTTGGAGCAAAAAAAATGTTTTTGTTTTAAAATTTCTCTTAGATTAAATTCTGCCTCCTTCCTCCAGCGAGAATTATTTTGCTGACAGAAAGAAGCTGAGTTCCACTTCCACCAGGAGAATGGAATTTGGGCCAAGCCATCCTTAACAGAGGCCCCCCTTTACTGCCAAAAAGGATCTCAAGGAGGAGTGAAATTGGGCCATGTAGGTGCACCTCAAAGTCCACTTACTCCCTCTTCAGAATCTTTCAGCAGAAAGGGGTCACCCTCATCCATCACCACCAAGATGATTGTGGGCAGGGGTGAACACCTCTGTACTTCTGTGTGTTTCTTGTAATTTAAGGTCTGCTACAAGCTGGCAAATTGTTGTACAGCCTAATTACCTAACTGATTGGTTGGTTGGCTAGTTGATTGATTGACTTTTAAGGCTGCTCTTCAGGGTAAAAAGTATTTTCAATAATCAAATCCCATCCAACCGTAAAACAATACAACTTTCCCTAAGAGCTGTGATAAATTGCTCTCAGCCTCAGAAGAAGACAAGGGCAAACCCACTCTGAATTAATTCTGTCAAGAAATCTTTGCAATAGGTTTTCCTTAGCGTTGCCATAATTCAGAAATATTTTGAAGACACACAACACCAACAGCCACCACCCAAAAGAGCAACTGATTCCAGAGAGATGGGGCCACTGCAAAAATATATTCTCTGCTTGTTAAGGCACTGCTGGTTATTACTTTGTAGTAATCTCGAAGCATATATGTAACCTTAATCAGATTGGTTTGTGGAGGGGACATTATATCTCCTAGTTCCCTGTAATGGACATAACTAGTAGTATGAATCCACAGCAATCCTTAACACTCTATCTAGATTTCTAGCACAAGTCCTGAAGCAGTAATGGCTGAGCAAGAATATGAATGCAGATCTCTCCAGCTAAAAGCCAAAACACATGCTGAATTAATATTTATTGGTCAGATTTTTCATTAAGTGAAATACACTGAGGTAAAAGAGACCTCTAGATCATTGCTTGTTAAGTTCTCTTATGTGAGGGATAGAGCAGGGTTGTTGTTTTTCTGTTGAGGTACCAGGTACCAGTATCACATTCGTGCCCATTGGCTACAATGCTGTCTTTCTTTCCTGGAAGCAATTGAGGAATGGGAAGCAAGTGGGTCAGTAGTACTGCTCTAGATTATATTGTTACTAGATTAAAAATGTAAGAAACTAGCATAATATTAGCATTTTATGTGGAAACTGTTCTTCTTCCAAAGTTTCCAACCTTTTGTATAAAATCTATACATGGTTGCTACTATTATACAGCCAGCCCTCAATTTTTGTAGGGATTAGGGGTTCAGCCTCCCCCCCCAGCCATGAAAGTAACAAAAACATGATTATACCCCCCTCTTATTGTTTTTACCAAAGAAAACACTTTTCTGGGCATTTGTAAGTCTTCTGGTAGAATTTGACCATCAGATCACACAGGATCTACAGGTGCCTAGAGAGAATGTATCTTTTCAGTGGTGGGGCAAACACCATAATCTACAAATAATCTAATCAGAGAATGCTTAACCTTCAAATGTGGAGGGATGACAGTACTTTTTAACATAAACCACTTTGGTTACTTTATAGAAGTTAGGTGAAATGGCTAACTATAGACTGGTCTTAATTAAATCTTTCACATATTTTTATAACTAGATATACAAAGCTTAGAAAAGCTGTTGAAGGATGCAGTGATACATGGACAGCCTCGAAACCGGAGAGCATGGAAAAAGATTCTCATTCTTGTAGAAGGTATTTACAGGTATGCAAAATATGTAATTTCAATTTAACATGGATATATAAACGAGTCTGCCTAAAAAATGCTGAAGGGTGCCACAAGAATTTTCTGTTGTTTTATTAAATACATTGACCTTATATAAGAGGCATATCACTGAGTGAAATTAAATAAATATAATGCCTACTTTAATTGCATACAAGAAACTGAGTATGTCCAGTTAGGCATTTTATTTTTGAATAGCATATCCCACCATCTCCCACATTGCAAACTACTTTTGTAAGTAGGGAAAACTGCTGTTGAAGAAATGCAAATTCAGCATTCCTTGTCTATGGTTAGTAATGTTAGTAATGCAATTTTTTAGGTGTCAGCCATAGTTAGTGGCAGTTTCATTGTTTAAAGCAGAGGAGGCAATTGTGTAGTTCCAAATGTTGTTGGACTGCAACTCCCAGGAGCCCTAGCCAGCATTTTCCAATGGTATGGAATGCCAAGAGTTGCAGTCTAACCACATCTAAATACTGGCATGGTTCCTATGCATGTTTTAAAGCTAATATTGAAAGTAAAGTTTGTCCAACTGAATACTACAGATCAGCATTGCACATTTATTCTTCTTTGTGGTCTCTGTGACTCACATATAAGAATCACTCTGCACCTGTGCAGAAACCCTTGGAAAACTCTAGAGCTGTGATTGGCGATAGTCCTGCCTCACCTCAGTACAGCTATATGTTCTGCTTTCTTGCCTATCCCCAGTTTCTTTCACTTTGCTGCAGTGGTGGTAGGAAGCTTCTCAGCATTCTGATGAATTATATTATATTCTGTCTGTATCTCATTCTATCATGGTTATTTTTTCTTCTTTCCTCCTCTTTATTTATTTATTTTTCTTTTATCAAATGCCTTTTCAATCTTTCTCCATTTCCCCCTTGGGGCTCATGGACCCAACAGGCTTGTTCAAGAAGTGAACTGGTCTTTCTCATTTCCTCCAGTTTGGCAGCTGGTGCTTAAGCAAATTAAATTCCACATGGCAGCTATTCCTATTCTACATCTAGGAAAACTGAAAATCTCGATAAGGTGCAGGAGGAGAACTGTGCATTACTTTTCAGGCATCCTCAACCAAAGACAATGACAGTTGAGACAGCACAGTGTAGCTCAATGAGGAGGACCCACTTGTCTCCTGCAGATAAGGAGAACTGTAAAATGGAAGCTATAGTTAGGAAAACCTACTCTATAGCCATGTGGTCCCTTCATATAGCCAACTACCAAGCATGTTAGGGGGCCTACCAACGGTTCCTCTGGAAAATTTACCCATTTTATTAACCATTTGTGAGAGAAAGTTAAAAAGATAGTCTGGGGGCTCATTCCCACTTACATTTAAACCAGTTTGCGATTCGCTTTGGTGCCGGGTTGGTGAATCAATTCCAGTCAAGGCATAGTTCCCATTATGGAAGCGAATTATTTCCTTATTTCATGGATTCATGTCTTTTTTGACACGATTATTGTTCGCACTAGATTTGTGCCGCTTCAAAATGCATGTCAATCATCTACACGTCATTGGTGATGCAACCACATGTCATACCAGCAACACATTCAAGAAAACATGTAGGACAACGTGACCACATAACTAAATACACTAATAGAAATGTAAATGCCATGCTTCTTAATCCTGCTCCAAATGTAAATGTCATGCTTCTAGTCCTGCTCCAAATGGAGGACCTTTTGAGATTCCTCCTGGATGGGAGGCTGAAATGTAGAACCTGTACTGGGAAAGGAGGAGGACATG
Source organism: Phrynosoma platyrhinos (assembly GCA_020142125.1). Classification (NCBI taxonomy): domain Eukaryota; kingdom Metazoa; phylum Chordata; class Lepidosauria; order Squamata; family Phrynosomatidae; genus Phrynosoma; species Phrynosoma platyrhinos. The sequence continues at coordinate 224,168,251 of CM034701.1, read as the reverse complement.
TCTGCGAAGGAGTTGGGCTTCCTTCCATAGAAGAAGGCTGAGGCTGGTGCTATGGCTTGGCCCAGGAACCCCATCCCCTCCTCAACCCTTCTCCCCACAGGGGTTACCTTCCACTTTGGTGATGGTAAGGAGAGGGGCTGTTGCAGGCCCCAAGCAGGGTGACTTTAGCAACTGGAGCCTTCCTCTGAATTATTTACTTCCCCTTAGCAACCCTGGCTGCTCCCTGAGTGTGTCAAGCACACCATTTTCCCCTCTCCTCCTCCTCCTCCTCCTCCTCCTCTTCCACCTCGCTCCTAGGCTGTTGTTGTTGCTGTGGAACAGCTCAGTGCTCTTAAGGGATGTCTTCTGTATTGGGGAAGGGGAAAAACTTTGGTGGCTTTTTTCTTCTCGGGGCCATTGGAGGGGGCAAGTGGGCTGACTGCAGCTCAGCGACACAAGTAATTGCAAATACAATGGTGTGCATATACTGTCAATTTTTTAAAAGAAAAAATATATATCATGTGCCCATAGGTCACAACACAAAGCACAAAGGTAGTGCTGAGAGGGGGGAAATAGCGGATTTCCCAAAAAAAAACCTATATGTGCTCACTCCAAGCCAGTGACAGACAAGCCTCGGGGTCTGCTTCAGCTGTTGCCTACGCAGATGCCCCCTGGAGACTTATTGCTATGGACTTCATTATGGACTTACCAGATATGAGGGGAAGAAACACCAAATGGGTGGTCACAGATCTGTTCTCAAAACAAGTACATTTTTGTGGAGTGCAAAGGCTTGCCTAATGCGGCCAAATTGGTGAATTTATTCATTGGACATATTTATATATAAACCACAGATTTTCTGGTAAGATCCTTTCTGATAGAGGTGGGAGGCGGACAATCTACTTCTAAATTTTGAAAAGTTTTGCAGGAAAAATTGGGGGTCAGGTGGACCATGAGTACCTCTCATCACCCCCAATCAGATGGGCAATCAGAGAAAAATAATTGTTCTTTGAAGCAATATCTTTGATGTGAAGTTGTACGCTTTCATGGCCGGCATCCATAGTTTTTTGTGGGT
>CM034701.1:224145085-224167100 GCA_020142125.1 Phrynosoma platyrhinos | reverse complement strand
TTTCAGTGTTTTCAAACAGCATTTTATGCCCAGGATGGTTTATAATTTACTTATTTCGTGGATTCGTGTCTTTGATGCTTTAGCAACTATTTGCAGGATAATTGGTTTGACTTACTGCCTCATGAAGAAGTTGCTTTCAATGGGACTATTAACCAAAGTACCAAGCATTCGCCCTTTGAGATTGTTTATGGCTATGAACTGAAAACCTTGCCTGCCTTGACCCCGGAGCCTATGGATCCAGTGCTCCTCTCCTAGTGGATTACAAAGATCAAAGACACATGGCCTCGTATTGTCACAGCATTAGAGGAGGCAAAACAGGCCTACAAAAAGTTTGACAATTGGAAGAAGGACAAAGAGTGGGAGCTGAGCCCTGGGAACAAAGTCTACCAGTCCACCAAGCATTTTAAAACTCAGCACCCTTCTAAAAAAACTGGGACCAAAGTCTGTGGGGCCTTTTGTAGTAAAGCGACTCATCAGTGAAGTGGCAGCTGAGTTGGACCTGCCAAAGATATACAGGCTATGAACTGAATACCTTGCCTGCCTTGACCCCATGTTTCATTTCAGTTTGCTAAAGCCAGCACTAGAAGAGGATCCTTGGTGAGATGAACCAAAACTCCCACCTCCATTAGTGGTAGAGGGGAAACAGTACTTTGAAGTGGCTAGGATTTTAGATTTGAGGTAGCATAGGGGAAAGTTACAATATTTGGTCAGCTGGCAGCACTTCCTGGACTCACATAATGAATGGGTGTATGCTAGACATGTAGATGCTCAAGATCTAGTCCAATGGTTTCATGAACAATATCCAGACAAGCCAAGAGGGGATTAATGTTTATTAAATGTTATAAAATGTTTTAGGGATGGAGGAGTGTCATGATTCTATGTTTCTCATAGGAATCTGACCATAAATGGGTGATGGAGGCAGTGAATTGTCGTTGGGGATTATAAATCATTGACAGGATATCTGGGGCAGGTTTATGGCTATGGATGAGGGTTTGCCTTCCTTTTCCAGAAGTTGAAAGGAAACGGGTCTGGAAGGAGCTACCTTCAAAGCCCTATTGAAGTGGACAAATGACAAATGGAGGGGGGCAAAAGGGGAATGGACAAAGGGGTTTTAAAGTGTCGTTTTGCTGGAAAATACTCAGAGTCAATTCTAAAGGGATTGCAGTAGCAGTGTGTCTTAAAACCAGAATAAAACAATAGCAAATTTACACTTAAAATGTTTTCCTGGTTTTTCAAGTATTTTGCTACCAAGCATGACACATATTTTATCTCATGCAACACCTTTATTAAAGCAATTGTGTGGGCTGACATTAGCAACCAAGTCAGTCAGTAGTAATGTGGCCACTTGAGATGCCTATATGAAGAATTATGAAGCAGATGAAAGTCTTGCAGACTGCCAGAAATAGTGCAAATTGAGTCCACTTTAAGGGTTAGGGTTAGTGCTAGGGAACCATGGGAATTGTTGTTGTTTTTTCTGAGACATTGAGCCTTCTCTGTCAGAGAGGTCTGGTGCCACAATAAAATACAGTTCGCATGATTCCCTAACCCTAACCATTAAAGTGGACTCTATTTGCACTGTTTCTGGCAGTCTGCAAAAGCCCTTATCACTTTTGGTGTAGTAGACCATACTTAAAGTGCAAATGAAAGCTGATGTAGAAACTTTTAGGTTATGTGGAACACAATGTGAATAAATTCTGTTTTTCTGTATTTGTTGTGAAAATTGGACTTTCTAGCACTATTCTGGAAAGAATACTAAAGGCAGGTGGCAAAACCTGAAAGACCTAATTAATATAAAAACAATGAATTAAAAGTGTTTGGGGTTGGCATGTAAAGATAATCTGCAAAGTCATACAAGCTCCGCAAGGAAGGGGAGGGGCAGCCACACACTGGGCACCCCAACCCCTTCCCGAAAACATCGTCAGAGGGCCGGACCCTCTGCACATCCGGCGCTCTGAGGATGCCTATCCGCCGCAGCATTCATACACGCTGCGGCAGAAAAGGCACCGAAGGTGCGCCAGCAGCTTTTTGTGGTGCACCGTCGATTTGTGGAAGGAGCACTATTTTAGCGCTCCTTCCTGGGGCGGCAAAGCTGCATCGCGGAGCCAAGGAATGCGGATGCCTCGGCCCCGATCTGCAGCTTCCTGGGGCGGCCCCGTGCCGCCCCTCTGCTTCCCCCCTATAATGGCATGCTTTGGACATATGTTTCTCCAAGTTGCCTCTCTAGATTGGATAGTGTTCCCTCAAAGTAGCAGCTTTGAAATGTCAAGTAGCAGTTTTGAAATGGGACAGACATGCATTGTATGTTGCTAGACTGTACACACACATCAGCATGTACACACTGCCTTCATCTCACACCAATCTCTACCTTCCTACCACATTATGAACTGTAAATAACATTGCACCAGACTGGTCACATTATTCCAACAGCCAAATTAGAGCAGAATGTGACAAAACACATACAGATGCACATAGTGTTCATTTTGTGAGTGCCTTATAGGTTCCCCATGCCTCCAGTTTAGCCCACACACAGCTGAACCAATTAAGTTGAGAGCTCCTGTTTTGGTCACTCCCTTGTAAAGAATGTAACAGACTTCAACTTATGATTCACTTTTTCCTGGTTATTGCTAATAAGCTGAATGTTTCAGTTTTTGCCTGATTCTGTGTCTTGAGCTGCTTACAAGCAGTGGAGCTTGTACTGAAACATCAGTAGTTATGGGTGCACCCATGAAATGAATGTTCAGTTGTCACCTTCTTTTGTTTCCTTTAGCATGGAAGGATCCATTGTTCGTTTGCCAGAAATAGTTGCCCTGAAGAGAAAATACAAAGCCTACCTCTACTTGGATGAAGCCCACAGCATAGGTGCTGTTGGCCCAACTGGCAGGGGAGTTGTTGAGTACTTTGGAATGGACCCCAGCGATGTTGATGTATTGATGGGAACATTCACCAAAAGCTTTGGCGCAGTTGGAGGATACATAGCTGGCCGAAAGGTAATAGCACTGTTTATTGCACTTCGTAGGTGTGGCAAAATTCAAGTGCCTAGCCATCACTAGCATTTTCATAAATCAAATAGACACCTGGTTTGCTGAAGAAGTCAGCAAAATACGCAGTTTGGGAGTACTCCTGGACTCGTCTCTACGGCTGCCATCTCAAGTGGATGCGATGGCCAGGAGTGCTTGGTATCAACTTTGGTTGATCTGCCAACTGCGTCCCTACCTGGACCGAAAGGACTTTGAATCAGTAGTACTTGCCCTGGTAATCTCTCGTTTGGATTTCTATAATGCGCTCTACATGGGGCTACCTCTGTACCAAGTTTGGAAGCTTCAAAATGCGGCAGCCAGATCGGTCACTGGAACATCTAGGTCGGACCATATAACACCTGTTTTAAAATCTCTTCATTGGCTGCTGATTAGCTTCGGGCACAGTACAAAGTGTTGGTTATTACCTTTAAAGCCCTACATGGCTTGGGCCTGAGTTACTTGAAGGAACGCCTCTCCCCACATAATCCACCCCACACTCTCAGAACATCTGGGAAGAATTTATTAGATCAATATAAAACTAGATTGATTTCTACTTCCCAAAGATCGTTCACAGCCACAGCCCGTCTTATCATTGCTTTAGACGCCTTTAAGATGGCACTTAAAAGGAGCTCTTCCGGCAGGCCTATCCATCTGATCTCTCTAGCAAATCTCTATAGTACTACTTTAAAACTGCCTTTTTGGGTACTGATGACGACCAGCTAGTTTATTTTAGTTTATTCTTGTTTATTTTATTTAATTTGTCCTATTTCATTGATTTTATTTATGCTCTGGTTGTACTGATTTTACTGATTGTATTTTGTACACTATTGCATATTTTATTGTGTAATCCCGCCTCAATCCGTAGGGAGAGGCTGGAAATATAAATAAAAACTATTATTATTATTATTATTATTATTATTATTATTATTATTATTATTATTAATAATATTAATATTAATATTAATATTAATATTAATATTAATATTAATTATTGAGTCATGTCAGGAACACGCCCTACTACATATTTTCAGGTTTGTTTTCAGGTCCTTCCATAGATCAAGTGTGATCAAATACAGCTTAACACTAATGAAAAAGGCTTATATAAGGTATTCTGGTATTACTTACCATTGTTCATGAATGAACATACAAGTCTGTTGGTATATGTACCAAACAACAGGGCTTGCCGTCTGTGGAAGCTCAAATCTGTGGATGGCAAGACCACAGATAAGAATAGCCCACTATATCATTTTTGCTTGCCTGAAATAGCCCAGGGGAGAAAATACATATTTTTCATTTGAAAAATCTTGAACTGCCATCTGGGTCATAACTTTTATTACATTAAATAAAAGCAGAATTTGGCACTGTTGTAAGAGGATTAAAAGACTTAAATACCCCTCCTCGTGTCACTCAAAAAATTGAGCATGCCCTAGGATCCTCAGAATAGGCTTGAGGGTTGCATGGAACCTGCTAGCAACACTTTTGCTACCCTTATTTTAAATCAAGGGATAAATTAAGATTGTGAAGTCAAAGGCTTTCACGGCTGGCATCCATATTTTTTGTGGGTTTTGGGGGCTATGTGGCCATGTTCTGGAAGAATTTATCCAGAAGTAAACAGAATTTGGCTACCAGTCCTGAAAAACACTGAATTCAAGACTCAGTACATGCAAATGAATATCACCCAGGGACAGGGTTTTTCCCCTACAGACAATGGATTGTTAATTAAATAGACATTCATATCCTCTTGCATATCCTTCCACCCTGAGACCTTGCCATTCAACAACAGACCAAGACATAGATTAACATGTAAATCACCTCCTCCCAACCAGTATATATACAGTATATATACCCCACTACTTCCACACCACCAACCTCTGAAGATGCCAGCCACAGATATAGGTGAAACGTCAGGTTTAAATTCTTCTAGAACACAGCCACATAGCCCAAAAAAAAAAACCCTCACAAAAAACTATAAATTAAAGTTGTTGATGTTAACAAATATGTTCCCATATAATGGCAATCTAATTCTTCCAAGTATGTGATGGATAGGTAGGTGTCAGGAGATCTCTAATGATAAGGTATCAGGATAATACTCTCTGTTCCTTATTCTTCACTCTTCTTGTCACAGTAAATTTTGAAACATTTTTTTCTTGCCATGGACTTAACACATTTTAGCAATTGTTCTAAGATTGTTGAGGGTGAGGGAATTGTACCTAGAAATTCTCACTTATCAAAGCAGCAATTCCCTTGTACATTGGAACAGGTGATTGATTTGCCATTGCTTCATGAACTATGTGAAATGTCCTTCAATTTTCCAATTCTGTGTACAATAGGTTTGCTGTGAATTCTAGGTCAAGCCACTCTGGTAAAATTTTTATTTCAGTAGAATGAAGGGTGATTTCATGTTTGCACTGAAATCTTCTTTTCTCTGATTAAAGGAACTAGTGGACTACTTACGAGTTTGCTCCCATAGCGCTGTGTATGCCACATCTATGAGTCCACCTGTAGCAGAACAAATAATAAGAGTAATAAAGAGCCTCATGGGTGTAGATGGAACCACACAAGGTAGGATATCTCTCTTAAACTTAACATTTCATTGTAGCTATACATTTGAAATGGAAGGAGTTATGGCAAAGAATTGTGAGAATGGTATGGTAATCATAATAGTAACATATCATTTGAGAAACTTGCTTTCATCAATTCATGCTGTGGAAATCATAAATCATTTTCTGGCTTACACCCACCTTCAGGCTAACCTTCCTTGGAGGATGTCATTATGTTCTTTCAGCTGTAGCAATCCTGAATTAATTAACAGTGACTTATGAAGTCAGGAACAAGTTCTAGATTGTTCTTTCTTTCCCAGATCTCTAATAGTGACATGTTAGAGTTTTCTGGTGTAGTAAGCAGTTAGCTTACTGTAACAAGGACTGAAGCACTACAGTTGATACATACAGAGAGGGATAAGAAACATGGGGCAGCCATTATTTCTGGTTTCATAAACCATGGTTTACAAATAAGAGCTTTGTATTTTCTTTAGGGTCTCTGCACACACACACACACACACACACAGGTTGTTTTGTACCTGCACAGAGCTAAACTTCTAAAGCAGAGCACTGTCACACAAGCCACACTTACCCTGTGCAGATTTCTAGGGGAGATTCTCACACATTCCTCAGGGGTTGTTATTGTTTTTGGCCACACTAGAATCTGAAACCTCCAGATTCTTCCCCATGTAAGTAAGCCTTGTGTTCAAAAAACATTTTCTTTCTATTTTTTTCTCTCCATTTTCTTCTCTCTTTTTCTTTCCATCATATTCATAATCTCTTCAGCATCTGTGAGCTCCAAAGAAAGTGAATCAGTTGCTGAGGTAATTAATACCTGAGTACTGTATCTGTATTTGCTCAAGTGAGGCCAACATTTAGTTGATGAAATTTTGGCTACCAAATGTTTGCCAGGTTTCCAGATTTCACAAAGAATGCAGAAGGTCCTCACTTTGGAAAATGCATAAGAACCTCCAGTCCTGCAGAAAGGTCTCACCCAAAACAAGCAGCAGACACTCCCTGTTTTTAGCCCCCTTCATTTGTGCCTCTGCTGTATCAGAATGTTGATGCAACAAAGGATCTTGTGCCCATCCTTTTAAATGTTTTGATCCCCAAACTCCATCATGTCTTGTGAGACAGTCATTACTTACTATTGTACCATCTAGTCTGGTAAGATTGGTGGGACTCAAGACACTCCTCCAACTCCAAATCAATCCATCTCTTTCCACCCCAAAAGAGATTTTGTTTAGATAATGACAAAGAAAAGTATCCCCCAGCCTTTGGACTCCATGACTATGATGCAAGTACATCCTCCTGGTTCAGTCACCTTGAGTTTTAGCAGTTGCTTCCCATCAGTGTACTTGACAGTACAATAACTCCTCCTCCTCTACCCTACTCTCAAATCCCAATACTAGAGAGGGTTCAGCAGCAGCAACAGTTGGATAAGGAAGCTCTACAGTCACTTGATGTTCAGGAATAGCTGTGTCTTCAAGGTAATGGCACAACATCATATTCCTGATGTGAAATTATGGATTTAATCTCTTCTAGAGAAAACCACAGAGTATTGGAGTACCATAGAGTACATCAGGCACCAACTTACCATTTCTCTTCTAGAGTTCCAAAGGCATGTAGCTGCTTCTACACTAGATCACCTCAACATTTATACTGCTCTAGAAGGAACTGAATTTGTTCTCCAATGCAAGATCAATCCACCAAATCAGGGCATCTGTGCACAAACCTAAGATTTGACACTATCCTTGAATGGACCAATTTGATGACCCATGACATCCATCTCCACACGGTGTATGGGATCATTGTCTACTATGTTGTGATCTCACCCCTGACCTCGTATCCTCCACTGGCAGATGCATGATCATACTGCCATTTTTTTTTATATTGACTCAGCTGTTCTCTCTCCCAGTGCATCTTTACCACCACACCATCCTGACAATTCAATGGCTGTATGTCTACTGGATTCTCTCCCCATATCCTAAACTAAGTTAATGGAATTTGTAAACACTTTTTGATCAAGGCACTGCTCTCTGCCACCTGATCAGGATCTGGCAGGCAGCTTTTACAAATGCAGCTTCTAACTATAGTATTACTCTTACCAACCAACGCACCACTTGAACAGACACAAGTAACATTAGGAGTGCTGTGTTACAATAGGTCCCTGCCTCAGCCTTTCATCCTACCCTAGCTTTTATCATCAATGTTAACCTGTTGAATCAGTGGAAACTTGGTAACACACTGCTTATATAATTTCTGTTATTAGAGTCTCCACCAGTTGATAGTAAGAAATGGATAGCATTGTCTACAAGCCCAATTGCTACTTTTATGGTAGAAATCACAATCAAAACTCACCACTGTCATGGGATCTCATCACATGTTATCAGATAAATCTGACTTTGAGGTTGAAGTTTATGTTTCTAAGTCATCATCTCTGTGCCTCAGAAATCTTATCTCCTCACCTAACAAAATTGTAATTATATATACAGAATTATATATCCTGGGAATATATCCAGTCATAGGACCTTATCCCACGCTGCTCTCAAAAGTGGCAAGAAAGCGATATGAGCATCATTGCAGTACTATAGCGCTAGTATAAATATGGCGCTAGCGCTATAATAGCGCTATGGATAAGCTAGCGCTATTGCAATGCCCGCTGAAACCGACATTCAAAAGAACCCGAATGATGCTGCATTCCGAGCGGTTTCTTGTTGGATTCTGAGCGACGTCGTGTAATCACCCGGAAAACTATAGCGCTATAGCGCCTGATTCTTAGCGGATTCTGAGCGACGTCGTGTGATCACCCGGAAAACTATAGCGCTATAGCGCCTGATTCTTAGTGCATTCTGAGCGACGTCGTGTGATCACCCAGGAATGTATAGCGCTATAGCGCCTGATTCTTAGTGGATTCTTGCTGCTTTTGGCCCCGTGGGATAAGGTCCATATGAAGTCTTACCTGTCTGCATGGCAAATTCACAAGAACTTGATCTCATTTAGTTTTTTCTCTCTTCCTCTTGGTTCCTCCACTGCGGTGGTAGTCTAGGGACTGAGGAGAGTAATTCCATACTGGGTAGGTGGGATCCCACCAAATACAATATACGTAGCTCTAGCAAAAGAGTAAGTAACTGCAGCAGATCTGGGGAGAGATTTTCGGCCCAGGGAGTCTCCAGGGGACAGACACATGGGCTGTCAAAAATTTTGAATTTTGTTTGTGAAATGTGCTGTGCTCTTTTAATGTTTTAATGGTTTTATTTTTAAAACAGTTTCAACTATGCTGATTTGAAGTCATGTTTTAATATTAGTATTAATATTATTAATATTATGTTTAATTATATTTTAACTTTTGTCATTGATGTTTTAGGTTGTTTTTTTTTGGAGGGGGGTTGTTTTTTTGTTTTTTGTTTTTTGTTTTTTGTTTTTTAGATAGTTGTAAACTGCTTGGAATCCTGTTTTGGGAGAAAGGCAGGATATAAATTATCTTCCTTCCCCAATAAATAAATAAATGTCCACATTTGGCACGGGCGGGGGGGGTAAACCCAAAAACTCCATTTTTGGTTTTGAAAAACTGGAGTACAGTGTAGTGTATGATTTCATAAATGACCACCACAAGAATTAGACATAAATATTACTTTCAAGAATTACTTTTCCAAACCAATCCATTGTGCTGAGTAGTGGAAAAAATAGTGATAATACTAGCTTCCTGCTGTCATCGAAATGTTAGTCTGAATGAGAGAATTGCTGAAGTATTTTGCACAAAGTTATACATAACATTAGCTAGTAATAATCAAAGTCACTGCAAAAATATGGAACTGAAAAGCTCAAATGATGAACATTTTGAAATAATGTTTACAATCCCATTGATGTAAATATTTCTGCAAAATTTTAAAGTTACTTTTCTGTGTTGAGTAGCAGTTGAAAACTGCTGGACACTGTGCAGCCATTTATGTGAAATGAGGCCGATGAGGTTTGGGTTAACGTCTTTCACATCATAAAATCCCCATGAAATGAACAGCTTCTCTAATAGAGTTCAAATTTGACAGTACCACGTTTCATGGAACATGATATAAATTCATCTAGAGTTCCCCATGCAATTCATCATGAGTTCCCAACAGGAGCCATAAACTAGTATAATGCAAAGGAGGTTCAAGTCTCTGTTAAGAAAAGCAGAGTCAAAATGATGCTACCATAAAATAGTTAGACCACAATTGCAACAGTGCTCCTTAATGCAATATCTCTGGATTGTGTATAATTGTTATATGGTTTCTAAGTGGTGCCAAGAAATTTGTGAGGATAAAAAAGAGCTTGTAACAAACAAATAGTGAAACACTTTATATCTATATCTGTAGACAAATACAGAGTGGTCCAAAAAGAATGATACAAAAGTAAAACCATTCTTACTTGGCTTTGCACCATTCTTTTTGAATCACCTTATAGATAGATAGATTCTTGCCAGTGGAGGGCAATATTGTACTATGCTTTTCATGTTCTAAGTATCTCATATTAAGAACTAAATTATAAAATTAGCTTTGTGTGCATCTTGTTTTTATCAGCAAGCCCTCTTAAACTTTCTTATAGTTTTGGAGCCAGTGTAAGCCACCTCTATATATCTAGAAAGAAGAGAGACAGTCTATGCTCAATTATTGCAAAATCATGTGTTGCTGTTGCAATACAAGTTGCATACGGGGGGGGGGGGGAAGCATTAACAGCAGTGGCTCTAATCCATGGTACAGTGTGGGTGGCAGTGCATATGCTAAAATTGTACATGTACAGACATTCACATCCAGTTGTATTTCAGAAGCTACAGAATACTCTCGTGACTCTTTTCCTGCAATTCAAATGAGCTCATCAAAAACATATTAAACCCGTTTTATTGCTTTGTTCAGTCCCTACATTGAGGTAGTGTGGCATGATATGCAAAGATTCCTAAACATATTGAAGTAGTAAAACTAGTATCTTAAAGAAGAATAAGCTATGACATTTCTCCCTAAACTAAAGTTGATTAGAACATTCATAATTTTTCTCATTTAAAAAAAAAGAGATCAGGAAGATTTTTCATTTTTTGAAACTGATGTTACTCTCAAATGATGTCAGCAATAATATGGACAAAATAGTGTGCTCATGGTTTATATGTAGTAAGTTTTCACTAAAGGAGGGCTAGGAAACCTGTGGCTCCAGATGGTCATGGATTCCAGTTCCCATCAGCTCCCAACATCCTGGCCAGTAGTGAGGGTTGGTGGAAGTAGTAGTTCATGAATTTCTGAATGGCCATAGGCCTTCCATTCTGCTCCAAAGTTTAGCAATTAAACAATAGCTCATCATCTAGTGTGGAGGACTCCAATCTCAGCTCTCGCTCAGCAGAGGTTTGAGTTGTACCAATGCATCAATGAACAAGCTTGCATTTGTAAATTTGATATACATATTATCAAGAGTAGAACAGTTGTTTGTTGTAGTGTGCATTTACAACTTATGTTGACCCTAAGGCAAACCTATCACAGGGTTTTCTGCGGTAGAAAGTCTGTGACTCACTCAAGGTCGCAAAGTGCGTTTCCATGGCTGATCAGGAATTGAACCCTGGTCTCCAGAGTCATAGTCCAATGCTCAAACCACTATGGAACAGCTATATTCAAGTATATTGAGGTTGTTAACATTTGGACAAAAACTAATACTCTGGAAATTTTGCATCGCTCCACCATGCACTAAGGTCCTTTGGGAAGAATTTATTGCAACCTATAAAAATTAGATTATCTCCAACTGCCCAGAGGACCTTTTCAGCTATCACTCCCAGACTTTGGAAAGGCCTTCTGGATGAGATCCGTCACTTGACCACCTTAAACAGTTTTAAAAAAGCTATTAAGATGAATCTCTTATGACCTGCCTTTCCTGAGTAGGTAACCGGCCACTGAAAACAGTTAAGCCTGTCCCTGATTTCCATTTAGCCATTTTAAATTATTTATTATTTGTAATTTTAATTATGTTTTTATATTTTGTTTGTTTAATTGCATTTTAAGGAGGAATGGGCTATTGGGGGAAGGAATTGTTTATTTTATCTTGTAAGCTGCCTTGGTTGTTTTTACAGAGAGTCAGGATATAAATTATTATTATTATTATTATTATTATTATTATTATTATTATTATTATTATTATTATTATTATTATTATTATTATTATTATTATTATTATTATTATTATTATTATTATTATTATGGCAGATTTTCAGATCAATTAGCTATGGTCAGGGATAGCTATATATTCATTTACACGCACCCAAGACATACAGTTGAATAGTAGCTTAAACATTCTTACAGTGGCTTAGGCATTGTAAAATTAAGCAAATCATGTTCTATGATTTGTTTTTTAAAGTAAATTGTATCATCTTTGTTTGCAAATCATTTCTTCATATTGGAAGACTGTTAAGAGTAGGGATGTTTATAGTATTAATGCTATCTAAATTTCTCCCAGATTTTGGGTATCTAAATCATTTCATTTTGCATCAGTACTTCTCCTAGAATAGCAATCCACCATATTTAAGTTTTATTTTTTTATTTTATTGTTTACTTTGTTCAAATTACTACACATAGAGCCAGTGTAGCTTAGTGGTTTGAGTGTTAGACTACAACTCTGGAGACCAGGGTTTAATTCTCAGCTCGACCATGAAAGCTACTGAGCAACTTTGGGCAAGTCACATGCTCTCAGCCTCAGAAGGTAATGGCAAACCTCATCTGAATAAATCTTGCCAAGAAAACCCCATAACAGGGTCGCCTTAGGATTGCCACACAGAGAGATAGTCTGCCAGTTTTCATTTCACACTCTTCTCTGCCTTGCATATGTATCTTGCATATGCAATGGTGCATAAAATAGACTTGTGATGTTATAGCACCAAACAGATATCCTCGGAGAAAGCCTTGTCCCCAATTCTTAGTGTCTTATCTTCAAAATCAAGGAACACAGAAAAAGGCCTTTGTGGGCATCTCAGCAGCAGAGACAATGTGAGAGAAGGTGGTCCCTCCAGATGCCAAGGCTCCAGACCATTCAGAGCAAGGCTGAACAATTTCCAGAGGTCTGAGAAAGTCACCTCTGACATTTTCAATCCAGAGACCATAAACCGACATAAGGGGCATGAAGGTGAAATGGAAATAATAGTATGTCCATTCCATAACATATCAATTTCATTCATATTACACAGTGGATTAACAAAGTTAATACAAAATTACCACACACAAAAAAAGAATCTGGAAAAAAAGGAATCAGATAAACTCAAAACTGCTCAGTTTAGAATATGTGAATTTATTCTTGTAGCTGCAGCAAGGAACATGTGTACAGTTTCAGCAATCAGATAGTGTCTATCATTAATAGAACTCATAAGTACTTCCTGGATATGCGAGGATGAAGATAGAATGACATCTAACATCCCATTAAAAATGCTGTTCAGAAGACTATAAAATGATGTTTCAAATATACCACTTCAGCCTGGGCAGACTCTCAAAGCAGTTAAATCAGCTTTCCATGACTGTTGATGGCAAGGAATGAAGCCTGGGCATGAGAAAAGGGAACCCTCCTGGTACCTTGTAGACCACATATTAGTTTAGGGAAGTAAACCAAGGTATGTTTGCAAACAGATTTTCTTTGCCCTGGGGAAAACATGTGAAAGCTGAGATCTAATAATCTTTGGATTTTAAAATGCTTGGGCAAAAAAAAGGGGGAACTTTTAATTTGGCAATGAAAATAAAGCCATCCCTCAGTGACGATTCTCAAAGAAAGAACTGCTCTGAATATTTTAATAAAAACACAGGATGATAAAAGAGTCATTCCTCCAGGTTTTTGGGTACAAGTCATTTGAAGCTTTAAAAGTGATAATAATCCTAAATTTGGCTCAGCAACAGATAGGAAACCAATTGGTCTAATGATAATATTATTGTTGTAATATGGCTATATTAGGAAAAATCAGTCAGAATGCTAAATTATGCTAAATTTCAAAGTAGCAACTACTAAGCTGTTTTCAGTGGTAGTTTTGTTGTTGATAACTGCCCTCAAATTGTTCCTGACTCATGGCAACCCTGTGGATGAAACATCCCCAAGCCCCCCTAACTCCATTGTTCTGCTTAAGTCTTATAGCTTCATGCCCATGACCTCCCTGATTGAGTCTATCCATCTGGCATGTGGTCTTCCTATCTTTCTACAACCTTCCTCAGCATTATTGTCTTTTCTAATGAGTATTGCCTTCTCATGATGGCCAAAGTATGACAGCCTCAATTTGATCACCTTGGTTTCCAGGGAAATTTCTGGCTTTATCTGCTCAAGGACACACTTGTTTGTCTTTCTGTCTGTCAGTGGTATTCTTAGCACTCTTCTCCAGTGCCATATCTCAGATGCGCTGATTTTCCTCTTATCTGCTTTCTTTACTGTCCAGCTTTTGCGTTCATACTCTTTACAGTGATGTGGAATACAATGGCTTGGATGATCCTAATTTTAGTGTTCATTTGTATATCTTTACTCTTTATGATCTTGTCTAGTTCCTTCATAGCTTCCCTTCCCATTCTCAGTCTCCTTCTTATTTCTTGATTTCAGTCTCCATTCTGATCAATGTTTGACCCTAAAGATGGGAACTCTTTAACTATTATGATTTCCTCATTGCCTATGTTGAATTTATATTGGGCTTTTGCAGACTGCTAGAAATAGTGCAAATTGAGTCCACTTTAACTGCCCTGGCTCAGTGCTAGGGAATCATGGGAAGTGTATTTTTTCTGAGACATTGAGCCTTCTCTGTCAGAGAGCTCTGGTGCCACAATAAACTACAGTTCCCATATTCCCTAGCACTGAGTCAGGGCAGTTAAAGTGAACTCAATTTGCACTATTTATGGCAGTCTGCACAGGCCCATAGTTCTTTTATGGTCATTATTTTTGTTTTCACCTTTTACACTTTCACCTTTTACACTTTCTTCTTTGACCTTCCTTAATAATTGTTCCATGTCCATGATGTTTTCTGCTAGTAGTATGGTATCATCCACATATTTTGCATTGTTGATGTTCCTTCCTCCTGTCTTCTCTCTTCCTTCTTCTGAGTCTAGACCTGCTCTTCACTGTATTTACCTCCTTATATCCTTTTAAATAGTATTGAGTTTAATTACATTTTTAAGGGGGGGGGGTACTTGTTCTTAACTACTGTTGAATTTTATGATGATTGTGCTCAGAGGGGCGGGGTATTAAATAAATATTTATTATTATTATTATTATTATTATTATTATTATTATTATTATTATTATTATTATTATTATTTTCTGCATACAAGTTGAACAAATAGGGTGATAAAATGCAGCCTTGCCTGACCCCTTTGCCAATTAGGAACCATTCTGTTTCTCCATGTTCTGTTCTAACAATATCCTCTTGTCCTAAGTATAGATTTCTCATCAGGACTATCAGATGTTTCAGTGGTAGACCCATACATAATGTATTACATTAAATCAACATTGATGTTATTAGAGCATGATGTAGCATACCAAGACTGTCCTTACCCAAGAAAGGTAACATATGATAAGGCAGTATCTGCATTCACACCCACCCCAAGTCATGCATTGCTCCTTCAGGAAAGTACATTCCCATGCAGACCAGTTTAAATATCAACTTCCCAAACCCAGTAACCATCTACAAATTATGATGGCTCCTTGTCAGGATTCCCTATCAGTTTATTGGACTTCATCCATGCCATTGCCAAATAGATGACACAGAGAAATATTGCTGGTTGTCATCAGCATATTGATTAACCCTTACTCAATTGCCCAGATGATCTCATCCAGCAACTTAATATAGATAATAAAGAGCATGGAGAAATCTGCCCAAGCTACCTTCTGAAAACCCTTGCAGGTACAAACAGAACCACCACCATAGCTGCTAGTCTAACAAGATAACATGGTTCGTATCATTTGAAGCTGCCAAAAGATCGGCAAAAGAATTAACGAGATTGCATTAGAGGTGAATTAACAAGATTTCATCCGGATGACCAAGACTGTTTCAAGGCAGTGCCTAAACCTAGATTTAAAGGTTTCTATCTGTTTCATCCCAAAGTGATGGGAACTAGATTGCTACTATCCTTCTGAGCTCCTTGTCCAGAAAAGGAATACAATCATCCCTCCATATCCACTGAATTTTTTAATCCGTGGATTCAACCATCCGTGGCTTGAGAATATCTTAAAAATCTAAAAAGCAAACCTTGATTTTGCTATTTTATATAATGGACACCATTTCACTATGCCATTGTATTTAATGGGACTTGAGCATCCACGGATTTTGGTATCAGCAAGGGTCCTGGAACCAAACACCAGCAGATACCAAGGGCCCACTGTATTTTAAAACTGGACAAGAGCTATTACAATTTTCTGGATTGAGTGAGGCTTTCTTAAGAACTGGGCTCACAACTGCCTGCTTCAGGACAGAGAGGACTTAACCTTCCCTCACCTGAGCCAATAATAAATTCCTGGGGCCACTTGATTAGTCTCCTTGGCAAAGAGAAAAGTACAGGTAGGTGAGCAGACATCTAGATGTACTTTCTGCAAACCCTTGGGCTGCAGGAACTGGAATGTATCCCACAAAACTAGACCAGATGGTGCTCTGCACACAGTCTCTAAAAGTGTATTAATAGAAGCAGCCAGGTCAGAACACATATGAGTGACTTCACCCATGCACTTTCCAGCAAACATGTCAAAGTAGGCCCTTGAGGAGTCCAGCAGATCCCTCTGGAGGCTCTATTGAGTCAGAGCTGTTCCACTGATCTTCTTCCAACTTACATAGAGAAATGAGGCTTTTAGAAAGGGAGCTGAATGATGAGCCATCTTTCCTTCCTTGGCATGACTATGCATGAAGTTGCACAAACCAGCTGCTACAATTTTTGTTCACCTACATATGGCAGCTGAGCAAGAGACAAGTTTGTTCATGTTGTTCTTACGTCCACAAAGAGGGCCATAGAGCTCAGATAGAAATAATGATTTGTGAAGGTTCAAAGTGACTGTGTGTTTAATTCTTACAGAAAAGCTGAAGAAATGTTTATTTCCCTTTTGGAGTTAAGGCTTAGTTCATAATAATATGGTAAAATACATTTTCTCCTCCTCCATAGGGGGAAAACATATGGATAAATGCAGGTTATTTTGAATTGGCCCCAACTTTTTATCTTTTAGATTCTATAATACAACCCTAGTCTTCAATGTGGAGAACTTCTGCCTGGGCTATCCCACTTGTATTGAGGGGGTTGGACCTCACATGATGTAAATATCCCCTACCAGAGAAAATCATAGTTTTATTATAGCGAACACACAAAATCACAAAAAGTCAACATGAGTTCCAGAGAAACAAGTCATGCCAGACAAATCTGATCTCTTTTTTTGATAGAATTACCAACTTTCAATAAGGTCTTTGACAAGGTTCCCCATGACATTCTGGCAAACAAGCTAGTAAAATGTGGGCTAGACAAGGTAACTGTTACATGGATTTGTAATTGGTTGACTCCTCTTCATCCTAGAGAGAAGTGACCAGTGGGCCTTTTTAGCTGCTGCATCACACTGTTGTCCAGTTCTGGGCACTATAATTTAAAAAGGATGTGGAGAAACTGGAGAGTGTCCAAAAGAGGGCAACTAAAATGGTGAAGGGTCTGAAAACCATGCTCTATGAGGAACGACTTGGGGAACTGGGTGTGTTTAGCCTGGAGAAGAGACGGTTAAGAGATGATATGATAGCCCTGTTTAAGTATTTGAAAGGGTGTCAAATTAAGGAGGGAGCAGGCTTGTTTTCTGCTACTCCAGAGAATAGGACCTGGAACAATGGATGCAAGCTACAGGAAAAGAGATTCCACCTCAACATTAGGAGGAACTTCCTGACAGTGAGATCTCTTTGACAGTGGAACACTCTCCCTCGGAGGGTGGTGGAGTTTTCTTCTTTGGAGGTCTTTAAACAGAGGCTAGATGGCTATCTATCGGGTATGCTTTGATTGAGAGTTCCTGCATGGCAAGGGGTTGAACTGGATGGCCCTTGTAGTCTCTTCTAACTCTCTGAATCTATGAAACCTTAGTGATCTGCTTTACAAGAGTGCCATGAATCTTGTTTTGAAGTTGCCATAGCTGCGTTCCAGTAGTTGGGGGTGGGAAAATCTGTGAATTCTATTTTCTCCCAAACTTGAATTGCCTTAAAACCTCAAATTGTTTCTATCCCAAATATACTGGCTTTGGTAAATCATTTATAAAAAAAGAAAAGCAAAACCCAAAACCAGATCACTGAAACAGTTTTTTTTTTCATTTACAATAACCAAATTCCATAATTATAGTGATTCCCAGCATGAAACATATTATACCAGCCTGCCATATAATAATAATAATAATAATAATAATAATAATAATAATAAATTATTTATATCCCGCCCCTTTAAGATCAGTCGGGGCGGCTAACAACAATAAAATATAATATACAAAAATAAAATCTGAATCCCTCCCCCCCTTAAAAAGTTATTAAATCCGTTACAAAATTAAAACATACAATATAAAACAAGAGTAATGTAAGAACAAATCACAATGTGGCTGCGATTCCAATTTTAGATTTTTAAACTAAGAACCTAGAAGCCTTCTTGCAGGAGGGATTCCTGAGGCCGGGATTATATAGGTGTTAAAAAGAAGGAGCCTCGTAGAAAAAATGAGATTACAGCCCTAATTTGGGGTTCAACGAAGTTCAAACTCAGATTTATAAAGCCCTGGGCTAGGATGAACAAATTTGTCAATTTGAGCAACATACAATTCCCTTTTCTTTTTTCTTTTTTTAAAATCTCGAGGATCTCCCATCTTGAATATTTTTTTAAAAATGTGAATGTTGTAAATATTTATAAATAAACTGCAATGGAATTCTCACACATCCTTTTTCAATAGTATTAAGCTGTTTTGAAATGTAGATGCATAGCGCCATCTACCCCCCACATTAGATGCTTACTGAAGCAACTTTTTGGAATATTGCAATTACAAATTTAGAAATCTTTCACCTTAAGAGGATTTTCTACTACTTCTCAATTTGTTTCTTCATTTTGGAACACACACACACACCATGTTTCTCCAAAAAAGTAAGATCTAGATAAGCTCTCCTTACCCATCAAAGAAACAGAAGATGATTTAGACAGATCTCTGGTGTGTGAAAATCCCTCAGGGTGTATTGACTTAGAAAAGTACTCCTTTAGCTATCTGACATGGGGGACCAGCAGGGGATTCCCCCCCTCCCCATGTGTCAGGACAGGCACCATATTGTTTAGTCATTGGCAGCAAGTATTTCTTTCTAGCAGCTAATACAGTAATTTGCAGACTGACCCCAGTCCATGGACCACCACTTTTGAGCAGCATTGTTTTAGAGAGCTAAGATAGGAAAATCAACATTTTCTACCTATGGCTTTAACAAGTAAAAGGTTTATATTTAAAATCTGGTTTAGGCAAAATGGTCTATTTTTTGCCCCTGCCTCATTGCAGTTACCTTGATTTAGTGTTGAGAGCTGTGGGTCTGTAATTGTGTTCAAGTACTGAGGTTTTTCCAAAGTACCGATCACCATAATATCTGTTTTTGTGTGTTAAAATAGCTCAGCAAAACATGTATAAGGGGAGGGAGGGAGGTAGTCAGGCAAGTGTGTGGTCTTTGACCACAAAACACATAATGAGACATGAGAGGAAAGACATAGGGCTTGGTAAGAAATGGCTTGCACCCTTTCCATCATCCACTTGAAAGCAGTTCCTCTTCCCGTCTCTGTTCAGTGCTTGCCCACCTCACATGCACAATACCCAGCTAATCTTTATGTGCAAAATGTTTTCACACCCATACATGATAGTATTCGTGTTTATAAAGACCTTTTTTATAAAGACCTGAGAGCTTTAAAAACACCCACAAGATTTTCATATGTGAATAATCTAACTTGTTAACAAAACTTCTGGCAAGGGGGGGCCTTTTTGGGTTCTGTTTGTGGAAATGGATAGGTGCAGAGTTGATTCTGTTTTATTTGTTTGATTTGTTAGTTGCCCAATGGTAGTTGTTCTACCGGTGTGATGCCAAAAAAAAAGGCACAACATCACTCCCCAAATCCACATGTATAGGCATAAGAAACCAACACACAAATGAAATTATCAATTCAAATGAAAGCAAAGACTTAAAACCCTAACAAGCAACAAGTAATGCAGAGATATTTTTAAAAATAATGCTAAACCCACCATAGCACTAGATATACCATGTTTTAAAAGCCTTTGTGCGTGTGTGTGTGCGTGTGCGCACAGTATTTGCAAGGCCTCAAAAGGACATTAAAGAAGGCCCTAGCCCTACCTTTATCATTACATAGCTTGAGGGGCCCTTGCTATGAAAGCTGTTTCCCATATGGCCTACTGGCATATGCCAGCATATGAAGGTGCTTGTCCAATTTACCATTATCAGAAGGCAAAATTTTCACTATAGTTTTGCCTAAAGTGACTCTGGACGGGAATCATTGTTTTGACTCCCAAGGCGTTCTGTGTTCCTTAATGACCACCAGTGTTGCTTGAAGTCCAAGTCAAATGCTTTACAGACAACATCTTTGAGGGAAGAAATAATGAGTACGAAGGTTTGAATTTGGAGATGAGTGGAGAAACAAAGCGATGAAAGCTGAAACACTTTTTAACTACAGAACCTATCAGGGAATCTGATGGTGGACAGTGAAACTGCTACCTCTCAGGATTGCCTGTTTTCATTCTTCTTACCTTTGTTTGTGCATTGGCTAATAATCTATTCATTGCAAATACCTGCTTCATACAACCAGATAGGAGACTATACACCTGGACATCACCAGATGATAAACACAAAAACCAAATAGACTACATAATTGGAATTAGAAGATGGAGAAACTCTATCCTTGTGGCCAAAGCCAGACCAGGAGCTGATTCTGGCACAGACCACAAACTGCTCATAACAAAAATCAGAATTAATCAGAAGAAGAAAGCAAAAACCATCATTGTACCAAAATAGGACCTGAATAACATTTCAGATGAATTCAAGGACAATGTAAGAAACAGATTTGAACTATTGAGTATAATCAACCAGGAACCTGAAGAACTGGACAGAAGTCAAAGACATAATTAAGGACAAATGCAAGAAAACACTAACAGTGGACACACAAAAAAAAGATAAGAAACAATGGATGACAGATGAAATACTTTATGTAATAAAAGAAAGAAGAACAGCAAAAGCAAAGGGAGATAGAGAAGTATGAACACAACTGCCCAACATCTGACACACAGTGATAAAGAGAAATACTACAATGACCAAATAGAAGATAGCAACAAAAAGGGAAGAACAAGAGACCTCTATCAAAAAAAGCTGAGAAATTAAAGCCAAGTTCAAACTAAGGGCAGGGATGCTCTATGAAGAAAATAATAATAATACAGGAACAAGAAGAAATAAAAAGACGCTGGAGGCAATACACAGAAGAGTTATACAAAATTGATGCAGGAATGAATGATATTTGGAATGAGGAGCCATATGAAGACGAACCCCAAATTTTAAGAAGTGAAGTGGAAATCTGCAATAAAGGAAATGGGGAAGAATAAATCACTGGGAACAGATGATATCCCAGTTGAACTGCTACAGTGCCTACAGATGCAACTTTAGTGCTAACTGAAATATGCCAACAGATATGGAAAATAAAGTGGTGGCCAACAGACTGGAAATGCTCGATATACATACCAATCCACTAGAAAGGAGATACAAAAGACTGCAGCAACTATAGGACAATAGCACTAATCTCACATACAAGCAAAATAATGCTCAAAATTCTGCAGCATAGACGCCATTCATACATGGAGAGAGAAAATCCAGAGGTGCAAGCAGGATTCAGAAAAGGAAAGGACGCTAGGGCCACATTGCAAACATACAATGGCTAATGGAGTGCACCAAAGAATTCCAAAAAAGAATCAGCATGTGTTTCGTAGACTACAGCAAAACATTTGATTTATAGATCACAAAAAATTATGGAATGCACTCAAAGACATGGGAGTACCACTACATCTGATATTCCTGATGAAGAGTCTGTACCAAGGACAAGAGGCCACCATCAGAACAGAATTTTGGGGAACATAGTGGTTTCCAGTAGGCAAAGGGGTCAGGCAGTGCTGCATCCTACCCCCCTACTTGTTTAATTTATATGCTCAAAACATAAGAAAAGCAGAATTAGAATCAGAAAAAGGAGGAGTTAAGATAGGAGGAAGCAACATTAACAACCTAGGATATGTGGACAACATCATATTATTAGCAGAAGACATTCAGGAATTGGAACAGTTAATAAGAAAGGTCAAAGATGAAAGTGCATAGGCAGGTCTGATGCTGAACAGAAAGAAAACAAAAATAATGACCATAGAAGAAATACATAAATTTAATCCAAACAACAAGGAAATTGAAATAGTTAAAGAATTCCCATATCTAGGATC
>CM034701.1:224132190-224143070 GCA_020142125.1 Phrynosoma platyrhinos | reverse complement strand
AGAAGATAGCAACAAAAAGGGAAGAACAAGAGACCTCTATCAAAAAAATTGAGAAATTAAAACCAAGTTCAAACTAAGGGCAGGGATGCTCTATGAAGAAAAAAAACATAATACAGGAACAAGAAGAAATAAAAAGACACTGGAGGCAATACACAGAAGAGTTATACAAAATTGATAAGGGAATGAATGATATTTGGAATGAGGAGCCATATGAAGATGAACCCCAAATTTTAAGAAGTGAAGTGGAAATTTGCAATAAAGGAAATGGGAAAAATAAATCACTGGGAACAGATGATATCCCAGTTGAATTGCTACAGTGCCTACAGATGCAACTTTAGTGCTAACTGAAATATGCCAATAGATATGGAAAACAAAGCGGTGGCCAAGAGACTGGAAACGCTCAATATACATACCAATCCACAAGAAAGGAGATACAAAAGACTGCAGCAACTATAGGACAATAGCACTAATCTCACATACAAGCAAAATAATGCTCAAAATTCTGCAGCATAGACGCCAATCATACATGGAAAGAAAAAATCCAGAGGTGCAAGCAGGATTCAGAAAAGAAGGGGGCACTAGGGACTACATTGAAAACATATGATGGCTAATAAAGCGCACCAAAGAATTCCAAAAAAGAATCAGCATGTCTCTGACAGCGTTGGCTTTTCAGCTTAGTAATGGAGATGAGCACACACACACCCCCACGGTCAGACACGACTTGACAACGTTGTCAGCGGGGAATACCTTTATCTTTACCTGCTTTAAAATTAAATTTTTTGTTAGCAATATAGAAAGCTCAGGTGTGGACAGTAGTTGGGCAATCTGTGCATCCTAGAAGGCTTGGTCTCCTTTAGTATGGTATTCATTAAGGAACTGAAGAGGAAAGGAATCCTCCTGGTCTGCTCTGTAAATTCACGGATTCAGAATGTATTTGCAAAGCTATAGCCATTATTAGGATCTTTCTGCATGACTTAGGTTGAATGGGATCTTTTTATATATAACAATAAAGATAAAACAAAACTATAATACGGTGCACTGTTCTGGCATGTAGTAGCAAGACAACATATAGGAGAGAATTTTGGGCCCTGGCCTTTTGGAAATGCAAATCATCTTAGAGCAGTTTCACATAGCAGCCAGCAACTTTGACATATACATGCAGAAGGCAAGCTTTATTTATACCTTTGTATATATACCTGGCACAAAAATCTATTCTTGAATTTCATTAACCATCAGTTTTCTTCTCTGAAGCCTTGCCTAGCAAGAATAAGATTTTAAAATAATTAATTTTGAGACTGTCCAAGGAAACACCCATTTCTATTTCTAATCTGTATGTTAAAATTTGGTAGTCCCAAGCCTATAATATTTAATGGTAATGGAAATAGTACTACGTCTCTTAAGTCTCCTGTCAGCCATTCAAGGATTCACTGTCTCCCACTGTTTCTTCCTGGTGCTTTTGAAATCTGTTATACCAAAAATATTTTTGGAAATACCATTAGACTGTTGTTTTTATTAGCAACTGGAAAGCTTTGTAGTAAGAGACTTTTGTTTTGCTTTGTTTTTTGTTACTTCCACAGCTGGTTTTGTTTTAGCACCACTGGAGAGACGGTTAAGTTATTTGTGGCCCCTTCAGCTCACTCATTTTGTCAAATGAAAACTGAATAGCCAGCTGAAAGGACAACAACAGGCTGTCTGTGTTAGCAGGCCTGTATGGAAAAAAATACTTAGATATGGAGGAGAATGTGTCTTCTTTCCTTTCATTAAGCAATGGCACAGATAATTTATGAAGTGTTCATTTCTATTTTTCAAAAAAAAGTTCTCAGTTGAAAAAACTGTCCCTTTCTACAAGGGAAATATCCTATTCTGGTAAATGATGGTGAGTAATCTGTGGCCCCCAGATATTGCTAGACTGCAATTTACATCATCTCTTGAAGTTGGCTATGCTGGTTAGGGCTGATGGGAGTTGAAAACTAAAATTCCAGCTCTCTAAGATTTTAGTTGGAATGGTCAGAAATCCTTTTTCTCTGCAGTATATCATTGCCCCTATTTTGTCATATTTTTTGCTTCTCGTGGAGGTCTTGATAATATCCATTGCTTATTTATTGATTTTTTTTGTTGGTATTGTGTACATTGGTGTGTGACTTTCACCAGTTTTAAAATGAACCTGTGATAGGATTTTCTCAGCAAGATTGTTCAGAAGGTTTGGCCATCCTTCCTCAGACTCAGAGAGTGTGACTTCCCCAAGACCACTCCTCTGTTTGAGTCCTAATCCAGCACCCAAACCACTACATTATGCTGGCTTACTACTTATCACTTACTACCTACCTATTATTTGACTTATATTCCACCTTTCTCCCATGACAGGTATTCAATACAGCTTATAATAGGAGATTATCACACAAGCATAAAATCCTTGCTTACCTCTCCCAAATTCAAGTCTAATTTGGACTGGAGCTGGGTCCTTTCACATGGCTTTTCCCCAAAAAAAACACCATCCAAGTACAGCCAGGCTCCAACACGTGTCACTTAACTCACTTCGCAAAATGGCTGCAAAGTGAGTTAAGTGAGCGGCGTTGGAGCCTGGCTGTACTCGGATGGTGGTTTTTTGGGGGAAAGCCATGCAATGGGACCTGGCTCCAGCCTGAATTAGACTTGAATTTGGAAGAGGTAAACCAGGATTTTATGTTTCTGCAGTAATCTCCTTAGTTTGAAACAGGTACAGATAAAAACAGAAAATCAAGTCAAGATAAATCAGATATAGATAAAAACAGATAGAGATAAAACAGAACAAGTTATAATGTATAACAGAACAACAAAGCAAGTTATAGTATTAATGCATTATTAAGTTAAAATATTTAATACTATAGCTTGTTTAAAACCATTTAAAAACAAATGAAAAAGAAATACAGTACCAGTCTGTTCTTACCATGGCACTTACCTTTCCATAATAGTGGTATTGGCTCCTGTGGGCTAAGAAGCTATGTTGACAGCAGCAGTGCTGCTGGTAGAGTCCCCCATCTCAGACAGGCTTTTGCCAGACTCAATACGCTAAACAGCTACTGGGTCAAACAATAGCTACAGTCTTGAGGGGTGGCACTGGCAGAGAATCTGTCAAAGACAACAGCAGTGGCACCATAGCTAACGCTTGCTAGTACTGCCTAAAAGGCACAGTAAACCCCATTTGAATATCTTGCCATGAAAACCCCATGATGACACAATCCAAACTGAAACAAGAGATAGTACTAGATTGGATGGCATTCAGCAAGTTACTGAGAAAGAGCAGAGGACAACTAAGATTAGTTCTGTGGCTAATGATGCAACTAGACTCAAGCCAAAAGGACATTCAACTATTGATGTGCTCAAAGATGAAAAGGAAGTCCAAATCTACACAATGCATATTATAGGAAAGAATAGATCAAGCCTGAAATCTCCTTGGAAGCAACTAAGAGTAGCTCTGTGGCTAATGATGCAACTAGACTCAAGCCAAAAGGACATTCAGCTATTGATGTGCTTAATGATGAAAAGGAAATCCAGATCTATACGATGCATATTATAGGAAAGAAATAGATCAAGCCTGAAATCTCCTTGGAAGCCGAGGTGATCAACCTGAGGCTGGCATACTTTGGCCACATCATGAAAAGGCACAACTCATTAGAAAAGACAATACTGTAATGCTGGGAAAGGCAGAGGGTAGTAGAAAGAGAGGAAAACCGCATACCAGATAACTAGACTCAATCAGGGAGGTCACGGGTCTGAATTTGCAGGAACTAAGCAGAGCAGCGGAGGATAGGGGGTCATGGAGATGTCTTATCCACAGGGTCGCCAGGAGCTGAGGCCAACTCAAAGGCAGTTAAACATTTCTCACTAGAAAAAAATCATAATACTTGGTAAGGTATAAGGCAGCAGGAAGAGAGGAAAACTGAATTACAGATGAATAGATTCAGTCCAGGAAGCCATGGCGCTGAGCCTGCAAGACCTCAGTAGGGCTGTTGATGATAGAGTGTCTTGGATGTCTCTCATTTATAGGGTGGCCATAAGTTAAAGTTGACTTGATTGCAATTTGCAACAACAAACAAGACTATTAAAAGTCCCTCTCTCAACAGTCATTAAATGAAAATATTTTTTCCAGCAATGGAAGGATAACAGGGAGGAGGCAGTCAAGTCTCTAGAAGTTCCACAGTCTAGAAGTAGCCCCTGTAAAGTGCTTGCAGTCCCATGCAGTGAATTGCTAAAGTGGCCATCCTTCTGGATTCAGCTTCCTTTCTGTAATCTCTGAAAATTTCCATACAGCTGATAGATGCTTCTCACCTGAAGTGCACATGCTGAACACCACACATGCATTATGTACAGTATGTAACTTCATATACTTTAGCAGCTGAGATATATTTTCAGCTGTTGATAACCTGTTTTACAGCAGAGTGTGTTATAGACTGGGGGTCAGGGAGGCTTTTGACAAGAATAAATATTTATCTGGCTTTTACATAAGTGGAAGACTAGCTGTTGTAGAGTACCTGAATCTAGCATCCAACAGAGTAGGCTACTTCAGCAGTGTATAATGTCATTGTAGTTTGTTAAAAATGGACTCCTTGGAAGGTTTATAATTCATTAGTCAAGAAAATAGATCCAGAAGAAGATAGCTCCCACTTTCAATTCAGCAAAGACAATCTGTACAGTAGCAGTTTCTGCAGCATTGCTTACTGAGTCCTCAGATTTTAAAGAACCAAAAACTCCTTTATGCTGGAATATAAACAGACTATACCTCAAAGTGAGAGCCAGTATGGTATAGTAATTTAAGTGTTGGACTAGAACACTGGGATACCAGGGTTCAAATCCCCAGTCAGTCTTGGAAACTTACTGAATGATCTTGGACAAGTCACATTCTCTCAGCCTCATAGGAAGGCAAGGGCAAACCCCCATTGAACAAATATTGCCAAGAAACCCCCATGATAGATTCACCGTGGGGTTGCCATAAGTCAGAAATGGCTTGAAGGCATACAGCTACAGTGCCCCAAAGTATCACCCTGTCTTCAACAACTGCATGCACAGATAAACTCATTAACAGCTATATATTCATCTGTAGATAAAGGATATTGTCAGTACAAAGAATAAAAAAAAGCACCAAGAGTTACATCTCTTTACAGCATCATAAGTTACACTTACATGTTAACATATAGTGTTCTTTGGAAATCAGAACAGTTGAAAGCCTTGTTTCTCAAACCAAATGTGATGAGGAAAAGGACCTCAGGATTATGGTAATTACTGATTTATTTATTTTTAATATAAGGAATTGTGAAATAATATGGCTTGAAGTGGTATCTAAGAGGAGTGCTTAATTACAAAGGACTCCCAGAAGCATCATAAAATAATAATAATTCTTAGTGGGGTGGAGCAGGATGTGCCATTGATAGCTGTTCTGGAAAGAGAGAAATGATTATTGTGATGGCCGCCACCAAAAGAAATATGGTTGTGCAGTAAGGCTGTTAAAAAGATCAGAGACGCCACAAGATCAACTACTTTGTGATGTACAAAAGGAGCCTGCAAGCTTTTGCAAACATGTGTTTTGTGTCTGTCGCTAGCCAACCAACATTAGAAGTAATCTAGCTAAAACTCCCTTGGCTGTTGGAAGATTAAAGAGATAGCAAGGTTATCACATCATTGATAAAGGCTAAAAATGGGACTCTTTTGAGTCAGTAAAGGCAGGGAGTAACCTTAAATCGAGCAACTTGAATTTTATTTCTTCTGGCTACCTTTATTTGACTAAGATTATAAAACAGGGGGATAACTGTGCCAGGTAGGGGGCATTTTTTGCCCCCACAACCCCTTGGTGGGCTGCAGTAGAGTATTCAGAATGATCAGATGTATTGCCATGTCACTTAGCAGTTTCTGTTTTCTAGCCAACAAATGGACTATTTTTAGATTATTTTGGGATTGGGTGTATGTTTTGTGGAGATCTTCAATCATTTAGACATGATTTAAATCCACATTTTTAAAATCTTTGGGGTCTAGCAGCTGAGAGAGGAGGAGCAAAAAAAGGATTGGGAAGCCCTGCTTTTGCTACCCCTGTTCTAAGATGCATATGTTTTTTCAACTTGTAGCTAAACTCTGTTGATGTGACAGACAGCCATCCTTGTGGCAAGGCCTAGCTTGGGAACATCTTGGCCTGTAGCACACAAATACTGTACTCTTGTAGGTCTTTTTTTAAAAAATGTAGACAGTGTTGCCTTGGAGCAGTTCACAAAGTACCTTTCCATGAAACTGTTACAATTCTGTGGATTTCTCCACCACTTCTTCCACCACCACCCACTGCCACTATATCAGATGGCCCAGTTTGTGACTCAAATACCTGTACATAAAGCACTACAGTCTCAATGGCAGCATGAGGTCTCAAATAATCGAATCCCATTGTGGGTACATTTCTAGCAGTCGCCCTGCCCTGACATAATAGTTAGGACAGCTGTGCTTTGCCAATGGATATAGGACAGGCCCTAACATCCTTGTTATGACATCCTGTGAGCTTGTGTGTCTATCAGACGTACAGAGAATGGCACAACTGTGTGTCAGCTTCCCTTCATATAAAAAAGGCTTACCTGGCTGTGGAAGATTAAGATTCAACTGCCATTTGGCATCCTATCTTTATATATTATTGTACTGCTGTCCTTTTCAGTAGCACAGTTTATACTGGTGAAAGAAACATGGGACTTTCAAAAACAGCTTAATTTTTTTACCAAGTTGTTACAAGATCTGAGAAGGGAACCCAAGAAAGGTCAATACAGTGAAGTCTGCTTGTCTTCACATATGTTAAGTTTGCTTTGGCTGTATTACAGAATGATATAGGAGCACTTTAGCAATTTTGATGTATCAGGCTTGTACACAATACTTTCTTATCTCCCACACTTTATTCTTTACCGTTCCTCATTCTCCAAAGAATTTAAGGGAGGGCAGATGGAAATATGTTTTTATGTTCACTGTGTAATTGATAAGGATGTTGGGTAAAAAGTAATGTACTGAAAATCACCTGGTAATTACTTTTTTGCATCATGAGCCAGAGATTTGTACTTGGGCTCCTCTAGAACCCCTCCAGAGCACAGTGCTCTCATTTCCTACACTGGTTTTGCGGCATAGCCATGCATCTTCCATCTCTTGCTCAGTGATTGCCCTGCATATATCTATAACCTTCAGAGTACAGAAATGTGACTTCAGAACCAGTCTAGCAGTCATTTGGTATCTTCCAGCTGTACAGTATTGCAAAGCATATTGAAATGGGTAAAATGTAGCTGTCATTTGTCTTTCAGTTTCCTCTGTAACATAAAAAAGGGATAGTATTCTAATAAATGAATGTAATGACAATAAGATTTGTCTTTTGATGTATTTCTTTGTTCAGACTAATAACTTGTTTAAGAACTGTATTTTAGGCTTAGGACTTTATCACACTTTCTTCTACTAAAATAGCATTGTTTGTAAAAACATTAGGTAAATGGGACTGCTCTCTTCCTTGTTGCACCTTTGAAATCCTTCCGACATTGCAACCTTCATTTGCACTAACAGCTTATCACACACAGCATTTGAGACTAACTACCCAGTAAAGCCTCTTTTCCTCATTTGGCACACACAGAGATAGACACAGAGATGCCCCCTCATAGAAATATAAATGAAAACAGATTGTTTTTATAAAGTTTTTTTTCTCTTGGGGGAGACTTTCTGATTTAGATACTTTATTAATCACTGGCAGATGAAAGCCAGCAGCTAAAGTGATTAATCTGCCAGTGATTAATCAAGTCTGAAGCTCTAGCAACAAGAACAGCAGAAAATAAACGTTTTTTAAAACTACAACAAAGACTCTTTTCCACTTGCATTTCCAAGTGTGTGTGAATATTATGAGAGTGAGACTCCAGTATGGAGCTACTAGGCAGCAAAAGGAGGCAGAGGGCCGTGGGAATTTTTTTTTCTTCCTGGTCTCTATGACAATCCCCAATTGGGGGCAGTCATTTGCCAATGTTGGTTGTTGTTTTTTTCCCTATAGAGAAAAAAGTGTTTAAAAGTTTCTCAGTTATTTTGCCAATTGGAAAGAAATCAAATAGAAATGTCCACACTTACTCCTTCTCCCCTGATTACTGAGGCACTTAAGCTATTCCAAAAGCATGGCTACTGCCCCCCCCCCCAATCAGCATTAAATTTTGGAATTGAACTATCCTTGCAGAACAGTAGCAGGACATGGATTTTCTGCATCAGTGAAAAGAAATGCTTTCAAAACAGTCTTCCACAGGAAAACAACAGAAAAGGAGCAATGTTATGTGATCAGCCCCACCCAAGGGCACTATTCTCTTGCTCTAGTTGCAATTTACCTGCCTCATATAATAAAGCCCTTAGGGCCTCGGCAGACGGCTAATTGGGCCGTCCTCGAGACAAGGAAGAGGAGGGGCAGCCGCACGATCGGCGCCCCTTCCTCCTCCCAAGGTTGCCCTTGGAGCAGCTGGCCCTCCGCACGGCCGGCACTCCGGGGGCAACCTCCCGCCGCAGCGTCCGCACACGCTGCGGCAGATAAGTCAGTGAAAGTGCGCCCTACGCTTTTGGGGCGCACTTTCACTGACTTCTGAAAGGAGCACTGATTTTGCGCTCCTTTCAGAGGCGCCGACGGTGCACTGCGGTGCGGATGCCTCAGTCCTGCGGCGCACCGTCCCGCAGCGTCCTGGAAGCTCTCATCTGCTTCCCCCCTTAGTATAGATTTGAGCCATGATAGAATGAGGATTTGTGCATCCTTACTATGTTCTAGATCAGGGGTAGGCAAACTTTCCCCTTTAAGAGCCGAAGGACTTCAGCTCCCAGAATCCCAGGAGCTATTGGCCAACATGAGACTATTGGCCAACATGGCTGAGGCTTCTGGGATCTGAAGTCCCTCAGCCCTTAAAGGGGAAAGGTTGCCTACCCCTGTTCTAGATAGTCTGAGATAGTCTTCAGTCCTATGGTAAATGGGATTTGGGTGGGCCTGAACACTGGAACAAAAATGATCTGTCTGATTTTATTTATTATATATAAATATATTATTCCTGTTTATTAATCAAATATTATATTAGACAGTCCTTACTTTTCATCATGCACATTTCAAGCAAAATATTAGCACCATGTCTTATTGATGTAACCAAGAAGCAATGACTATTTTCCTTGAAAGGAGAAGAGGGAAGTGCATTCTTTGACAATGTGATCCTTCACATGCCCAGATATAAACTGAAGGTAGATATCTGTCCTTACCATTCTAAGGAGAAAAGGGGTATTAATCCTTACTGCCCCACACACTCCTTCTCTTCTCTGTCACCATTGTTCCAACACTCTTCTTCCTCCCTGAATCTAAAACAGAGTCAAGAATGAAGAAAACCATAGAACTACAGAGTTGGGAGATACCCCAAGGGTTGTTTCATCCAGTCCACTGCCAAACTTGAAGTAATGGACTGGTGAGAGATAAAGGTAGAAAGTGAGGACTTTAGCACTAGTCTTCTATACACTCCTTTTACTGAACTAAGAACTCACCCTCTATATGTGAGCAAGGTAGACCTATTTCCATTCAGCCATCAAATGGGGGTTGCAGGTTGCCAAAAATAGTGCAAATTGAGTCCACTTTTAGGGTTAGGGTTAGGGAATCATGGGAACTGTTTTTTATTGTGGCACCAGAGCTCTCTGACAGAGAAGGCACAATGTCTCAGAAAAAAAAACAATTCTCATGACTCCCTAGCACTAACCCTAACCCTTAAAGTGGACTCAATTTGCACTATTTCTGGCAGTCTGCAACCCCCCTGAGTCAACAGTCAAAGCTCTTTTCTCTTCATTATGTTTTACATGTCTGAAAGAATTACATGGAGCTATGTTGAATGCTTAATTATATATTAAAGATTTTTATTAGATTCTGAAGTAGTCTCTATAAATATTTTACTCAGTCGTCCCTATAAAGAACCAGATCTTGTTAGGGTTTTTTTGTCCTTGGTTTTGGCACAGAAGGGTAGTAATTTTCTCCCATCCCTGATTTCATGCTTCTTTATTTCAGGACTTCAGAGAGTCCGTCAGCTATCAGAAAATACGAGGTACTTCAGACGAAGATTGCACGAACTAGGTTTCATTATTTATGGCAACGAGGATTCCCCTGTTGTGCCTTTGCTGCTTTACATACCTGGTAAAATTGGGTAAGTGACTGGTTCCCCTGGGAAACTATGCAAAGTGTTTAGAATTTCACTAGTAGGAGGTTTAATTTCACAAATGCCTTTTTAAAAAAATGCATAGGAAAATATAGACCAATTCTGATCATTTTTCTGTCTTCTGTCCTACTCCGACTACTTGTCTGGTCTGGTATTTTCTTTCTTGACTGACTGCATCTCTCAGGCAGAGCTCTTACCAGCCACCAGTGCTTGGAATGTAACTTTTTAAAACAGTTTCTCCTGTTTGTAATTACAATGTTTAAAGAATAAAAAATTGCTATTCGTTACAGTGGTGAACCTAAGTAACTTGATATATTGGCCCCAATCCTGTTGTTGGTCCCAATTACATTAGACTCTTTAAATTAATGGAATTTCCCTATATGTTGACTCACTATTCCAAAACACACTATTAATTAAATAGAACTACTGTAGTTGCGAGTAACAAACAGGATTCATGCCAGAATTAGTTCTACTACCCACAACTTTTCCATTACTTACAGTTACTTTTTGGAGGAAAAAACTCTGTTAGGATAAAGAGTTTCATAAAACTTTAAAATAATATTTTGAAAGTAACTAGAAACCCTTACTTGTTACATTAATAAAATAAATTTGCTCTTCCTCATTATTTTATTTTGGAAATGTTGCTTTGTTACTCTACATCAGGGGTAGGCAACCTTTTTGAGCCGGGGGCCGGGTTGC
>CM034701.1:224112470-224123472 GCA_020142125.1 Phrynosoma platyrhinos | reverse complement strand
TCTGTTTGGGATTTGTGTGGATTAACCAGCAGATTTGCCCCAGTGTGACGACGTCCTCAGTGTTGCCCGTCTAGCACTCACCCTTATGATCTCACCCACTTTGGGCTTGGGCTAGTTAGGTGTCATGGTTTGAGTGTTGGACCAGGGTTTGATTCCCCACTTGGCCAAAGAAACTCATTAGGTGACCTTGGGTGAGTTGCACTCAGCCCCAGAAAACCCCATAATAAGTTTGCCAGAAGGTTGCCGTCAGTCAGAAACAACTTGAAGGCACACAACGACAGCAAAGCTAATGTCTAGGCAAATTCTGTTATCCCCATCACCGCCAAAATATTTGAAGGTGTATAGAGATACAGAATCAAAAATGTCTGGTTAATCTCTGAAGAAACTTCACAATCAAGGCTTAAAGATCCTTTCTCCAGATGCCACCCACCAGTGAGGAGAGAGGAACTGAACAAGAGCTGCAGAATTATTATCAAACCAAAATAGATGAAGACTGCCCATTTAAAAATGCAACACTTTTATGCTCAGTCATTGAGCCTGGTGTGTAAAATGCAGAGCTTTAAATGTCAAAACGAGCACTTTCAAGTGTTTCCGTAAACTGGAATAAAGCTTGTGGAGTTCTTTCAGAAGTGGCAAGAGGCAAGCTGTATGCTGTTCCAGAATTGGGCTGAATTCTAACAGATTACTGACTGCTCTTCAAACACAGCCTCACATGCAAAGTGATGCAAAAGCCAAAATGGGATGTTAATGGAGGCCAGGCTATTCCTGTCTAAGAAGCACATCAGCTGGGCACTTATTTGCATCTAGCTGAAAAAATAAAATGGTGACACTCATTCTTCAGTTGAAATGCAACCACAATGAAAACAAGGTAAACACAAACAGTCTCCTGAAACAGCTCACATAACACTGGTATCGTTTTATTTAGATTTAGCTTAATTTGGATCAGCTGGCCCTTGCCCTGTCCATTTCTGTTTCTAACTTTACCCAGGTTAGATGGAGAGGAGACAGCATTTCTTATTATGGATAACGCCACAACCATTCCTTCGATTAGTGCTTCTCATGAGGTTGGCAATAATAATAATAATAATAATAATAATAATAATAATAATAATAATAATAATAATAATTGTCATTTATTTATACCCCACCCCTCTGTTAACAATCGAGGTGGCTTACAGCAATTAAAAATTCCAACAAAAATACAGATTAAATGACACCCCAGAAACCCCACCCTCCCTGCCTTTAAAAATTATTAAACTACACATCCATTAAAATCATAGCATAAAATGTTTTTGGGTGTTTTTTTTCCCCCTAATATGCTGGATTTCTTCCCATTGACTAGAACTGTTACTTTCCTTTCCTGAAAACTCTCCAGACACCAGCAGCCAATTGTTTGTGGATCATCACTGGTCCAGAGACCACCACTTTGAGCACCATTGCCTTAGATGACAAAATTCAGTTTTTATGTAGCTGTGAAGTACATAGGTACGAATGAGAGAGTGCATACATGCTTCATATATATCAAGTAGGATCTGAAACAAACTCTTTAGACATGCTGAGTCTGAATACCAGAATAACCCATTCCCCTCTTTCTCCTTCCTGGGCCAGGGTGACCAGATGTCATCATCTCAAAGGAGGACAAGGCACAAGGACAAAAAGATTGAATCCTTTGGTGGCAGTGGTGGTATTTCCCCTGATACGCAATATTTGGAGGAAATGGATTATGGATTTTTTTTTAATGAATAGGTGTTTAAGGCAAGGTGTTCATATATTTACTTCCCCCCCCCCAACATAAATAAAAAAACTAAGTAATAAGAAGAATTACATAGGACTATTTACATTATTAGATCATTGCAATTCCTGATCTTGGTCTCCTTTCCTTCCTTTCATGGGAATGACAAGCTACCCTTGTCATAATAGATGCTCACATTCACATGACTAGAAAATATCAAAAACTGGGCTTTGAGGACATACAAACATGCCTGGGTCACTAGACCACCAAACACAAGACATACACATAAACACATTTTTTTTATTATTCTATTATTGAGATTGTATACATTCTTACTCAGAAAAGCTTCTCTGAATTCATCTGGGCTCCATTTGCACTACGCAGTTATAGTACTGCGATTACACTTTTGTGGTTGTGATTCCATCCTATGGAATCCTGGGATTTGCAGTTTTGTTGTTATAAATTGCTATCACACTGACTTCAGCTTATGGAGAGACTCTATGAAATCAGCCTATTATCATGTCTTCCAAACTCAGGGCTATGGCTTCCTTGACTAGGTCTATTCACCTGCATTGCAGTCTTCCTAGTTTCCTACTGCCTTCTACCTTACCAAGCATTATTGTCTTTTCCAGTGACTCATGTCTTCTCATGATATGGCCAAAGTAGGACAGTCTCGACTTATCCATTTTGGCTTCTAGGGAGAGTTCAGGCTTGATTTGTTCTAGGACCCGTTTGTTTGTCTTTTTGGCAGTCCATAGCATCTGTAGAACTCTTCTTCAGCATCATATTTCAAATGAGCTGATTCTGTTCCTATCAGCTTTCTTCTCTGTCCAGCTTTGACAACCATACATAAAAACTGGAAAGATGAGGGCAAGGAGAATGCTGATTTTGGTATTTGATTATTTATCTCTACACTTGAGAATTTTGTCTAGCTTCTTCATAGCTGCCCTTCCAAGACCTAATCTGATTTCTTGACTGCAGTCTTCATTCTGATTCATGACTGAGCCTAGGTATGGAAAACCTATAACTATTTCAATGTCTTTATCATCTACTTTAAAGTTCTATAAATTATCTATGGTCATTATTCCTTTTTTCTTAATGTTCAACTTTAAATCTGCCTTCGCACATTCTTCCTTGATTTGCTTCAATAGCCATTTCAAGTCCTTGTTGTTTGCTGATAAAGAGTAACCTACGTTGCTACGGGCCTGAACCCTACAGAGTTTCATTTGTTCATCTGTAAGGTGCAACAGGATGATCTCTTATGTAAATATATTTTTAAAAAAGGATTCCAGATAATCTTGATCTTAAAATATAATTCCAAAGAAAGCTGATCTAATGCCATGAGGGAGTTCTTGCTTTTTTCATTTTAGTCAAAATGGCTGCCTCAGCATTTGTGGGTGTGGTAGAGAAGAGGAGGTAGATAACGTGCAGGTTGAAAATTCCCAATCCACCTTTCCGCTATCAAGCCACACCATCTAGCATCTTTTAAAGCAGGGGTAGGCAACCTTTCCCCTTTAAGAGCCGAGGGACTTCAGCTCCCAGAATCCCAGGAGCTATTGGCCAACATGGGACTATTGGCCAATATGGCTGAGGCTTCTGGGAGCTGAAGTCCCTCGGCCCTTAAAGGGGAAAGGTTGCCTACCCCTGTTTTAAAGTCTGAAGTGGAATATATGTTTTTTTAATGGTTGGCCCAGGAGTGCAGCTATGGGAAAGGGAGCAAAATCCTGCCCCTATAAGAGTTCTGACCATGCAAATCAGAATTTCCTGCACTCCCCATCTTTCTAGCTTTGCAGGGAGTGAGACACTGAAAATCATTCACACTTAGAACCAGGGGCATCACACACAGGGTGTCACCGGTGCAGGGGGTAGGGCTTCTGGGAGTGGGGCCAAAAGGGTGCCGTCCACCTCACTGCTGTGCGTCACTCTACTTTTGAATAGAACAACACATGGCGGGGGTCTGGGAATGATTCCTTCCTGGCGCACATTCTTCTACTCATGAGTACAGCACCTAACGGCAGGGAGAGAGCATGTTCAGCCCCCTTCCCTACCATGCACCATGCCAAGGTGGGGGGTGCCACTCGGCTCCTGCTGTGCTGCCACATAATTCTCCTCATTATACTGTTCTCATGAAGAGAACAAGACAACACCAAGGTGGGGAGGTGTCAACCGGGTGTCACCCCCTCTTCTGGGCTGTCACCAGTTGTGATCCACACCAGTTATGATCCGCACCCCCTGCACCCCCTTAGCAATGCCACTACTTAGAATTCATATCTGCTGTATTTGCATTCTCTTCTTAACCTTGGCTGTCCTTTTTCTTTGGATCCCTAAACTGTATTCCTAAATGCTCAGCAGAAGATTTAGTTCAAAGACCTAGCTATGTTAGGGACGGAACTTATGCAGAAACTGGATTTAAAGTGAAAACAACCCACAAAAGCATAACCTGAACAGAAAGTAGAATTAACTCGCAAAAGCGGGTTGTTTTTCACATGACGTTGGCGTCAAGGAGAAATAACGCGACATTAATCCAAATGGAAAGTTGCCAAAACCTGCTTGGGAACTTCCAAGAGTAAAAAGGAGCAGGTTTTGGTGACTTTCCGTTCGGGTTAATGTCGCATTATTTCTCCTTTACACAAATACTTCCAAAAAAACCCACTTTTGTGGGGGGGGGGGGGGGGGGGGGGGGTCAGATTTTAAAATCCCATTTCTGCATGGGATTTAAGCAATTTGCCTCCGTGTGATAAGGTCCTCAGTCTGGAAAATCAGTTTGCAAAGGGATATTTTGGCACCTTTGAGAGTAACTGAAAGAAAGAAGCTAGGAGCATGAGCTTTCACAGACTCAGGTATTTGAAAGCTCATGCTACCCGGTTCTTTCTTAATCTCCAAAGTGCTACAAGATCCCTTTACATACTGAAGATTTAAGTTACTGCAATGCTAGAAATTTGGGGGATGAAGGAAAATTTCTTCAGAGGGGGGCAGAAATCCTACTGGTGGAGCAATGACCTTATTTTACTCCCCACTACACCCCTGAGTTGACCTTAGAAAACTCTACATCTTCAGAAGCAAATTATTCCATCTGTTACCCTATCCCCCTTTTGTTTCTTTGACCCACACAGTTCTGTGTAAAACACTTATGGAAAGCAGAACACTGGGCAATTATGCTTGCTTTCTTACATTTTTAAAAAATTATTTCACACATCTTGCTCCCCCCCCCCCTTCATGCCAAGGGCTTCAAATTGAGCCAGGCATGGGTGGTGATGGTGGTTTTATTATTATTTAGCAGATAGAATCTGGGCGTCCCATCCGCCAGGCTGAAATTTTCATACGGCTGGATAACGGACTGCCTATGAAAATGTTCCAGCTGGCTTCTTTAAGAGCAATAACATTCAAAACTCCTGAACAGTGAACCAGTGCTAATAATCTATTTCAAAAACCATTCAATCCCTCCATTTCATTATTCCTCACATTTGGTAAATCACATATATCCTTCGACTTAACAAGGACCTGTTCTTCTACAGTTTCCAGAACCAGTCTATTATTAAATAGTCACAGATTTTGGACAGCACAATGGTGGCGGTCAGACTTAAACTATAAATACTGCATAAAAAATAGTTGATCACAGGGAGAGAAGCTTTCTTTTATATTAAAACTTGATAAGTGTTATAAATGGTTTGGTACTTAGTGCCAGCTGGACTGTGAAGTTTGGGGTGGGTTTTTTTCACACGGATCCTTCTTTTTGGCAAGGAAACATCTCTTGAAGACTGTAAGAATAACCTTCTTCCATTTCTTAAAATATAGTCCTAAATAAATATCCATAGTGTATCCATAAAAATACATTAGCAATCAAATACTAGTTAAAGTAGAGATATTTCTGCTAAACTGGAACAGGAGATGAGCCTATTTCAAATGGCATTGACCAGCGAGAAGGAAAGAGCTGAAGGGCTTCTCAGCTGGTGAGATTCAGTGATATTTGCACATCTGAAAGACCCCCTGTGTCTTCAGCAAAAGAAGGAACCAGTATTCTCTTCTGAACTGGATAAGGAGTAGAGCTACGAAGTTTAGTCTGCAATCCTATATGTGTGTATCTGGAAATAAATCCCATTAAACATAGGGTTTGCTCAGAGTTTGGAAAAAAATATTTTTGGAATACAACTCCAAGACTCACCCTGCCAGATGGGATTTGGGGTACTGTAGCATGAGATGACAGGACTCTTTGGAAAAGGCAATAGTCCTTGGTCAAGGGGAAGGCAGAAGAAAAAGAGGAAGAGATGGATTGACCCGTTCAAGGGCTGCATCTACACAGCAGAATTCATGCAGTTTGACACTTCTTTAACTACCATGGCTCAGTGCTAAGGGATTCTGGGGTTTGTAGTTTTGTGAGACGTTTAGCCTCTTCTGTGAGAGAACTCTTATGCTACAACCAACTACAAACCCCAGGATTCCATAGGATAGCTCCATGGCATTTAAAGTGGTGTTAAATTGCTTTAATTCTGCAATGTAGCAGCAGCCAAGGAATCCAGAGCGTGAACTTCAGAGACCTGAGCAGAGCTGGTGATGATGGGGCTCATAGAGGTCTTTAGTCACCATAAATTGAAGCTGATCTGCCAACAATAAACAAATAACAAGGGCCAATAAAAACAACAAACAAAGTGCAATGAAGTAACTTAGCAAGCCCTGGGCTTACTTCTGAGGAAATATCCATAACTTTGCATTGTGAAGATTAATTGATTAAAATTACATCCAAGTGGGCAGCAGATGGTCCTGTTTAAAGTTGATGTTGATATATATTACTTATATGCCACTATTAAATGGTATCATCTAAGCAGT
Source organism: Phrynosoma platyrhinos (assembly GCA_020142125.1). Classification (NCBI taxonomy): domain Eukaryota; kingdom Metazoa; phylum Chordata; class Lepidosauria; order Squamata; family Phrynosomatidae; genus Phrynosoma; species Phrynosoma platyrhinos. The sequence goes on along the minus strand of CM034701.1, from coordinate 224,116,916 downwards.
TTATTGTGATCTACAAAATCACAACTAAAATGCACTTAAGAGTATAATAAATAGTTTATACGAAAGCATTTATATGAAAATATAATCAGATGGCATGACTCAAGCTGAGTTAATCCTGCCCAGTTTTTGTAAATCAGATGAAATTATTGAAGGTCTCACCAAATCTGATTGTTATCCGCAGCAACAATTCTCCTATTAGCACATCTTCCACTTCTTTCTTTTGTTGTGCTCTTTCAATGCTTTTCATAGAGTACTCTTCTCAAATGAATCCCTACAATTCAGCAAATGAAGCCCTAACTACTTCTAGTTGAGAACTAGAAGTTTAAACAGATTAAGATTGAGAGAGCTAAAATCCTCAGGCCTTTGACAGGAGAAAACCGGCCAGTGAAACGGATCTTGAGTCTGTGTGATGAACGAACCAGAAGTTATTTTTCTTTCCTCCGCCAGGAATGGGCAAAATATGACCTTTCGCTCTCTGTTGGACTGAAACTCCCAACATTCCTTACCACTGGTTATGCTGGCTAAGGGTGATAAGCATTGCAGTCTAACAACATCTAAGGGGTCACACTTTGCCCACCTCTTACCCTTTAGAGTTGGGATTCTCTCATTCTTATTCTCGTTCTCATTCAAGAGCTACATCTACCCTGCAGAATTAGTGCAGTTTTACGCTGCTTTTAACTGTCCTGGCTCACTGCGATGGAATTCTGGGATTTGTAGCTTAGTGAGCCTTCTCTGTCAGAAAGCTCTGGTGCTACAACAAACTACAAATCCCAGGATTCCATAGGATGGAGCCATGATGGTTAAAGCATAAGGAGAGAATTTGGCCCTCCAGATGCAGCTCCCATCAACTTTAGCCATCACAACCAAGGGTGAAGGATAATGGGAGCTGCATTCCATCACGGTCTGGAGCACTACAAATTCCCCATCCCTGGTCCATTAGTAGGAAAATTCTGTGCCAGACTTTGTCTTGCAGTTAACTTGGTTGATCACATTCATGAACACAGTGCTGTATTCTAATTAAATGAACAATAAATGCTATGCAATGCACCAGTTCCTCTTCATCCACCATCCCAGCCTGCCAACCCATTTTTCATATTCTCTAACGGCTGAACAGTTGTTTTAAAAGCAGGAGGCATGGTTTGTGGTGGGATGCAAACTTTGGGAAGTGGAAACTTGTTTTTCGAAATATGCTTCAATGACCTGGCTCAGCTTTGAAACTCCAAGTCCAGTTGCTTTATGAAAGTTTTATGACAGAGTGTTACATGGGTATCAAATAACAGTTATTCTTTAAGCTTCCGTCAGGAATAGTTGGACAAGACTGATCTGCCTCTAGTATGAGACGCCAAGTATCTTTTGACTTCTCTCCAGCTACACCAATTCAATACCAGCTGAGAATGGGGCTATCCGACTGCATTCAGCTGCTGCAAAACTATTTGAAGACAATCAATTCCATGTTATTCTCCAGCAACAGCTTAGAGAAGAAAGAACTGGAAAGACTTTTATACTCCACATGGTTTGATGCAGAAGTGGAAAGTATTTGTGGCCCTCCAGATGTTTCTGGACACCTAGCAGACCCCATGGTGAGGGATACTGGAAGATGCAGTTCCGCAACTGTTGTCTGATGAACAACAAGGGTATATATATATATATACTGTAGAAGTAATGCAGTTTGACACGACTTTAACTGCCATGGTGCCATCCTACAGAATTCTGGGATGTGTAGTTTTGTGAGCTATCAGCACTGTTTGCTGGGGAAGGCCAAAGGCCTTGTAAAATTACAAATCCCTGCATTCCATAGGATGGAGCTGTAGCACTTGAAGTGCTGTCAAATGGCATTATTTCTACAGCACAGAAGCACACCCAGTTGTCCACCCCAGTTTGAAATGGAGTAAAACATAGAGCTGCACAAGAGCACAGTTGTGGCCAGTGTTAGAGCAGAAGCTTCATATGTAGCACTGGGAGGGGCATCATGGCTCAGTGGTAGAGCGTGTGCAGGAAGTCCCAGGTTTAATCCATTATCAGTGCCATCTCCAGGTAGGGCTGGGCTTCCTGTCTGAATCCCTGCAGAGCCATTGACAATCATAGAGACAATGTTGAACTAAAGGAGACCATGTTGGGACACAGTATAAGGCTAGTCTTTACACATACTCCTCTTTTTCATGCCATGAATTCATGCATCAATAGAGCTGTGAGGTGAAAATGATTGTGCAGAAGAGAGAGTCTTGAGCAGATGGAGCTTGTGTGACAAGCAATAGTGTGACAAGAAATTCTCTCTTCTATGCAGGTATTAAGTACATAGGAGCCCTGTCCTGCTTTTCACCTGGCAGCCCTATACATTGTCTAGAGGGGGTTACTATCTGTCTCTCAAAGAACACTGGCTGTAGTTCAATATCCCACTTATGGATATGTAAGAGGGAGTTCTGCATCCATCAATGATCCATAGTTATGATCCTACATAATTGCAATCATGGCACTATTGCCATGATCATAACTGTCCCCCACCTACTTTACAAGCCATCAGCCACACCAAGAGAAGGAGGTCTGTTCTGCTTGCAATGGGGGCACTGAGGGATGATGTTTCTACCCCCCTCCCGCCACCAAGCAAGGCTGTGTAATTAAGACCTTGATCCTGGAGAATTACTAGAGTCGAAGTCTTCTATGGAATTTTTTATCCTATATTTACAGAGGTGGCTAGGGAATAGACTGATAGAGACAAAGCTTTCCAATGAACTGTAATTTTGGGGGGGATTCAAACATACAAAGATGCCCTAACATACACGTGCGCACATAAGAACTTAGGAGTAAAGTAGTTAGCTTGGATAGGAAACAAAAGGCTTTCTAATGGTGATAATTACCTGACGGTGGCTGCTCCAATGATGTATGAAGATAAATAGACTGAACCGTTATGAAAGGGAGAGGACAATGGATAGAGCCTGGACTCTAGTCAGAAATCACAGTGAAGCAGTGTCACCATGAAATATGCCTGGGATTTGGGGAGCATTTATACCCTTCAACCTAGCCTGAGGCGAAGAGTTGCTATTGTATATCAAAGGATTCCAATTGCTATGCTCTGAAGTAGACAATTTCCAAAAGGAGGAGATGGTATATTAATGTTATCTCATCTTCAGCCGGACACATCCTGGCTGGCACTCATAAATCTTCTAGGTGTGAATGTCCTGCTTTGCAGCTCCTAAGCCTGGCCTTTTTGATCTGCAAATGGTTGTAAATGCAGATGTAGCTCGGTTTGGAGTGCCTATGTGATGTGTACGCTTTGAGTTCATGGAGGTAAAGGCTCCTCCTAGCCCAGGGCTCTGACAGGTATCCAAAGGGGGCCTTGATATCAAACCAACCATCGTAACAGCTGTGACAATCAGAAGCAGGACTCTTGTCACACTTTTGTGTTGTGGCCTTGTTGACTGGTGGGGAGGGTAGAAACATCATTCACCTGTTTCCCAATCACTAGCAGAATTTACCTCCTTTTCTTGGAGTAGTTCATGACAGGTAAAGTAGGTTTGGGGAAGTTAGGTCAGGAGATGTGACTTATAAGTAGCCTATGTAGAATTCCAACCACTATGCTTTAAGTCTCTGCCCTGAAGTAATGCTTGTGCAGCTGAATCAGAGAAGAAGAAAACTTGTTAGATCAGCCTTCCTCAGTCTAGTGAGGAAGTCCTCAGATTTTTTGGATTTTTTGGATTTCAAGTCCTATCACCCCAGTCAGTATGGCTGGCCATGGTGGGTGAGGCAATGGAAGCTGTAGTCCAACCAGTAGAGGACTCACTAGGTTGAGGAAGTCTACTACATATGAACACTGGTCTGTTCTTTCCGTTTTTTCTTGTTTTGTGCCTTCAAGTCCTTTCTGACTTATGGTGACGCTAAGGCTGAGGTTTCCTTGGCAAGTTTCTTCAGAGAGGGGTTGCCATTGCCATCTTCTGAGGCTGAGAGAGTGTGACTAACACCTCCAAAATTCCAGCACTACTACCTGAGGTCTGGCAGCAGATACTGGATGAAACACCTCCTTAGTACACACAATTGACACCACCAAGCATCTGCTTTGATGTTATTTCAAGGAATGAGCTTTCTGGACTTCCAATAAGAGACACCTTGTATTAAGGGAGACCTAGCATCCCTAGGTCAAAACCAGCTGAAGACCTTTCTTTCACAATCCACTGCTTTTTGAAGTTGAACTGTTTTATCTCTATGATCCTTTGTATTTCTTCAATTTCCACAGACTATTTCTGTGCCGTTCTTATTAATTCTTTCTCCAGAGGGGTTGAAATGTTACAGAATAATGAAGAGAGCCTTATAACAGCTAAGACATCCATTTATTATGGCACACACTGTCATGGAACAGTGCCCATTATATCAGATACATAGATTGTTCTTGATTTTAATGTGTTTTTATTATCATAGAATCATAGAATCATAGAGTTGAAAGAGACCACAAGG
>CM034701.1:224097499-224112370 GCA_020142125.1 Phrynosoma platyrhinos | reverse complement strand
GAGGCCGGACCAAAGCAGAATAGAGTGGCACTATTACTTCTATTACATATTACTTATGGCCTCAATCCAAGTGCTATTCCCAACTAGAGTACACCCACTGAATTAATTGCTGAATGGCAAATCCACACACATCCTTTGACTCAATCAGTCTGTTTTAGTTGAGATAAGCTATTGAATTTGGGTTTATGGTTTTTATATGTTGCTCCCTGCCTTGAATTCTATTGAAAGGCAATGTGTGTGAGTATCTCTAAAATAATAATTCATGGCTGAAACTTGTGAAGGAAGTACATAGGCTGGAGGGAGCTCTTTGCAGTGGTCACTAACCAGTGGAATCATTAGGGGAGTGTGGGGTGTGTGGGGGCCACACCAGGTGACACCCAAAGAAGGGTGACACCACTACTTCTCAAACGTCTACCTTTTGGCAGAAACAGGCTGTGGCATTCATCTGCTTCCCTTTAAAATGCTTTAAGAGATGGTGGGAGTAGGGTGAAGCTCAGTGGAGGGAGAAAGGAGAGGCCCCAGGATTTTTTAAAATTAAAATATCAAAATTCATTTTAAAAAAAAAAAATGAATTTTTAATTTTTTTTAATTCTTTTAAATTTTTATTTAAAAACATCACATGTTAGCCAAATCTTCACTATGTACTGTATATGTAAATACATTTAGGTTGTGCGTATGATATTGTAATTTGATGGTACAATTTTAATTTTGCTAGTTGTTTATGTCACAACTATTAGCATGACATTCAGTGGCATATGAGAATTACGATTTATGAGTGGCATTCATGCAAAAAAGCATTGCTAAGGATTCTGTACAGTGTGAAATGGGAGGAGGTCAATTGGGGAGGTGACACCATGAGTTTCCACACTGAGTGACACCAATCCACTGTCACTAACTATGACCCTCCTGTACCTGAGAGCCATTGATTAAGCTAACATGTTTTAAGGTTTGGATGTACAAAAAATAAAGTATGGGTTCAACTACAGTTAGCAGAATGTGTACCATGTTGGAGGACTCGGTCCCAGGGAGTTTAAACTTCTTCTACACAGGTATTTGGTGCTGGGTTTTGTTACTATCTAAAATTGAGGTTCCCTGTCTGGGATCAATGAAGTTAGGTTTTTTAAAAATAGCTGTGTAGAAAAGTTTAAACTTTCCCTACCTATGTGTGGTACCTGGATTGGGGTCCACATACTTACTTGTGAATAAAAAGAATGATTTTCAGCTGCATACTACTCAATTAATATCGTTCTAAAACCATCCACTACCTGCTTAGCTATTCTATAGATGTCTATATACAAAGAACCATCTAAAGGTATGAAGTTCACAGGTAGACCTAGACCACTACTGTGCAACGACACCTTGCTAGAACTGACACTGGCATAGTCAGGAATCTCAGGTTTATATTCATTAACAAAACAACCTTTCTTCAGCTTGATTTCACCTAAGGCACTTTTCCCGACTCCTCCACACATAGACACTTCTTTTTTCCAAAGATTAGGGTGAAGATACAGAAAACACTTCACATCTGTGGAAGCAGAAGTCAAAGTTGCTGCTTTATTTCTTAATATTTTTTTCCCAATATCAAATCCACATGCTGCCTCATCATACAATGTTTTCTATGTAAGTTATCATATGCAAATATAAAAACAATGTAAATACAATCAGAGGGGGGGAAAGATTCATAGCAGCTCTTTTGCATAACTTCTGTAGTCTGAGCCTTCCAGTTTTAAAATCTGTGGGTTTAATTTTAGGGTGCTATGATAAATGTATCTGAGGAATAGGGATGACTATATTCTGAAAGGAACATTGGTATTGGACTACTAAAGTTTTCTGTAACATCTTAGTGAAAGAATAATAAAAGAAAGAATACGTGTATCTCCAGAATGATTTTCTATCAGCATATTTTTTAATATTTTGATAGTTTTAAACAATCCTTCTTCAAGAGATATTAGGATGGTTAACAACACACACACACACACACATTTAAAAATCATCATACAGATATAAAATGCAAAAAAAAGTTAAAATACAGTTATAAGACAACATTAAAAAGTGGTAAAAACACAATAGGACAGACCAACAAACTTCAAATGCCTGGAAAAACTAATATACGTTGAGCTGGTACCTACACACTGTAGGACTGATGCCATATACATATTTGTGAGGAGGATAATCTGCAACCTGGATGTTACAAAACAGAAGATTCCTTCCATACTCATCACATAACAAATAGAAGACTTCCCCTGCCTGGTACTTTCCAGACATTTCAGACTTCAAGTCCTATCATCTCTGACCCATGGAGAAGAGCAGTGGACACTGTAGTCAAAAACATACAGGGAAGATTAGAGAAGGCTGAAGTAGAAAGGACTCTGAGAACAATGCCTGCTGCAAACCTGAATCCAAGCCCATTGTTTTTCTACACTCCCAACAAGAGTACATGGTCCTTGGCATAAGAGCATTTGGTAACAAAGGGCACCCCTTTTCCACCAATGTTGACAAGCACGTCCTCAAGATATGGTTGCCCTTTGAAAGAGACAGATGCCAACAGTGTTTGTTTGGCCTCTTAATTAGTTTTGTACACACAGCAATGGCACTGCCTGCTGAGCCCTCCCGTGTATGAAGTCCTTTATGGGATTGTCTCCCAAACAGCTTCACCCGGCTGCGGTTCTTGTGTTTCCAAGGCAGGAAGGACCCTGCCTTTCCTTTCTTTGCAGGATCCACATCAGTTAACATCCAGTCAGGAGGTCTGCTCAGGATGAAAAGAATATTGGATTGTGCAAGTTTCATTTCTTTCAAGAGAGGGAAATGTCTTTCTTTTCAAACGGCCTCTACTTAGCTTTCATTTCCTGTGCACAGAGTAGCTTTGTCTTGAGTACGATAATTAAGTTGTTGACCTTCCGTAGGGGTCAAATGAAGCTTCCTCTAGGAGAAAGATAAAAACTGTCAAGAATGGATTTTTGGACTGCCCTGCAGATAGGTGATGTTGTTGCAATTTGGGGTGAATGCATTCTCTTACTAAAGCAATGAAAATCAACCAACTCACAAATACGGAAGTCAAACTGTGAATCATTCAGGATCAAAATCCCAGCTATTTATTTATTTATTTATTTATTTATTTATTTATTTATCTATTGTCTTCTCTCATTGTAATTTGATTAGGAAAACTGAAATGGGATGCTGGAAAACTAAGATTTGAATCAATCATTTGAATAATTGTTTGCCCCCAGGACATGAAATTCTTTGCAAAATACTGTCAAAACCCAAAGAGTTGGCCAAGAGACGTACAACAGTTTTAACCACACTGGGTTTTCGTTCTTCAATTTTATGATTCATACTCATATGTTTAAAATCACACTTACTTCATGCATACAAAACCCAGTGGTGCTTATGAAGAACATCTAGCCTTTTCTTTTTTAAGCAATTGTTTGGAATAGATTCACACAATAATATGTCTGTTGTTTGAACTCAGGGCCAGTATACACACACATTCCACTGTAGGCCTAACCATCAGTGGCAAAGTGAGCACAGGCAGCCATGGGTGAAGCAAACATGTTGCAACCGAACCTTGAATGCCAGAGTCAGCTCAACAAAATGGCCTTCCCACAGAAAGATGCCATCTGTATGGAATGATATAAGCATGTCAATTTGGCCAGCCTTTGCCTGTGACTACAAAGTCATCCATTGTCTTGCTGACCTTCCATCTTGCCAATTGTGCAACTCAAGACAGGCTTGAGGGTGAAGGGAGATGAGTTCCAAGATCAGATAAAGCTACCTCTGTGAGAGAACCAAGTCTTTGTGAGCACCAAGACCACTTTCCCCAGCTATGGAATAATAATAATAAAATTTATTTTTACCCCGCCCAATGGGAACCCAATCCGGGCGGCTTACAGATTAAAATACAAGAAATACATCAAAGAATAGATAACAGTAAATAAAAAGAAAATACAACCCTACCCCCTTAAAAAAGTATTAAATCAGTAATATATTAAAACAAATAGTTTAAACAATTCAATTAAAAAAACCCAATACAATAATTATAAAGCCTGCACACCAGTGTGTAAGGCCAGGGTGCTATCCCCAACCACATGATGCCACATATGTCCAGGACCAATATTTCCACAGATGTAGACTGGCCTAATATGGAGACATACAACTGAAAAAGAAGATATTAATATGTTATCCCAAGCTCTGGAATAATACACGTTTAGAATGTAGAAGGTTTTAAACTACCAGTGACCTTAATACATGTCGCAAGAATGTCCAACCATGCTGAGAAATTGGTAACCCACCAGCCTAGCCAACCAGCATCCAGTTTGGCTGGCAAGGAGAAGCCAAACAGGGAGCCCTAAAAATCACACAGACTCATGTGAAAACAGAGGTATTCAAGGAGGGAATGGATGCTGCTGCCACTCTACTTCCCCCAGCAGGAAACAGACCTAGAAGTAAGGCTACTAGGGCTTGCTTCTCTTGAATGAAATGACCTTTTGCTTGGAAAGGTGGAAACGCTAATGGTACAAAAGGAATTATCGTTTGGCAGTGGAACTTCTTTGATAGCTGCCCAGTCAAACCCTGGGTGGTCTTAAAATATAAGCCCTAAATCTTCATTGGCAAAAAGAAAAATGAGGAATCCATCATACTAGAGTTGTTCCACACCAGGAACTTGGTTCTGTGGTCAGTACAACTGACACCATGCTCCACATGACCTATCTTGTAAGTTACTGTGTGCTTCTGAGGAATTAACCACATGGGGTCTTCCAGAAATGGTTGTTATAACAATGGTACATTTCTCTGTTGTCTTCATGCAGCCCCGTAAGTTTCCATTTCCAAAAGAACCTGGTGATGCTAGCTTTTTTAAAAGACCCTGCAGTTATATATGTTTGCCTAAGGCTGGAACGCTATGAATCTCAGTGACCACTGAGTCCTTGTCAATGGATATACTAGGCCTTCTTTAAGTAAACCTGGGGCCTCGGCAGACGACTAATTGGGTCGTCTTGGAGGCTTGGAAGAGGAGGGGCAGCCGCACGTTCGGCGCCCCTTCCTCTCCCTGAGGTCGCCCTCGGAGTCGCCGGCCCTCCGCACGGCCGGCGCTCCGGGGAAGACCTCACGCCGCGGCAGCCGAACGCGCCGCGGCGGAAAAGACAGCGAAAGTGCGCCCGACGCTTTTAGTGCGCACTTTCGCTGTCTTGAGGAAGGAGCGCTGATTTAGCGCTCCTTCCAGGGTCGCCGCCGGTGCGCCGAGGTGCGGAGGCTGCGGCCCCGCGGCGCGCCGGCCCAGGGAGTCCTGGACGCCCTCGTCTGCTTCCCCCCCTGCTCAGGATGTCAGTGTAATGAAAGGGTAATATGGGCAGCAGTACATTTTTCCAGACAGCTTAAACCTGGCTGCAATTATTCCTTCAGAAATGTGGAAGCTTATCACATTCATTTTAAAACCTGATCTGGTTTAAATTTTAAAGTGGGTAGCATCCTGATATTATCAGAAGGATTTAGCCACTGAAATCACTGCCCAGATCCATCCCGGGTCCAACCCTATTCCCAGGGGCGCTCAGCGTGCCATTTTTCAAAGCCTGGAGTTTTCTGGCTTAAGAAAATGGCCACCAGAGCAGCCCTGGGAGTGGGGATGGACCAAGATGGACCCGGGCAGCGATTTCAGTGGCTAAATCCTTCTGATAATATCAGGATGCTACCCACTTTAAAAATTTAATCCAGATCAGGTGAGGCAGTTTTAAAATGAATGCAATAAGCTCCGTGGTTCAAAAACAACGGAGCTACAAATGATTGTGCATCATACTATTTGTGGAGTTCTCTGGGTTTTCTATCAGGCTTGGTCAAGCAGCCAAAGCAGTTCTGTTTCCAATAAAGCTTTAAAATATTTCTGAATGACCCTCCATGTGCTTTTCTATTACATGGCATTAAGCTTTAAGAATGCATCCAAGGAGAACAGCAAATAAAGACCTTTTCAGCATTCCACTGTTTTATATCCTCTCACTCTTAAACCCACAACTGAATTCAAAGAAGGAGAGGGGGGCTTTATATGTTACCAAATATTCTCCACTAGAGCCATCTACAATTCCATTGCAGCTCGCAAGGATATTTAAGCAATTCAAACTGGATGTTTTGGTACGTTATTGACAGCTTTGCCTAAAGTCAAAAGCCAGCATTAAAGACAGAATGGTCAAGGGACTGTGTGAAGAGGGTAGTTAAAAGATCTGGGGGGAAATGCTTGGTAAGAGAACGTTTGCTAATATTTCAGCTGTTGAAAATGTTTACCACCAGTACTGGCCAATGAACCAAAAAAGGCAACCATAGATACTAGGAGCAATGAGAGAACAGAGTTATGTGTGGTTTGCAGCCTACCTTGTGTCCTGCACTATCTCCTTACGTTCAGTAGAGGACACTACCAATGTTAAAGTTCTCTGTTCAGCTGCTAACCCAGCTGGTTTTTGCTGATGGAATGGGGAGGCATCATCCTATCGTGTCTCAGGCAGAAAAACATCTTGGGCTGGCTTGGGCTTGGGCTGGGGCTGGGGCTGGGGCTGGGGCTGGGGCTGGGGCTGGGGCTGGGGCTGGGGCTGGGGCTGGGGCTAGGGCTGTGGCAGGGGCAAGGGCAGGGGCAAGGGCATGGCATTTTCAGTGGTGATCCCAGATCCAGTTTTAGCATTAGGCATAGTGAGGCAGCCACTTGAGGAAGCAGATATTGAGTAGTGGGGATGCAATAGAGGCAACTCTAGGTGTAACTCCCCTGTATTGGAGAACAGAATTGCACTTGCCTCTTGGGATCCCTAAATTGTCTTGCTGCCTAGGAACAGTGAGGAGTGGTAGCCCATTTAAATTGTCAAAATTCAGCTGACAATCTGTTTGGCTTCTATATATGGACTAGAGAGAGGACACCATTGTCTTTCATCCCAGGTAGCAAAATGTGAGTTCCATAGCCTACTGGAGATGGGCATACTGAGAATTCTCTGAGATCACAGCTGCTGCCACACTGCAAAATTAATGCAGTTTAACACTGCCTTAACTGTCACAGCTCTGTCCTATGGAAACCTAGAGATTTGTAATGTGTTGGGGCGCCGGAGCTCTCTGACAGAGAAGGCTAAATATCTCACAAAACTACAAATCCTAGAATGCCATCACATTGAGCCATGACAGTTAAATTGGTGTCAGACTGCATTAATTCTGCAGTCTAGAGCATAGTGGTTTGAGTGTTAGACTATGACTTTAGAGAACAGGGTTAGATTCCCCACTCAGCCATGAAACCCAATCTTGGGCAAGTCACATGCTCTCAGCCTCAAGGGAAGGCAACAGCAAACCTCCTCTCAACAAATCATGCCAAGAAAAACCCCTTATAGGTTCACCTTAGGGCCATCATAAGTTAGAAGCAACTTGAAGGCACACAACAATGGATGCAGCCCCAGCCTGAGTCTATACTCTGAAGAGGTTCTGGGCAAAGTGAAGATGACAGCTCTGTTAAGGCAGTGTGGCTCTTACTGGTATGGAGACACTAGCAAATGAATATCCAGCCTTGACACCCTTTGGAGCCACCACTGGTCCCCAGTATTTGTGATGATGTCACAAACAAAATTGGAGTGGGAGGCAGATGAATAAGTGTACAAACTATAGCTCTCTTGCACATCTAACAAAGGATGTCATAGCACTTTATATGCTAACAAATTTGTTATGACATAGGTTTTTACTCAGCACACACTACCCCAGCTGGTAGATATATAGTCCTTGTCTGGCAATTTTTATTTCTTCCCTCCCCACCTTTTCTTCCCAAGACAGATCAAAATATCTGAGATTTAATGTCTGTTGTCCTGGGCTTTAATTTACCCACCTTATATTTTATGAGCATAGGTTAAACCTGTTTCTAGGCTATGCTACTTCAACAAAAAGGTAAAGGCTCATGTAATGGATTGCTACCCTGAAAGTGCTTAGTTAGTTACATTTAAAAAAAAAAAAGTAATTCATGACATTTCTTGTTCTAAGACAATAAGGCTCCAGTTATAACTGAAAATTTGTACAAAGTAATTCTTTCTCATTTTCTGGAAGCACCTACAATAGTTTAGACCCATTTAAAAAAGAAAAGCCCTAGCTAAATCTTACAAGCTGCTGGCCACCAATTCTCCTTCCATCTGTCTTGCCTCAACCCAACGACAAGTGAAAAGCACCAGGAGGCAGAACACAAAGCATTACTTGAAATGTGATAGTCCTCCTCTGCCACTGAGGACACACACACACCCCTACTGTAAGTATAGAAGTCACATGCTGCAAAAAGAAACTACAGTATTCCTCATTAAATTACGGTTATACAATAAAGTCATTACACCGTCATTATCAGTGAAAAGAACTGATTGCAACGCCAACTCTGCTCCACTATTGGTCAGTTTTCTAGGTATAGGAATATTGTGTCTGTGTTCCTAGTACAAACAGGTGGATTCTGTCACATGAACCCCTGTCTGCACCTTTATAAGGTCCAGTCTGAAATTTTACAGCCTCAGTGTGAGAAGCTAGGTCCAAGTCCCATCATTTCCTCCACATGTCCATTGGAAAACCCTTGCAACAGAGAAAGAGAGTCTCACTTACTGTATGTTTTTCATTCTGCGGGATCAATGCAACTATTAAGCTCTCTGATCTTTAGACCGAAAGAATTCCTCAAATTGTTAGACTTCAAACGCTCAAAGGAAAATATTTATAAAACAACACTAGAACTCTACACACTTCAAAACTTCCAAAACCACTTTCTTCATATCCTTTTAGCACCCATCCCCCATAACACTTTAATCATGTTCCTTCATTTTAACATTGGGGATCTCCACATTTCAAACATCTGGCATGCAAATGAAGCATTTGGAAAAGAATAAAGTCCCTATTTATTGGGTTGTGTTTTGTTTTTGTTTGTTTTTTGTAAAACCCTCTCAGCCCAAGCTTACTACTGCTATAAAAGAGTGCCTCCAACTCCCATCCCAACAAACGGGGCCAGAAGGATACCATGGTCCATGCATGGTATCAAGAACCACTGAGAGATCCAGCAGAACCAACAGGGACACATTCCCGCTGTTCAGTTCCTCGTGTTTAGTCATCCACCAAGGCTTAATCTGCACTGCAGTAATAATGCAATTTGATTTGACTACCTTGAGGAAGGATAAAGATCAAACACACATGTGGTGGCTCTCACCTACCCAAGAATAGTGGCCACATCCTTGGATTTCACAAATTGAAAGGTACATGTACACCTCAGTTAGCTAAGTGGATGCGTTCCTGGGCATAATTTTTTTAACAGAAGATTTGGCACAGAGGCAGAAATAACATGGAAAAAGTAAGGATAGGTTCCAACAAAACAAAACAAGAAAAACATTTGGTTGTGTTTCAACAGTCTTTTTATCCAAAACTAATGATATGTACATGTGAAATGAAACAACCAGGTCAAGTAAGTAAGTAAAGTTTGCATAAGTAAACAAAAACAGGCTGGACCTTCTAGAGATCATAAAAAGGCTTCATCCAAAAAGTATCCATCTTTTCTATGAGCATCTTCCACTTTTCTTATATTTTCCATTTCAATGGCCAGATTCACAGATCTATGCATCTTTCATCTGCTGGAGACCACTGCTGTTTACTTTGCCTGTTGTAGACAAACACACACAGCTACAGTAGGATTGGATACAGTAGAATCCTGCTCTTTCCCAGCTCAAGCTTTATTTTATTGTTTACTGCAGACACGCTGCTGCAATGCAGCAACAAAAGTCTGTGCTTTTACAGCTATCTTCCACCATCTTCCCAAGTTGCTCACAGTGAGCTGTGATGATCAGGATTCTCTTCTCATGGGCCTGTGTGTAAAAAGCAATAACAACACCTGACCACTCAACACAGCTCTGTTGTCTGGCTCTTTGCAATCTTTTTTGTGGATGGGAATGTATATTGATTGCTTCCAACCTGTGGGAAATTGTTCCATATTTGTTGGCAGATTTAGCTAGAACTAAAGTTGAATATGTCTCTGTGGATTATAGCAGTTCTATTGGTATCTCATCTGTTCCTGGTGATTTATTCTTCCCAATTGCTTTGACTGGAGCTTTCACTTCACTCCCCAAAATTTGGTATTCATCTTCTTACAATTCTTTCCCCCATGTACCATTCATCCTTTTGTTTCTTTTGTATAGCTCTTCTTTGTATTGCTTCCAATATCTTTTAATTTCATCTTGGTTGTGTATTGTGTTCCTCATTTGATTGCAGAGCATCCTCACACTTGGTTTAAATTTCCCTTTCATTTTACTGATATTTTGGAAGAGGTCTCTCATTCTTTCTTTTTTATTGTCAGCGTCTATTTCTGGGCATTGATTATTATAGTAGTTCTCTTTAACCTTACACACTAATAATTGAACAGTTGCATACAGGGTTCTGGTTCTGTTCCTATCTCCCTTTGATTTTGCTTCTCATCTTTCCTTTACTGCTTGAAGTGTTTTGTTTGCCATTCATTATTTCTTTTCTTTCTTTTTAGCCATAGATAGCATCTTTCTGCATTCCTCCTTGACTACATCCCTGACTTCTGACCATAGCTCTTCTGGTTGCCAGTCAATTAAGCTTAATAATGCAAATCTGTTTTTCACTTTACCTTTAAATTCTGCTGGGATGTTCTTCAGATTGTATTTCAACATGATGATTGGTTTTCATATTCTTTTTCTGCTTTATTCTAATTTTTGATATTAGTACTTCATGGTCTGTGGTGCAGTCTGTGCCTGATCACATTTTTTATCATGAGAACAGAGCTTCTTCATCTTCTTTTCCAATTATGTAGTCTATCTGATTTTTTCATATTGGCCATCTAGTAATATTCATGTCTATAGTCTCCTCTCCAGTTGTATAAAGAAGATGTGTGCGATGAATAGATTGTTGGCCTCGCAAAACTTCCAGTCCCTCTCATGCTTCATTTCTTGATCCTAGTCCAAATTTTCCTACAATTTTTGATTCTTCTCTGCTTCTTCATTCCAGTCACCTATGATTAACAAGAAATCATATTTGGGAATGTTGTCAATTTCTTCCTGAACTCTATCATAGAATCTTTCAGTTTTTCCTTCCTTTGCCTCTGTAGTTGGCAAATAGACTTGGATTATGGTGACGTTCATTGGTTTTCTACAAAGTCTTATTGACATTATTCTCTCTCACTCACACATGCTCTCTCTCTATTTCTCTCCCCTCATTCATGATCCCACCCCATTTCTTTTTGCCTTTTCATTTTTTGAGTAGTATACTGTGTAGCTATCTGACTCAAAATGTTTAATTCCTGTCCATTTTAACTCACTCACCTCTAGTTTTGCCATGTTAATACATTCTATTTCCTTCTTTACTTTGGGAGGAAGCAGACGAGAGCTTCCCAGATGCCCTGGGCCAGCGCGCCGCGGGGCCGCAGCCTCCGCACACTGGCGGCGTCCCTGGAAGGAGCGCTAAATCAGCGCTCCTTCCTCAAGACAGGGAAAGTGCACCCTAAAAGTGTCAGGCGCACTTTCTCTGTCTTTTCCGCCGCAGTGCGTCCGGTCGCTGCAGCGGGAGGTTGTCCCCGGAGCGCCAGCCATGCGGAGGGCCGGCGGCTCCGAGGACAACCTCAGGGAGAGGAAGGAGCACCGCGCATGTGGCTGCTCCTCCTCTTCCTGGCCTCGGAGACGGCTCAATTAGCCGTCTGCCGAGGCCCTATGTCTAGCTTCCTTTGACTTGTGCTTCTCACATTCCATGGTCCTATGAAATATATAGTACAGCTTTGGACATTCTTTTTGCTGTTTGACTTTTCTTATTATTAAGTTCTGTTGTTCCCTTTACCACATCCCTATTTGTAATTGTCCTCTGTTTGGCCCTTTTAGCTCTCTCTTTGAGTCCTATTCCTATTCCTTATTTAATATTGGATTGTCTCATCATAGACTTTTCTCAATGAGAGGTTCTCCCTCTGCACGCCATACTAACATGCATTAGTTGTGGTGTCACTGCTGTTGTCTCTGAAAGATCCTCCACCAGCCTTACCCACCACTACTGCTGCTGCCCAGTAGTTTGTCTCCTTATATGAACTTTGTTCTAGACTGAGAATAAATATGCTTTACTTCATTCCATTTTGATGAGTGAGAACATTTAGCCCCACTCTAGTGTGTCCCCCTCAAGTTCTCCTCCTTCCAATCCACCCTCACCCACTCAAGTCCTCCCCCCCCCACATCAATAAAATGTTGTGCTGGACTAAACAGAAATAGGTATTGCCAGAACACCCCCTTCCACAAATTCTGTCAGATGTTGTGCTGCACTAACTTAAAGAAATAAGCATTACCAGGACATTCCCCCCACCCTTGAAGTCACTCATCATATCTACAGCCTGACTTGGAGTCTGCAGTGCTCAGTCTCTCGGTAGATTCTGGGCCTCCTTTGCACTCTTCATTCACACCCTGGAGAGGGCTGGGCATCATTGTCGATGGTTTGGAACAGCTTCACACACAGTGGTAATGGCTCAGATCAGAAGCCTGTTTGGTCCAGTACTTTGTCTAGCAGCAGCAGCCAGCCAGCCATATAATAATAATTCATTTATTACAGCCATTAGGCCAGTATACAGCCAGCCATATGTTTCTGGAAGCTGAGAATGAAAGGGATAGTTCTCCACTGTTGCTTATCTCCAATGCTTAGTATAGTACATTGAACACAATGTATGCATGTTTAACTGTTTTGGCTGATTACATCTGGGTAACTGCATAGGTTAATCCCCATGGAATTTATCACACGGGGAAAATTGGAAGTATAAACAGTGATTAACCCATGATTAACCCACAATTGCACAAATGGTTTTCACATGCAAAGCGCTGTTATCCCATGCAGAATCTGTGATTAACCCACACTTGAGTGCCAATGCGTGGATGGTTTTCACACGATGTTGAGATGAAACGGGATTAAAGTGCCATTATCCCATAAAGAACCAGGCAAGAAACAACAGTAACTCATTCACAAAATTTTCCCATTAATTACTTTTTGCTATTTCTCGTCTGGTTATTCCCTGGTTATTCACATTATAATGGCACTTGCGCTAATGTCATTTTAAGCATGTTTTAATGTCAAATGTGTGATTTCCATGGGTTAATCATTGTTTAAACTCCCAATTTCCCCCATGTGATAAACTATGTTATTCTATCCTGTGTTATTCCTGCCTATAGTACTTGTCATATGTAGAGAGATCTTGTAGCACCTTTGAGACTAACTGAAAGAAAAAAGTTGGCAGCATGAGCTTTCGTAGACTTCAGTCTACAGATGCAAATGCATCTGAAGACGTAGACTGAAATCTACAAAAGCTCATGCTGCCAACCTCTTTCTTTCAGTTACTCTCAAAGGTGCTACAAGATCTCTCTACATACTGATTCCACAGACTAACATGGCTATATCTTTGAATTCTATTACTTATCATAGTCCCACTCATTTCAGTGGGTCTAATCTAATTTGGACTGAAACTGAGCATCTATCTGTCATTTCTACTTCTCTATACATACATCTATCTACTTAGTTTTAGCCCTCTTGTTTTGTTTAATCAATTTTAAAGGTACCTACATGACTGCATACTACAACACTTTGTAGCAACAAATCCAATGTGTTAATTTTGCTTCTGGTTTAATAAAATCAAGCAAAATAGAAAGAACAGAACTTGAGGGGCCATCATTCTCTAATGCACAGCAGTATATATTCATTTTTCTCAATTGCCTAGGGGCCATCAAAACCATATGACTATACAATCTTGAGGTTATACCCACACTTTACTGTTGATGAGGTTCCCACTGTCAGGGAAAGAGATGTAAAACAGAGACAAAGCTATTTTTAGTTTACCAGTGCTTTATGGATGCCAGAGCATGCATGTCTGATGAACAGTTCCATGTAATCTTCAATGGCACATATGCCTCACTTTATATGGACAGAATGATATCATCTTGATAATTGTGAGCAACACAGTAAAAACATCCACCTACTATGTTCTTCTCAAGAATCACATAAGAACAGTTCCTCCCAAAGGTCTATCTCTAATCCAGTATGTTGCTTCCCATAGTGGCTAATCAATCAGATGTCTTCAAATCCTAGAGTGAAATAGGACAGTGTGTTTAGCGTTGTTGTTTTTTGCAGAGGTAGTCTCGAGTAAAAGGTCTCTTTCTCACAGCACGTGATACTCCTCACCTAGATATCTTGCATTTGAGGAGGAGACCCTCAAATTCTGTCAGCTGCCACAATCCATCAGTGTACCCCATGACTCCATGACTTACTGGGAAGTCACTGAGGGTTTAACTTGCACCTTTTCCATCTCTGACTTTGCAGAGACTTTCCTTCCCCCTCACATGGGAGATAAGAATCCCATTCACAGATGTACACACACATCAAGAAAATTCACATGAAGAGAATGGAATAATGTAGTGCAAGTGAAGACATCTCATCCATTTCCCCTGTCTACTCTTGAAATGAGATGTATGTGGATGACATAAGGTTTTCTCAATGGGTATTTTTAGTGCAAGGTAACTGGGATGTGCATCTGTGGTCATGAAAGCTATCATACAATGTTGCTGCCAACCAATCTCAATTCCATTCCTTTACTAGCTTTATTACTCCCATAAAATAATTTGTTGATGATCTCATAGTGTGCTACTGTTGTTGTTTTTTTATGGACTGTGCACAGTCCCAGTTCCAGGATTATTCCATTTTCAAAGCCAGCAGACCAGAGGTGGATATATCACAGGTGTGTTCTGGGCAGAACCTAAGGACTCACAGCTCCCATCATCTTAGTTCTCATTCAGCACTAACAACAAATGCAAGCAGTAGCATGACAAAATGTCCATGTAGAGACTATTCTGAACCTATAATATATATATATATATATATATATAT
>CM034701.1:224044533-224067358 GCA_020142125.1 Phrynosoma platyrhinos | reverse complement strand
GACCAAACTGAGACTGTCGTACTTTGGACACATCATGAGAAGAGAGAATCTTTTGGGAAAAAACAATAATGCTGGGAAGAGAGGAAGGCCACATGCCAGATGGATAGACTCTATTAAGGAGGTCATGGGTATGAAGGGGTTGCAGGAATTAAGCAGAGCAGTGGAGGACAGAGGGTCTTGGAGATGTCTCATCCATAGGGTCACCATGAGTTGGGATCCACTCCAGGGCAGTTAACAAAATTTATGGCACTGTTTGAATGGTTTGGGGGAACCATTTTTTTCCAGATAATAAATAATTCTTTGTTTGTCTCTTGCCCTAAATATCTAGGCAGGGAGTTATTACCAGTCCTGCATTATTGATGAATTATTGCTTGGCAACATTTTTTGAAAGGGGAACGTTTGGATGATCGTCTATGGGGGGGATGCAGACAGCGAAAAGCACCATCTTGAAGCTAGAGAAGGGGAGACGCTGGGCGCCCCAACCCCTTCTCGGGGATGTCATCGGAGCATTCGCCATTGCACATGGCAAGCGCTCTGATGACATCCTTCTGGCTCAGTGTCCGGACACGCTGAGCTGGAAGGAGCACAGAAGAGGCACCCGGCGCCTCTTCCAGCACCCCTTTTGGCTCCTCTGAAAGGAGCAGTATTTTAGCGCTCCTTTTCAGAGGTGCCATAAGGATGCATCAGGGCCAAGGTGTGGGGCAGTCTCGGTCCCAGTCTGCAGCTTCTCAGGGCGGCCCATGGCTGCCCATCTGGGGACGCCCTAAGTTAGTTATTTTGCAACGTTGGATAATCTGACATACACAGTCAAAGGCTATGCATAAGTAAATCCCATTCTGTTCATGAGTGAACAGTGTACAAGTCAACAGTGTTCCTGCTATTACTCAAAATGAGTTTTAAAAAACTCAGGCAAGTATGACATTTGCTTTATTGGATAACTACCTAAAATGTCTAAGATTTGGACCTTAATTGAAAACATATTCATGTTTCAGAACAGATGGTAATTTGGATTATTAAGCTAGGTAGAGCTAAAAAGGTTAAAGCCAGCTTTTTGAATTGTACCTAGAAATAGGCCAGCATATAGTCAAGATTCATTAAAGTCACTAAAATGTATTTCAGCAAAGTAGAGCCTCATTGGCTGTGATGCTTGCTTGCTATGAGATCTCTATGAAGGTGTTGCTGCTGGTTAGAGATTATCTGTTCTGGATAAAATTATGTTGACTATCCCGATAAACTGTTTGCTTTGAATACATTAGTCCTTGTTCATTTGTTTTATTTTTTAAGTAAATTTGAACCGAAACCAGAACTTTCTTAATGACTAACAACATGAGTGAGACTTCATAAGAAAGTAGTTTTACAAATGGTTAAATCTCTGATTCAAGAAGTTCCTCCATTTTAAATACTTGGCAAGAATTCATTTAATTTAGGAGGTGCGAGCCTCCAGAATTAAACAAGTTGGTCCTGTTGTTATTCAGGGTCTCTACTGTTACAGCAGCTGGGGGCAATGACATTGTTCCTTCTTCTTAGCCAACTTATTTGCATAGTAAGGGACCATAAGGTTGAACCTTATGGTTCCTGCTTTCATATTTTACCTGGGAAAAAACATGAGAACATGGATCCACATGCTGCTGCAGAAGCATATGAACTCTTTTGGTACTCATGTGTGTTATATTACAGGGGAAGAAAAGGGGATGACATTATTTTCCAAGTAATGACAGCCATTGTATTTAGACAACTGCAAGCCATGTTCCAGCATTGCCTTCTTCCAGGGCTGGAAACACTGACTATACTCTTCTTTGTTAATACAAAACAGTTCATGTTTATGGCTAACCATCCCTGTTTACTTTTATATCTGGATAAACTTTTTTTTTCTTTACACAAAGTTGAATGGAGGTTTCATGTTTTAAATCTTCCTTGTCAAAACAGAGAATTCTTTCTTCTTTCACATCTTGTTCATGCATTGTGACATTTTAAAGGAGATGTTTACAGTTGTTTTCTGAATAAGCTCAGTGATAGAGACAGCTAATAGTTGTTGTTTGTAAGCCCTTCTCTTCTTTGGGCTCCTCCGGACTGCCCAATAGTTCAGGAAATGTTGAGGCATTCTTTTTCTGGATTTCACAACTTATAATAATTGTTTTGGCTACTGCATCCAGATATACCAGCATTTTTGGCCCAGGTTCATTAATATGTATTTTACTATTCCTGGTCATCATGTTTCTTTTCAACCATTCTTATCTCTCCCTTGAGGTGTGATGCAAGCATGGTTTCCAACTGTTCCCTTCATTAACTCAACACTTCCCCAGTGTGCTCTTCTGCCAGCTTCCACATTCCCTGTCTCTTTTTAAATAATTTGTGTGTTGTGTATGGTTATAATATTAAAGTGATATAATTTATACCACTTTCACAATATGTTTATTTAATTTGTATCCCACCCACCTGCATGAGACACAAGCTGGCTTGTAGAAAATTAAAACAAAAGTACAGCTAAAACATATTTATTACAGTTGTTTTTAAAAAAATAGACAATTTTATTTAAATCACTAAATTACAATTTTAAAAACACATTACAGTATAGTTTTTTAAAAAAGACAAAAGTATAAAACACCTCATTAAAAGACCCTTAAAACTCTAAAAAGAAATGGGGAGGAGCCTTCAATCTGGTAACCAGAATGTATTATTATTCCTGTCTGGCATATTATTTCTATTTTTCTTTTCTAATTTTTATGTAATTTGTAAGGGTGGGTGGTGCTTGTTTTTTAAAAAATGTTTTGTTTCAGTAGTAATAGGCCTTGTCTGCACAGGCCAGGATACTCCAAGGGCAGCCCAGAGTATCCTGACCCCACAGCTTTCCCCACCTTTCCCTGTTACCTGACCTTCCATTCCTGCACCACAGCATCTGTCTGCACAGGCATCCCACTGAGCTTCTTGGCTTGTCCGCATGGGTCACTCACTTCTGAATGAGGCACCCAACCTCTATCACATGGCTGGGTGCCTTGTTCTGGTCTCAGAGCAAGCGACCTGTGTTGGCGGCAGATGCACCAGGCACTTCAGCAGGAAAACCATGCAAACAGCTTTGGCACCACAGAAATGGAGGCCTCTGGATCATCCCGGAAGATCCGGAGTAACAGGTATGTTTTTAAAAACTGTTTTAAGGGTGTTATACCCTGGTTCTGGTGTAGAATGTGCTGGACATTGTCCGGACTGCTCACACCAGGACTTGGGTTTGGGATGTGCGTTGTCTGAACAGGACGATTCCAGAATGAGGTTGGAGGGAATGGGCCTTTTGGCCCATGCAGACAAAGCCATAGTGCTAAAAGAAAGATGGGGCAAAGAAAGAAGAAGAAAGGCATTCAGTCTGGAAACTGTAAATCAAGTGAAAGAAAAAAAGTCAGCAGATTTTTGTGCCAAAGGTTACACACACTGTATTTGCAACGTCATCAGTGGGACTTCCCAAAATACAGTAGGAGCAATTGGAACAATGGATCCAGATGTGTGACATTTACCCCAGTCTGCATATGAAACTCCTGGAAAGAAATTATTTCTGGTTAGTACTAGAAATTCATAAGAAAAACATGTGGACAGAAAGAACACTGTATGATATGGAGGGAGGGGATGTAAATTTTATTATTCTTTCCTAATTCTTTGGTTGGTCTAGGGCGTTGCCAACATACCTGGGGCCGGTCGCTGGTCCCCAGGTCTTCCGCCAGGCTGGGGGGGGGGGGAAATGGCGGCGTGCATGCAGCCCTAGCCGCCGTCGCGTGCATCGTGGCCGCCATTTTGTTTGCCAGAATGGCGGCTGCGACTCATTTGCACATACGCAGGAGTACTGCGCATGCGCAAACGAGTCGCGGCCGTCATTTTGGCAAACAAAATGGTGGCCATGACGTGTGCAGCAGCGTGGCGGTGGGAGTGCACGGCGTCGGCAGGGGTCGGCAGGCTAGGTGCGGCCCGCGGGCCATAAGTTGCCGATCCCTGGTCTAGGGGAGCTCTACGCTGCTTTCCCTTTGTTTCGCTCTCTTTTTTGCAGGGATGCTAAACTAAAATAGAAAAACAGTCAGATTGTAGCCATTTCGTTATGCCTAGCAGAAACATCCCTTACAGGTTTTTTGTAGATAGCATTGCTAGATTCCTTGTTAATGTTTCTCCAGCGCTTTTCTACCATGATTAATTTAATGCAAGAATGACCAGGCTGAAACGTCAAAACAAGAAAGTATTTTTGTACGAGTCATGTATCTTTGT
This sequence comes from Phrynosoma platyrhinos, assembly GCA_020142125.1. Lineage (NCBI taxonomy): Eukaryota > Metazoa > Chordata > Lepidosauria > Squamata > Phrynosomatidae > Phrynosoma > Phrynosoma platyrhinos. The sequence continues at coordinate 224,063,119 of CM034701.1, read as the reverse complement.
TGGGGTTGGAGTTGGTCTGTTTGTTTTTAAAAGCTCTCCCAATCCTGCCATGTGTGGGGGGCAGTTTAACCTTAAATAAACTAGGGCAGCAAATACCAGCAGAACTTTGACCTGGTTCAGGGAGGGGGCATCTGAAAATTGGAAAATCATGTTTGTGGTGTTGCCTGCAGCACCCATGGCTGACAGTCTGCTGCTGACTCGCTGAGAGGTCTGACACCATGGGCAGGAATTAAGCAATATTGCTGCCTTTCTAAAGGCAACATCTGGCAACCCTAATTTATCCTGGTACAAATAGTTACTAGAATATGAGGGGAGAGGGTTGTTCTGAAAAAATACAATATTTTTTTACTCATTCTTAGGTAATGCATTCAGCCACAAGTAGCAGGTGACTGTTCTTCTTGGCATTTTTTTAGAACCTAAGGCTGCATTTTAATTCCAGAGGAGTCATATGTATGGAGCCTATGTATACAAAATGTATGGTTTTTTAAAAATTAAATTCAGAAACATTGAGATGTGTTTGAAGACACAGAGACATTGAGATCATACTCTTTTAGGTTTGCAAAATCCTAGTAAACTGTGAAACACAGATTTTGTTGTTAGAGATTAAGGATGAAAAGTTTTTTAAAATCTTTTCTATTTTATTGAGTTATTTATTTGCTTTGCTAATATCTGCCTTGCTTTTTTAATGCAGCAGATAATTCCATCTTTGCTGTTGCAGGGTAGCCTCATCCCCATAAAGTCTAGGTTCATGGTACCCAACAGGCTGGCCTAGTTATTCTTGCACAAGAGGCAGAAAGTCCCATAAGCATCTCTCTCCCTCTATAACATGATTACAAAGAATAGAAAAGATACTGGGGAGGGAGGGTTTCCAGTATTATTCTGTTGCAGCAAAAACAACAGACTCTTGTCACACCTTAGAGACAAAGGGCCAGCCTGGAGGCAGAGATGGAGAGGGGCAGTCAGGACGCCCTTCTGGCACAGCGTTTTGACATGCTGTGCCAGAAAGGGCGCTGAAGAGCCGTGCGCCGGCTCTTAGGGAGGCTTTTTGCCCCTGAAAGGAGTGGCATTTTGCCGCTCTTTTTGGGGCGGCAAAAGGGAGGATCGGGGCCGTGATGTGGGGTTGCCACGGCCCCAATGCACCGCTTCCCGGGACGGCCCAGAGCTGCCCATCTGCAGCCCCTCTAAATAAGGCTGCATTTGCACTGCAGAAATAACGCAGTTTGACATCTCTTTAACTGCCATGGCTCAGTGTTACGGAGTTTTGGAATTTGAAGTTTTGTGAGATATTTAGCCTTCTCTGTCAGAGAGCTATGGTGGCACAAGAAATGATAAATCCCAGGATTCCATAACATTGAGTTAAAGCAGTGTCAAACTATTATTTCTGCAGTACAAATGCAACCTAAGTAACAATTTTGCTGACTTTATGCATGACACCTCAGATTAGCTGCCCCAGCTGCTGCCTCTCTCTATGTATAGGGCTGGCCCTTCCCCCCACCCCCTGCCAGTACATACATACATTGTTCATTTAATATAAATTGAACTTTAAATCCATTTCAGATTGCTCATTCTCAAGTTTTTCAAAGCTACCGTATTTTCCGGCGTATAAGACGACTGGGCGTATAAGACGACCCCCCCCCACTTTTCCAGTTAAAATATAGAGTTTGGGAAGAGTATGACTTCCAAGACTGTTGTTGTTGTTGCTGTGCACCTTCAAGTTATTTCCAACTGATGATGACACTAAGGCAAACCCATCATGAACCTCCTTATACCCGGCGTATAAGATGACCCCCCCACTTTAACCTCAGATTTTGCAGGTTAAAAAGTAGTCTTATACGACAGAAAATAAGGTATCTGTTTCATTCCTTCTCAAACAAGAATAGAAATGAAAAGAACTGGCTCAGTTGTGTAGATGCTCAGTTCTTGGCATTGAAAGGTCTTCTTCACCAGTGAGCCCTGGTAGTGCAGTGGTTAAATGCCAGTACTTCAGCCATTCAAAGCCACAAGGTTGTGAGTTCAGCCCCAGGCAGGGCTCCAGGGTCCACTCGGCCTGGTATCCTTCTGAGGTCACTAAGGGGCTTTGCAGAGCTGCCCCTGGGAGCGGCGGATTGGGGCCGCGGCAACTGCACGTCGTGGCCCCAATCCTCCCTTTTGCCGCTCCCAAAAGAGTGGCAAAATGCCACTCCTTTTAGGGGCGGCAAAGGGCCACCCTTTCAGCCATGGCGGCAGCTTTTTTGCACTCTTTTGGTGCAGTGTGTGCGCACGCTGTGCCAAAAGGGCATCCTTACGCCATGCGAACGGGCGCATAGCGTCAGAACGGGGCTAGGGTGGAGTCAGGGTGGCCGTTGTGCGGCTGCCCTGCTGCAACTCTACCCCCAGGCCGGCCCTTTAGGCCGGTCTGCAAAGCCAATGATTACCCAGCTTGTTGGGGGCAATTAACTTACACTTTGTAAACTGCTTAGGCCAGGGGCAGGCAACCTTTCTGAGACCTGGGCCGGTCTCCCGTAGCCCAGGTTTCGGCTGGGCCGAGGGGGGGGGGATGGCAGCGCGCTGATCCTGTGATAAAACTAAAGCAAATTGGAGTTCAAAAGTTACTTTACGAAAGATTTAGTCCTCTTGGTTCATCCCCAGAAGCAGGAAGGTGGGAGTTCTATCACCACCTGAGGAGGTGAAACTGCTGTGGTGTGTCCCTTTTGCCCTGAAACCTTCCATCCCTACCCACCTATCTTGGTATGATAGTGAGACGAGAGGGGAGCTCTGTGAAGAGTAACCCTTGTCCCACATGCAGCATGCCCCAAACTCTCAGCAGAGTCAGGCAGGGCTATGAGGCACTGTGTGGGATGCCCTGGAAAGTCACCTGCATAGGCTGCTGCAACAGACACAGCCTCCCATGGCACCTCTGTCATAAGGTTTGACAGCAAGGAGGGACACCTTCAGAACCATACATTTGTAGCCTGTCTAATTTCAGAGAGCTATGGGTTCACAAGGCTTTTAGGGGTGGTGACAAGTGGGCCTTCCTGGTGAGAAGTACTTACAGGTTTTTGTCCCTTGTGTGTTGCTGCCTCAAGCTCACTCTGTCTAAAATGTGAGGAGCAGCCAAGAAGGGAGACAAATATGCATACCATAGAAAGAAAGAAGAGAATGCTATATAGGCATGGGGAAAGTAGGAGGAGGTGTAAAGAGAAACACGTGCAGACTGCTTATGAATATGTTTCTCTACATGGAGTAACATTCTTGCTGTCTACTCTTTGACTGCATCAACTCTCAAATGTCTTAAGCAGAGGTCCTTTCCTTAAGATCTTGTTATTGAAAATATCAGCGATTAACTGTCTATATAACCAGCTAGATTTTCTTAATAACTATCATAACTCAAACTCAAATAAATGAAAAGTGCAAATCCTCAGGAATCCCACGTATTGGTTGTCTGTCACTGGTTTCACTTTCCAGATTTTGGCTTTATGTTGAATATTAAAGGCAGCAAATATGTTTCCAGCTAAAGTTAAACTCATTCAGAAGTTGTGTCTCTTGCATCTCAAAAGTACATTATGATTACTATATCAGTGAACTTGACTTGCAGCTTGGGGCCTCTTAAAATCTAAGCACTTCTCTATGTCTACAAATAATAAAAATTATCTTCATACACCGTGCCCTTCCCATCCATGGGGGATTGGTTCTGGGGAGCCCTACAGAGGAGGAAAAAATGCCTCTGAAGTCCCATTATAGTCAATGGGCAGTGACATGTTCTCAGCTACGTTGGCTATTGACAATGATGGGGTGGGGTCATCTGCAGATACTCAGATCTGTGAATGGCTAGCCTGCCAATATGACAGGCTCACTGTACTTACTTAGTCCTGTGCTACTGAAAGAAGATGGGGAGGAAGGGGAGGAATAGTGTTAATTTTGGAATTAGATGCAGGCCCAGCAGACTGAAGGCTTGTTAACAGAGGGGGGAAGCAGACGGGAGCTTCCCGTGCGCCGCGGGACGGAGCGCCGCTGGACCGCGGCAGCCGCACCGCGGCGCACCGTCGGCGACCCTGGAAGGAGCGCTAAATCAGCGCTCCTTCCTCAAGACAGCGAAAGTGCGCACTAAAAGCGGCGGGCGCACTTTCGCTGTCTTTTCCGCCGCGGCGCATGTGGTCGCCGCGGCGTGAGGTCATCCCCAATGCGCCGGTCGTGCGGACGGCCGGCGCATCTGGGGGCGACCTCGGAGAGAGGAAGGGGCGCCGCTCGTGCGGCTGCCCCTCCTCTTCTCTGCCCAGAAGACGACTTTATTAGTCGTCTGCTTAGGGCCAGAGACAGCAAGCAACATTATATTGAATATTAAATACATACACTACCTTAAGGTAACTCTTGGATGGATTTCTAATGCAATATAGGGGGATAATGTGCCATTTAAGTGATGCATGAATGAAGCCTGATGTAGGCATAATACTGGCTTGCTGCGAATCCTGAGTTGTCAGTCAGTTGTCAGCATCAAAAATGTGCACTCTGTCCTATTCACTTTCTCTTCAGCGTAATTGTTCCCCTATGACTCTTCTCATTCTTTGCCATTATTTAATATTGCATCTATTCAAAAGTAACCACATTTAACATTGGCCATCTCTTTACATCAAATGAAACCTTTGTTCAGCATGATGTGAACACATCTGGCCCCCTAGGAGTGTGTGTTTCTCCCATGTGGCCAAGAGGAGAAGTTAAGAAGCTTTCACATCTGTTTTTCTTTAAACAGCTTGAGGTCACGTCTGATTTTGAATCTTCAGGGATTAAGGTTTTAACATTTACCTCTATGTAGTTTCAGGAATTCAGCTTCCAAAGCAGTGGTTTGAAGTTAACTTGTTTTGAAACTAACTATAGTTAGATTTAAACCACAATCCCCAGGGCTTCAGGTGCAACAAGCTGAGTTTAAGGACAAGAAGAAGCAGAGGTTTTTGAACTCCTAACAGCCATGCAGATGGAGGAGAATAAAGGAGAGCACAAATCCTGAAAGAGGAAAGTCTTATTCATGTTATGCTAAATTATGTTTTGACTCCAACAATCCCCCCATATCCTTTGTGCAGACAGTTTTGCCATATGGGGATAGAAGTTGAGTTCCAGTTTATTTCCTAGTTAAATAAAGGCCACTCTTGGCCAGAAAACAACCAGCCTTCCTCCAAAATACAACAAAATCATCCCCCATACTTTCTATAAGGTGTAGCAGAATTGCCCATCCCTAGTTTAAGCCATGCTTGTTTCCAGGACACAGAAAGGAATGATGTCACCTATACTTCCTTGAGTTCACTTTTATGTTTTCCATTAATATGTTGGATTGCATGCATTTATAGTTTGGAAAATAGTGTGTGTTTTAGCACATAGATAAGCAATTGTGACACTCCAGATGTTATCTTGTAACTAGTACATACCCTCATGAATGATCAACCAGGTGCTATATCCCTTTAAAAGTGTGGGGGGAGAGATTCATCCAACCCTAAAATGGGCACTTGAATGAACAAAAATACTTTTATTCCAAAGATCAAGCTGGTTTTAGGACATATAAGAATACAGTTGATCAGAGTTTTAAGTTGTATTATTTCAAGTATATCAGGTTTCCAAATAAATTGATAAGAGTACAGCCTTTATCAGGTTTTTCATTTGCTTTTGATTTTCTGGATATGGAATGATTATGATATGAAGCTAACATTGATAAAAGATAGTTGTGGTTTATTTTTGTTTTTACTCTAAGATAATACAATGTAAATCAAATTCAGTAATATGGATACGGAACAGAATCAGTTAACATTACTGTAGAGGAGTCAATCAGGGTTGTGTCCCTAATCCCTTTTTAATTTTTACAATAACATCATTAAAATGATACAATCTCCCTTTTTTGCCATAAAATAGAAAATGTAAGTTCATAAGATTTAATTTTACATTGGTCACTTTGGGACTAAATGAAAGAAATACTGGTGCTGCAAAGCTGTTAGTTTTACTCCAGCCTGGAATAAGCTAATTGTTAATTAAAAAAAAAAAAAGCTTATAGTGATAACCCACACATTGTATAGGACTGAAATCCAGTCTTTTTAGAGACTTTCCAAAATAAATAGGAGACATTCTTGGACCTTCTCCTGGTGCACCATCTGCCTTTCTTATGGCAGACTTAAGGTTGCACTCTAGTACTAACAGGTTGCATCTGCTGTCTATCAAGTATGGGTTGGGACTGAGCAGAAGGGGTAATGTCTGTCTTGGCAAACAGTGTTGGCTTGAACAGCGGAGGTTTGAAAGCTGGGCACAAGGCTGCCAACATTTGGCTGTGAAATATGATCTCTCCTTAGAGATTTTTTCTTCTGGATATCATTGCCTGCTGGTCAGAAACTGTCTTTGATCAGTACGCAGGAGAAGATAGAAAGGGGGTCTAAAATGACAGGAAAAGAACAGCACTGGTGATGCATGACTTTTACACACACACAGACAGACAGACAGAGCCTCTTTTTGGTCCTGATCCTTCCAGACACCCCCGATCCAAAAAAGAGGCGGAATTGCCTTTACAGGAGTACTTAAAATCTAGCAATTGGTGTTTTAAATAGATTTCAGGCTCATCCTGCATTGTTTCACAAGAAAAAGTACCTGTTTTAAAAAACTAGAAATGGATGGCAGCCAGTTCTAGATTTGTTGTTTTGTTTTGCTTTTTAAACATTTTGGTAGTCCATGAGCACCCATCCCAAGGGTCTCAGATGGAGAAAATTGGCAACCTGGAACTTCTATAGTAGCCCATACCACTCTAAAAGAATCATTCCAGGATTTTTTTTTCAAACATTAGCTCCAGATTTTCACTGAACTAGTTTCCAGCAATGTCTTCCACACATAGATAGAGGTATGGTGTATTTGGGTATATCACTGTCAAAACAGGCATGCATTTACACTGGTGGACAAGTTAAAGACTTCACACATTACATGCTGACTTGTCCTTTATGTCTGTACCACTTGTACATCATTATATGGTATCTTAGGGCCTTTACAGGCTGCCAGAAATAATGTAGCTTGAGGCTACTTTAACTGTCCTGGCTCAGTGCTAAGGAATCATGGGAACTGTAGTTTATTTAGCACCAGAGCTCGCTGACAGAGAAGGCTCAATGTCCCAGAAAAAAATACAATCCCCATGATTCCCTAGCACTGAGCCAGGACAGTTAAAGTGGCCTCAAGCTGCATTATTTCTGGCAGTCTGTAAAGGCCCTTAGTCCTCTCAGAGGATTACAGTAGAAAATTAAGTGTGTGATGGTCATCATCCCTTTGTTAGTCCCATAGTGACTTTGTTTGCTACTGGTTTGTCATAACTTTCCTAAAAGTTAACTTAGGGCCTCTGCAGACTGGCCCAAAGGGCCAGCCTGGAGGCATAGATGGGGAGGGGCAGCCACACACTGGCCACCCCAACCACAGCCCAATGATATCCTGACTCCGCACACCGTTAGGCACGGTGTCAGGACGTCCTTCCAGTGCAGCATTTTTATGCGCTGCACCAGAAGGGGCGCTAAAGAACCGTGCTCCGGCTCTTAGGCGCCCTTTTGTCTTTCAGGGTCAGCAAAAGGGAGGATCGAGGCCATGGTGCACAGTTGCCGCGGCCTCTATCTGCAGCTAGCAGGGGCAGCCCAGAGCCACCCATCTGCATAGCCCCTTACTGTATATATTCATGTATAAGTCCAGAAATTTTAGTCAAAAAATTGACTCCCAAAAACCGAGTTGACTTATCTACGGGTCAACGTATGTATTATACCAGGGGTAGGCAACCTAAGACCCGGGGGACGAATGCGCCCCCCCCCCGAGGCCTTTGGACTGGCCCTAGGCTGGTCCTGCAGCCGCCGCCCCCTGCCATGATGATATTGATTATTGTTGTTATTACTTGTTCTTGGAGTTTTATTGGAAAAATCTCCACAGGGGTTTTGCCATGGCTTTTCTGGGGCTGAGAGAGTGTGCGTGCATTTTTTTTATTTTTTTATTTTTTTTATTATTATTATTATTTATTTATTTATTTTAAATTTGGTGCTTCAGCCCTCCAATTGTCTGAGGGATAGCAACCCAGCCCCTGGCTCAAAAAGGTTGCCTACCCCTGTATTATACTTTAACTCTTATTTTAAAAAGAGTCATACCCTGGTGAAAATGAAGCGTATAATTTGTCCTGGAAGCACCAATCCTCTGTTTTCTTATCCATTCAGCCTTTAGCGTGAGCACAAACATTTATGCCTGCTGGAATTTTGTAAGTTCTTGGCATTTTTTCCTTTGCTTCATCCTTTAGATCAGGGGTAGGCAACCTGCGGCCCGGGGGCCGGATGCGGCCCCATGAGGCCTTTGAACTGGCCCCAAGCCAGTCCTGCCCCCCCGCCATGATGATATTGATTATTGTTGTTATTACTTGTTCTTGGGGTTTTCTTGGCAAAATCTCCACAGGAGTTTTGCCATCATGGCTTTTCTGGGGTTGAGAGAGTGTGCATGCATATTTTTAAATTTTATTTTATTTTATTTTTATTATTTTTATTATTTTATTATTTTGCTTCGGCCCGCCAATTGTCTGAGGGACAGCAACCCGGCCCCAAGCTCAAAAAGGTTGCCTACCCCTGCTTTAGATCCTTTGTTACATGCCCCTAAATTTTACCTTCGAATTATCCATGGGTCATATAATTTTGGCTCTAAAACTTGCCCTCAACTTATACATGAGGTCAACCTATAGTCAAGTATATATGGTACTCATTCCTGCCTAACCTTCTTTACCTTGCCAAGCAGTGCCCTCAGTGTTTTCTTGACGAATGTGACCAAGAGTTGCTAATGCTTGGCAGAATCCTTCTCCCTTTCACAGTAGCTCTGCAGTAGACTCAGAAGAACCGCTCAGCAGACTAAACAGTGACACAGGAAGGACTCCATGAAGGGTAGAACACCTTAAAGCATCTGCTCTAAATCATGTCAAAATGCCCTTCCCTCCTAGGAGAGAGTGAACTACTTTTTTGGAATGAGGGAACAAAGATCTGCCAGCCAATATAGGAATCTCATGACTAATACTAAAAAAAAATGTCTCTAGCACAAACATGCCCAACAATGCATTTGTTTTAGTAACTCCTTGACAAAAAAAGTCAGAAAATGACAGCTCAACTTTGATTTCAAGGATAAACATCTGAGAAAGGGCAGATGACTAATAACATTTCTTGGAAGTTTCTATTACCCTACTGAAAGTTGTGTACAGCACTAATGGGTAATTTTACATTTATCCATAATTACATGCAGACTATCTACTGGTAACATTTAAAACTTTTTTTTTGTGGGCTTTAGAGTTTTGTAAAATAGGGTATAAGTATTTATATTTTTTGTATTGTATTTTAAAACAAAGAACACTTTTGTTACTGTTTTTTATATACCAGGGGCCTCTTCCTCTTCTTATTCTTCCCCCATGAATATCCAGCTGCCATTTCTCAAAGGCTGACTACGGGCCTTTGCAGACTGCCAGAAATAGTGCAAATTAAGTCCACTTTAAGGGTTAGGGTTAGTGCTAGGAAATCATGGGAATTGTTTTTTTTTTTTTTTCTGAGACATTGAGCCTTCTCTGTCAGAGAGCTCTGGTGCCACAATAAAATACACTTCCCATGATTCCCTAACCCTAACCCCAACCCTTAAAGTCAGGGGTAGGCAACCTTTTTGAGCCGGGGGCCGGGTTGTTGTCTCTCAGACAATTGACGGGCCGAAGCACCAAAAATAAATAAATAAATAAATAAATAAAAATTAAAATTAAAAAAGAATTAAAAAATTTAAAAAATGCATGCACACTCTCTCAGCCCCAGAAAAGCCATGGCAAAACCCCTGTGAAGATTTTGCCAAGAAAACCCCAAGAACAAGTAATAACAACAGTAATCAATATCATCATGGGGGGGCGGCGGGGGGGGGGGCGGCGGCGGCAGGACTGGTTTGGGGCCGGTCCAAAGGCCTTGCTGGGCCGCATCCGGCCCCCGGGCCTTAGGTTGCCTACCCCTGCTTAAAGTGGACTCAATTTGCACTATTTCTAGCAGTCTGCAAAGGCCCTACATTTATACACATTTGGACACTTTTAAGAAAATAGCAACTTAGAATAGGTGAAGTTAGGGGAGGAATTTGTGGCCTTCCTGATGTTGCAGGGGTGCATCTCCCATCATCTGTCACATTTGGCTGTGGTGGCCAAGGTTAATGAAAATTGCAGCTCAGTAAGATCCACATTTGTCTCTGCAAATACAACAGTTGTATCTTGGAAATGGGAGCAGAAGTACTGTTGAAATGCATCTACTCGTTTGTATTGAGTCCCACCCTGCTCTACTGAAAGTTTCTTTGTTGTGATATCATGAACTGGCAGTTACTCTGTAACTCATTTTCATGGAAATCTAACTAATAATGATTTGTTCTTGGTTAGTCAAATACAGTGGACCCTTCATTTTGGCAGGATGACGATCCATGGATTTGGCCACACTTAGAATCACAACAGCTCATATTTTTCAATGGTGATATATGCATGCAGATGCGTTGGCATGGCCGCATGCCCCTCACTGCCATTGAATAATATGCCACGCAACCATCTGCCTTTTGTTGCCATTGCAGAGGACGGGGCTAAAACCAAACATGTGCAGATGGGAAGGATCCACTGTAATTCCAAAGGCATAAAATAAGTTCCATTGATTTGATGGGTCTACTTAAGTTGCAACTAAGAACTGGACTTAAGTCACGGGTGGGGAACAGATGCTGTTCAACAGGTTGTTCATCTACAGCTTCCTTGATCCCTCACCCTTTGTTATACTGGCTAAGGCTTGGAAAAGTTGCAATCGAGACACATCTGGGGGGCCTCAAGTTCTCTATCCTGATCTAAATTAAATTGTTAGTCCTAATTAGAGTAGACCCATTGAATTAATAGAGCTTATATATGGTTTGACATAAGTTTCAGTCAATTCAGCCGACTTGCTGTTGTTGAAACGTAACAATTGAATTTAGGTATACTATAAAGAAAGTGCAAAAGCAGGGTTGGAGTCGAACATTAAGAAAATACAGTGGGCCCTCTGGATTCGCGGCATTGGCACTCACAATTTTGATCATTTGCGAGGCCAAGGCTGCTTCTCTCCCCCCCCCCCCCTTACCGGCACCTTCCCCCGGCACTAGGGACTTTAATCAGAGCCTGGGGCACCGGGGCTTGTACTCGGCCCTGGCAGCCATCAGGACTCGCTTTGTTGCCAGCAGCGCTTGGAGCCCAGCGTGTGCACACCCCACCCCCTCTGCCACAGCCAATTGGTGTATCACGCGCCCATTGGCTGTGGCAGAAAGGGTGAAGCATGCACACGCCAGGCCCCAAGCACTGCTGGAAAAGCGAGTCTTGATGGCTTCCAGGGCCAATTACAAGCCCCAGCGACCCAGGCTCTGATTAAAGTCCTCAGTGCCGGGGGAAGGTGCCGGTAAGGGAGGGAGGGAATTTCACAAATAATAAAGTCCCATTGCCCAATGATGCCATTGGGGAAATGGGACTTGAATATTTGCGAAATTTTGGATTCATGGCGGGCCCCGGTACATATCCCCCACGAATCCAGGGGGACCACTGTAAAAATGATGGTAGATGATTTACACAGCTTTCAAATGGATGCCTTGGCTAGGTCATAAATCAAAATGGAGATTAGTCAAGAAATCAGAAGAAGACTAGGACTAAGAAAGGCAGCTATGAAGAACTAGAAAAGATCCTCAGGTGTAAAGGTACATCACTGAACAGCAAGGTCAGGATTGTTCATGGCATTGCCTTTTCAATTTCTTCATGTCACTGTAAAAACTGGGCAGGAGAGAAAGCTGACAGAAAGAGAATCAGCTCATTTGAAATCCGGTGCTGGAGCAGAGTTCTACAAATCCTAAAATCATTGCTAAAATGACAAATAAATTGGTCCAAGAGCAAATCAAGCCTGAACTCTTCCTAGAAGTCAGAATGACCAAGCTGAGGTGATTGTACTTTGGGCATGTCATGAGACAACATGACTCATTAGAAAAGATGATGATGCTTGGTAACATGGCCAGCAGTAGGAAAAGAGGAAGACTGCATTACAGGTGGAAAGGTTCAGTCAAGGAACCCACAGCCCTGAGTTTGCAAAAACTAAACAGAGCTGTTGGTAGCAAGGGATTCTGGAGTCTTTCACTCACAGGCTCACCTAATTATGAAGCCAGTTTGACAGCAATTAACAACAGCTTCTAGTAGTATTCATTGTTCTAATGGTCCTTGTTTTAAGCCCACTGGAATATTTTTAACCTAGTGTTTGAAGACCAAAGCCATGGGGCATTGCTCTTCTATAGGCTGTCTGCATGTGATACCGTCTACTACTTCCTAGCTATTGCCCTGTAGTCCCCTGCCATATTTCACCACAGTGCTGTGAGTACAAGGTATACTGTAAATCAGGGGTAGGCAACCTTTCCCCTTTAAGGGCTGAGGGACTTCAGCTCCCAGAAGCCTCAGCCATGTTGGCCAATAGTCCCATGTTGGCCAATAGCTCCTGGGATTCTGGGAGCTGAAGTCCTTCGGCCCTTAAAGGGGAAAGGTTGTCTACCTCTGCTGTAAATTCTTTCTGCCTACTACATGGCAAAAAAACAAACCAAAAAAAAAAAAAAACCCAGAATGGCGCCAGTAGATCTGTTTTGGTGACTGTGTGTAATAACAGGAAATTGAGCATCTGCACCAAGGTCAGCAGGTGTGCAGAATAGGAAATGCCTGGAGGGATGCAATTGAATAGTGGAGCTAACCTCCCTTGTAATTTAATTGAAGAACAGTGCTAGAGGAAGGTTAGGACAGTAAGAAGGTGCCATATTCATCTTGTGCCAGGTACCTGGGGCATCATCATCATCATCATCATTATTATTTGGAATAATTTACTGTTGCTTGTTCTTGCAGGTATTTTTTTAATGAAGTTTTTTTTTTAAAAAAAACTATTTTTTGAGATGTTCCCTTGTAGCACTGTTTTCTCAAGTTCAGGATATTCCTAGCAAATTTGGCTATCTTCTATGATAGGCTTACCATTTTCCACAGAGGTAGTCTGGAATTCAAACCATTTGATTGCTGTGAGGTGACAAAACAGCTCTGCAGATTAACCAATGTTCATTTTAATAGGTGCTTGGAAAGCCCTTACCTTTCATTCTCTAAATGTTTTCACTGAGGTAGACCTACTTATAACAATTTTTACTTGCTGTCTCCTTTTAAAGAGAAGGTTGTTTATCTTGAACAACCATAGCTCAAAATAGATTTACCAAGCTTCCAGAGATAAAGGAGATGGGGAAAGATCAGAGGCAAAATAGGGGTTTGTGTATGTTCCTTTAACAAAACAGAAATTTGGACAGTTGCAGTGTGTTTTGATACAATGCCTGGGCTAAAGTGGATAGGTTCATATAGGTAGGCAGTAAGGACTGCCTGACAGTCTTCCTGAAGTGCCAGCTTGCTAATTTGTTGCCTTGCACTAAGTATCTTGGAGAAGGGCAAGGGGGAAGATATGAGCTATATTGGCTTGTGGCAATGGGAAAGTCGTAGCCAGTGTCAGATACAGGCAGAATCTGACTTTATTTCTGCCATTCTCTGTCTTCTATCCTAGAACAATTTTGCCAAGAACCCCCTATTCTCCCCCCTGTTTTTCTGCTACTCTGGAACAGGCAACAAGGCTAGATATTGCATTCTCTCAGAAAGAATGATAGAAAGCCAGCAGTGTCAGCTTATGATTACCTATCTATGGAGTGCTGAAGCTACTGTGGGTTTTAGCACAGCCTTTAAAGGACATGTCCATGGTGCTAAACCTGGTGTCCAGAAAAGGTTCAGCACTTCCCATCACCAGCTGCCACTGAACACCAGTGTAATCTAAAGGCCAGTGTGAGATCCAGACATGAAACTCACGGTAATGTTTCCTGCCATCTGAACAAAGCTGGGAAACATACCACAGTTCTTTCTCTCAGTTCTTTGTTTCTTACTGTTAAAACTAGTAACTTTAATTATTAAGGGTGTATATTACAGCTTCCAGTAATCTTTTTATATGTTTCACCCAACAGCAGTGTGACGACATTCCCCACTAGCTTTCTCTGTGAAATTACCACACTGAAATATACAGCACCTACAAATATGTGAATGAACCTTCAGGCCACATGTCAGGCTAAGGAAGGAAAGCATTATTTCTCCAACCTTAATTTTTACATTTGTGTAGTTGCCTGAGACCAAAAGCATGGAGGCTGTTCCCTAAGAGATCCTGAACAGAAGACAATTGGACTTTCTAGTGTATAGCAGAAATGGTTTGCCACTCATGGTTTTTAAAGCCATTTGTTTTTAGGGCTTTGCCCTGAAATGTTTAAAAGCATTTTGAACTAAATGCACTTCAAATGCATATTCAAAACCACTTCCATAGCATTTTGGAGTGTCCCGTCTGTTTTTGCCCTTTGAACATTACATCTGCCTTCCTTCTTCCATCATGCCCAGCCTTTTCTCTCCGCCCTCCCTTTCACCATAACATCTGGGCTGAGAAACCTCGCTCACTATTCTATGACATTTCAGTTAGTAAAGATATGGCCCTGTTTTGCAGCTTTGCCTTCATTTGTTTTTAATAGGCATAAGCAGCTACTAGTGTCCTTGCCGATGTGGTGGGGAGTAAGCAGGGCACCCCTCCTGTTTTTCTTGGCCTTCATGCTTCTTTGTATGCCTCCTCCATGGACCTTGAAGCATGCTGTGACCCCATTTTTAACATAGCTGTAGCATCTGCAACTGTTAAAATAGCTCAGTAACAAGGATGGATTAAATTTCTCATTGTGAATGAAGATGTAGACTCTGGCGGTATTATGTGTAACTGATCTTAAGCTTTATTTGGACCAAATAGCTTCAAAAGATTCACTGCTTAGAATGGAAACAAAATAATGTAATGAGGCTATAGATTTTTTCCCCCTCACAGCAAGGCATTTCTTATTTTGTAGTTCCATTGAATAAGTCTTGATTAAACATTAAAACATATAAATATGAGATGAGGAAACTCCTTTTGCAGTGGGTAGATTTGTGGTATTATCTGTATCCAGCTATGGGTATCACTGTTTTACTGGTGGACCGAATATATAAGGTATAATTGCATAGCCCAGTTGAAATATAAATTAAATTAAATTACTCAGTTAAATAAAATATATCACCAAAGAGCTTTGAACTATGGCCAGAACATACCAAGCATTTTTAAAAAATGGTAACCACAGTGATATTTTTATAGGGAATGTACACCTCATGGGGATTCTTTAAAGGTGCTTCACGTTGTTGTTCCTTTTTCCTTTTCTGCAAAGTTATAGCTCCACTTTATTGTACATGATGTCCTATAAAGAAGATCTATGTCTGTGATACCTCTTTGAAAGAGGACCACTGCACTGTCCGTTTAAAGAGAATGCAGTCAAGCAGTAAATTTAGAGGGGCATCTCTTTTCACATTGACTGTATCTGAGCCAGCAGTGGGTCTTTGATGTTGTAACAATAGAGCATAGGCTGAGAAGAGTATTAGGATTTGAACAATGTCGAAATGAGGCAGCATTCATTAGTTTTAAAGAGAGAGCCTTCTAATATGTGCTAGGACTTTGATTTCTGTATGCTTTCTTCCTTGCAGAAAGAGTCCGTGTATTGTGTCTGTTACAGTTCTTGTAAACTCATAGACTCAACTGTGGGTGTAAAACATTTTTAATTATGAGCCAGGTGCTGTGGAAACCTGGACTGTACACTTGGTGCTTTACTAGCTTTATAAAGGCTTTAAGGTTTTCTCTTTCTCTCTCTTTTAGAAAGAATATTTTTGTTGCTCAGAATACGCACTGCATATGTTTCAAGGGCCCTTGCCATGCAGAATTGTGAATCAACTTTTAGATTAAGCTTTGAACTATCCTGTCCACACAAGATGGCATATGTACACCATAAGAATAACCAGAAATGTTTATGGCAATTCAGAGTAATTTCTGACAATAGATTGTATTTTCTTTAATAACTGTCCTGCTGTTTAAGGCAAAAGACTTAAAATTAGCCTATTGTTCTCATCTGTACAAATAAATATTTCTACTTCACAGTGGTTGGTTATTCTGTATACTAGAATACTTGCAACAGGTTTTGCCACATAAATTGAAAACTGACCTATAGCTGGCATAAAAGTCTAAAATCTATCATTTTGTTCCCTTATGTTTAGCTAGTATGGATTTGGTATGTTTGCATACAAATGTGAACAGATTTCTTCTTCTTCCCTATATAACTCTTTTGTTTGGCATGGGAGCAAAAAAACAAAAACAAAAAAACAACAAGAAGAAAATTAAAATTAAAAAATGGCTCTTATTCTCCCAAGGCAATGAATAGGCAAATCATCTGTTGTCAGCTCCTCTTGAATACCTTTTCTAAATAACATACAGTTTCTTGACCTGACAACATCTTTGGTCCTGGTGCAAACACTCCAGACGATGTCCAGCCAGTTCACCACCAAATCTGCCAGTTACCTCCTTTAAAATGGATTGAAATAACTCACATTTTGCTCCAGATCTTCCCAGAAGATCTCGAGCCCTCTATTACAACACCAGGCAGCTGGGTATTTTGTTCTGACCTCAAAGTAAGCAACATGCGGCAGCAGCGACAGCATAAGGTGGCGCAGTGGGATGTGTGTGCAAATAGCTGCCCCACGGCACAGTGAAGGGCCTGAGTAATGGGGAGATACCAGGGCAGCTTTTGGACCAGAATACTCTGGACTGCTGCTAGCCTGTGCAGACACCACCCCAATGCTTACTTCTAATATCTGTTTGGAAGGCAAACCCCCGTTAGGCAGTTGAGGTGAGTTATTGGTTCAGTGAGCATTTAATGGAGCGCCAGTGTGCTCCTGCTGGCCAGAATTCATTATCACCTTATTTACATGATTCCATAACTATGTAGTGTCTCCCAACTTGACCCACCCTTATTCACCAGGCATCAGCTGCTTTAAACAACAGGGGTCTGTTCCCCTGTTGGTCAGGAAGCAGTAGACTGGCGTTTCCACCCCTCACCCCACCCTTGAGAGATTTCCAGTGTGTCAGCCAGAAGCAGGCATACCTGTCACAATACCCCTTCCCACATGAGATTGCTTGTGGGAGGATGGGAATGTCAGTCAGCTGCTTCCAAATTGACAGAATAGATCCCTGTTACTCATTGCTTGGTAAGTGGAGATTGGGGAACTGTCATGGTCCCTACATTCTTCCTAAATTAGTAAATAAGTAGGGATCATGAATATGAAACAATCACAAATGCATAACTCTAGGTTATTCATAAGTGCCTTAATGAGTGCTGGCCATTATGTTTAGACTGATTTTGCAGTGTGATAGTAATTTTAAAAATAGATTTAATTACCTATGGTTTCCTCAGAGGTAGTTAAATTACTTTTTTTAAAAAATGAAACTGGAGTCATATACCCATTCTGGAAACAATCATTCTGGCTAGGATTTTAAATAGCTCTTTGGCCTCAATAGCACATTGACACTGCCCTTCTACATCAGTATGGAGTGACTGGAGGGAGGCTGCCAGTTAGAATAGAGCTGGAAGGGTGAAGGATGTGACTCAGTAGAATGCAACTTAACATTCTCACAACCCACTGAGCCTGGTACAGTGGATTCAGACACTAGGGGGTCTGGGCTCTGTCTGAGGTTTAAGTAACCATGGGAAAACTACTGTTTTCTTACCAGTAAAATGAAAATTCTAAGGACTGAATCAGGATGAGAAATCCCTGGTTCAAATCTCCCTTCAGTCATGGAACTGAATTAGTTTGTAGGGTGTTGGAAGTATCTAAGTAGGGATGCTTGCAAGATGTGTGCCTTCTTTGAGCGTCACAGAGGCATGCACAGATCCGCCTTTTGAAATTGGGAAGTGAGGCAGCTAGTTTGAGCATCTGAAAAGCATCTTGTTTCACACTTTATTCTGCTGGATGTTTAGATACCTCTATATAATCCTCACATTGAGGAGGGAGGAGAAAACTATCAAGTGAAATGCTAATTCTTGCCAGTATATCTATAGCAAGCATACTGCTGTGGCCTGTTCAGTGAGTGTGTGGTGCCTCAGGTCTGCTACTGTGGAACCTCTCCAAAGTACTTTTTCCCTTCAAGGGTTTCTGGGCTGCCATCCCATATGTCGACTCCCTTTCTT
Organism: Phrynosoma platyrhinos; assembly: GCA_020142125.1. Classification (NCBI taxonomy): domain Eukaryota; kingdom Metazoa; phylum Chordata; class Lepidosauria; order Squamata; family Phrynosomatidae; genus Phrynosoma; species Phrynosoma platyrhinos. The sequence continues at coordinate 224,044,990 of CM034701.1, read as the reverse complement.
CAGCCTTGTAATAGACTGAAGTTGCATAATACATCTGTTGAAAATGTCTGCAGAACTGAGAGTTTTCATGCTTTATGATTTTTCAGTTTGTTTGCTAAACAAAACCTTTGCTGTTATTAGTAGTAGTGGTGGTAGGGGGTGATGGTAGTACACTAATAGTAGTATTTGCAGTTTTAAAACAATATTTGGAGACTTTTGTTGATTTCCATTAAAGGTCCTCCTCAGACAAAACAGCAGAGAACACCAAGATTTAAAGCAAAATACATTCCCCTAAAATAAACCTTGGATTCGGAAGTTTTGTCACTTACTCATCTTTTACTAAGGCTTGGATGGGCTTTTAACAAATACACTGGTCACTTGTCTTATCCCCACTGTTGGCTTTTCAGATCTGGGACTGCACTTAACCCCCCATGTACATTTGGAGGCCAAGTTCTTAATTATTCATCATATATATATA
>CM034701.1:223999834-224044433 GCA_020142125.1 Phrynosoma platyrhinos | reverse complement strand
AATAATCAATATCATCATGGCAGGGGGCGGCGGCTGCAGGACCAGCCTGGGGCTGGTCCAAAGGCCTCGGGGGCCGCATATGGCCCCCGAGGCCTTAGGTTGCCTACCCCTGCTTTAAGGATTTCTTCTTTCCTGTTGAAGTTATCCAAGTGTTTGTGGATTTCGATGGCTTCCCTGTGCATTCTGACCTGATACGTTGTTGGCATGGTCCAGAATTTCAGTGTTTTCAAACAGCATTTTATGCCCAGGATGGTTTATAATGTGTTCTGCTACTGCTGATTTTTCTGGCTGACCCAGTCTGCAGTGTCTCTCGTGTTCCAACCAAGAAAATCCAACAAATGCTGTGTTCAGCGAAGGACAGGAGAGACCCTCTCACAGCCACAGGAGTTTACCGCATACCATGCAGCTGCAGACTAGTCTACATTGGAACCACCAAACGCAGTGTACAAACACAAGTCAAGGAACATGAGAGACACTGCAGACTGGGCCAGCCAGAAAAATCAGCAGTAGCAGAACACATTATAAACCATCCTGGGCATAAAATGCTGTTTGAAAACACTGAAATTCTGGACCATGCCAACAACTATCAGGTCAGAATACAGATAGGGTGATAGAAGTTAGTCTCATCAGACCCAACTCTTTGCCCATTGGAAACCAGGTGTGTATAATGTTATGTGTGGTCTGGAAAGAATAAATATAACCTTGCATTATAATATAGACATAGAAACAGTATTATCTCACATAGTACTAGGACACAGGATTCTCCATCAAAGCTAAATGATGGGGGATTTTGAATAGATGAAAGGAAGTATTTCTTCACACAGCAGATGTTTAGATTGTGGAGCTCACTGGTGCAATGTGGAATTATGGCTGCTGCTATGATAGCTTTAAAAGGGAATTTGATAAATTCATGAAGCATAAGGCTATCAATGACCATTAGTCAGATTAGCTATTTATCATTTATGGTATCAGAGGCTTCACATACATACTAACTGCTGGGAAGTACAGGAAGGTGCCATTATTTTAGTGTCTTGATTGTATGGGATTCCCATTGACAGTTGAGTCACTTTAAAGTGGTCTAGATAGGACTGTGATTTGATTGACTCCGGTTCTTCTTTTGTTCTTAGAGGTTGAACAGATCATCTTCTCTGTTACAGATTTTAATCTGAGATGGAGAAGAATTCAGGGATTCTGGGTACTCCCCTCTCCTTTTGTGACAAGCTTTATTGAGTCAAGTAAACTTATTCCCATGTTCAGACATAGCAGATGAAGAATAAAATGAAAATTATCTTGCCACCAAAGCATCTTGTGCTTACTTCAGTTACATCTCCAAAGTTCACCATGGTTTGTTTGTTTTTCAAATATAGCATTCACATGCTCTGTCCTTTTGGTGGTTTAACATCTGATTATGTGGTGAAATCCCCTTGTTGCTCATGAGCAATATGGGCTTTCAAGACACCAAGAAAAACAATTTGACAGATGATGGCTCCAGAAATAAATTTAGCAAGATGTTGAATGATTTTAGGGGATGCGCAGGAGGTAAGACAAAAGTACAGGAAGCAGCTGCTTATTGGAAACCATAAACAGCTGTGGTAAGTCCTGGGGAAAAGGCCACATTTTAAAGCAAGGTTTTCCTTTTACACTGTCAAGAAATGAAAACCCAGATGAAGTCAACACAGGAAGGGATATAGCTAAATAAAGTAATAATGACACTAAATGTCCCACAAGCCCATTTTTGGACCTGACCTCCTGTCATCCCTCCATTTTACGCCCCACCAAAACATCAAAAGAACTGTGCTCCTAGGGGTACAATTCTGCTCTAACAAGGTATGCTTCCTTCCTGACACCCCTTACTGTAGCAGAACATTCTTGGTGTGTTCTTTTCAAACAAAAGGGGCCTCTAGTTGTTGGCTTTATGTTGCGATCAGAGTGTCATACTAGGACTTCAAGAGAACCAGATTCAGATCCTCACTTAGTTGAGCTGAAGCCCGTGCTGCTTCTGCAATGAGGAGAAAGAGCCAGTCTTGGCCTCTGATGTTCAGGCAACACTTCTGCCTTTACAGCAGCATGGTCATCCCTATATTTACCTTTATTTACGTACAGTAGTAGAGTATAGGACTGAGTCACATATACTTAAGAATATTATGCACTTTCCTGCAAGACACCAAGCTTGTTGGATATAGATTATTGCACGCGTGTTACAGAGAAGCCTTCTCTTAACAACTCAAAACTTTTATTTGAATTATCTTCATAAATCCAAATCTTTGATGGGCCGTTTGTGTTCCAGTCTGAGAGCTGGATCTAGAAGTGCCCTTCTATAAGTCGAAGATCTCTTCCATGTGCACTGGGTTGTTGTTTTTCTGACTTAATGCAAGAGCCTTATGTAAGAAAAAGATCTGAAAACCAGGGACATGTTTCTGTTTTTGCCAGGTTGTTTTTGCACCGTGGTTCAAGGTATGTACTAGCATTAGGCATTCCCTAAATTATTGCACAGTTTCATGCAGAATGTCACAGCAGTTCACAGGGAAGCATAACTGACAGAATTCCTTTTCCTGGATCCATCTCTAGATCCAACCCATTATGTTTTCTTTGTTGTATAAAATGTGGCTTTTGCTCCCTTCTTCTCCCAGGACATCCTCCAAACAGATAGCCTTTCATCTCCTGAAGCCACTTTCACATTAAATCCAGAGGACCGGCAGGGTTATCCAGACCAGCAAGGAGTACACAGATCATTTGCCAAACAGCGATATAGACAGACAAATGGGCATAGACCTTTACAAAGAGATGGACCCAGATCTTTCCTTTTGGATCTCCCCAACTTTCCTGACCTCTCAAAAGCAGACATCAATGGGCAAAATCCTAACATTCAGGTAAAGTTTCTGTGTTATCTTTACAGTTTTACTTGAAGGTAATTTTGGTGTAATCTGTGGCTTGCTGAAGTAATTTCAAATATTTAAAATACCAAAAAAAAAAAAAAATTAAAGACCTATAAACTAAATTTAATAGACCAGAAGACCATTTATATCATTACTATAATTATGGAATATAAAATGTGAAAGAAAACCATATATCTGGCTTGACACTTGACCATCAGAGTAGTTTGTAGAAGATTATGCATATATATAAGAAAATGTACATTCTTCATCATGGTCTCTAACACACACATCTCTTCTGGGCAATCTTTAGTTTGGAAGCAGATAGGCTACTGAACTATAGAACATACATAATCTGAACTTCCCAAGCAAGTTTTTCTGGAATCTTCCTTTGGAATTTCCATCATATATGAAGTTGAACTGCACATTATAAAATGTGTGAAATATAAATTACCAGTTTAATATTTCTCCTTGTCTAATCTAATCTCTCTCTTTTGTGTTATTTTCCAATTGGTATTCTATCACAACTTTCAGGCAAATGTAGAAATTTTCCTTTTATCCATCTCCTAGGCACACACCAGATTTCCCCGCACACAGTCATCATCTTTGGGTTTTCTTTTGAAAATGACAGGAGCATGGCAGAAATCATTCACAGACTGTCATTTTACACAGAATTTCTGGAAGTGAACTAGTTTATCACCCACTGAAATGAGTACAGTACCTTTCTGTTTACTAATTATTTTGGCTGGATCTGTTTCAGTAATAAAATATTTTTATTCAATCCCCCATGCCATTTGCGCAATTGTTTTAGTATTAACAAGACAAGAAAATATTTGAACGGGTAACCGGAGCAGCTGTTACTTTTGTGCAATGGCTGATTTTTTTTAACTTTGTTGCCAAATCAGCAGCCAAATGCACCACTGCACTCAAGTAAACGAATTCACAGGAAGTCTGTGAAAACGAGATGCTTTTTAAAGCCAGCAGTGTATTTCCTTTGGGAGCAGAGATTTCTTCCTTCTTGGTGAAAAGCTCTTTTGTTGATCGCCATTGATTTGACAGATGCCAGCTCATGCAGTCATGCCAGCAAAGCAGAGCTATTCAGAGTGCAACAGGTTCACTTTCTTCTCCTTCAGAACAAAGTGAAGTCATGTATCAAGCGAGTGGCTTGGCTGCCAAATTATTTTCAGTATGATGTTCTTTTTGCTTTTCCAGTCCTGTTTAAATGTGACCTAACTGAGGAGGTCCTGAATTTTGATACCTTACTTCTTCATTTGAGCTCTATCTTCATTCCTCTGGATTTTCAGGCCCTTTCCCCATAATTTCAGAGTAGTATCAGTGTTCATTTGTGGCAGCTAAAAGAGAAGTCTGGTAGCATGTTCATGCTTTCATGGACAGGAGTCCAGTTTGTTAGGATTGCATGAAGAGTTTCTTCAGTGAGCAGATACAGATATGACTAGAGGGTGAGTCTCCCTTATCCGAAATGCTTGAGACCAAAGGCATTTTGGATTTTGGATTTTTTTTTTCAGATTTTGGAATATTTGCAATATTTTGAATATCTTGGAGATGAATTCCAAGATTTTAGAATATTTGTATATACATAATGAAATATCTTGGAGACAAAATCCAATCCTAAACATCAAATTGATTTATGTTTCATATGCATCTTATATACATAGAGAGGAGATACATTTATACATAATATTTTAAATAATTTTTTGCATGAAACAAAGTTTGCATACACTGAACCATCAGAAAACAAAGGTGTCACTGTCTCAGCCACCCATGTGGACAATTTTGGATTTTGGGATATTTTGAATTTCAGAATTCTGGATATTCAGCTTGTACTAACAGTTGTAAAGAAATACAAGAATTATAGTTGGTGATAATACAGTATAAAACATAAATGTATACATGATAGAAATAGTGACCATTTATGGCAGAAATAAGTAGTGATTGCATTTTCATCTGCAGAGTTAATAAAGACCTGTATAGGGACAGAGAGCAATTGTCTCAATCTATTATAGAGAAGGGCTAGAACTGGGAATATGTGTGTGATTTGTTGTTGTTCCCTGTCTCAGTGCATATACTCACATAACATTATTTCGAGATCTAATACCATTCACTCATTCATCCTCTAACATGGTACGTGCTGTCACCTTTGAGCAGTGCCATTCTGCTGCCTACACAGGGCTAAGCAGTTATCTGTTCAAAAGAAGAAACTGAAACATGTTCAACACCAAAACCCACAAGGAAACCCTCCTGCTTGCCTGACAGTTAACAGTCTTTATGGAAGTTTCACAATGTGATTCTAACATAGAACATACTGAAATAGAACTTAACAGAAAACTGGATGGTGTTTGTTTAGGATATAAATTGAGCAAAAGTTCCATCCTCAGCTCTTCTCTCCTACTATTGAAAAATTTAGATGGTTCATGATAAATTAGTGGCTGCTTCTGTTAATGAATACTATGCTTATGTTGTATGCATTTAAAATCTACACTGAATTGTCACAAATGTGGTTTATATGGCTATTTTTCCTCACTGTTCCCAATCTGGGTTTTTGTTTTTGTTTACTCTAGACCCACCAAGTGAGGATATCTAGCCATCTGATCATGGGGGTTCTAGTTTAGGATATTGTACAACAAGGATGCACTCCTTGTTATAACTTAGTTTTGTATGCTGTGAAACATGCTGCATTGCTTCTTTTATACAAGAGGATTCATAATCCAAGAATAAGTTCTGGTTTGTGATTCTGTCTTATAAAGAGAGCTGCAAGCCAGGATCCCCCATCTGTATAATATGCTAAGTTTTCCTTTTTAGTTTAATTCAAATTCAGTAGCAGCTCTAGCAAGGAGATGCAAAGTGGGAACATATGGGTAACTCATAAATGATAAGATGGCTCATGTTGTTCACAAGATGTTCCATTGAACTCAGTCTTTAGTTTTTGTTCATCCTCCTTCTTCACTGTCCCCAACTGTCAGTTTCTTCTTGTTTCCTTTATCTGTTCATCCTGAGTCTAAGTGATCTGTCAAGGTAAAGGTAATAAAGGTATTCCCCATTGACAAAGTTGTCAAGTTGTGTCTGACCATAGGGGGCGGTGATCATCTCATTACTAAGCTGAAGAGCCAGCGTTGTCAGAGATTACTCTGTGGTCATGTGGCCAGCATGATTGCACAGAACACTGTTTACCTTCCCACTGAAGTGGTACCTATTTATCTACTTGAATTTGCATGCTTTCGAACTGCTAGGTTGGAAGAAGCTGGGACTAGTGATGGGAGCTCACCCAATTATGCAGCATCCGGGCCTCGAACTGCCAACCTACCAATCTTGCAATCAACAGAGTCAGCGTCTTAACCACTTGAACCACTGCATCCCTTATGCAGTGATGCATAAGAGGTGCACTTACGCATCACTGCATAAGTGATCTATAAATATTTTAATCCCTAAACCTACACATACATAAAAACATATCATGAGCACAGTAAAGCTAATCTAACTTTTTTCACCACTATTTTACAGCACATGCCTTTTGTCTCTTTATAAACTAAGATTGTTTTATTAGTATATCAGGAGATGTGAGGGGGGGTTGGGAGTGGGCGACAGCTGTCTATCTCTAATTATTGCTTATTGGCCTGCTATCTTGGGATTCTCTAGGTGACCATAGAGGTGGTTGATGAAACAGACTCTGAATCTGAGAAGGATCTTCAAAAGGAAAGCAGCAAGCCCAACTGGCCTGTCGCATCACCAGACTGGAGGAGCTGGTGGCAGAGATCAGCACCCACAATCACCCGCATGAGTAGTGGTGACCAGGATTACAAGTATGATAGCACAACTGAGGACAGCAACTTCCTAAACCCCCTTAGTGGCGCATGGGATAGGCATGCCCCTAGTCACCGGACATTTGACTCAAAGGAACAGCCAGAATATGGTAACTGAGCATTCAAACTCTTTTGCAGGCACATTAGTGTTGCAGTAGGGGTTCTACAGATATGAGAATGAATGGGCACTATTGAGCATGAGTAGCAGAGGATGGGAAGGTTGGGTGGAAATCAAACCAAAGATGAACTATGACTACAGTCTTGCCTCAGGAAATGTATTTTTGGCCCATAACTATGATGTGTCCCCATAGCTATGATGCGTGATTCACCCCACCTCCAAGCCCACCTTTTTCTACTGCAGCCCTCCACCTCAGATAGCCATTTCCATGCTGGTGAAAAAAGAGAGAGCAGCAGAAACAAATGCAACTGTTTCCCCTTATCTGGACATACAACAAGTATCCTCAGGGACCTCATGGGGAGCCCTCAGGAAGTGCCTGAGAATGATGTTTTGGGGGATTTGGGTTGTTGTGCATTTGGAACAGAATTCCAGCTTCACAGCAACCAGAAATATTGATTATAATAGTTTCCTTTTGGATTTCCACCATCGTAACTCACTAGCAAGTGCCAGCTTGTGTTTCGAAGGCTTTAATTAATTGCTGTCTGGTCTGGACAGAAGCCTCTTCTCCTTCCCCCCGCCCCATTCAGTTCCCATGTATATTTGTAAGAATAATCTCTTGTATTCTTCAAATAATAATAATAAACTCTATTCTTATATCCTGCCTTCTGCCAAGGCAATCAAGGCTGCTCACATAAATTAAAATAGACTTTAAAAGTGAGACTTCTTATATAGCTAAAGTGACACCATCTATGGAGAAGAGAAAATATTAGCAGGCTCAGGGAGTCCAGGGTTTGCAGACATCTTTCCCCCAACAACTGGCCATGTGTGTGTCTTTGTGGAGGTCAGGAAAAGAGAATTATTTGAATTTTGTTGTAGGTTCCATCTCAATACAGACTAATATTCCAATCATATAGCAGCACAGATTGTTTTCTTGCTGTGTTTATTTTTGAAAGCAAATATTTATATCAGTGTTTCTCTCAGTTTTTATTGTTCTAGATCAGTTTCTCATCTTTCTTGCAGATTATATAGATGGTGAGGGAGAGTGGAGTCCTTGGTCCATTTGTAGTATCACTTGTGGAAGTGGCAATCAGAAGCGGACCAGAACCTGTGGATACGCCTGCACAGCCACTGAATCTAGGACGTGTGATAGGCCAAACTGTCCAGGTAAGTCTTTGCTCAATAGATTTGATCTGGGTGACAGAAGTGGTTGCCATCCTGTCCCAATGAAATGTTCAGTATTTAATTATTCATTCTATTACCTGGAATGATCACTTTTTAAGGTGCCTTTGCAGAACACAAGACTAGAATCCAGGTCTTTATCTCTCTAAAGCCTTCTAAAGTCCTTCTGTAGTACTGTAGGACAGTAACACTGTACATTCTTCCTGCCTCCTGATTTCAGCAAAGGGCTACACATAATCGGGCAGGAGAAAACTGCATTTCTAGTCAAATGCACTAGGTGGGGTATCACAGCATTAAGAGCACCCAGCCTTCTGAAGTTCTAATTACTTTCTCTATTATTCTACTGTTTAAAAAAGAGTAAAAAATGTGGTGCCTTGGAGTTTGTGCAGTGACATCAAGTTTTAGGGCATATGAAAAACTAACATTATGCAGTCAAGATGTCTATAAAGGCTGTAGACCAGAATCCCTCCAGTTTGGTGTCTTGGCTAAGGTGTCATTTGTGTGTGTATATTTTGTATATGGTCAAGGAGCCTTGGATGTAAACCTGCTGGTGACTATAGATGGGTTAACCATTGGAGTAGTCTAAACATCCATCTGTGTTGTATATAGACAAATCACAAGGAAACACAGTGAGGTTTTTAAAACATTGTTGCTTGTGAAATAAATAGGCAATTAGGTAAAGGGAGCACTTTATGTCATTGTAGTATTCTCCAAAGGATTCACTAGTGATAATGTAATTTTTTTTAATGTGCAATCCTGTAGCTCAGGGGTAGGCAACCTTTCCCCTTTAAGGGCCGAGGGACTTCAGCTCCCAGAATCCCAGGAGCTATTGGCCAACATGGGACTATTGGCCAACATGGCTGAGGCTTCTGGGAGCTGAAGTCCCTCGGCCCTTAAAGGGGAAAGGTTGCCTATCCCTGTGTAACTGGTATTGGAGAGTTCATGCAAGAATTAGTGAAGGAAGGGATTCTTTCCCTTCCACTGACTTTCAGTATCCTTGACACACCTGCAATCTGGCCTGATTCAGTTCCCAACACTAATATGGCTTTCAAGCCTTTGGAGTTTTCTGGGAGTTGCGGGGGGCAGGGGGCAGTCATTATGCCCTAACTGGTGGGAGACTGTTCCTCTACAGAATGGAGGAAGACTTGGGGCCTTTACAGACTGCCAGAAATAATGCAGCTTGAGTCCACTTTAACTGCCCTGGCTCAGTGCTAGGGAATCTTGAGAACTGTAGTTTATTGTGGCACCAGAGCTCTCTGACAGAGAAGGCTCAATGTCTCAGAAAAAACTACAATTCCCATGATTCTCTAGCACTGAGTCAGGGCAGTTAAAGTGGACTCAAGCTGCATTATTTCTGGCAGTCTGTAAAGGCCCTTGGCCACTTCCTACAGCCACTCAGACATTCCAAGGCTTTTTTCTGGGACTGAACCTCTTAGACTCCACTGAGAAAACTGAAATCTGAAGAAAACTTTGCTCCACTGTTTTTGATGATATAATGCATGTAACTGTAATTACTGCAGTGGTTATAACCCTCATTATGGCTTCCTACATGCCTACCTTAGCCAGAATTTCACATGTTCTGTAAGAGGTAAAGTAAATTCCTGCAATTATTTCTTGTGAAAGCAACAGTTCTGAAAAACCACAAGCTTGTATTTGTTAGTGTTGTATGCCTGGAACAACAGTAAGGGAAACCCCAGGAAGAAAATGTTTGTACAGACACTTATGTCTTATTATTACAAAGATAATTTCCTGCTCATTCTCCAGAATATTCAAGAGCAATGTGAAAGATGCAGATTGTAGAATGGGCATATTCTTAGGCTACATGCACACACACAAATTGCTATTTCCTGCTGATACAAACCAGTCAGTTCCTTGATAGACTTTCTTCACACTATTACCATTTCTAGCTTATGAACCCCCATGCCACCCCTTTCTTCAGCACTTGATTTGCTCATGCCTCTGAACATATGGCCCCCGGTTCTTTCTGGTTGACAAATAATAATCCTGGTTGAACCAGACTTGTCATCTTCATGATTTATATTATCTTCATTGAGGAGGATCAAAATACAAGGTGTTTCTTGAAGACATTGCTCATTTGTGCCAGGCAGATAACCATAGAGGCTATATTTCACAGGCAGGAATTGGCAAAACCACCTCTTGAGTATTCCTTGCCTAAGAAAACTATGAAATTCATAGGCCCAACAAAAGTCAGTAGGCGTCTTGAAGGCACAAACATACATACAGGCACCTGGCAGCCTTTTAGACATGTAAATGACCTAGCCACATGGATTTGAGTGGGACAAGATCAGCTGGGTCTTTCTTCCATCCAGGCCATGTGGTTAGGCTAAGTTGCTCCCACACAAGCCAGGAGATCATGTCCAGGGCTTATCTGTCCTCTGACTGTCTTATTGAAGTATTTATTTTTGCTTCTCATGTTGAAATTCTTCATGTTGGTGTGGTTTCTGATGGGCAGAATATATTAGTATTTGAACATTTGCACCACCATATGTTATACTGCATACTATCAGTTACATTGTCTTAATAATCCTATAATACCAGTAGTACATCCTATTTTTTATAAAAATAAAATAAAAAGTCTGCTAGTGTAGCAGTTGGAAATTCTATACTCAGCATTCACTTGCTGGCACTGCAAAGCATGAAATAATGGAAAAAACCTCCTACTTAGTTTTCTCGTTGTTGAAGTTCCTACGGTTTCTGTGATGGCCAATGAAGCCTGGACATTTGAACATTTCTTAAAACAGTACAAAGGAGTGTTTAAAACGTGTCTCCATTCTAGTCCATTTTAAATACATAAAAGAGGCCATGTGGGTGGGTGTGATGAAACTTGTCATTGCTTTTTCTGTGCATTGAGTTACATGTTTTTGTTGGGATCCAGATGTGTCATTCTCTTGTACATTCTGTCTCTCCCTCTGAGCACACGCAAGAATTTAAAGAGCATGAATGTTATGAGAGGAGCTAACCCTGCTGGGATACTGATGCAAGCACAATATTTCTTCTGCCTTTTCATTATTTCCTATTAAGGAAAAAAACTGCTTTCTTTAGGAATCGAAGACACCTTTAGGACAGCAGCCACAGAAGTGAGTTTGCTTGCAGGGAGTGAGGAATTCAATGCTACAAAGCTCTTTGAAGTAGGTAAGCAGACAGAAGCAGAAACTTTTTTCAAACCTGGATTGGATGGGCAAATATCAGATGGCTGGCAGAGGCCTGTTTAAACAGCAAAAGGAAAACAGCTCTCCATGAAGAGATGTGGGACGTTTCCAGGGATGAGAGTGAGCCGTCAAATCCTTCCTGTTACCTTATGGGGTGATTAACAACACAAATGAATTCTTGTCTGGAATCCTGTATGAGATTTACATGTGCATAAGCATCATGGTTATGGTGCTTTGCAGTGAAACCTAGCCCGCCCACCCCAATCTCCATTTACCAATCCCTAGGTACTAGCTGTTGTGAACAATGGGGGTCTGTTTCCAGTGCTCAGGAAACAGCTAACTGCCATTTCCACCTCCCATGAGTGATCTCCAGTGCAACAGGTAGAATTAGGGTTCATTTGGCAATCCCCCCTTGTGCCAGAGATTGCTTTTCCTGGGGAGGATAGGAATGTTAGTCAGCTGCTTCCCGAACAATCAACCCTCATTAATCACAGTGGCTGCTACCTGGTAAATGAAGATGGGGGGTGAGTGAGCTAGGATTCACTGAATAGCACTGTAACTGTGGTGCTTACACATATATAAATCCCATATTGGATTCCAGATGAGATTTTGAATTCATCTGTATTGTTAGCTACCCCATAAGCCTTTTTTAAAATTTGCATAATATAAATTTATCAAGCAGATCAATAAATGGGGAAAGGCCAGTGGGTATTGTATTCCTAAAGTAAAGGCTACATAAGGATCACAAATATATAACAGCCATGAGTACATAACTCAAGGTTACGCTTTTGTAACTGCCAAAGAGGATTCCAGCCCTCAATTAAAACATGCAAACTGATCCGTTAAAAATAAAAGAAATAAAAATACAGCAGTAAAAAGTCATGAACAGTGCCCAACTAGTTAAACACTGTCCTCTAGTCAAAAGAAAGCTTAAATGTCAGAGACCTGTTCAATAAAAGAAATGGTTTTGCCTTCCAAGTGGAAAGACTAACCTGCCTCAGAGGATGACAATGGCAAACCCCCTCTGAAGAAAATTGTCAAGAAAACCCTATGATAGGTTTCCCTTAGGGTCACCATAAGTCAAAAATGACTTGGAGACCTCAACAACAACCCTATATTGTTGTTGCCACTAAGAAGGTCTTCTCTTGTTTCCAAGAAACATCTTTCCACTGGTGGTAGAGCCAACAGATCGACTTCCTTCAAATATCTTAAAACCCAGGTGGGCTTGTGCAGAAGAATATAGGGCCTTTGCAGACTGCCAGAAATAGTGCAAATTGAGTCCACTTTAACTGCCCTGACTCAATGCTAGGGGATCATGAGAACTGTAGTTTATTGTGGCACCAGAGCTCTCTGACAGAGAAGGCTCAATGTCTCAGAAAAAAATACAATTCCCATGATTCCCTAGCACTGAGCCAGGGCAGTTAAAGTGGACTCAATTTGCACTATTTCTAGCAGTCCAGCTCCATGACCATAAAGACCAGTTGTTAATGGCACTGTTGCGACAAGAGGGTCATGTGTTCCCTGCAGCCAAGCATAGTCAGCAGTCTGGTCTCAGTGTTCTAGTCCAGTTGAAGATTACAAACAGTTTAAAAGGCCACCCCACATAGAGTCTGTCAGAGTTATCCAGATGGGATGTCACAAATGCATGATGTGCTATTCTGACCAGAACCCTTATCTCCAGGAATGGACATATCTTTAACCTCCAGGAATTGGTACAGCAGCCTCTGGTGCAGATGCACTCCAGACAACCGCCTAAGTATGGGCACCTAGGTTTAGGACTGATACTCAGAGTCTTCCCTTTATGTTCAGTTCCAAGAGGCTGAGGCAAGGTGTTGTAAACAGAAATGCAATCCCTGGGAAAAAATACTGATTATTTTGTCTCCCAGAGGGAAACTTCTAATACTTCTGTCCAGAATCTTCTTGGTGACTTAATGCTGGCATAAGAGGGGCTTATGCTAGGTAACATCCTATACTTAGGTTTTGTATGAAAGTATCTGTTACTTCCTCATGCAGTAATTTTGACAGGCTTCACAATCAGCTGCTGGAGGGTGCCTGAGCACAGTGCCATCTCACCTTCCCCAGTTACCTTATACTGCTGTTGGCTGGCCACCTTCTCCGACCTCTTTTCACCTTCAGCCTCTGACACCCTTAGTGTAAATGCACTTGGCAACCCTTTTTCTTCTGCCAACTTCAAGTAGGTTTGGTCCCAACTTGAGCAGAACCACTGAACCAGCTATTGAATAATGAGTCAACATGTAAGTAAATCCAGTTGATTGAATGGCTCTACTCTAGTTGAAACTAGCAAAAGGATTTTTTAATTAAAATATTTATATCCTGTTCTTTATCTGAAGAACTCAGGGCAGCTTACATTAAAATTAGGTCTGAGTAACATCCTGTAATTCTAAAATTTAAAAAGGGAAAATACATTTACAAGGGACTTAGTTAGAATAACTCACTATATGAGGTCAGTGATGAACCATGTAAGATTGATTTGACTTGGTAACAAACAGAAGTGGTCGGAGAGACTAATCTTTATATCAAAAATGGGAATATATAGGCAGAATATACAGCAGATGATCTTAGAAACTTAAAATAATGAAAAAATTTTAAGTGAATATGAAATTAAGAACAAAAACAAGAATGTTGTTTATATATAATCATATTTAAATATTTATTTATAAGGTTTAATATAAACTAAATAAGTTTGGTAAGACATAAGTGAACAAATTAGGTCCAAAACATACTGCAGAAATAATCCAATGTGAGACTGCTTTAACTGCCCTGGCTCAATGTTACAGAACTGTAGTTTTGTTAGATATTTAGTCTTCTCTGTCAGAAAGCTCTGGTGCCACAATAAACTACAGTTCCCAGGATTCCCTAGCACTGAGCCAAGGCAGTTAAAGCGGTCTCAAACTGGATTATTTCTGCAGTGTGTTTTAGACGTAGGATAATGTAATAATATTTGAGCATTTTTGTTTATTTTCTTCTTGCAAAGAAATAATGGAAAATTCTCAGGTATATGATTGGTATTTGATGGCTTTTTATTGAATAAAAAAGATACAACAAATAAATAAAATAAAAATGATAAATAATAACATTTTTAAAAGATTGAAAATATATTGAAAATTTCTCTATTTGAAAACACAATTTAAAACCAGTTAAAACAACCTTGAATAATATAATCATAAAACGTGCAACTTGGATGAAATCAGCTTGACTCAGAAACTTTAATGAAAAGCCAGGTTTAAACTTGGCACTGAAATGGTTCTAACATTGGTGCCAACTGAGCCTCCAGAAGGAGACAGTTCCACAACCAGAGTGCACCACACTCCCACAATGAATTTCCCCTACTGATGACACAGAGGAGGGCCCCTCCAATAGATCTCTAGTCTTTGGCAGGCATATATATATAGAGAGAGGGGGGGGGTCCTTTCTCAAGAATCGCGGTCCCAAGTCATTTCGAGCTTTAAATATCGCTAGCACCTGAAATTCAGAAATTAAACGTATTGGCAGCCAATGCAATTCTGACAGAACAGGGGCTATATGACATCTAATGAAATTCCAGCAAGCTATTTAGCTGCTGCATTTTGCACTAGTTACAGTTTCTGAGTCATCTTCAAGGGCAGCCCACGTAGAGTGCATAACAGTAGTCTAGTCAGGAAGTTAACAGTATGTGGGGATTATTATAGCTATATTATAAAGACGAAGATCTTGACTTCTCTGACCTCTTTCCCTGGTTGTGTCACTGGCTTCTTGAATCATTTTAAGAAAGCTTATAGTTAAAGATAAGCAAAAGCTGGGCATGTTGGTTGAACACACATTTGCAGAAGGAAGGGGCAGTATTTCATTACCTGAATACTATGTCAGTCTCTTCATGCCAGGCTGAATATTGTTTTAATCGACAGCATTACAAAACCACAGATTTTTCCTGAAAACCACACAAAGTTTTGAATTGTGTTCTTTACTCTAGACATGCATTTCCTACATCTATTTCCCACCTCATTATTCATGGGTATCCTCCTATCCTGATTCTCACAGATATCTTGCTGTCTCCACACATATTTCAGTTCTGCAATGTAAATCACTAATGGCTTCAGTTATAAGGAACTCTTTTAATATCATCAGTGAAAAGGTTATCATTTTAATGTTTAAATGCAGCTGTTTGGAAAAGGCCATCACAGAGGCAGAGCAGGGAGTGTTCAGCCAAAGACTAATGAAACAAAAAAAAGACCAAATAATGCTTGTGTTTGTGGTGAACCTGAACTACACTACACCTGTTTTAACTTCAGTGCAGCTGTAGACTGTGTTAGACTCTGACTTCTTTTCAGTTGAGGATTTTTAGGGAGGAAAGCATGGCAAACACCTTGGCAGTGAATCTGTTTTGAAGCAGTGGAATGCATCTGTTGCAAATGACCTAGGAGGCAGCTTAATTCATGCTGGAGGGTGGAGGCAGAATACTGTGCTTATCCCATTCCTTACATGGAAGAACACTTTAAACGTTAAGTGTCTGAGGAAGACTGTTGTCAGAAAACCTAGCTATGGACTGAAGCAGATGGGCAGGAAGGAATGGCCAGAAGCCACTCCCAGCCTGATCACCCCAGGGCTGTGGCAAACACACGCTGCACTCAGGGAGCATGTGTTGTGTAAATGCCATGCCCCCGGAGCAGCTGGAAACCACCCCCATCTGCCCATCTTTTTCAGGCCTGTGTTGTGTTTGAAACATATGTGGGCTGGAATTCTGTGCCATAAGTGTGTCATTTTTGGGGTGGGGCAGGAGTTGGTGTTCCTTTCCTCCCACTGTAGTGTCCAAGCCCCCCCCCCCTTCCACACTTACTGAAAATCCCCTAAAGCCCCCCACAGAGCTATTCCATGCTTCTCAGTGAGCAGGCAAGCTCAAAGAAGGATCTGGCTACATCCCCATAGCCAGATGCAAAATGATGACATGAGTACTGAGATCCACTGGACTCCTGCAGAGGTCTCAGCACAGCTGTAATCTGGCTCTAGGAATGTAGCCAGGTGCTTCTCCAAGTCTGCTTGCTCCCGTGAAGCAGCGAAAAGTTATACAGTTAGCCAGGGGCAGGTATACATAGGGATCAGTGTAGCATGGTTTACCTGTACTCTGGCATCCTGTTAGCAAGCATAGTTCCACCATTTTTATTTTTATTTGTTGTAATTGCAGAGGTTGGCATTCTGTTCCTCCCTCCACAGTGATCAAAGCCCCCTTGTATATAGACACATACACACACCTATTCCATTGCAGGTGGGTAATGGGGAGGACCGGAGCAGCATTTGGCTATGTTCCTATTGCCAGTTGCAGACTGATTTCATCCACTGAAACCTCCAGAACTCCCAGTGGAGAAAGACGGACTTGTTTTACATCTAGCTATGGGATCATAGCAACAGAATGGCCGTCAGGTGCAGCTGCCGCAGTAATATAGTGAGTCGGGGGGGGGGGTGCCAGGGCAGAATCCTGCATGCATAAGTCTTATGCTACATTCATCCATATAGGATCATGGCCTGTGACATACATTTGGAATTTTAGGGCACTAAGCATTTACCTATGTTTCTCTTCTCCCTGTCCCCAGATACTGACAGTTGTGAAAGGTGGATGAGCTGCAAAAGTGAATTCCTGAAGAAGTATATGCACAAAGTGGTCAATGACCTTCCTGCTTGTCCTTGTGCATACCCCACAGAGGTAGCCTACAGCACTGCAGATATCTATGACCGGCTGAAGCGGAAGAACTTTCGTTGGAAAGACGCGAGTGGGCCAAAGGAGAAGCTGGAGATCTATAAGCCTACGGCTCGCTACTGTATCCGATCCATGCTGTCTTTGGAGAGTACCACACTGGCAGCACAGCATTGTTGCTATGATGACAGCATGCAGCTCATTACAAGGGGCAAAGGCGCGGGTACACCCAACCTGATAAGCATAGAGTTCTCAGCAGAACTCCATTACAAAGTGGACATTTTGCCTTGGATCATCTGCAAAGGGGACTGGAGCAGATACAATGAAGCTCGCCCACCTAATAATGGCCAGAAATGTACAGAGAATCCTTCAGAGGAGGATTATTACAGACAGTTTCAAGAAGCAAGGGAGTACTGAAGGGAGAAAATAAAGAAGCCAGTCTCTTTCAGTGCCTACAGAACATAGGTGGTTGGTTGACAGGACACAAAATCGAATAAACTCTTGGCAAATGGAGTTAATTTCTCCCCCTTCCCACTCATTCTGTAAAGCTGTATAGTATACACGTCTTTTTTATCAGCATGTGTTATTTATGTATGCATTTACAAATGGCAAACATTAGTTGTCTTGATAGACATTTATACAATGGTTTGCATTCTGCACTAATGTTTTATCTTTAAAAACCATGCTCAGTGAAGAACTCAGTTATGATAGTTTATCTGTGGCAGTTGTTAAATCTGAGTCCTGCATTTCATTCAGGAAGCCCAGTTTTAGTGACTAAAAAATTAAAACTCAAGGACTCAGACGCTCTGGTGCAAACCCGCTCATTTAGGAGGGACATTTCCTAATGGAAAGAATACCTGGTTGGATTACAACCAATTATGTGATTTTAAGACTGCATCTGATGGTACTGGATTCTTTGCTCAGGAAAAAGAGCAAACTACCACAGCAAAGACAGCAAAGCTACATAAGACCAAATTGTGCCTTTGTAGGAAATCAGGTCTCAGTTTGTTCAAAGGCCCATGTTTTGTGATTAATTTCAGTAAGTTAAAAACAATGGCAGCAATAATTTGTAATGAGTTCAGAGTGCCTTTGATACCTTTAAAAGCCTGTTATTCTAGAAAGCACAGGAGTGCTACCCGGATAGTTTGGCTTATTAAGGCCAAGGAGAAAAGAGAGAATGTTAGGAAGTCGTTACTTTCCATGAATTATTTAATACAAATGCAATTATGTGAAGCATAATTTCTTTAAAGCTGTATCAATGAAAATACTTAGACATATTTAAGAAGGGAAGCAGGGGAACTTGTGAAGGGGCAGAGCAGAGCTGATAATGCTTAGTAAGGTGGGGGGCAGTTGGAAAAATGGAAGACCGCATTAACCACAGCCCTGAGTTGGCAAAACCTGAGCAGAGCACCTGGTGATGGGGTGACTTGGAGGTCTCTCGTTCACAGGATTGCCATAAGGCAAAGTCAACTTGAAAGCAGCTAACAACAACAAAGACACAATAGGCAGAGCAAAACTATGCTTTCCTTATTCTTTGCTTTGTTTTTGGACTTGCATTTAGTTTGCAGTTCATCCTGGTATGGGGGCTACAAAGGGCATTTGCTTAGCTCCATGTGTTCTCCCCCCCCCCCCGGTAATAATTGTTTTTATTATTTTGTACCACAATGGTGGCTCCTATGTCCTTGCCCCCTCCCAGATACTCTGGCCATGGAGGAATGCTCCTGTGCCTTCATGCTGGGTTGCATACCCAGAAGCACAGTGATGCAGCACAAGACAGGCAGAGATTTGCACACACCTTTCCCAACTGCTGGACAGGATTTTGGCTTCTGTATGATGTCTGCAATAGCCTTTTGTGATTAAGGAAGCTGAAACAGGCATACCTGTTATGCACAAAGCAAAAGCATGTCCATTACCTTCAAAATCAGGAGTCACAAAACAACTGCAAAAATAGACTAGTTAAAAATGTTTCTGCATTAAAGGTGGGTTTGCATATTTGGTCAAGGGGCTAATTCACTTATGGCTGGGCATGATACTTTCCCAGATCCATGTTATCTGTGAACAACCACAGGGATTGGGTATATTGGCTCATTTTCTTATTTAAGGACCTTAAACTATATCTACAGTTTCAGGGAGAAAATGGTGTGCATCCTGTTACTGGCATAAGCAAGTTTAAGTTAACCTTATGGCTGTCTTTTTTTAATATTGGTTGTGGCAGAAATAGTGTTCTCATCTTTCACCTGCAGCAGGCAAAGCTTCCCCCCCCCCAAGACCTACCATAAAATCACTTAACCCCCACCCCTCCATTGCTCTCCCATGTGCACTGGAGAACAGAGCAAGGTTGCAGAAGTGTTTGGGTATATCCTCATAGCCACATGCAAAATCACATCAGCTGCTAAGTCCTCTGGAGAACCCCGATGGAGCTCAGCGGATGGTGGAATTGCTTTTCATCTGGTACAGGGACAGAGTCAGATGCTTCTGTGTTCTCCTTGCTGTCCTCCAGGCACGAATGGCCATGAGTTGGCGGAGCTTCAGTCGGTCCAGGGATGCTGCTACACTGAACCATGCAGAATTACAGCCGATAGCTTCCATCAGCCCTAGACAACGGAACCAATGGCAAAGAATGATGGGACTTGCAGTCTGACAACATGTGGAGAGCTACACATTCCCCATCCCTGATTCAGAATTTGCTCATTGTGATCCCTGTATTGTGCGCACAAGCTCCAGTTCATAAAGAATGGGCTGTACAGATGTGTGTGTTTTTGTAAACGCCTGTATTAGTAGTCATTCGCATTGAGCCAATACACCATATAAATGCACATGTGCTCCTTTATAAGCTTGGGGAGTCATAATTTTTTTAAAACTTAACTGCATTGTTTTTGTAATGTATTTATTAAGCTTTAGTAAACATGAATCTGCAGAGTTAACTGCAAGGGAAAAGAGTTTACTGGAAGGTACAAACATGTCCGTAAACAACCCATAAATCCAAAGCAAATGTACAAATAAAGCCATGCTCAAACATCTGCTAGCTTGCATTCTCATTAAGTGGAGGTTACAATGCACTACAGGGTGAGGTAGAAGGGAGGGTGCCTGTAGTTCATTGAAGAAAGCCAACGCAGGTGAAGGGAGAATGCCAGAGAGACAAAGCAGGGCTACCTCCGAGACCACCTACCTTGGGGTAAAGAGGTCTAAAGCAGGGGTAGGCAACCTTTCCCCTTTAAGGGCTGAGGGACTTCAGCTCCCAGAAGCCTCAGCCATGTTGGCCAATAGTCCCATGTTGGCCAATAGCTCCTGGGATTCTGGGAGCTGAAGTCCCTCGGCCCTTAAAGGGGAAAGGTTGTCTACCCCTGGTCTAAAGAGTTATGGGACCTGCTAATGGCCTCTCTAAGGCAGTGCCTTGCCAGCGGCTGAAGACAGAATTCACATCTTGGGGTTTTTTTGTTCTTGTTTTTGTGGCAGGAGGATGTAGGATGTATAAATACTCCATAATAATAGGAGGCAGAATCCAAACGTAGCTTCCACTGTGAAGTCTAACACAGATGACTGCAACAAGATTTGTCAAGGTGAAAGGAGGGAATTATTTCAGGGTTTGTCTCTCACCTCATTTATTAAAATCTCATTGCTTCTGACCTGCCAAGACTAGAAACACTTTGGCAGACCACAACAATATGTTTTTAGGATTACTACAGCTTTTCCCAGCAAACCAGCCCTGGAACAGATCACGAGGAAAAATATTTCTCCCTCTGTGGTCTTCAGTAATAGCATTCTAAAATAATATTTCTGTTATTATTTTTACTGAGGGGGAGTGGTGTTTTTTTATAGCCTGTTATATTTAATATCCCATAGACAACTTCGACAGAACTGGTCCAATTTTATTTCTGGACCCAGCTTGGAGGAGGACATTGGTGGCCGGGCTTGAGTTGTGTAAGTAATGAAGTGTGTAATAAAATCTTTCTTAACAAAACATGGAATGTACCTAATCAGAGATCAAAAAATCATAACATCTCATATTGTATACTCTGTGGAAACATTAGTGGAGTGGTGTGTGGGGGGGGGGCTCAATGTCTCAGAAAAAAATACAATTCCCATGATTCCCTAGCATTGAGCCAGGGCAATTAAAGTGGACTCAATTTGCACTATTTCTGGCAGTCTGCAAAGGCCCTTAGGGGGGTTACAGACTGCCAGAAATAGTACAAATTGAGTCCACTTTAAGAGTTAGGGTTAGTGCTAGGGAATCATGGGAATTGTTTGTTTTTCTGAGACATTGAGCCTTCTCTGTCAGAGAGCTCTGGTGCCACAATAAAATACAGTTCCCATGATTCCCTAACCCTTAAAGTGGACTCAATTTGCACTATTTCTGGCAGTCTGCAACCCCCCTTAGTTTCTCATCAATCCCAAATTTCCTCCCTCCAAAATGTAACAAAAGTAACCCAAAAAAAAAGTAATGAGCAACACAAGTAATGCATTGAGTTGCCTCTTAACAAATTGCAACAGCAACAAATTGCTTTTTAAACAATGAATTATTTCTAAAGAGTAGCTCCCAAAGCTCTCAGGTTCATTCCGCATAGCAACGTTCAGCTGGCATCCGATTAAGTGGTATGTGAGCCTAAGCCCAATTTATATCTGTGTATGTCTTCTTTTGAATCATTGTGGAAACCAACATTAAACTACTCTAAAACTAATACACAGTACTAAGACACTAAACTAAACTTAAACACTAGCTAAAACACAAAATATCTCTGACACACACACCCCATCCAAGCTGTAATGATTGAAAAATAGAAACAAAAAGGAAACAATACTCAGATCCAACTAAATAATCTTACTAGGGTTGTTAATAACCACAATTTCCCACAAGTTATGTTCTTACTGCTTAAACAGTCCATAAATGGTTCCCAGTCTTTCAAAAAATCTTCAGTTGCTTTATCCTTTAAAGCCCATGTTAGCCTTAACAGTCCATTCTCCCATTGTTGGTGCTTCAGTCCATTTCTAAGTTTGAGCAAACTGTATTCTTGCAGCTGTTGTCATATATTTGAGAAGCAGTTCATATTTACTCTCCAATTCTTTATCACACCCAGTAGAAACATTTTTGATGACATTGCAAAGTCTACCTTTAGAACTTTCTGAATTAACATGTAAATCCTAGTCCTGTGCCCTTTCACTTTCTGACCACAAATGGGGAAAAAAAAAGCCCTCCTCTTGACAACCCCAACATTGTTTGGCAACATTCATGGATGTTTGAACAACTTATTTGGAGTTAAATACCATCTGTACACGATCTTATACACGTTTTCTTTTAAACTACTATACAAAGAGAATTTAAATCTTTAGTCCACAATTTTTCCCAAAAAAACATTTCAGCATGTGCCCAACATTTTGGGCCCATCTTAACATAATCTTTTACCAGTTCATCATCTGTATCTAGTTTCAAAATGCATTTATACACTTTTTAAAAAATACCTGATCATCATCCTAAAACAATGCTAAGTTAAAATTATTTACTCCATCCTCTCTGGCTAGGTCTCTCTTACCTTGATTAAATCTTTAAGTCACAAACAGGAATATCCATTGAACTCTACCTTAAGAAACATCTCTCATGATTTAAGCTCCCAGTTGTTATGTTCAATATTCAAAAGATCATCATACAACCACCATTGCCAATTTTAACCCATTCTTTCATGACAAAGGCCTTCTGTGGTGAAGTGTTATCTTGTATATTTATACCACATTTTTATAAGAATCCTCCTAATACAATGTGTGTTGTTGTTTTTTAAATTCAGCATGCGCTTTAACTTAACCCATACTACAGATAACAAGGGACGTTATCACACGTGGGCCAGAAAGCGATAATAAAGTGAAAGAGGCATTCCGAAAATAAACTGAAAATAAACCTTAATTCCATAAATGGAATTACCTTAATTGCACAATTAAAGTAAGCGCATTTAACGTTCACACACAAGCGAGAAAAGCCCGTAAATGTACTAGAAATGAGCTTCTTGCACATGCGCAGATAGAGGAATGCTTGCTGGAACCATGGGAAAAGTAGGGAAATGCTCCTAAATGCGCATTTGCTTTTCACATTACGGTAAATGCGAAATTACCTTAATTTCGCATTTGCATTTCCTCCAAACAACCGAATTTCAAAAGAACACGGATAACACCAGTTTCTGTCCACTTTCTGTCCAGTTTCTGTGCGACGTCGTGTGAAAATGCGAGGCACAAATCCAGTTTCTGTTTGGGATTTGTGTGGATTAACCAGCAGATTTGCCCCCGTGTGATAACGTCCTATATCACCAAAATCTTAAATCATGACCCCTACACCTCCAAGGGTGTCTAATCTCTAAACAGAATCCTTTTCTTCAAACACACAAAACAGCAGGTCTCTTAATACAATCTGGAAATCTAAACCACTTCTTTCTTTGATATCATAGGAGTTTATCACATGGGACAGAAGTGCCCAAATCCTGTGGATAAACAGGGTTTAAATCCTGTGAATATCCCGCAAGAGCGGGATTGTTTTCAGATGACATCAGGCGACTTTGGCATTAATCCATGCAGAAAGTGGCAAAATCATGCTGCTTTTTAACTTCAGGAAAATCCCAAAGTAAAAAAGTGGCATGATTTTGCCACTTTTTGCACAGGTTAATGTCGGGTTAATGCCAAAGTGGCCGGCATGTCTGAAAACAATCCTGCTCTTGCGGGATAATAATGAGATTTAAACCCCATTTCTCCATGGAATTTGGGCGCTTTGCCTCCCGTGTGATAAACTCCATACAATGTTTTGTATTTTATTCTAGGTTTCTTTGCTTGCCAGATAAATCTGGAAATTTCTTTCTGCGATTGCATAAAAGGCATGTCTTATAATGGGGATCATTTGAAAATAAGTCTTGCCCATATATTTGCTTTTATCACTGTGATTCTTCATATAAAAAGAGAGACTTAGCTTCCCCCATTTTCCAAGTATCTTTTAATTTCTTTCCAGAGTTGTTCACAAATATTTTGAAACAGTAAACTAATATTTTTCATAATAATAGCTCTTAAATATTTATTTCCCCACTTTTCAACTTAATTTTAGAAAGAGCTATTAGTTCATTTTCTTCTTATGTAGTCATATTTTTACTCAACAATTCTGGTTTATCAGAATTCACTTTGAATCCAGGGCATGCACCCCAAACAATTTAATCTTTTCTAAGAACTTTTATTGAAACCAATGGATTTTCTGTCATTATCGCAAGACCATCTGCATAGGCCATCACCTTAAGTTGTTTTTTTTTCCAGCCTCACTCCACAAATTGTCATTTTTTTCTGTCATTTCAGTAAAGTTTCCAGCACCAAAATACAAAGCAAATGTGAGATGAGGCATCCCTATCTAGTTCACTTTTGTCTCTTTTGATGTCATATTGCCATTTACCAAGATTTGAGCTTTTTGAACTGAATGTATTGTCTTTATAGCTTAAGTAATATTTTCACCAAAATCTATTCTCTCCAATACTTCCTCAAGTAAGTAATTTTAAGAAATATTGTCAAATGCTTTCTCTGGATTGATATTTTGCCAAAAATCTTTTCAGATCACTGTCTCACCATGATACCTGTGAAAATGGAGCAAATGCAGTTCAGATGAAGACTTGATGAATATTTACTTTTTAAAAACTAAAATATAAAAACAATGCAAAAAAGATTTAAGGACATCATTAAAATTAAATTTAAATAAAGATACAGATCCTACAATAGCTTGTAGGATGCAAGTAAAGCCTTTATGAGAGGAGAATTTATAAAACTTGGTCCAGACAGGACAAAAGAGATACCGCCCCCCCCCCAAAAAAAAACCTGTCTAGAGGGGAAGCTCAAGGAGAAATTTGATCAAGAGATTCATCAAAATATTAAGTTACTGCAAGTCACACTCTCTCAGCCTCAGAGGATAACAACGGCAAACTCCCTCTGAAGAAACTTGCTAAAAATGTGATAGGTTGTCTTAGGACATAAATTGGGAATGACTTGAAGGCACAACAACAAAAACAGCAGTTTTCATTATTTACAGTTGAAAAATTAACGCTAAATTTCTATACCTCAGACAAAAGAAGTTTGAATTTGCAAATAAACCCTGAAAGTGGCTTTCTTATAAACTGAGACAGGAAAGGGTGAAGAAAGCTGTCATGAAGATTACGCTTCATTTTCCTCTTCTGTAATGATATTTTTATTCAATAATTTTGTTTTATCACAATTCACTTTGAACCTGGGGCATGCCCCAAACAACTTAATTTTTTTTTCTAAGAGTAGTTTTATTGAAGTTCTCAGTAAACAACACAAAGATATTAAAAGCTTTGGAGGAATATTACAGAAGTCTATATGTGAAGGGCAATGAAATATGGAGGATTATCTGGATAGTCTCCAATTGTATAAATTACACCTGGAACAAAATCAAAGTTTAAGTGGACCTGTGACAATGATGGAGCTTGTTGAAGCAATTTAAAAGATCAAAGTTGGAAAAGCTCCAGGTCCAGCTGGACTAACTGCAGTACATTGTAAGAAATTCAAAGATGAATTACTTCAACCATTCAAGATGATTTGGAATAGTCTATTAAGAAAAGGATGGATTCCAGATTCTTGGAAAAATGCCTACATTACAGTGATACATAAAGAGGACACAGATGACACATTAACAGTTATAGAACTGTTTCATCATTAAACAATGATTATAAGATTTTCACTACTAGTTTAGCAAACAGACTGAAGAAACATATTTAGCAGAATATTTATGTTCTATACATCCCTTTGAAAATTTAAGACAAGGGTCATGATTTTCATCCTTCTGGTTCCTATTACATTCCATCCTATTACTACAACTATGTAAACATGCTTTATATTTTAGTATGTATTATCACTGGACTATACTGCACCTGAAGAAGTGGATTTGTATCCACAAAAGTCCATGCAAAAATAAAGAACAGTTATTCATAAAGGTGCTGCTACTTTCCTTTTCCTCCTCCCCTTCCTTTCTTCTTTTTGTTGCTGGAGTAGACTAATACGGCTATTTCTTTGAAAACTAATAGAATTATATATTCCAAGTCAAGGGAAGTAATAGTTCCACGACATTCTGCACTAGTCAAGCCTTATTTGTAGTACTGCATTCAGTTCAGTTGCCTTTTAAGAAGGACACAAACAATTTGGAGTTAGTTCAGGAAGGATGATAAGAGGTATTGTTAGCATGCCTTCATACTCCACACTGCATTTGAGGTCCCCCTATTTTCATATTTCAGATCTGGAGCTAGCATGTTCTTGGGAGGTCACAATGACCTTTAGGAACACTAGGTGAGGTTCCCAGGGGAAAAGGAGCAAGATCTGAGCCATGTGGACAATCCACATAACAATGCAGTCAAAGCTAAATGGGTGTGCCAATTGCTCCTTCCTTCCCCCAGGTCATCTTCACTGCCACTTTTACCATGGGACAAAGGATCTCCTTGCACCCAAAGCAGTTAGCCAACATCTCTGCTTGCCCCGTCCCATGTTCCCAGCCACCCCATCCTGGCTAGTCACCCTGGGGTTGTCCTGATCCAATCACTGTTTTTGTAATTGTTTTTATAACTTCAAACCATCAACCAGCCCAGAATCCCATAGTTGATTCATGGGAAAGCCATCAGGTCTTTGTTAGCATGCTAGAGATCATCAAGCACACCCCCAGAGGCTAGTTACCAGGTATAAACATTGGTCTCAAAACCTAGCCTCTTCACACACAGCCAGCATACATCTCTGTGCACACAGTATACATACAGTTGTCCTAGGCTGTGCACTATGTGTCTCCCTCAGACCTCAGTCTGAGCCACTCCAGCTTTCCATGGTCTACTCTTTGGAGAGGTAAATATCACCCTCTGAATGTCTCAAATTCCGCTATCCAGTTTTCATATTTCTATGTACATTTCCTAACATTGGAAGGAACTTCTTGATGGTTAGAGCAGTTCAGCAATGGAACCAATTATCTAGAAAAGTGGTGGGGTCTCTCTCTCTGGACATCTTCAAAACAATGCTGGACAGTTACCTGGGAACATTCCAACAGAATTTCTGTGTGTGTGTGTGTGTGTGTGTGTGTGTGTGTGTGGATTCAATGGCCTAAGGGATTCCTTACAACTCTATGATTTTGTGTTCACAGAAGGACAAGTTTGGGTTTAACCCACTGACTCCATTGTTTATTCTTCATGAATAATATGAATATGACATTTTGGAATACACCCATCACACACATTCCTGTGCCAAAACATACCAGCTGCATGTTATCCTAAACTATTCAGTAAGAAATTTGGTGCAGTGTAAAAAGGCTTGGAATGAAGACTGTAGATCTAGAAAATGCCTCAGTCCTGACCTCTCTGCCTTCTTCAGTTTATATCTTAATATCCTCAGATGTCCCTAGCTTGTAATGCTCAGGGTAGAATTTGCTCAGTTCCCACGGATAGTTGCTACCAACTACCAAGTGTTTTAGGTTTGTACACGGATCAAGAGTCCCTCACTCTTAAAGCTGGTTATAAACTAGTCT
Organism: Phrynosoma platyrhinos; assembly: GCA_020142125.1. Lineage (NCBI taxonomy): Eukaryota > Metazoa > Chordata > Lepidosauria > Squamata > Phrynosomatidae > Phrynosoma > Phrynosoma platyrhinos. The sequence continues at coordinate 224,017,067 of CM034701.1, read as the reverse complement.
TGAATCCAGCTTTATATACTCTCAGGCAAAAGGCACTAATTTTTAAAATTCTATTGTTATAATAGTAGTGGTAGTATTAAGTGCCTTCATGTTGCCTGACAACTTATGGCAGCACCATGAATTTCATAAGGTTTTCTTAAGCAAGGAATAGTCAGATGAGTTCTTAATATAGCCTATAGCACCCGGTAGTCTCCCATCCAAATTCTAACCAGGTATGACCCTGTTTTGCTTCCGAGATCACACAAGATCTGATGCCTTCAGGGTACTTAGGCCAGCTATGCATGGTTGATAGGCCTCGTACATATCATTCAGAAGGATCAGATTCATTCTCTTTTGTATTCAAAGGGATCTTGTAGCACATTTGAGACGAACTGAAAGAGAGAAGTTGGTAGCATGAGATTTCATATATATCTGAGGAAGCAGACTCAAGTTTACAAGAGCTCATGCTGCCAACTTCTCTCTTTCAGTTAGTCTCAAAAAGGTGCTCCAAGATAACTTTGCATACTGATTTTCCAGACTAACATGGTTATGTCTTTCCTTTTGTGTGTGTACATTACACCTTGCTCCTCATGTTTTCATATTGGACACCACAATTGCTATCTTTTCCCAAACTGCCTTTTGACCAGATTCCCCTGGGCACTGCATTATTCCAGCTATTTCTGCTGATGCCACTCTCTCAAAACCTACCTCTTAAGCCAGGCGGTGTCTCAACTGAAAAGTCTCCAAGGGGCTACAAACTGTGTTAGAAAATAACAACTTCAGTGCTCTCCCAAACGTGGGGCATGTTGAGACGGGCAGTTGGAAAGACCAACAACCAGGAGAGAGTTTCATTCATAATTTCCCAGTGCCAACATGCAACATCTCAGAAATCCTTTGTATGGGGTGCTGCTTGGCTTAAGAAGTGGGTTTGGGGGGAGTCACATTTGTTCCTCAATGACCATAAATATGAAACCCAAAAATTATGAGATCCTAAGTCCAGTTTACAATCTTGTAAATATTAAACCAGATGCCAACCATTATTTCTACCTTAAAATTCACTGAGACAGGAAAAATGGAAAGTTAACGGGAAGAAAACTGCATTAAAAACAATTTTACACTAAGTTCCTGTGCCCTGTGCACGTTATATTAAGATCCCCAGATCTACTGGAACATTTCCAGGGAGAAAGAGGTGTGTGAGCAGCCAGTGCCTTTGCCTCAAGGAACTGTGGCTGACTCTTTAATGTATTTAGGTTTTCATTCATTGTATTTATAAATCGCACACGCACACTGCTTGGAGACACTTGAGGCAATGTGCAAGTTTTCAAAACAGTTCTTAAAACAACAACACCAAGATATCATTTTTTTTAAAAAAGCCTAAAAACAATGGCAACAGCAAATAACATACTGATCTCATCAGCAACAGTTTCCACTCAACAGGGGTGAAAACTTTTTAAAACAAGAACATTTGCAAGCTGAATGACAGCAAGGAAGTCTCCAAGCTGATCTCTGTCTGGTAAGGCTTACTCCAGGTAGGGAGATTCCAGGGCTTGTAGTCCAAAAAAGTAACATTTTTTTTTAAAGATCTAGCCCTCCCACAGAGTTGGTGCAGTAAGAGAAAAAGCCCTCTTCCTTGCTTTCCTCTCAGAAATTTCTATTATTCATCATCTCGTTTTCACAGTTTGTGAGGTGTTACCAGATGAAGTTGTGGACCACCACCGATCTGGACTCTGTCCGAGAATGTAGCAATCACCGAGATATCTTTGGATCACGAGGCACATCCCAAGCAGTGTTGCTTTGGTTATTGCTGCTGACTGGCATACCACATATAGACAGCATATCGTACCAGTCTTAAAAGAATTGCAGTGGCTAGCCCACTATATTTCTGGTCTGAATTCAACTTGCTTGTGGTGACATTTAAAGCTCGTTTCATTATGTTATTGTTTTAAATTGCATGACTTATTTTAATGCTTTTTGTAAGCCATCCTAAGATTTTTGATATAAGAGGGGGTAGAAATATTTAAATAAATAAATAAATGTGCTATCATGATCCTATCTTTTGGTTTTACAGTGGACCCTTGTTATTCGCTGGGGTTTGGTTCCAGAACCCCTCATGAATAACAAAATCCGTGGATGCTCAAGTCTCATTAAATACAATAGCATAGCAAAATGGTGTCCCTTATATAAAATGGCAAAATCAAGGTTTGCTATTTGGAATTTATACTTTTTCTTGAATATTTTCAAGCCGTGGATGCTTAAATCCGTGGATAAAAAAAAATCCATGGATAAGAGGGCCGACTGGATTGTTGTTGCTGTGCTGCTGCTGCTGCTGCTGATGATGATGATGATCCATACAAATAAATGAGGAATAAAGCTTCTCTCCCAAATTTCAGAGATAGTCCCTGATATCCAGGATCCTTACAGCCACAGAGGCCTTGAATTGAGTAACACCAGGAAATCAGTTTGCGAAGTGAGCAGGCAGTGCTAGACTATGATCAGTGTCATATATGCCTTTTGGCCGGTCCTTATCATATGAAGGCCAAGAGGTTCAGAAAGAAGAGTTGTTACCCTCAGCATCTGCCATCTGTCTCACTTTGGGGGAAAATGATAGGGCCACCTTACAGATTTCCTACAAAGGTCTATGGCACACCTACACAACCTGTTGCCTCACCAAGTTAATCACAGCCCACTTAGCCATTAGGCATGCATTGCACTACACACAACCTATTCCCTATTCACACCGCATTCATGGATCCCTTGTCACAGAAATTTGGGCAATGAAGAAAATTTCATTGGGGCACACTTCTTATTTGGTGGGACAATGCCCACATTTACACATACACACACGCATAGCTCCAGCATAGTCAGGTTTGAGGCCTTGGTGAATTGCATTCAGCTCGCAAGTTATGCAAGTTTTGGTCTTGGGAGAAAATACATACAATGAAAATTCACAGCCAGCAGAGGGTTTCTAATGTAAGTACAAATAGTTATCTGATTGCTCTTTGTATACCTGAGTACACCCTTTTTTCCTCTTCAATAGCTCCATGTTCTCCTCAGATCAGAAACTCCCAAGATAACAAATTGGTAGCTCCCAAGAGGCAAACCCCTTCTGAACAAATATCACCAAAAAAAAAAAAAAAACATGATAGGGTTGCCTTAGGGTTGCCTTAAGTTGGAAATGACTTGAAGGCACACAACAACGACAACAACAAATAAACAAAATAAGTGAATGTTGTTGATTAGCACTTCCAGTAACAGATTAAAATGTATTCATTAAAGTCCTTTTCAGAGACAAGATTTAACATGTGTAGGCAGAAAGGAAATGAGATCACCATGCATGCTCTGCTGCCCACACCCAACCCATGCAAATTCAGAACAGAACAGCTGTATTTACATCTGTACTTATATACATGAGCTCCCTCTCATGGGACTGAGAAAAGAAGGATCCCTGAAAGCACTGAGGACCGCTCCTGGATTCATGTCTTGGCTTTCTGTTCAACACAGTGACACTCTCCTTTGCCTCCACAATCAGCCAATCATCCTTGCCTTATAATGGGATGATAAACAGGTTCTATATCATCAGCAATCTCAGTACACTTGTGTTCTCTTTCTCTCCTCTACCACCCAACGTATAGCGGAGGAATGCAGCTGCGTATCTTTTAAGTAAACAAGTGACTCACAGTATGGTAGGGAGCGCACAGGATGAATACTTGCTTCCATGGTGTTTCTTGGCACATCTCATCAGTTGATTTATAAAATATCAGCACCAAAATGTACATTTCTGTACAATCCAGACAGTATGGTTTGTTGGGGGGTGTTGGGTTTGTTAGTTTTTTACACTTGCTCTAAATAGGCACCTTTGGATCTGCTCAAAATGAGTATAGACAGATAACACCACATTTGGAAAAAGGGGGAGAGAGCGAAGGGGGGGAGAATCTATCAGCCAGCATGAGCAATAGCCATGCTGCCTGAGGGATTCTAGCAGTTATAGTCCAAAATTTAACTTTTCTGACCTTTGGTCCCATTATTAGTTCACGTGTAACATGAAATCTATACGCTTCAGGTGTATAGGTTGCATGTTAATTAATACCAAAGGTCAGAAAAATCAAATTTTGGACTACAACTGCCAGAATTCGCCCAGGCAGCATGTCTACTGCGTATACTGACTGAATGATTCTGGGAAAGGTAACCTTTCTGAGGAGCTCCCCACTTCTCCCTTTTGCATGTTCCCCCAGAAAATTTAATTTTCTTACCTTTGGTCCCAATATTAGTTAACACACAATCTATACACCAGAAGCATATAGATTTCATATGAGACTCAGCTTAATTTCCAGTGGCAAATGGAATTACCTAAGGTATTAAAGGAGTTACCCAAGGTATTGAATCGAATGTTCAAGTAAATTTTAGATTAATATAGCAACAGCAAGTACATTTCTATACTGCTTATCAGTGAACTTGCACTTCCTAAGCAGTTTACAATGTGGAAGCCAATTGTCCCCAACAAACTGGGTACTCATTTTACCAACCTATGAAAGGATGGAAGGCTGAGTGGACCCTGGAGCCCTGCCTGGGATCAAATTTACAACTTTGTGGCTACAATACTGGCATTTAACCATTGCACCACCAGGGCTCCTTAAAGATTAAAATCTAGAGCCTCACCAGCTGCCACTGTTAACTTCAAAATCCCTCCACAACCCAGATCCTTGGCAAAAGCAAAGAGACCCTCACCTGTAGGTTAAGGAGTGGGAAGGTAAAGGAAGAGAAAAATAGGGGTTTTTAGAAATGGAGAAAGAAAAAAAGTGTCAGAAAGAGAGACGGGAAGAATGGAGTAGTTATCTTCTGCTCCAGCCACGTTCACTGATAGTAGAAAATAGCCTCCAACTCAGAGGAATGAAGATGATGTTAATCAAGATGGTCTCCAGACAGGTTTAGGTGTACTTGCAGGAATGTAAAAGTGGGAGCAAGAAAAGAGCCAGGGGAAAAAAATGTTAACAATTGCAGAAGCTGTGGATGTGGAAGGTATTTTTCATCACTTAGCAAAATGGCGGCATTTGCCCTTTCCTCCCCTTTCTTCTCTCCTCCCACCCTGCTCCCTGGTTTATGAAGCAGATGCTGCTTTTAAATGTGTATCTGGTTAGAATTTTTTCAGTGGAAAGTTGCTCACACAGTTTCCATTGTATTGTACCCACACCGTTCAAGGCAAATTAAGGGGCTGACTTGGTAATGACTAGGGCATGTATGGGCCCACAAATTTGTAAATAAAGGCAGGAAATCTCCCAGTCATTCACTCTTCTTTTGCACCACTCCCAGACACCACTATTGTTAGCAACACACGGAGAACCTACAGGGTAGACAGAAGCAGAGGCTGGAGGGCTGTCTTTGTACTTCAGGCAAAGTTTTTTGGACAAAACTACTCAATTTCCAAAGCAGAGCTTGAAATGACAAGTCAGGCATGTGGGGGGGGGGGGGGGGAGAGGAAACCCTCTACTTCTACCCAAATCATTTTTGAAAATAAAATTAAAGCCATCTCACATAATGTCATAGCAGGTTCACTGCATTCTAGCTAGTCAATGAGTGTGAGGGTGTGAAGTTGCTGTTGCCGTTGTTTTTTTCCAGCCATACCTCCTTCAACACTTTCCATTTGAAAATATTAAAACAATGACATCTGGGAACTTTTTAAACACCCGAGATAGCTAAAAGTGGGAAGTCATTTTCTAAGGAAAATAAGACACTAAAATTTTTATTGATCACTGTAAGAAAACCAATCGCACACAACTGCAGCTTCTCATTCCATAAGAGTCTGGAGCACTTGTGAAAAGATTGGCCTGAATCCTACTGATTACTCCCAACTAGAGCAGATCCATTGAATCACTTATTGTCAACATGTGTGTGTGCCTTCAAGTCACGTGTCAACTTATGCCAGGGGTAGGCAACCTTTCCCCTTTAAGGGCCGAGGGACTTCAGCTCCCAGAAGCCTCAGCCATGTTGGCCAATAGTCCCATGTTGGCCAATAGCTCCTGGGATTCTGGGAGCTGAAGTCCCTCGGCCCTTAAAGGGGAAAGGTTGCCTACCCCTGATTTATGCTGACCCCATGAATTTCACAAGGTTTTCTTAGGCAAGAAATACTCAAGAGGTGGTTTTACCAGTTCCTTCTTCTGAAATACAGCCTACACCACCTGGTATTCACTGATGGTGTCCCATCCAAGCACTAATCAGGGTTGACATTGCTTAGCTTCCTAGATCAGATAGGATCTGGTGTAACAGATCAGTAAACCCAACTGATTCAATGGATCTACTATACATGGGACTACCAGCAGTATATTCAGTCCATTATATTTCTAACCAACAGATTCCATCTATGCCAAGCCATACTCTTGCCACTGACGTATATAATTCTATGACTGTTTGCCAAAAGAAAACACAACCTTTACCATGATTCACAATAAATACACTAGGCCAAAGTAAAGCACTTGGAGACACAGCAAAAGCCCTCTTCTGTGTGAATTAAAAGACTAAGAGCCTGAAGTAGGGAGACATAGCATAGAGGTTATGTAGGGATGCGGTGGCTCAAGTGGTTAAGATGCTGACTCTGTTGATTGCAAGAATGGCAGGTTGGCAGTTCGAGGCCCGAGTGCTGCATGATGGGGTGAGCTCCTGTTGCTAGTCCCAGCTTCTGCCAACCTAGCAGTTCAAAAGTATGCAAATGCAAGTAAATAAATAGGTACCACTTCTCTGGGCAGGTAAACAGTGTTCTGTGCAATCATGCTGGCCATATGATCACAGAGTAGTGTCTGACAATGCTGGCTCTTCAGCTTAGTAAAAGAGAAAACCTATGGAAAACTTTGTCAATGGGGAATACCTTTACCTTTACCTTTTTATGTAGACTGAACTATGCCCTCTCACCCCTTCTGGGATTCACCTTTTAGATACTGCAGACTCACTTCTCAGCCTCTCAGTGCCTGATGGAGAGCAGAGGGGATTAGTGAAGCATCTACCTATATCCCTTTTGTCCTGAAAGTCTCAGTGAATGCATAATTGCCCTGCATCTGACTAGAGGGACATCAACAGGCCCTTTTCCAATGCCACCACCCTCTACTGTTCACTAAATGGAGTGGAGGCTGTGAACTGGCATATGCAGCATCTAAAAGATGAGTCTTGGAGGCAGTTTGGTCATTCTACAAGCTTGGTAGAGAATTATGACCTCCACGATCCCCCCCCCCCCCCCCCCCCCGCAATACTTAGAATAGCTTGATATGGGCTAACGCCATTGCACTCATTGCCTACCAGCAAAAAGTATTCATGTTACTTTGTTTCACCATACTTGAAGTGAATATGTTTGCATGGGAAATGCTTCAGAAACTTCAAGCAACATGAAAAGAGTGCTGCTGTATAGGGCACATTGTATCTAGCAGATGGTATTTTTTTTAAAAAAAGAAGAAGAAATATTGCCCAAAAAGGCAATGAGTATCCCCCACACACCAATTACCATTGACATGCTGTTGATCTCATGATTTTTTTTATGAGGATAGAGACACTTGTTTTTGTTCCCTATTTTTTTGAAGCAGACATGTTGTCCCTGGAAATAATTTACAAGGGCTGGTGCCAAAGAGGAAGAAAGAATGGAAAATGTTTGCTTTTTGCTTTTTTAGAAAATGGCATGTCATTTGATGGCAATGGAAGCAAATGAGTGAAGTGGAAGATGGGCTCTGACATGGCCTTGCATCAAAAATTTTATTTATGGATCACCAAAAAGAAACATCGCTAGCTGTTGAAATCTGGTGTTGGTTGCTATGTTTTAATTGTGTTGTTGCTTGGCGTAATATGTCTTATTTCCATTTACGGAATCCGTTTGTCAAGACACAAAAATAAATAATTGAAAGCAGGGGAGGAAGGAAAAAGAGACATTTTTAGACTGAGTATGTGTATTACACTTTGGGATGCCCCGATGATAATTACCCACTGGAGAACAGCCTGGCAGCAAATCATTTTTTCCATCATCATTCCATCCAAAAGTAAAGCCCCTAGCTCCAATGTGTGTGTGTGTGAAATACTGATGAAGGACTGATAAAGAAGATCCTGAGGAGCAACTTGGAAAACTACATCTGGTCAATAAGAGCTGCTTACCCAGTTCCTAGGGTGATCATGTGTCCTAATATTTAGCAGGCATTCCTCTATTTGAAGGGCTTTCCAACCCATCTGAAGCTGCTCATCAATAGGGCCAAGACAGCAGACTGAGCAGGACCAGACTGGGGCACAGGTGTTATCACCCTGGTGAAATGCACTGTATTTTTGTTCAAATTACAAAAATTATTTCTAAATAGGCATCTGTACATTAATCTATGTGTACAGACAGACCTGGTGCCTATCTGTGTTCTTTCTTCTGTTTCTTCTATCAGTTAATATCTAAGTGGTTGGGGGTTTTCATGTCAGTGAAACAGTGAATCTGCTCAAAGTTTGAATGCTGTCTACAAAATAGGTTCAGGACCTTGGAACGCTCCTTTAACATTCACACTGAACCCCTGAGTGAATTCACTATCCCTCTAATATTGGATCTATCAGCTACCACAGTCTGAGTAGCCGCTCTACTCAACTTCTGTAATTTTTTAACATGTGTTGTTTGAAAATATTTATCCAAAAGGCAAATCTTGATTTTGCCATTTCATAAAAGAGACACAACCATTGTATTTCATGGGACTTGGGCATCCATGGATTTTGATACCCACTGTGGGTCCTGGATCCAAACCCCCGCATATACCAAGGGCCCACTGTATCTCCTTGGAAGTAGAGGCCAATAATATGTCTTAACAGGGAGCTCCTGCACAACCAAACTTGTCAAACATCTCCAAGAATGGAAGCAGACAGTCCTCACCCCTCCCTTGACTGTGTTAGCCATCCAAAAGCCTTATTCCTTTCCTTCCACTGTAAGTCTTGGAAGTGATGTTAAGAGTGTACACTAAAATCAGAGATCCAAAGAGTTGTTTCTTTGGAATCCAACTCCCCCAAACCTTCAAGCAGCGCAGTCAGTGGCCATGCTTCCTGAAGACTCCTGAGAGTTGTCCTCCTGAGAAAACAAGTAGATAGGTAGATAAATATTTATTATGGTTATAGACCAGTGATTATTCCAAGCTTGGAAAAGGCTAAATATTCTGATTTGAATCATATTGTTAGTCCCAACTAGAGCAGACCCACTGAACCATTGAAGCTTACAGAAATGTTTCCATTGTCTCCATTGATTCAATGCACTGTGTCTCTATTGATTCAATCGATCTACACTAGTTGGGACTAATCAATCAGATTCAGGCCCATTTCATTGGTTTTCCTTTGTTTTTAATGACCCAGAGTGGGTGAAAAGTTATGACACACTTCACTTCATCTCCCACAGAGTGTCACATGCTGAGTTAATAAGGAAAGAAAGAGACAGAATAAATGAATAAAAGCCTTGTCACACCTGGCAGACACAGATACCATATTTTGTCCTGTTCTTTCTTTGATGTGAAAGAAAATATTCCCTCACTACCACTATTGCAATGTCACTGCAAAACATCTAATTTTAGAACCATAGATGTTCAGTAGGGATAAAACAGTTTGGGTGGTATGTTTGTTGCAGCTGAAAAGAAGTGATGCATGGAATGAGGGATACTCTTCCAGCTTACAACTCATTTACTCTGGACTGCATTCTCCCAACCATACTTTATAACAGTAAAGAAGGTTTGACACTTCAGTTGCCTAAGGAATAAACCACACACTACATAAAATGCAGTTTAGGATCAAAATCACCCCAGAAACTCATCAGCCACTCCTCAAAGCCAAAACCATTGAAGAGAGGATAAAGGTCCATTTAGCTCACCCATCATAAGGTCTATGTAGAAATAGGCTGACTACTTGAAGCACAACCTGTAACAAGAGGAATAAGAATTGTGCATAGTAAAATCTAATGCCTCCTCTCTGCAACACAAACTCCCTGGCAACATTTTAGCTTCAGAACAAGAATGACCATGCATAAGATGACCTAAGAGAAAATTGCTCCAAGAGGCTTTAATGGAGCAGGAAAAACGTTATAACTTCTGAACCACTGCTCAGAATATCACTAAGCCAATGAAGGATTTCCTTCTTCAGCAAGCCAAAATAAAGGAAAACTGATCATTTTCACCACCCTCAAAAAAAGAAACCAGAGTTTGGAACATATAGTTTGAAAATTAAACCAACGATGTTAATAATTAGAAATTGGGAAATTAATTCATTGTCCTCAGCACAAATATCTGAAATCATTTGATCAGTTGTGTGTTATCATTGGTTAATTCACTATTTAAGACATAATGAGATTTACAGAGAATGGTTATCACTGTTGTAATAGGGGTGCACTTTGTTACTGCTACCTTCAAAACACTTTTTCTGCTTTTAAAGTGGTCTTCCTCAAATTTATAGATTTATTTTTTGCCATATAAGACTATAAACTACATAATGTGATTGTTGCCTGGGAATGGTGGGAGCCCAACATGTCTAGTAACTCACAGGGTGAAAAAGACTATCATAAGTATGGGATCCCATCTTCGGTTAACTTCATCATTGATCTGAAGCTCTCTTTTCTTTCCACCCCCATCAATACATACTTTTCATTGCTCTTCTAATAACTTGTTTCTTAGACATTAATAAAGAATGGTTTGTTTCATCTGGAGGATACTCACTGCATGTGCAAGCAATAAACTGATAGTCACAAAGCTCAGTCAATGAATCAAGGGTGGGGAATTCTTAATCAGAAAATGTTTGAGAGCCTCTGAGCATATTCAGAACATTTTCCCCCTGAACAACTGAATCCCTTTGGCCTTCTCACTTCCAATCAAGAACTGAGGTCTACAATGGTAAAACACACATATTTTGCATGCAGGAAGCAGGAATCCCAAATTCAATCTTCAGCATCTTCATTTTCAATGATCAACTATCTAAGAAGCCCACTATTGTCAATACTCATATTACTTTAATTCTGTAATTAAAAGGTCATGAATAAAAAGAAGACAAGAATGGGTCAAAAGCAGACCAGGTGAGGTGAAGAAAGAACAGGAGGGAGAAGCCAAGAGAAATAAATGGGAAGGGAGTGCAAGGACTTTTTAAATTTAATTATCTAAGCGGCTGAGCAGACGAGTCAGAATAGTATGGGTTCAGTCCATGCTAACCTGGCCCTGGTGCTCACCCAGGTCATTCCTCAGGTCAGCATGGGGATGGGCAGGTGTTTACGCACCTGTCCCTGCACCAACCTAGGACACACTACAGGCATGTGCTCATTACCTTGCTGCATCATAACTCAGATGCTCCCTGTTGCTGCATCTGATACAGAAATGGGTTGCTTGGCTGCATTCATGTGACCCGAGACCCCACTTCTGCATCAGATGTGGTGACGGGGACCTCTGAGTATGAGCAATGCTGCAGCAAGGAAAGGAGTGTGAAGGGCCATCTAAACAGCCAGGGTTTGCCCTGAAATTTGCAGGAAACTCCACGGCAAACCAGGGGTCAATCTATCCCAGGTTAATGGCTCTTTACCCCGAGATCCACTGGATCTGCATCTGGTCTGGTAGGATCAGGCCCAATCCTGCCCCTGGGGTTTTGGCCTGTGCCATCTGAACTGGACATCATGAGGCTGCTTGGAACAGGGGGCTTTTGGCCCATGTGAACAACCCCTAAATATACAAAACTGTGGAAGCAACAATAAGATTACAAAAGGATTCACTGTATCTTACCCCAAATATATATTATACAATTACACTTGTCCCTCCACATTCGCTGGGGTTAGGTGCACAGGACCCATGTGAAAGTGAAAAAAACACAAATAAACAGTACTTTTTTTAACCTGAGAGAGCACCTCTCTAGGAATTTCTAGGTCCTCCAGCAGAACTCTGTGGTCAACATCTGCCAAAATTTGACCATAAAATCATATTGCAGGACCTACAAATGCTTAGAGAAGTATTTTCTGTAGGAATCTTTAGGTCCTCCAATGCAACTTTATGGTCAACTTCCAGCAGAATTTCTCTGGGGGACCTAGAGATTCCTAGAGAGAGCATATTAATCAAATCCTCAAATAATCTAAATCTGCAAAAGTCAAAGCCGCAAATATGGAGGGCTGAATATATATACAATTAAAAACCAATCTGGAATATAATCTGCAGAGCAAGAGCCATTTCAGAAGACAGTCACAGTGCACTCCTGCCTTCCAGAAAAATTCCTAAAACGTATACAAGCCCAGGGAGAGAGAGGGAACATCTGCTTTTCAAACCTAAAGACCTGGCATTGTGAAAAGATACTGGATGTTTGAAGGCCTTGATCTCCAAACAAATCACACCAGTCTATCTTATGCCACCTCCATTTCATGATTTATTCTACCCACCCACCTACCCGTCCCATCCTTTTCCATTCCTTGTTCTTTTGCTGGTCTGACTTGGGTTCCAGAAACTTGTTTCTCTTTCTTTCCCCACTTCTTTCCTGAATCCTAATGAGCCTAGTTACTAACAGACCCATGCAATGCATGTCCTCCACTCTTAATACCTTTTCTCCTGAAGCAGCACCCCCTCCTGTTTTACTGAATCCGACAGGTGCAAAGGCACCCACCCTAACAAATTCTAATGACCTAATTCGTGAAAGCAGATCTTTAACTGGAGTACTAATTGGGAAATTTAGTGAGCTAGGTGAAATTATTAGGAAAAGCTGCTAAATTATTAACACACTAATTGACTAGTTATTTCCGAGCACTGAGAGAAATATATGCTATAATTGCTCGAAGGTGGCATTAAAAGAGGAAATGTGTTAATCTTCAGTGTTTTATTTAACCTGCTGTACTTGTGGCAAATATTGGATGGATTTAAAGCTATGCAATTACAGACATTCCCTAGTTATATTGCCTAACTAGCGCCATTTTTTATAAGTAACAAAAATTTTAAGCTCATAACATCATAATCCTTCAGGCTGAGATGACTTCAATGTCCCTTCAATGAACAAAAATGGAAGTCTGGCCTAACTTATCAGAAGCAGAAGTACCAAATATAGCATTTGATACTGAGAGGCTTATCATATAGCTAAAATAAAGCATCTTACCTGAACCAAATTTAATTCTAAATTGGGCTGGATCCGGACCCTATCACAAAGATTTTGCTGCCAAAATTGCTGCCCGAACGCAGCCTGGGTCCATCCCCACTCTCAGGTGCCTCTTTTCGAAACTGGGAGTTTTCCAGCTTGAAAAATGGCTGCCAGAGCACTCCTGGAAACAGGAATGGACCTGGGCTGCATTCAGGCGGCGATTTTGGTGGTAAAATCTTTATGATAAGATCTGGATGCAGTCTGATTTAAAATTAAATTCAATTCAGGTAAAATGGTTTTTTTAGCCAAGTGATAAAGTCCTGAATCTAAACAGTCCTCAGTTCTTTCTGTCTGCTGCCTCTCCGCAGGTTTGTTTGCATGCAGGGGCCATGATCCTCATGGGAAGAGAAAGGAGAGGTGTCACTCACTTTTGGTGCAATATTATTATTATTATTATTATTATTATTATTATTATTATTATTATTATTATTATTTATACCCCGCCCCTCTGAGCTCAATCGGGGCGGCTCACAAGTGATAAAATAAAAATACAAATACATCCAAAACCCCTATACCCTCCCCCCCTTAAAAACGTATTAAACCGACAAAAGTTAAAACCAACAAATTAAAACAGACATCAATGACAATCAGGGGAGAGACGGCGGTCACAAATTGACTAGGAGAAAGGAGAGGTGTCACTCATTCTTGGTGCAAGTAAGGCTTCTCTTTTCTCTACTCACTCATCCCATGCCTTCAGGGCTCAGTGGATAGAGAAAGAAGAGGTCTCACTTGCAAACCCCACACTTTCTCTTCTGCTGAGCCTGAGCTCCAGCATTTTAGAGGGATGCTAGTGAACAAATGCCACAGCCTGTTTCTGCCAAAAGGCCACTTAAGATGCCACCCAATATAGTTTGCACTCCCCGTGTGCCCCTAGAGATGCCCTATTCATTCATAGCTGCCCTTCCAAGTCCTAGTTTTCTTCTGATTTCTCCAATGCAGTCTCCATTCTGATTAATAACTGAGCCATGGTATGATATAGTGAAGGATTTCCTATTTTATATACACTCATCCCTCCGTGTCTGCTGGGGTTAAGGGCACAAGACCCCCGTGAATGTGGAAAAACCGCAAATAACAAAAAAAAACTATGTTTTTACCTAAGAGAAGACCTCTCTAGGAATCTCTAGGTCCTCCAGTGCAACTCTTTGGTCAACATCTGCCAGACATTGACCACAGAATTGACCTGGAGGAGATACAGATGCCTAGTGGAGTCTTCTCTCTAGGAATCTCTAGGTCCTTCAGTGCAACTTTTGGTTAAAGTTGACCATAGAGTTGTGCTGGAGGACCTAGAGATTCCTAGAAGAACACATTGATAAGATCTGTGAATAATCAAAGCTGCAAAAGTCAAAGCCGCAAATCTGGAGGGACGTGTATGTGTGTGTATTCCTGTTAAAGGACAAAGTTTTGCAGCAGAAATATTGTTCTTGAGGGGGTTTAAAATATATAAATTAAATGTTATACATTAATGTGAGTTTAAATTACATGGGAATTTGCAAATGTTTTTCTGCATGTTTGTAAACTATCTAGATAAGACATTGTCCTAATTTTTCATTTTTAATAAACAAAAATGACCTTCTGAAACCAAACATTCCAGTACAGAAATGGGGTCTGTGTCCGAGAACAGGTACAACTGATAGTGATTCTTTAATGTATCTTGGAGCAAATATAGCCTAACCCAAAACCCTTTGTTCACCTAGGACATGCCATTAAGAATAGCAGCAGCAGCAGCACCACAAAACCCAACAAGTGGGAGGGGGGGAGTATTATTATTATTATTATTATTATTATTATTATTATTATTATTATTATTATTATTATTATTATTATTATTATTTCTCCCAATATAGGATTCCCAATATAGGACTCAGCTTGAATGAAAGTACCTTCCTCTGATCTAAGATGATCACAAGGGCCAATGAAACTCCCCTTCTAGAGTTCTAAACAAACAAACAAAAATTACCTGTCCTTAGAAGAGTTCTTCTCTCCAATTCCCTAACTCCTACCCAAGCTTAAAGAAAGTGAAGTTAAGTGGTGTCCGGTTTGGTAAACATATGGCCCTCTGGATAATGGCAGGATGTAACTCCCATTGACCCTAGCAAGCCTGAAGAATGATGGGAATACCTGTCCAGCAATATCTGAAGAGCCACAATTCTGCCATCTCTAAAATATATTAAAACCTTCATAGTGGAATCAAGTCCCCTTCTCTTCATCTGGGAACAGTCCTGTGACACTTACCGAACTTTTAAGCATAACTATGAGCTCAAATGTGTCCAAAGCTAAGGACCACAATGCTCATTGGTCTACACTTTCATTATATTCTTGAGAACATTACCAGTAGTTGCTGTTGTTGCTGCTGCTTCCATACCTGCGTGATTCTAGCAGTTTCATACCCGAAACGTATCGTAACAGCACACTGTCTGCTTTGATAAAATCAGAGGCCCTTTCAGCTGCTCCAGTATCTGAACGTTTATGACAATCATCTGGCACTTAATTTATTTGCCCAAAGACAGGAGATTTCACTAGAGACATGAAAGGTTTTGGAATGGCTGGGAAGTCACTTTTGATGAAATCATTCCTGGCCCCAGGGGCTGCATTCTTGAGAATTTGGGCATTTCGAGGATCAGTGTCCTCTGATGATTTTTTTTGTCATGCTTACAACAGTGAACAGAAACCCATCTGGAACAAAGAAGTCAAGTAAACAGAGAAGAACATGAGGAGAACAAAACTGGCACAGAGACCGGATGGAATTTCCTTTAAAGGATGTAAAATTGCTTCCCTGTTCATAGGCCTGGCAAAAGACAGAGCTTCTTCCCCAAAGAATAATCTTGCAACATGCCTGAACCCTGAAGACAATATTTCATGGCAAAATGCATGGGGGCTCACTTTCCACAGTGGCACTTTCCCAAAAACAAATCCTCTGTGTTCCTGTGCAATGCAGATATAACAATGCTACCCCATGAGAAAACATCCACTTCTGAAGGAAATATTGAAATGGAGGAATGAATCAGGGTGCAAATTGGAACTCCAGGGCTTTTCGTTCTCGGCTGCATCAGGGTGGGCATCTGCCAGTTATGCATTCAAGTCTTTCAGTCCAAGTCTCAGGTTTCTATCTTCAAGTCTCAAGTCGAGTCTCAAGTCCTTGAAGGATACTTTCAAGTCTGAAAGTCTGCACTTCTTGCCTGCTGCTCGAAGTGAATGGCACCAGCAAGTCAGTCACTAAAAATATACAAGTCTCAAGTCAAGTCAGTATGTTATTTCTGCCAAGTTAAATCCATGTCAAGTCATTGTAGTGACTTGAGTCCAACTTAAGTCCAACTCAACTGACTCAGGTTTATATTATTGGCAACTGCTGTGGATGGAAGGGTCAGTTTTTGTCCCTACGGCAGACTGCTGCACCTCCCTATTTTCAGCCATTTTTTTCCACAAAATGGTAGTGACTTCTGGTCTGTGCTTCTGGTTATGGGCAGGACTACTTTTTCACATTCTGGGGTAGGAAAATGAATCCTAAAATGTTTCAACCTCACTTATAAGGACACATAATTAAAGCAGTTATTGGCCCTCTGAGGGAGAAAATGAATATTCTTCTGCAATATTCTCCCCATATTCAAATGTCATGAGCTATTGTGCAGGAATTATATCACAGAGGAGGAAAAATTTGTTTTCCTTGTAGAACACTGGATATGTGCAATTTTTAGTTCTCTGAGAGCAAGAGATAGCTTGTTGTTGTTGTTGTTGTTGTTGTTGTTATTGTTGTTGTTGTTGTTGTTGTTATTATTATTATTATTATTATTATTATTATTATTATTATTATTATTATTATTATATTTAGGGCTTTGTTGGGCACTCCAGGTTTAGATGGAAAGACTAAGGCACCATATGTGCCAGAGGTGGGAAACCTTTTGGGCTCTCCAGATGTTTTGGATTACAAGTGCCAGGAGACCAAACTAGCATGGCAAGTGTGAAGGGATTATGGGAACTGTAGTTCAAAACACATGGACAACGAAAGATTCTTCTCCCCGATACAGGGGATGTTAATACTGTGACTACAACTCTAAGAACAAATGCATATTTCAGCTCTTAAGAAACTGCATTGCAAGGCAAGCAAAATACTATTAGCTTACTTCTTCAAGTGGTGAGA
>CM034701.1:223934820-223947357 GCA_020142125.1 Phrynosoma platyrhinos | reverse complement strand
GGTCGTCTTATACGCCCAGTTGTCTTATACGCCGGAAAATACGGTAACCTTTATGCCAGTATTGTTGCAAAAATCATATAATTTATGTATAATAACAAAGCTGGTCTGTAATTCTTTGTTTCTAGCAAAAATAATTTGGGATCAAAATAATGGACTTCTTCTTTGATCCTTGTAAGTTCATTAATAGTTCTGTGTAGTGGCAGCGATAATTCCTCCATAAATATCTTGTAATGTAGCACTGTGAAACCATCCAGTTCAGTATTTTGCTTTTCAGATAGCCTCCACTATTTCCATCATAGAGATGGGTTGGTTCAAATTTCTTGCTTTGTAATTCAGTTATCTTTGGGATGTTTTCTCTTTCTAAATAGTTGTTTACTTTGTCTTTGTAGGTAGGCACACACAGCTAGGGTGGGATCGGATGAGGACTTCATTCATTCCCAGCTTAAGCTTTACAGCACTATTTAATGGCAGACATGCTGCTGCAACGCAGCAACTAAAAGTCTGTGTTTCTCCAGTACTCCTTCGTCCCCCTCTAAATATCATTAAAAGATTTACAGCTATACTGAGGACAAGGAGAAAAAGAAGAGGGTCTGGGTAGGGAGAAAAAGACTTTGTAAAATTCTCCCATACACAGCTACCTCTCAATTCCTTCCTATTGTAGCAAAACCAACATTTGTGTTACCATATGTTGGACGTTTATTTATTTATTTAAAAAAATGTCCATATCGTCTCCCAGCCCAAAAGGGTTCCCAAAGTGATGAACAGATAAAACTGTTCTAATATGGCTTCTCCCCAACCTAATGTAAAGGGCAACACACAACAGTCTTTAAGTCTAACCTATTTATCTCTAAGGTAAAACTTCCAAGAAAACTGAAATGGACCACAAATTCGATTTTTATTCATGAGAACTGTCTGCACAAAAAGATTTAAAAACAGAAAAATGGTTGTTTAAGTGTTATCTATTATCACGCATAGAGACAGTTCCACACAGCAAGCTTTTTATGTAACTCAAGTACTTAGTTGCACAATGCAGTGTTTTGATGGCAAATGCCCAAGGGAGACAGAGCGCTGAGCCAATAATTTTGGTGCCAATTATACGGTGGAGCTTATTAATCAGATTTTCATCTTGGAAAAAAAGCTTTTAAATTCAGCTAGCTAAAGTGATCCAAAAAAATCAATAGGTATTTGGCTTGTTCAACTGCATGGCAAAACGTAATGGGGTACAGCAAATCATGTGGGCTTTCAGTTGTGAGACCTACTTACTGGTGTGGGGTGGGGAGTTGGAAGAGCTTCATCTTCCATGCAAAGATGCCCCCCTCCCCCTTTCAGTCTTAATGATGGGAATGCATGTGTTAGTGTTTCTAGGCCACAATTGAAAACAAAGTGTACTTTTTACTAGGATTTTATAGGATTCTAAAATTCCATAATCAAAAGACTTCAAGCTACCTAATGAGTTTCATGGAGAAAAATGATGAAGGATTTTCCATTCTCTTTTTAAAAAATTCACTTATGTGCCCATGATAATGCTGGAAAGGATGCCTGGTTCTGCACACATGTTTCAGTATGCACTGCGTTCGCTATTTGCAATCTTAAAACATTTTGTACTCTCAGAATATATTAAAGAAATGTAAACATTCCCTTCTTTAAAAAACATGCACTTGTTTGTTATCTGTATTTTTCAAGTTGCCTTTACCTTATGAAAGTAATATTTTTAAATATATATATATTATTTTCTTCTACTGGTTCACATTTCATTTTCCCCCCTGTCAAATACAAAGTGGAACAACCGAGAAAAGGGGACCATTTCTTGGCTAGCTCTCATAAGACTGATGATGATGATGATGATGATGATGATGATGATGATGATGATGTAGAAGTTTTGAAGGCTGAGAAGGAAAGCCACTTGTGAAATTATAAAGAGGACACTAAGACATCAACTGTTAGAAATTAACAGTTTGGTTTACAACTTCCTAGCCATTGCGCAGTTCCATGTATAGCAAGCAGATTGGCAGGTTACATTACCTGAAGCATTTTATGAGAACAACATCCAATCTCTATTCCGCCTCAAGAATGCAATGGTCTTATCTTAGAAAAAAATATTATTTCTTATTATCTTGGAGTAACTATTACCGTAACGGACTTTTCACCACTACTGAGGCCAGGTATACTCATCAAGGAAAGAGTCAAGGTACATTTACTACTTCTTGGAACATGGTGACAACTGCTTTAGTGAATGCTGGGCTGGCCCAAGATATTTACTGCCTGAGACAAAGTAATGAATGGTCTCCATAACCCTTACTTGAGTGGCTGTTTTCTATAAATAAATATCCTCTTCTTAAAGAGAAGTGAACATCCTACACCAGAGGTGGGAATTGAGTGGCCCTCCATATGGTATTGGACTGCAACTCTAGGCAGCCCTACTCAGTATAGCCAATGAATAGGAATGCTGCGAGCTGCAGTACAATTAACATCTGGAAGGTTGCCCAATTCCCACCCCAGCCCTATACAGATTAAAGTAATGCAGAGATTCCACGGTCAAAGGTTTGAAGAGTAATGTCTTCCTGAAAGCCCAGATTAGGCAGTGTAAGAAAACATTTATTGGTGGACAGAGCTATGTGTGCCATACTACATGCCCTGCACCCGCTAAACTAACCTGCTTCCATGAGGTGCAGTAGAGGACACTGTCCTGTCATAAGGACTGGTTAAAAATCAACTGCAAATCCAGGTCTTGTCCTTCACCTCAGGCAGCAAACCCTTGGTCTCTTAATATTAATCATTAGGTTCAGTTGTTACTGATGCTGTGGAATAACTGGAAGTCATCTAACCAATGAACAATCCTGTGCTGTTTAGAATCTGATCGTTTAGAAACTTGAGGAAGATACAGTTTTCTCTTCCATTTGTTCAGCCAACTGAAGTGGTGTTGTAGCTTTTCTGGCAAGTGCTAATTCCGATTCTCTGAGTTCAGCCTGAAGTATAAGTACTGTTTTGGCAAGTCTTTTTAGTAAATCCTTGTTCACCTCAAAGGATGTTTCTGTTATAGATCTCTCCAAAACAGGACAGATACAGTGATCATTAAAAGAGAACACAATCTGTTGAGGTACTTTTGAGTCTTTGTTTCCAAACGCTGCAGAACTTTGAGACAGTTTGACTATGAGGCTATTTGCACGACACTTGGCTCAAGGGAAAATGGAAAAGCATCCCAGTCAGATACTGGAGCAAAAGCATTTTGTCTTCCAACAAAGTTTCCACACTGTGATATGTGTGCACACTAAATAAAGGACTACAAAGAAATGATAACAAACACATATCATTCTTTGCAAAACAATTCCAGTGAGGTTTGTCTTTTGTTGGGAAAAAAAGCATGTGTGGTTCCTAATATTAAAATTAGTTTACCTACAATTCTTAATAATTATACAAACTTCCATTGCTACCCCCCCTTCCCAGATTTACCAGCCTATGAAACAGTATAAGCCTCCATATATTACAAAGCTTGCATTTCACAAACCATGGCTAAATTTGAAAGGACCAGAGGCATTATATATTTCTTGGTTTTGTAAAAAAAAATGTTTAAAAGATATTTACACAATATAGCTTCCACTTTGCACCAGATTACTGTATCATCTTATATTGTTACGGTATTCACATAACACACTGAAATTTAGATGTACTTCACCTGCCTCAGTCATCATTTATGTTACCTACTATGTTTGCTATAAAAATAAGATAAAGAAAAACAGCTGTTACTATACTGGTCCATTGTCTAATTTTTTTGAAAAATCCAAAAGTTTAACTGAGGTATTCCCAAGTAATAAAAGGTTCTTTTTCCAACAACAACAACAAAAAAAAACACCATATAAAACCAAGTAATAAAAGGTTATTTTTCATACACACCCCATATAAAACCTGAAATCTGAACAAACAAACAAACAAACAAACAAACACCCTATGAAAAAAGAATCTACAAAGGCCAAATTCAGCTACTCATGAACCTCATGTAAGCAAGTCACATTTTCAGTTCTGACTACTGTTTTTACATTTTTCTGCCAAGCTATTATTTCTGGAAAGATCCAGTGCTATTATATTAGACATTTTAATGTGACCACAAAGAATGCTATTTTTTAAATAAAAAAAGATCAAGTGAACAAGTCATACTGTCATAAGCAGGCTATTAACCTACTTTATTCACAGTTATTTCATAGGAGAGGGAAAACCTGCATCATAAGTCACAGCTCAAGCAAACTTTTGTATCACTTAAATCAACAGCAGGAAAGTTTCTAAGAAAAGAGCTATTCAGCATATGCCCAGTATTTTGGATAACCTCTTAGGTGTAGTTTTGCAAAAAGTTAGCTGGGCTTATTCCGAGAAACGACAGCTTTTAGCAAACCATATGCTAGAGTTTCAGGCTTCTTAGGATTTGATGGCATGACTTTAATAGCATTAATATTGAACCACACTGTCAGTAAAAGGTTCCGTCTTATTATTTTGACTAAATACAGTATTCTTCTTCCTATATGTTGTTGTTGTTTGTTGTTGTTGTTGTTATTATTATTATTATTATTATTATTATTATTATTATTATTATTATTATTATTATTTTATATCCCGCCCCTCTGTCAACAATCAGGGTGGCTAACTACAATTAAAATTCCGTACAAAATTTACTCCAACAACCCCAAAACCCACCCACCCCTTAAAAAAGTATTAAACAACTTAACTATCAGCATAGAAAGGCATTATATTTTCTACTATAACGCCCTACACATCCCTGTTAAAAAGCCTCTTACAAAAATACAAAAGCATTTTGTGAAATGGTTATTTGTTGGGGCTGAGGGGGAGAAATTTGATTATATAGTTATACTGGCAGACTATTAAAACATCATTCCTAGGTCTCCAATACGTCCTCACAATTTCAATGTTATATAAAAATTCCCTGTCTATTGAGAACTTGTGAATGTCTACATTTTCAAGCACATCCATGCATACTTTCAGACACATGATAAAAAGAGGGGGGGGGATAAATAAGTGGAAAAGAGGAAGAACAGAACATAAAGAAAGAAAAAGAACCAAGTCTTAAAGGGGAAGGCACACAAACCACACTTAATGCTTTTCACTGCATCAAATTCCATAAAATGTTCTGTATATTTCTCTTTCATATATTGTATTAAGAATTGATCAGAGAAGAAACGTTCTTAAGGCAAGCCCTCTTTAATGACTACTTTAGCACCTATTATGCATGAAATCTACAATTAAGGGGTGAAATAGATTGCCTAAAAAGGGTGGAGTCTCCTCAGAGCCACTCGCCCCGGAACTGCATGTGTGCGGCCCCAATCTGGCCTATCACCACTGTTCCAAAGTGGCTTCTGAAAAGGAGCAATTTTTAACCATTCCTTTTTGGGCAGCTTTTCTGGGTTTGAGTGATTTAGTGGTGGCTTGAGGGCATGTGTCATGCGATTGCTATGCCCCTAAGAAGTGGCCTTTTTTTGCCCATCTGTTTCTGGCCAAAATCTGCACACAAAAAAAGCTTGTACATTTTTGTCATTAATATTTGCATTTAAACTTCTTCGACTCGGAGCCAGGATATTAAAAGGGTATTTGCTTTGCAATTCCTCCCCACACACACAAAATGAACATTCATAATCTGTATGCCTCTTACTAAAAGTTACCTGGAAAAGTACACAAGATGGTGAATTCATGTTCTGGTTTTGTGCTTCTCATGGATATCTAGTTGAACACCATAGAAATATATCTGTGAACTAGATATTCCTTTGGTTTGATCCAGTAAAGCTCTTATTATGTTCTCATGTAGGTCCAATTTTGTATCTGTTTTTCAGTCCAATAATCTAGCCAGAAAGTGGAAATATGTGCACTTGCACATGTGTCTGTGCACACACAGAGAGATTCAAGATGAACCAACCAGAGAATCAGATAATTTTCCAAACCATTTCATGCCATCTGATGTATGGTCTACGGCTATCCTCTCATGCCACAAGAATCTCAGAAGTACCAAAAGTTGTTTTGCTCCAGCAACAAAGAGCCTAGGACATCTTAAAGAGTAATAGTTTAAATAGGGCATACATGTTCATGGATATGCATCTATTCATCAAGTAGACTGTACTGCACAAAAGCTATATAACCAAAAGAGTGCAATTTGTATCCATTTATTACCAATAATTAGTTACAGTACTGGTTTCAAAGCATTGTATGTTTCTAAGCATATGTACAGGAATTAGAGCTCAAAAACAGAATATTAACAGAGTATCATGTTGTGGAGGGTGTGGAGATACAGGGGGAAAGTGTGTCAGGAAAAGACTGAAGCTGGCTTCCAGCCAATATCCAGGAAAACGTCAGCAACATGAGAACAAATTTTGCACTTACTAATAAACTTGTTTTGCATAGTTTCCAGCAGAGCTTGGTGAGCATCTTCATTTTGCAAAGCACATGAACATTCTCTGGCCAGCAAGGTCCGCACAAGGTGCTCTCCACAACCTACAGAAAACAGATCAGCAAACATAGTTAACATAAATATACACAGTTAACACTGAGAACCTTCATAACAAAGGGATTTTTCACTATTTTTTTCTTCTACAAATCCCAACCCCCAAAACTCATAGAGGGAGACTTTATAAAGCAGTAAAATAATACAGAAGAAAAACAGAAAGAAGATTTTGTCTTCCAGGATTATTCTCTACAGTACAGCAGTGGACTATTTCAAATACAAACAATGGCAGTTATTTTCAAGCAAATGTCCACATATTCAAAACTTAAGTGCCAAAACATAACTCCTTGACAATCCTTCTATAATTTATACCCAGCCAAACTTTAAATTAGACAACTTTTTAGAAAACAGATTAATTAGTACAGTCAAGCCCTCGTACTGGTGCAGCTTCAGTTCCAGACCCCAACCCCACCCTGTGGATACCAAAAAATGTGGGTCCTCAAGTCCCATTAGTGTCAATGGATGTTGATGTGCACATGGCCATGTCAGCACGGCTGTATGCATGTGCTGCCACTGACAATAATGGGGCAGGGCCATCTGTAGATTCTCCAATTCACAGGTAGCTAGCCTGCCAATATGGAGGGCTGACCGTAAGACCAACAACTTACTTAAAATATCAAGGTGAAGTTCAGTGATGTCCACCTATCAACACAACCTATTCAGTCAATGGAAAAGATTCCCTCCCTCCTTCAGCCCCCTATACACTCCACCAAAATCTGCTCTGGAAGGATGGGGGTATACCAGAGGAAGGGGAAGCCCCATTATGTGAACTGGAATTCATTTTCATATTGTTGGATGTCACCCACAGTGAAGGCGTAGATCAGGGACAGGCAACCTTTTTGAGACCTGGGCTGGTCTCCCGTAGCCCAGGTCTCGGCTGGGCCGAGTGGGGGGGAGAATGGCGGTGCGCGCGCTCACGCGTGCACCCTCCTCCGTCACGCGCGACCCCCCCACTCACGCAGCTGCATTTTGGAAGTCCAAATTGCGGCCGCGACGCGTTTGCGCATGCGCAAACGTGTCGCGACCGCCATTTTGACTTCCAAAATGGCGATCGCAGTGAGTGCGGCCGAAAACGCGCCCCAATGGCGCCGTGCGGCGGCAACCTTCAGCCTGGGCCAGTAAGTCCCGGGGCCGGGGCCTTAACCGGCCCCCGGGCCATAGGTTGCCAGTCCCTGGCGTAGATGTATCAATGTCAGAAACAGGGTTCATCTTCTTTTTTATGTATGAATTTTCACATATTGGTTTGTGGTAAGGATCAATTGCAACTTGATTTTGAGGCAACTTTTAGACTTCTTTTGAATGTCTCATTACCTCAGGTTCCAGGAAAGTCAATCAAGAGATGGCTTTAAATTATTTTATGCACATATATTACTATTACAATAACTATCATAGCAACATGCCTCATACTTGTTGCTACCGTACTGCTTTGTTAACATGTTGGTTTTGTAATATTCTTCTGATATGCCTAGGAAACTGTGTTTCCTAAATAAGGCTTTTACTTCATTAATTGGATGGACAAGCTCCATGATGTCTGGAGTCTATTTTTCTAGTCTCAGACCTCTTTGAGGGTCACATCAGTCCTTCCAGGTGAAGAGGAAATGACCAGAAAGTCCATTTAAATATCCAAACAAAACAAAACCACTTCTGATTTCTGATTTCATGGGGCTGTTTTGTTTTTTGTTTTGCTAAAACAAAGTGTGAGGGAGTCCCCACCTTGTTTTCGAGAACTACACTGCTTAAAGATGGGATCCTCTTGTTTCAGGAGTCAATTAAACCCATTTTCCCCTCTTCTTCAATGTTTTTTTCCTAGAAGAAATATCTGGCAAGAAATTCTTGAAATGCAAAAAACCAAAACAAAACAAAACAAAAACCCACTGACAAATGTGCAACAATTCTCTAATAATCTCACCCATTTTTTTAAACTATTAGTTCAGTAAGAACAGTAAGAACTGTTTTCTTACATACAAGAATGAAATAAGTAAAATCTTTTAGGAGCTGAAGCAATAACGTTACGGTAATTATTGGAGATATGGGGCAAAGTTATGGTACTCTGATGGCTACCTGCCTGGTTACGCACAGGTGGTTAACACAGTCAGTTAACTAAGGTTTATACATGGCCACATTCAGATTTTTATTAGGTTACCCTAGACCTGTGCCTTAATAAAAAGTGAGTTGTATCTCTGCTTTTCTTTTTTTATCTTTTTTTAAAAAAAGGCAACTCACCCTTAAGTTATTAATAGAAAAGTCATATTTTCCCTATTTGTCAGTTTATTATACTTTATTGCCATTTTATACTGTGGCTTTTAGCCCAAAGATACCCCTTTATCTACACCACCCCCAATACAAGGAAACAAATGTTGTCAATATGAATGCTGGCAGCTAACTACTGCTCCCATAGTTAGCCCTAGCTCAATGTCTTGGAGGCAGCCATCTGGAGTTAAGGTAAACCTGTTTCTCAAAGTAGATGCCACAAAGCCATGATCCAAGAAATTTACTTTCTACAAACACTTTAACTGCCATGTTTCCATCCTGGGGGTTTCTAGAAGCTCCCTGGCCGAGGACTGTAAAGTGCCCCTGCCTACACTGACAATCCTTGGATTCCATAGCGTGGAATCATGGCAGTTAAAGCGGAATCATAGTGCTATAATTGTGCAGTGTGAAAGAGACTTTTATGGATTCAGCAGGAAAAAGTGTGCCAGCTGAGACTTATCCAGTGCTTTCACCTCCAAGTTTCTTGGTAGACTTTAGGGCTCTGGCGAACATAGCTAGGCATTAAGGAGACAGCCTCTGACTTTGCCAGCAGCCAGCTGATGGGTGAGAAAGTGTTTCTGTTGATTGTTTTCTATTTTGTTTAATATAAGTTCAATGATAAGTGTAAGGAATACTTTGAATAAGCACTGTGTGGAGGAGAGAGATCCATGAGAGAGAAAAGTCAGGGAGCAGAGGAAAGCAAGATTGATGGGAGGGAGACAAAGGGTTTTCTAATCTAGGCAAAGCTGCTTTTAGCGGCTGAACAAGTACCAGGATGAAAGGGAAGAGGTAAAGAGAACAATGAGAAGGAAAGAGTTATCATGGGAAGCAAAGAAGACACAGCCCACCAGTACAGAAACCGTGATGCCTATAGCATCATGCCCTCTCATCTGTAGGAATCTTATGTCAATGAGCGATAGACATCATAATTAGTGCTTCATACATTTATGTTTGAATTCTGGCTATACAGCTGGAGAAGCTTATCTTCTGGCAAAATGGAAAACTACCTGGAATGCTCCATCCTGCAGTCTGCTAACATTTTCTGCTATCTGTCAACATTTTAATTTTCTACAGTGAGGACCATACACTCTGCATATGTGTGTGCACATGTGAGGAGTGAATGGATTTTGTTTTAGTGGCACTAATGGACTAAATAAGAATATGAGCAAAAGAAGATGGAGAATCGCAATTCATGATATGGGAGGTTCCTGGCAAGCGAAGCGAAAATCCTAAAACTGCTGATGTGGTGTTGGCGTATCCTAGCAAGGATGCAGCTGCCTGTGTTATCTATGGAAGAATAGGTCATTCAGAAGGTTCGGGTAGCAAGCAAGAAGATAACAAGATGTCTGTACTAAGACTGATAAGACTTGGAGTGTTTTCTGTATCAACGGAAAAGGAGTAGACAGAAGCCAAAAGGGCGGAGGTTGCCCAATACTATGCAAAGACCTTAAAAGATGAGATTTTCTCAACCAGCAGTGTGTTCCTGATCCACGGTAGCAGGACTCCCAACCCTTCGGGGATGAACTGATCCATCATTCAGCGAAGGGGCCATGTTTTGTGAGTATGAATGTGTGTGAGAGAGAGAGAGCTCTTGATACTTAAAATGACTGTCTTATTTGTTATTTCTTATTGTCTTATTTGTTATGTCTTAATAAATGTTACATGCATAGTGTCTAAACCCAGATCTGGTTTCCTACGTGTCTTTGTTGAAAATCCTATAGTCTAGAGTGGCTAAATTTCTCTCTGGATCAAAAGAACAACCTCGGTTCATGACACATATATGTTTGTTTAAGAAAGATTTTTCAGACATCCCCTTCTGGCAACAGCCTCCTCCATGCCCCTCCTCAAATGGTCAAAATTTAGTTGCTAGTTCCAGCTACAGCAGAGTCAATGAATCACTGAGTTTTATGTACTGTATATACTTGTGTACAAGTTGGCCTCATATATAAATCAAGGGCAGGTTTGGGGGCCAAAATTTTGGATTTTTGATATGACCTGTGGATAAGTCAAGGGTAAAACTTAAGAGGCACGTAATAAATGGCATAAAGGACAAAACAAAGGCATCAGTGAAGCACCAATCACCCCCCACACACACACACACACACCTGTGGTGAACTCACTCCTTCCAAAGGCTCTTTTGCATTGCTCTGGCAAAGGTCAAACAAACACACACACCCCTGCCTGCACCCGTGTCAAACTCACTCACTCCTTGCAAACGCTCTTTTGCATTGCTCTGGCAAAGGACAAACACAGACACACACAGAGACACCCGCACACCCCTGCCTGCACCCGTGCCGAACTCACTCACTCCTTCCAAAGGCTCTTTTGCATTGCTCTTATGGATTTCTATTGCATACACTCTTGTTGGCTGAGCAGCAGCTACCAAAGGAGAAAGAGCTGTTGGATGGCACCTCTTCTGGGACCTTTCCGAGCAGTATTACCGTATTAAGTCGTATATAAGTCAACCCAGAATTCTGAGGTCAGTTTTTCGACGTAAATTTTTCGAATTATAAACGAGTATATACAGTAAATGGCTGACTAACCAATGAGCAATGGATTCAATGAGTCCACACTA
This sequence comes from Phrynosoma platyrhinos, assembly GCA_020142125.1. Taxonomy (NCBI): domain Eukaryota; kingdom Metazoa; phylum Chordata; class Lepidosauria; order Squamata; family Phrynosomatidae; genus Phrynosoma; species Phrynosoma platyrhinos. The sequence goes on along the minus strand of CM034701.1, from coordinate 223,936,036 downwards.
GCAAGGACTAATCATGGAATTTAGGCTAGTAACAAATTCATCAATCTATAGCTTGGCTTTGGTAACAGGTGTTCAGAGCAGCTAACAAACTAAATAAGAACACACAGTAAAAATAAGAAATATCTGGTAACTAAAAATGTCTGCTAAAATGTAATAAAAACAATACAAGTAAGCAGCAGCAAAATCCTACAAAAAAGGTCAAGGACGACTAGGGAAATGAAGTCCAGGAGGATACTATTTTTATTTTATTTATTTATTTATTTATTTATTTATTTATGGAGAAATTTAGAACCATTTACAAAGTTTCAACTTTATTTTTAAGCAAAATGTACTCTGAAATAGTAATGAGTAGTGAAGTTCAATTTAAGTTAATCAATTTATAAAAACTGATTAGTACTAAAACATGTTGTATTTTAATCTCTTTGGGCTTTCATTAATATTAAAGATCTACAAAACTGAAGCATACATTTTGCTTTCACTAGCAAAGTACAGGAGCCATATAAGGCCAAAGGGAGAAAATGGCATTATTTTTCATTTAGTTGATACTGACTGTCTTTTCAGGCACACTATAGCTTAAAACTATAATTTAGCAGGTTTATTTCAGATACAGTTTGTAATTCAAGTGACACTGAACTCTTGCATTCTTTCCATGCAGAATCTCCAGACACACTAGAATTTATATAATACATAAAGAGAAATACAGTGGACCCCTGGTATCCCTTAGGGTTTGCTTCCAGGACCCCCTGTGGATTCCAATATTGGTGGATGCTCAAGCACTATTATATTCAATGACACAGTAAAATGGTGTCCCTTATATAAAACAGCAAAATCAAGATTTCCTTTTTGGAAATTTTTGTGTGTCAATATTTTCAAACAGTGGTTGGTTGAATCCATGAATACATAGGGCCAACTGTAGAGGCTTTCAGCCCAGCCCTAGTTATATTTACAGTCCTTCCTTCCGATTCGCAGGGGATCTCCATCTGAGCATCGACAGGGGTAGTGTGACCCTGTTGGTGCTCCTAGACCTCTCAGCGGCTTTCGATACAATAGATCACGGCATCCTCCTGGACCGCCTGAAGGGGTTAGGTATCGAGGGCACTGCTTTACGGTGGTTCCGGTCCTTCCTGTTGGGTAGGTCCCAGAGGGTGCTGCTCGGGGACTGTAGCTCCTACAAGAGGGACCTCATTTGTGGGGTCCCTCAGGGGGCTATTTTGTC
>CM034701.1:223921935-223933053 GCA_020142125.1 Phrynosoma platyrhinos | reverse complement strand
TTTGTTGAGTTTATAAGTGACAGTTTTCCTGCTAAGTACCTGCATGTCTAAGAACTTGAATTAAAATTACCATATTGAAATCAAATCTGATGGATTTTTTTTAAATTTTTATTTGGTGTGCGTTGGAAGAGGGGTCGTCTTATACGGCAAGTATATCCCAAGCTCTATATTTTGACTGGAAAAGTTGGGGTGTCGTCTTATGCGTCCAGTTGTCTTATATGCCGGAAAATATGGTAATCTATGAGCAACAATAGCAGAACGTGTGAACATGTCTTTCAATTGACATACAAACTGTAATTTAAAACACAGAATTGCTAGGCAGTGATTCCCAAACTCTGGCCTTCCAAGTGTTTTGGATTTTGGCTCCCAGAATCCTAGACCACTAGCCAAGTAAGCTGAGGCTTTTGGGAGCTTAAGTCCAAAACACCTGGAGAACAAAAAGTTTGGGAATCATTGTGCTAGAAAGAGGTAGGCTGAGCCCTTTTTCAACCAGCTAAGCCAGGGGTAGGCAACCTTTCCCCTTTAAGGGCCAAGGGACTTCAGCTCCCAGAATCCCAGGAGCTATTGGCCAACATGGGACTATTGGCCAACATGGCTGAGGCTTCTGGGAGCTGAAGTCCCTCGGCCCTTAAAGAGGAAAGGTTGCCTACCCCTGAGCTAAGCATTAGTCCTCCACCTCAGTCTACTTCCACAGGTTCTAAAATGTGGCTAGGCGAAAATGGCCTCAGGAGACAGAGTGGCACCAGGGAAACTAAAGGACGCAGAGACACCAACATCCTCATTCCTTTACACTTATTTAAAATAAGATTGGATAGAGCCACCTTTACAAACAAGAATTCCACTATCCAGTATACCTGACTACCACATCATTGTCATAATTATCTAAAGGACTTGGAAGAATAGAGAATCATTAATTGCACCTGCAATGTGTAACATGTTCTAACTCATAGCAATAACTGATATCAAGAAAATGCATAATGTGCTAAAAAACATAGTCTTCCAAAATTCAGAGCTCTGAGGTATCTCTTTTAACACAGAGCATTTGTTGTCCAAGTATTAACATGTTAATCCAATCAACACCAGTAAAACATATACTGCATGACAACCTCTACTGGCTGCCAGTCTGTTTCTGGGCACAATTCAAAGTGGTAGTTATGATCAATAAAGCCCTATATGACTTTGATCCAGCCACTGTATATTCCCCATCACAACATATAGATGCGAGAGTGGGACAGTAAAGAAATCTGAAAGAAAGAAAACCAACTCACTTGAGATGTGGTGCTGGAGAAGAGTGCTAGGGATACCATGGAGGGCCAGTAAGACAAACAAATGGGTTCTAGAACAGATCAAGCCTGAACTCTCCCTGGAATCCAGGAAGACTACATTAAGGCCGTCCTATTTTGAACACATCATGAGATGGCATGAATCATTAAAAAGACAAAAATCCTAGGAAAGGTAAAGGGCAACAGAAGTACAGGGAGAACACATACCAGATGGTTGGACTCAATCAGATTCCATGGGCATAAGCCTGCAAGAACTGATCAGAGCAGTGAAGGACAAGGAGTCTTGGAAAGGTGTCATCCAGGGGATCACCATAGGTGGAGGTCGACCTGAGGGCAGTTAACAATAACAACCTCCACCACCAGCCTAAATGACAGATCACTATCTCCCCAGATGATATCCTCAGAAGACATTTTTTAACCCTACTACTTTCACAAACCTGATTAGTAGGGATATATGATAGGACCTTCTTAGTGTCTGCCTCAGCCTCTGGAAACCCATTCTTAGGGAGGCTGAGGTAGGGGTCTACTTGCTGTCCTTCAACTGGCAGGAAAATATCTTTATTCCAACAGGCATTTAAGAACTGAAGTTTTTTGTAAGCTGCCTTTTGAGTTCTGGGTTTTGGGGGATGATGATGATGATGATGCACAGGTGGGCAACATGTGGCCTTCCAAGTACTTTTGGATTCCCACCATCCCTCCCACCATCCCTCGACTGCAGTTATGATAAAGTTCCAGTTTAATAATATTGGGGGCCTCCCATTCCATGTCTCTGGAATCTTGTCTTAAGATGAAAAAGCTCAATTCATCAAAAGACACACATAAACTACAAGTCAGAAATTTTAAGGCCTCGAGTCTCCTAAGGACGCGACTCCTAAGGACTCAACTTGTTTACATACAAATAATTTTAAGCTGCATTCGTTTGATGACATTTCATTTACATTAAATGTCCCTTAAAGAAACCTGGTTGCAAATGGCATCTGAAGACAAACATATTAAAAGTTTGTACTCAGAAGCCCGGAAATAAGTGGGAAATTAATTTTAAAACCAGTAATTGAAATTGACAATTATATTTATTCAAATCAAGTATTTAATTACTTTCCTCTCCTCAGTAAGGCAGCTCCAGGCTGCCCTTCCCCTTTCTGACAACATGGCAACCAAGCCACTGTAACATCACAGACCCTATATTACATCATAAGTAGTTAACCAACAACATAGAAAAGGTGAGGAACACAGGGGTCAGAAGTCAGGAGAGAGACTGGTAAACTAGAAAAGGACAGCAATGAGAATGAGAACACATGACCCTCAGAAAGTAAGTCACACAACAGTTACTACAACAGTGAGGAACCTCTATCAGCCTGAAAGCCAAATTTAGCTTCAGTTTCATTCCAGTGGTGGTCAGGGCAGAAGGCAAAAGGGTGGGACCAAAATTTCTAGTATGTTTTTAAAGTTTGTTGCTTACAGCTCAGTGTTTAAGAATTTTGTAATGGATGAAAACCACCAAATGATAATATAGGAACTTCCACCAGCTTGACTGGGACCAAAGTCAGTCTGGATTTGGCCCTATCACGTGACGCTCTCCTCCCTGGCTTACAGCATGTTCTGCACTAGACATTAAGTAAAAGGCAAAGCTAATTTTCTATGACAATGACAGACACAGAATATTAGTGAACTATGACAGGTGTAAATGTGTTTCTTTCAAGTTAAGTACCTGCTACAGAGAGCGAAACAGACTTAGTTATTATTGAGTATGATTCCAGCTGTTATTTAGATGATAAACCCCTAAGAATATTTTTTTAATGATCATGAATTATTTTTCATTCTTAGAGACTATAAAGCTATAGTTAAGAAGCAGGCAAAAGAACTGTGTTTGTGGTGGCACATTAAATAACGGTACATTCACTGCACTGTAAACTTTTGTCAGCATTTGACCAAGTGCACTGTGGCACTCGAAAACATATTTTACAATCAATGTGTTAAGTTTTAAGCTCTGTCTTGAATCCAAAGGTTTTCTTATATTAACAAAAACTAAACAATGCCCCCTTGTATCCCCTTTCTATTCCTTCCTATTTCTCTCCTAGTACTATAGAAGAATTTACAAGAAAGATACACCAACTCTCATGTCTGTTCCCACTGACTAGTTGCATCACAAATGTAATGAGTGTCAGCAGTATTGCTGTTTTGTGCAAATCTAAGGGTGCCATGCCTTTCAGTTTGGCTGCAGGAGAAACATTTATTGTTGAACTGTCTCCTGCCTAGCGAAAAAGTTGAGAAACCAGCTGACAGACCAATATAATTGTCTGTGAGCTACAAAGCTGTGATTCTGTGATCTTTATGAAGAACCCAGTAGCATACAAATAAGCTAGAATCAGCCCAGAAAACCACTATCCTGTTGAAGTAGATAGATGAAGCTCATTGAACATCTTGTACAAGAAGAACTCATTCATCTTCTGATGCAAATAAAGTACTAGGCCCCAATTAAAATTAAATTAAATTAAAATTAAAGCAGAAATTATTTTATATATATATATATATATATATATATATATATATATATATATATATATATATAAACATATACATGAAACCACTGGAATAGGTTTTCCAGAATTTTAGGATTCATTGTCATTTGTATGCTGGCAATATTCAATCATATCTCTCCTCTCCATCCAACTGAAAATAAGCTGATCGATGTGAGGTAACCCTCCATCTATCGGTGAGAATGTAAAAAGCATCCTTTGACAGAGGACATTCAGGCTGAAGAACACAAGTACAGCTTACACAGTCGACTAGAACATTCTCTTGGCCTGCCAAATGCACCAACCACGGGATGAACACATTTCTTGGTGCAACAGTAGCGTAGAGTCATAGCAAGAACAAGTAGCAGTGCTGAGTGAGTGTGTCTTCACTTATTTATATGGCAAATGACAAAGAACAAGTAGCAGTGCTGAGTGTGTCTTCACTTATTTATATAGCAAATATACTTACCTTATTTTCCTGCGTATAAGACTACTTTTTTACCTGCAAAATCTGTGGCTAAAGTGGGGGGGGTCGTCTTATACGCCGGATATAAGGATAATGAGGGTAGATGTGCTAGAACTCTATATTTTGACTGGGAAATGGGGGGGTCGTCTTATACGCCGGAAAATACGGTATTTATATAGCAAATGATAGTGGTATTGTCTGATATCACTTGCATCACTTTCTTTGTCAACTTACTGTTGAATGATTGGAAGGCTTTTATGACGGTAAGAAGTTCTAAGCCACTGATGTGAAGCACTGACTCTTCAGGGAACCAATGACCTCAAGCAAACATATTGTCACATTGGGCTCCCTAGCCGATCAGAAATGTGTCTGCCATCATCATGCACAATAAAGTGGATAGACTAAACAGTGTGCCAGAAAGAAGGTTCTGTAGTGTCATTCACCAGAGAACAGAATGACTCGTCTGCTAAAGTACTGTCAGTCCCATCATGGATTGGTAAGACTGAAGACTTTGGCACTTTGCAGATGGTGCAAAACGCCGTCTTCGAGCCAAGAAAGGAGAGGGGCAGTCTGGACACGCTGCAATGGAAGAGACATGGAAGAGGTGTGCGCTGCCTCTTCCAGCGCCCTTTTCATGCCTTGAGGAAGGAGCACTATTTTAGTGCTCCTTCCAAGGCCGCCCAAAGAGTGGATTGGGGCTGAGTGGGGCAGCCTCAGCCCCAATCCTCAGCTTTTTGGGGTGGCCCACGGCCGCCCATCTGTAGAGGCCCTTTATCTCAAAAGATTTTGAGAGGACGAAATCTCAAGCTTGCTAAGTAAGGGCCTTTGCAGATTGCCAGAAATAGTGCAAATTGAGTCTACTTTAACTGCCCTGACTCAGTGCTAGGGGATCATGGGAACTGTAGTTTATTGTGACACCAGAGCTCTCTGACAAAGAAGGCTCAATGTCTCAGAAAAAAATACAATTCCCATGATTCCCTAGAACTGAGCCAGGGCAGTTAAAGTGGACTCAATTTGCACTATTTCTGGCAGTCTGCAAAGGCCCTAAGTTACAGCTGTGGTGGCAGCCATAAGACCCAGGAGGGTCTGAATGGTAAATGCAATACAGTAAGGTCATTGACGATAGGCTCTGCCTGCATGACAGTCCAATGTTGATCCAATGAAGCTGATAACTCTTGTTGGCTCCAGAATTGACCTCTTTGGATTGACACTGAGACCCAGGTCTTGAAGAAGAGAGTGAAATGATGGATCTATATTCCTCAAATCCTGAGGCAAAAGATCACCACTGCTATGTACTCGGTGAATTTTCTTGGGGCGGTAGAGAGACCAAAATAAACTGTTGTATGGATAAAAGTCCTTGCCAATCACGAACTGAAGTTCACAAACCCACACTGCTGTTCCAGAGATCTATGGATGCAAACCTATCTCCTTTTCATAGGAATGATAGGATGGAATGTAACATCACCATCTTGAACTTGCATGGCATGATGTATTGGTTGATGTTACAGAGGCCCAGAACTGAGCAAAGGCCACTATTCCTTTTCAGAACTGTGAAGTATCTTGGGAAATAACCAGCTCTCTTAGAGCAATCCAGAAGCCTTTCTATAGTACCTTTCTATAGCATGGCAGTAATCTCTTCTAATAGGGCTCTAGATAGAGGGGTACTATGAAATACACAAATTAGTGGAATATTTGAGAATGCTATGGCATAGCCCAGACATACTATGGTCAACACCCAAAAATCTGTAGTGATGTTCCACCAGATGGTGTAATGGCAGAATAGTCTGAGAGCCCATGACAGAATTGGGCTTGCTAGATAGAATACAGATTGCAGTGATACCCTGACAGAAGACACAAAGCCAAGATTTCAAAAGGAGGAAGACTTTTTTGATGCAGAAGCCCAGAAAAGCTGGTGCTTATACTGGTGTCTCTGGTGAGAGGATGTTCTGATGTAGTACATGACGGCTATGATGGCAATTGTGATCTTGTGAAGGAAGATGACTGACGATGCTACGGTGAATGGAAAGGTCAAGATTTTTTTTTGTTATATTCCAAAGCCTCTTTTTTTTTTTTTTTTTGTATTAAGCTATGACTTGCAGAGAAGTTCCAGGGACTCATCAGCTTTACTGTTAAACAGGCCTTCCCCAATGAAGGATAGATATCCTACTCTTCTTCTAGTGACTTTTGAGAGCCCTATCAATCTCAGCCAAGCAAGTCTTTGAAAAGCAATCACCCCTGACATAACCATAGCTGCACAGTCACCCCTATGATGGGCTGACTAGATTTGCTGTGGTGGCTAAGAAATGTGCCTCCTCGTGAAAATGTAAGGCTGCAGCACAATGCTCCTCCAGCAAATATGGGATAAGGATAACATTTTATTCCATAAAAATCTCTGATAGGCAGACATTCATGCCTGCACATTACCAACTTGCACAGTCAAAGCAGCTGAGAAACAGAAACATCGGTCAAATATGTCCAACCTCCTATCCTCTTTGTTCAGAGGCATAGAATGTACCTTCCTGTCAGATCTTGACTGGAAGGTTTTGACAACTATTGAGTTCAGGGAAGGATGCATGAACAAGAAAGATGCTCTCTCTGGCTGAATTCTGTGCATGTTTTCTAGCTGCTTGGAAGTTGGTGGCAGGGATCCTGGCTTCAGCCAGGATTGCTTAATCAGTTCTTGCAGTAGTGGGAATAAAGATATTATTGCAGGAGTTAGTATTTGGGCATCTATAAGCTGAAAAACTGGATTCACCACAGGAGCAGGTGGTGGTGTCATGTCCCAGCCTTGTGATTAGTCATCCTGAGGGTGACATTCACAAATAGCTTCATATCCTTAGGAGATGAGCCTGGAGATGTGTTTTCCACCTTTCTAGATGGAGAGCAGATCAGAAGTGATGGAGAAGCAGGAGACATCCAGTCTGAATCATAATCGTTAGACCATTCCAATGGTAACTGTTGTTGTGGGCCAACAGAGAACAGAAACACTAATGAGGCAGGAGACACTGCTGGAAGTGTTGCAGATGTTGATGATGGTGAAGCAACAGCATTAGAAGCTGGTGGCACAAGAGATTGAAGAACCAAGGAAGAAGATGAACATGGTAGGAAACTCAGGGGAGTACACTGACATTGTCAACATCGAAACCAAAGGAGAGACTGATACCAGAGAGGGAGGTGGCCTCAAAAACATGGCCATTGTTTTGCTGATGGACAATATTGAGGAGACAGAGGCAAGGATGGCACGGGTCAGAGATAAGGTGATGGAGACAATTAGTGTCTTTGGAGAATCTGCCAAGAGGCACTCCCAAAGATAACATGAGACCAATTTTGATACCACTGGTAAGGCAACTTTCAGTAAGATACATACTCCTTATGATGGTAAAAGTCATGGCATGAGGCCAAGTAAGACCAATAAAATCTTGAATACTCTCTCCACATACGTTCATGAAAGCATCAATCAATGTATGATACAGACATATGGACAGGTTGCTTACCTGTAACAGTATTTCTTCGAGTGGTCATCTGCGAATTCACACAAATGGGTTTTATCTGCACCTGCACATCTAGCTCGGAAACTTCTAGAATCACTGGGCAAATCTTGGATTGCAACTTTTTGGCAATAGCTCCGCCCACCCTTATAAATCCCCTGGTGTTCCCGCTCTTTCTCCAGTTCCACAACGTACGCCGTTAACAGCGACAATAGAAATTTTGTAATAGAGCAGGACACGATTGAGGGGAGGATGGGCAGGATTTGTGTGAATTCACAGATGTCCACTCGAAGAAATACTGTTACAGATAAGCAACCTGTCCTTCTTCTTCGTGGTCTCTGCAAATCACACAAATGGGTTATTCAGACTGACAAGCTTAGGTCAATGGAAGAGGGAGTGTCCTGACACCAATTTTGTAAAGTTGAACAATAAATATTTATTGACAAGAATAAACTGTAAACTTCAAACTGTAATTGCATTCAAGTGTCATTTGAACCAAATATGTCAGAATAGTGCAGCGTAAATTTTAACTATAATTGCATTCAAGTATTCATATGAATCAAGTACTTCAAATAGTGTAATGATCAGTGCAACCCAGACAACAACACTGCCCTCCCAAAAGAGGCTTCCTGCCTGGCCCTTGTGTCCAGTCTATAGTGCTTTATAAACCAGACCAGACAGCTGCCTTACAAACATCCTCTAAAGACACCCCGGTCAGAAAGGCAGAAGATGCTGCTACCGCCCTGGTGGAGTGTGCGTGCACCCGGCCTGGTGGAGTTTTGCCTGCCAGTTCGTAGCAAAGGTGAATCATTGATGAAACCCACTTAGACAGTCTCTGGGGTGTGACAGGTAGCCCTTTCTTATGTTCTGAGTAACAAACAAAAAGTCTCTCAAACCCGAGGTCCTATCCAAATAGAAGGCAAGGGCCCTTCGAATGTCCAGCATGTGTAGCCTGCGCTCAATGTCCGTAGTCATGCTGGGGGCCAGGATGGGCAACACGATATCCTGGTTGATATGAAAGGCCGACACCACCTTGGGTAAGAAGGTGATGTCAGTATGGAGGACCACCTTGTCCTTATGGAACCGAAGGTATAGTTGGTCCATCCGTAGAGCACACAGTTCACCCGCTCGATGAGCAGAAGTAATTGCCACCAAAAATGCTGTTTTCTATGTGAGCAGTCTCAAGTCTGTGGTGGCCATGGGCTCAAAAGGTTTAGTTGACAGGTATGACAATACCAGGTCCAGATTCCAGGCCGCTGGATTGTTCAGCCCCTTGAGAAATCTTTTCACTAGGGGGTCAACAAAAAGGAAGGTTTGCCATCAAGCTGGTAATGAGAGCAAATAGCCGACAGATAACATTTAATGGAGTTGAGGCACAAATCTGAGACCACGAGGGACATGAGAAATTCCAGTACTGTCGGTGCCGAAACACGGGATGGGGAAAGGTCTTTAGTCAACAAAAAATCCAGGAATTTTTTCCATTTCAAAGTGTAGGATTTCGTGGTGGAGGATGTGCAGCCTGAATCACAGATTGTACCGAGGTAGGCAGAGCCATCAAGGACGAATCCTCTATGCTAATAAGAGGAGAGAGTCCAGATCTGGGTGTCGAACTCGACCGTCGTACATTGTGAGGAGATCTGGGCGAGGCTCAAGGTGATGGTAGTCCCTCTGGGTCAGGTTTAACAGCGAGGCGAACCATGCTTGCCTCGGTCACCACGAGGTGATGAGGATAGCATCCGTCCCATCTGTCGTCATCTTGGTGATGACCATGGTGATGAGTGGGATTGGGGGAAAAGCGTAGGACATTCTCCCATACCATTCGAATTGGAAGGTATCACCTCGGGAAGTTGGGGCTGGAAGTTGAGAACAAAACTCTGTACAATGTGCGTTCTCCCTCGTGGCGAAGAGGTCGATCTCTGGCGCACCCCAGATGGAGAAGAGGTGTGGCACCACTTTGGGATGGAGATGCCATTTGTGGCAAGGATTGTTGGACTTGCTGAGTCCGTCAGCAAGGTCGTTGCCCTCCCCTGGTAGGTGTACCGACTGCAGCAAAATCTTGTTTTCGATGCACCAGTTCCAAATGCATATTGTAATTTGTAGTAACGTTGGGAACTTGGTGCCTGTTTGTTCAAGTAAACATCACGGTAGTATTGTCCGTCAAAAGGAGCACCACCTTGCCCATCAGTTCCGTTTGGAAAGCCCAGAGGGCCTTTTCCACCACTAACATTTCCAGGGCATTGATGTGGAGGGCTTTCTCTTCCTGGGACCATCGTCCTTTGACAGTTAGTTGTAGGTGCGCTCCCCACCCTTCCTAGGATACATCCGTCGTCAGATTGACTTCTAGTTGTGGTGTTAGGAAGGGCATCTCGATGCATACATTGGTCAGCCGAAGCCACCAGTGCAGTGCCGTCGCCGTCTCGGGACCATGAGCCACTTTAATGGGGAGTCGCAGGTAGGATTGAATGATGACAGGAACCATGATTTTATTGGTCTCAGATGGAGTCTTGCCCAGGGTGTGACAAAGGTCGTTGATGCTAAGTATCCCATTGCTACATGAACCTGGTGGGCTCTGATGTGTCTGTGTCTGAGACACACTTTGATTGCACTGGATAGTGTTTGGAACCTGTCTTCTGGGAGGAAGCCTTTGGTCTGTGCTGAGTCCAAAATAGCGCCTATGAACTTGACGCATTTTGAAGGGGTTAGGGTCGAGTCCTCTCTGTTGACCACCAGCCTGAGGGAATCCAACAGGGAGAGAGAAAATTGAATGTCCTCCTGGAGCCTCTGTCGGGACGGTGATGAGAAGAGCCAGTCGTCTAAGTAAGGGGAGACTGTGATTCCTTGCTGACGGAGATTAGCCACCACCGGTATCATGCACTTGGTGAAGACCCTCGAGGCCGACGAAAATCTGAATGAAAGGCCCTTGTATTGGTAAATGTCAGTCCTGACTGCAAAGGCAAGAAACCTTCTGTGATCTTGTTGGATGCTCACGTGGAAGTATGCGTCCTTGAGATCGACAGTCGCTAACCAATGGTCCTTCTGTAAGAGGGATATAATAGAAGAGAGGGTTACCATCCGGAAACGTCGGTACTGAACGAAAGAGTTCAAGCCCCTCAGATCCAGAATCTGCCTGATGCCAGAGTCCTTTTTGGGAACTGTAAAATAATGTGAGAAAAAACAGTGTTGGGCCCAAGATGGATGTATGGGCTCGATGGCACCTTTTTCCATCAAGGCACGCACTTCATTGAGTAGGGTGTTTGAAGGGCTGGTGGACAGAAAAGTTCTGGTGGGCGGGAGCTCCTTGAACTCGAGGGTATAGCCCAGGGGTAGGCAACCTTTTGGAGACCTGGGCCGGTCCCCTGAAGTCC
>CM034701.1:223911525-223921835 GCA_020142125.1 Phrynosoma platyrhinos | reverse complement strand
GGGCCAGTCCAAAGGCCTCGGGGGCCCGCATCCGGCCCCCGGGCCTTAGGTTGCTTACCCCTGGTATAGCCCCTACAAACAATGTCTAGCACCCAGGAGTTGGAGGTGATTAAGGCCCAGGTGTTATAAAAGGCCCTTAATCTGTCTTCAAAGGGAGATTCAGCGAAGTGCGCAGCCCCATCTCATAATCTTCTCTTGCCCGAGTTGTAGGGCTTCTTCCTGAAGTCCCGCCGGTACCGCGGCTGGGGCTGCTGTCGCCGCCCTGAGGATGAAGAGGAGGAATGAGAGAGTTGCTGTCGGCTGGACTGACCTTGGCCTTGAGGCTGGTCCGGTTGCTGGTATGGACGTTGGTAGGGCTGGTACCAAGGATGTCAAGGACCTTCGAACCATCTCCTTAATGAATTGAACGTAGAAGACATGCCGTGTTTTCTCGTTGCGGTCTTCATCCAGTAGTGGAAATTTAACTTCCCATCCGTCTCCTTGTTAAAGAGGTTGGAGTCGTCAAAGGGCACGTCTTCTAAGGCTGTCTTTGCTTAGGAGTTAAATCTGCAGCTCTAAGCCAAGCATGGTGACGAAAAGCCACTGATCCAGAAAGAATCTTGGTGGCTCAGTCCATGGAGTTACGCACCGAAATTATCTGTTGGCCTCCCAGCGCATGTGTTTCAGCTTGGAGAGCCATGGCAAATGGTTTATCCTCCTCAGGCAGACGGTCTAGAATGGGTTCCATCTTCTCCATTAAATGTTGGACATAGGCGCCCATACAAGCCCCGTAGTTTGCCACTTTCAGATCCAGGGCTGCTGCTGCGTAGATCTTTTTAGCAATGGCGTCGAGCTTTTTGCCTTCTCTATCTGTAGGAGAAGTGGAAGACCGGGGTGTAAAGGAGAATTGTGCGCCCTCCACAATTGCTGAGTTCGGATGAGGGTGTTCCAACAGCCAAGACGGACCAGGTGTTGTGATCCTATAAAGATTTTCAATCCTTCTGGATATAGAAGGAATCGTGGCTGGTGACACCCAAGACCACCTGGCAATCTTTTCGAGGAATTGGAAATACGGAATGGCCGGTGGAGTTGGCACCCTTCCATGGACATATTTTTCTAATTGGTCCATTGCTTCCTCGTCGTCCCGTGTAATGTCCAGTTCAAGTGCATGAGCCATCCTTATGACCTAGTCAGCAAACGATTTAATGCCATCCGTTGGCAAGGACGAAGTCAGATTTGCCAGTCGCGGTACTGGACTGGGAGATCTTTCTGGTTCGGACATGGGTGTTTGTGACCAAGATCAAACTGATGAGTGGCTCGAGACTGAGGAACCGACTGGAGAAGCTACAGGAGATTTTGGGAGAGGCCTGTCAGTAAACAAGGAGGCACGACACCGCGGGACTGGTGGTGGAGACAGTGAGGGCTCTTGGGATGGAGGTGCCAAACGAAGCCAACAGTGATCCAACTGACCCAGTTGTTCCAGCTGAATCGGTAAGTAATAGCATTTTGCTTGAGCATTATAAATCAATTCTAGAAATCGCTGCATATAAGGGTCAGCTTGCTCTCACCTTTGATCCATCCCAGCCTGATCTGCATGGAGGCCAAGAGAGGCCACTTGAGTGTGCTCCGGCATAGGACTGCCCGGAATCTCAGAGGTGGTTGGTACCGGTTGGAGGAAGAAATGAGGAGTCAGTGATGGTGGCTCCTGATTCGATCAACAGCAAGAGATGGAGTGGAAGGCCTCTGAACCGAAGTGGTTGGGGCAGGTGCCAAGATCGAAGAAGTTGGAGGGGTCTTAGAAGATTTGATGAGTTGATTCTTAGGCTGCTTCTTTGGAGAGGCAGATCGGCCTCTTTTGGAAGAGCGGCAAGGAGAAGTGGGCAGTGACCTCTTAGGAGAAGGTGAGCTTCGGGAGTCATCCAGAATGGGCACAAGGTGTTTTCTTTTTGAGGTTCTCTTTCCCCTTCCATTATCATCTTTCTCACCTCTAGTCACTTTCTTGTCTTTGAATCTTTCCTTGGACCTGCCTCTCTCACAACCCTTATCCTTCACCGAGGAGGAGGGTCCTTCACCAGGAGATGCAGCAGGTATCCGAAGGAGGTCTAAGAGCCTGCTCCCACAACACAGCCTTCAATTTTAAGACCCTGTTCTTGAAGGCTTGCATGGTCATGCCCTTACACATGGCGCTAACCTTCGGGTTATGAGATTCATCCAGACAGAAAACACATTGGTCATGACGATCCGAAGTCGGTATTTTCAATTTGCACAAAGTACAGCGTTTGAAGGACGCCATGTCCATTAAGATGTAATCACAAGGCAAATTCGTTAGTCAAGTCTGGTCCAAGTTGAACGATCAGTAAACAGTACAGAAATCGCAATCCAAGGGTAGGTCAAGCCAAACAAATAGGTCGAAAGCCGTGTAGCTCAAAAGTTTTCCAAAAGGAATGAGCAACTCTACAGCGAAGTTCCTTGCTAGCTGCAACAGCGACAGACGAAAAGAACTGGAGAAAGAGTGGAAACACCAGGGGATTTATAAGGGTGGGCAGAGCTACCACCAAAAAGTTGCAATCCAAGATTTGCCCAGTGATTCTAGAAGTTTCCGAGCTAGCTGCGCAGGCACAGATAAAACCCATTTGTGTGATTCGCAGAGACCACGAAGAAGAAATGGAGAATCTTCCTGGTAATGGTAATCTCAGTATGATCATCTTGATGAAGTTACCTTTGCAAACAGGGACTTGTCTGCAGCAATGGATGTAAAGGCCAATGCTTAGGCAACATTCAAAGGCCCTAACAAGACACTGAAGCAGGCTATTTCCCAGAAGATTATCCATGTTACTGCACTACACTTATAGTGCTGCTATTCCACTTTTACTGCTCTGGCTTCCTCCTGCTGCATTCTGGGTTTTGCAGTTCAGTGAGGCCTAAGAGTTCTTTGGATTAGAATTCTAAATGCTCCTTGCCTTAACTGCAAATCCCAGAATGCAGCAGGAGGCAGCCAGAGCAGTTAAAATGGAATAGCAGCACTATAAGAGTGTTGTGCAGTAACCTAGTATAACTGACTAGTCTCAGCAAACAGCATCGGAATTGTTGCGACCAAGGGGACAATTAAAAGCATGTCCAAAGAAGCAGCAAGTAATGAAGCCAAGGGAACTGATGCTGCTGGTGCCTCTAACATTGGCACCAATCTGTTTGTGTTTTGATTTATTTTTCTCCTTTGGGTCATCATCCCCTTTGTCCCTCAATAACAAGTGGCCTTCTGGGGTAGCTGGCCTCTTCCGGCTCAATTTAGTGTGCGCCTCAGTAGATTTCTCTCCATCGACTGATTTCCTTGCCACTGACACCACAATTAGGTTGTGGGGTAAGACACACCTCCATAGAAAGTACTGGAGCAATTGATAACAAAGTTACAGCCAACATCAAGATTGTCAGGACCAATGACTGTTAGTACCAATGCTAGTTTTGTCATCAAGACTGAAAATAACAGTTGGTTCTGTGCAACTCATCCTACCACTTAAAAGGACTTCTCTCAGCAATACAGTTTGATTCACTGGGTCCGTTTTTTGAGAGCCTGAGTTGTGAAACCCTTACTTTTCAACAATGTGTCCTTCCCCCAAACAAAAAGACATGATGAGTGTCTATCAAGACGAGAATTTTTGTGCCAACAGGGGGAACACACTTTACACAGAGAAGCGGAGGCCACAGAAAAACTATGACAGAAGAGAAGACTGTGGAATGGAAGGATGGGGAAAACAGACACTGAAGTATAGCAAAATTTTGGGGTTTCCCCCCATTATTTTTAGTTCTTACCATATTTTGCTTTGTTTTGCTGTTAATCTGTTGCTGAATTGACTGATGCATCTGTAGTTTTACTACTTCATGTATTCTGTGGTGTTTTAGCATTATTCAGTGTTGTCTTTTTTATTTTAATTTGCTGTAAATTGCTGTAAAAGCTCTCTGAAGAGTGTGGTATAATGTTTCAAAGTATATTTACAAAACTGCATGGATGATTTCATGTTTCCCACACAGAGTGAACAGTAGTTGTAGAGGGGCTCACTTTTAATTCCTCTTCTCCTGCTTCAACTAATCTGGCAACCAATCTTGTATAACTGTATTTCGTTAAAAGAGAAAACATCCTGAGATCTGTTTGTATATCTCCTGCTTAATATGTAGCTCTGCAGTCATACTGCATGCTCATTATATTTTAAGTTCTTGCAAAAGTTAGGCAACACTTCTACATACAAAACATGTCTACTACAGTCTTCTTCATAATTTATTCTTTGTCTTCCCCTCATTATTTAGCCAGGAAATTTTTACGGGGCACAAAGTTATTCTGATCTAGCATTCTGGTATTTTGAAGTAAAATGTTAAAAGGGTGAAAACTTCAAGTATTGACAGTGTAACTCTCTCTTCATCAGTTTACATGACCTTATTACTGTAAGTATTCCTTTTCATTTGTCACAAAGCCCAGCAGCTACACAACTGTCTCCTCTAAGCAGATTTCTGAAGTTTAAAGTAACCACAACAAGAGTCTTAAAAAGCTTCAGCATAGGATAAAGTAAAACATTACTTATTATTCAAGCCCTGCACCTCAGAGTCATCTGTCAATGGAACCAAGATGGCATAGCAAAGAACTTCTGTAAAGCATGGGGTTTCAGAGCAGTTGTCACAGAATCTGTTTTTCTGCTTCTTTTGATGGGCTTTCCTTTCAAGTCAGGAAATTGGAAGCAGGTGCGTCAGAGGGCATCCACATTCATACACCACACTGAAAAACACGCGTTTTCAATTTTCAAACATGAAAGCAACTCCTATTGAACGGAGGAGAAATGTAAATCCAGTCCTCTTTCTGCTAGCCATATGCAAACGGCTATGAGGGAGAAAGTCAGGCAGCACTCTGCTACAATAGCAAAGCTGCTCAGGGCTCTAAATAGAAAATTTGTACACTTGCATTACAAATGTTGTCTACTACACAACACTACAAACACTATAGCTTTGATCTCTTTTCCCAAAGTGACACTCACTAGGCTTTCAAAACTCTTTGTAGCAACTATTCTGAAAAGCATGTTTCATCTTTGCCTTTTAAGTCACAGTAGTATGTTGTGATAGCTGAAGTTTTTTTTTTAAAAAAAATCAACACATATGTATCTAATACTTCACATAATTTAGTATTTTGAAGAATAAAAATCTGCTGAAACCAAAGTAAAAACGAGCTCAGTAGTCCAGATACATTAACTGCTTATTTGCTTGTTTTGTTGTTGTTGTGTGCCTTCAAGTCATTTCTGACTTGTAGCAATTGTAAGGTGATGCTATCATGGAGTTTTCTTGGCAAGATTTGTTTGGGTGTGTGTGTGTGTGTCACTGAGAATTAAATAAATATACAGAAAACAGAAGCACAATCTGTAATCCAGAAGAATTTCCACTATAGTTTGCTGAAAGGCAATTAAAATCAAGCACACAAGATTTTTTTTAATGTCTCCTAAGTGAAAAGGATAATTTAGATCAGGGTGGGAAATACTACAACCCTTCAGATATTGTTGAAGTGCAACTCCCAGCTGCCTTCCCCAGCAAAGCCAATGATGAGGGAAAGTGGCAGCTGCAATCCAACAAGACCTGGAAGGTCACAAGATGCCCACTCCTGGTTTAAATCCTTAACTGTTCTTTTACTCGACTGTCAAAAGCCACTACTGAATGGCTTAATCATCATTATTTATGAAACATAAGGGAAAAGACAGGCCAATGTCCTAAGGAGTTTAAACTCCAGTTTAATGGTAAGGATGGACCACAGGGAAGAGGGAGATATCAAGGATGGATGTGAGCAGATGTAGTTAGGCAAACCTGGATTTTGTTGTGGTTGTGTTGGAGGCAGATAATGTTGGGTATCAGTGATCCCACAACCAAACTGAAGCCCTGATACAACAAACATCTGGAATAGGTATAGGTTTTAGCACAGTTTTTGTGTACCTCTTGTAGTCCCACTTTGCAAAAAAGGAAATGAAGAAAGAAATATGTGAAAAGAAAAATCCTTTGTTAACTCTACCATTGAGGCAGAACACATGCTACCTTCTTGAGGAATTTATTGTTCTCTGCACAAAGAGGCCTGTGACCTCACTGGAACTGAGACATATTGGATTGCAAAAGAGGGGTCCCTGTTGATACACAAATGGATTTTAAATTTCCTGGACTTGGAAAATCTCCCTATAGTGACATGGCCAGAAGGAGGAGGAGCCTGCCTGCAAAAGATACCCTTCCCATCATATATCATCTTAACTAAAGACTGAAACAACACGTAGGCAACTGACTAACATCCCCATTTGCTTTTCTCCTGTTTGGGATGTAACATCTTGCCTGATGAAGAAGCCCATGAAGCTTCAAAAGCTTGCAACAAGTATGGTGTGCATTTTGGTTGGCCAATAAAGGTATCATTGATGGATTTTTGTTTGAATCTTATAAATATGTAGAGGTGAAGGGACTGTCGTCTCTTTGGGTCATTTCCCGCATAGTTACCTGTATATATCAGCAGCAGCAGTCTAAATGCCTGCACTTCTGCAGAAATGCACAAGTGCTTATTTCCTTGAAAGATTACTTCCCAAAATTTTGAAATGAAAATCTCTGACAGTGACTTGATTTCCATCCTGCACCATCCATACAGAGGGGGGAGAATACTCAATTATCATTCCAAGAAAAAACATTCTAAAGGCACGGCTGATATCACGGCTATATATACAGTGGGCCCTTGTTATCCACTGGAGTTTGGTTCCAGGATCCCCCATGGATACCAAAATCAGTTGATGTTCATGCCCCATTAAATATAGTGGCATAGTAAAATTGTGTCCCTTATATAAAATAGCAAAATCAAGGTTTGCTTTGGGGAATTTTATGAATATTTTCAAGCTATGGATCCATGGATAAAGAATCCAAGGATATTGAGGGCTGACTGTAGCAAGCCTTGACAGTTGCAAGAGTACATAAGGGAAACCCTGCTAGGTCAGAACAAGGTACTGGTAACATCTCAAAAAGTGGTGCTGGACAAATCTCAAGAGATAAGCAGGATCATTCAGTGGTATCCCAAGGATAGATAGTGATATCCACTAGATATCTAGGATCCATACCAATTATGCCTTGAGAAAGTTGTAAACCAGCACTTTAAATTGAAGTAGACAAAGGGCTGAACAGACTGGCATTTTAGGCGCGCTGCACGCCCCGACTCTGCCCCCACGTTGTCCACACACCGCACACCCCACCGCATGGGCGCTCCCTTGGCGTAGCATCCACATACACTGAGCCAAAGGAGGGCCAAAAAGCCACCACTGCGGCGGCACAGGTGGCTTATTGATGCTCGAAAAAGAAGCGGCATTTGCCAGCTCTTTTTAGAGCGGCAAAGCACTGGATCAGGGGCGCGGCATACAGTTGCCGCAGCCCCGATACGGCAAGGAAAGGGGAGGTGGGACGCCGCCCCTTAAGGGCTGTCTGCTCAGCCCCTAAGTAACTAAATAAATCAGGAGCCATGGTGAAGTACTCTGAATAGTGTCCCTGTACACATCTTTGCATCAGTTTTCTGCAGTAATTATTGTTCACAGGCACACATTTTAAAAAAATGACTTGGCAGCTGTGCATTGATTGGCAGTATTTCAGAAGCAAGATCAGAAGGATGAAGTGATTTGCTGCCATTGGCACCATAGGTTGGGATGGAGAGTAGAATAAATGATGGGCAAGAAATCCAGGTAGTATCCAGGAACCCTCTGTAGAGTTAGAAACCAGTTGATTGAGTTCGCTGACAGAGCCTCGTGAAAAGACCATGAGAACAGAGGCCCTTTACGTGGGTCTTTACCAGGGAACTTTTTGAGGGAGAAGCCAACAGTTCTGTTTCAGTGCTTACTTAAGATTTCTCAATATAGATACTGAGGGAGTTGCTGCAGTCACCTGCAACGCCTGTGGGATGTCTTCTTGCCAAGAAATGTGGGGAACTTCACCTGCACCAAGTGCAAGTTCGTAGCCCTCCTGGAAGAGAAAGTAATGCCCGGGTAGCTACACTTCAGCATATTAGGGAGCAAGAGGTTTTCCTGGAATGGGGACCACACAGAGGAAGTTGTTGAGGAGAAGGAAGTCATTTCATGCACGCAGGAGGTGGACACCTGGAGGAACGTCACACACAGAAGTAGGGAAACCAAGGATTGTTCTGGAAGTTTGCAGCTACAGAATCGATTTGAAGCTCTCGCCCTTATCAAGGACGAAGAGGAAGAGCAGCAAGGACAGTCCTCAGGGAGAGTGCAGGGGACCCTGAGAGTACCACCACAGGGAACAGCCTCTGCTAAGCCTCAGAGGAGGCATGTGGTGGTGGTGGTGGACTCCTTGTTGAGGGGTACAGAAGCAGCAGTTTGTGGGCCTGACAAGATGTCCTGGGAGGTGTGTTGTCTCCCTGGGGCAAAAATCCATGATGTGACACCGAGGCTGCCAAGACTTGTCAATACTGACCATTACCCTTTCTTCTTGGTCCACGTGTGAACCAACGATACTGCAAGGCATAGTCTTCAGAATATCAGAAGGGATTATGAGGCTTTGGGTAGGAAGCTGAAAGACCTGGATGCACAGGTTGTTATCTCATCTCTTCTCCCAGTTGAAGGTCATGTTCCAGAAAGGGAGAGGAAGATAGCAGATGTGAATAACTGGCTCCGTAGATGGTGCCGCCAAGAACGATTTGTATTCTTGGATCATGGGCTGCGGATCCATGAGGGTAGACTTCTAGCAAGAGATAGCCTGTATCTCACACCAGCTGGCAAAAACATTTTTGCCAATAGTCTCAAATATTTGATCAGGAGGGCTTTAAACTGAATCATGTGGGGGAGGGAGGCAGTATCTTGGAAGGTATCTTGGAAGGCAGAAGTACATCATGGGCTGGAGATAACAGTCAAAATGTTATAGAGGGAACAAGACAAATGATGCAAGGGCTCAACAGTGGGAGGCAAAAAACCTCACATAGGCAGCAAGTGGGGAGGACCAATGCTCTTAGATGTCTCTACACTAATGCACAGAGCATGGGAAATAAACAAGATGAACTTGAACTCCTAGCACAACAAAGCAAATACGATATAATAGGTATCACTGAAACCTGGTGGAATGTGTCTCATGATTGGAATGTAGGAATAGAGGGGTATAACCTTTTTAAGAGAAATAGGCCAAACAGGAAAGGAGGAGGCATAGCATTATATGTCAGGGATGTTTACACCTGTGAAGAGATCCAGAACTTAAATTCTGGAAATCAGGTGGAGAGCATCTGGATAAAAATTAAAGGGGAAGGAAACAACAGGGATGTTATAGTGGGAGTCTACTACAGACCACCAAGTCAGACTCAGGAATTGGATGATGCCTTTGTAGAACAGATGATCACACACTCAGAAAGGAGAGATTAGTAGTGATGGGTGATTTCAACTATCTGATATTTGCTGGAAGTCAAACTCAGCCAAGACTTCAAGGTCTAGCAAATTCCTCACGCGCCTCGAAGACAATTTCTTTGTCCAAAAGCTGGAAGAGGCTACAAGAGGATCAGCTATTTTAGAACTGATCCTAACCAACAGGGATGACCTGGTAAATGGGGTGCAAGTGGTGAGATCCTTAGGTGGGAGTGTTCATGTTCTCCTGGAGTTTCTTATACAGTGGAAAGGAGAAGCTAGGCATAGTCAGACACTCATTCTAGACTTTAGGAGAGCTGATTTCAACAAACTTAGGGAAACACTGGGAGTGATCCCTTGGTCAGGAATACTAAAGGAGAAGGGAGTTCAGAATGGATGGGAGTTTTTCAAAAGGGAGATACTGATGGCACAATCTCAAACTGTTCCAATGAGAAGGAAAATGGGAGATGTATCAAGAAACCAGGTTGGATGACAAAATAACTTTCAACTGAACTAAGTTTTAAATGGGAGATGTATAAGAAATCAAAAAGGGGCAAAATCACTAAAGAGGAATTCAAACAAATAGCTAGCACATGTAGGGGTAAAATCAGAAAAGCCAAAGCACAGCATGAGCTCAGGCTTGCTAGACAATAAAAGGGGCTTTTATGGGTATGCCCGTAGCAAAAGAAAGAAGAAGGAAATGGTAGGGCCACTGCGCAGAAAAGATGGAGAAATTCTAACAGGGGACAGAGAAAAGGCAGAACTACTCAACACCTTCTTTGCCTCAGCCTTTTCACAAAAGGAAAAGGGTATTCAACCTGAGGAAAATGGAGCAGAGGACACAATAGGGGAGATGCAGCATAGAATAAGTAAAGAGTAAGTACAAGAATACCTGGTTAACCTAGAATCATAGAATCATAGATTTGGAAGAGACCACAAGGGCCATCC
>CM034701.1:223874570-223892656 GCA_020142125.1 Phrynosoma platyrhinos | reverse complement strand
ATTGGGAAACATAGAACACCAGGAAGCACACAGAACATGAATGAATTAATATGTCACCTGCCCAACTGACTGCAATGGTATTGAGAGTGACTCTACAGACAGACAGACCATATATAAGTCAAAAAATGTATGCCAAAAAACCTGACCCCAGAATCCTGGGTCGGCTTATATACAGGCCAATACAGTAATGCTGCTCAGAAAGGTCCTAAAAGAACTGCTGCCCCACACTTCATTCTTCTTAGCTCGGCAGCTGCTGCTCATCCAAGAAAGGAGTGTGAGTGTCCCCCTCCTTTGCAAGAGAGAACCATCTTTTTGCAACCCAGGGTGTGCACGGGCATGCGTGTGTGTGCCTGCTTTACCAGAGCAATGCAAAACACCCATTCTCTTTGCATGGAAGGCGTGCAGGAGCTTGGGCAGGGAAACATGCCTGTATCTGTTTTACCAGAGCAATGCAAAACAACTATTCCCTTTGCAAGGAAAGTGTGCAGGGGCTCGGGCAGGGAAGCATGCATGTGTTCGCTGTACCGGAGTGATGCAAAACAGCCATTCCCTATGCAAGCAGGGTGCAGTTGGGGGGTGTGGTGACTGGTGTTTCAGTGATGCCTTCACTTTGTACTTTATGTCCTTTGTTGCATGCCCCTAAGTGGTATCCTCCACTCATCCATGGGTCAAATCAAAATCCAAAATTTTGTCCCCAAAACCATCCCTCAACTTATACATGAAGTCGACTTGTACACAAGTATATATGGCATAAGACTGCCTGAGATGCCATGAGAGGATCACATTATGACAATAATCAGTAAAATGTCAAATAAATATTAAGCCAAAATAACCATTTAAAAAAAAAAAAGATGAAACAAGACCAACACAGTGTATTTAACATACACTGTTTTATACTGGCACTTCCTATTAATGTTGCCCTAATGAGAAGTGACAATTGCAAGAGTGTCTTGGTACTAGCTCACAGTGCACTGCAGCTTCTACAAACTATGGATGGACTGCAGATGCTAACTATTCACTCGAGAGCTAATTACATTTTAAATGCTAAACCAGAGGAGATCATTTCCAAGCTCTCCTCAACATGGACACATGACTTCAAGTCTTAATTTTTGATTAGCTTTCCATATTTGACATGTTTCCTCTGCCTCTAGAGCAGGGGTAGGCAACCTTTCCCCTTTAAGGGCCGAGGGACTTCAGCTCCCAGAAGCCTCAGCCATGTTGGCCAATGGCTCCTGGGATTCTGGGAGCTGAAGTCCCTCGGCCCTTAAAGGGGATAGGTTGCCTACCCCTGCTCTAGAGGGTGATGGAGAGAGGGATGGTTTCCAGCAAGCATGGCTGCCAAAGCTCTGTTCACTCTGCGGAACAAGATGATGCTACAGGCAATTAACACAATTGTTCCCAAGCAATTTGTCCTGGTTCACAGAACCTGTTTCCTTGATGTGCATTTGAGCTATGATAGTAATAAGGCAAAAAAGGAATGGGGAAAAACTCATAGTAAATAAAATTGTCCACAAGCAGAGAACAGTGATGGAGCAATTTTTTTGCTCCACCATCCTCTCAAAGTTGTCCAATGAAGCTTTTCCAACCAATATGGGACCCTTTGAAATGTGGCCCTAATGAGAGGGAAACCCCAGTGTTGTGCTGTCACATATTGACTAGATATTTTGAGACTGGAAGGGTGGCTTGGAATTCCCTGCCAAGGTGAGCTGCCTGGTGCTCATGCTGCTCCTTTTTCAGTAAGATTATCTTGGTTTTTATAGTCTTAAGGTCTATTATTTTAAGCCATGTAGTGACATTTTAATGTGTTTTAGTTTTTTGCAGCCATATTTCATTTTACGCTCTGTTGGAATGTTTATAGAGTTTCAATTATTGGTTACTTTCATGGAATTCTAATTGCAGGGCTGTGATTAATATTATTTGAAACTATATAATGCTGAGAAAAAGTATTTTATAACACATTTAATAAGTTAAAATAATGAAAGAACAATGAAAAAACAGGAATAAGGAAAATGAAGCTACAGGAAATGGAAAATAGTAAATCAACAGTTGCACAGAATGCTGTAGGCACAAGATGATGCAAGGTTTGATGGAAGTGGAAACTTTTTAAAGTGGAGGAACAAAATTAGACAAATCAGATTTCATATAGCAATTTCATACAAATATCCAGGAATTTTGGAGATGGACATCACATAAACCACTGGACTTTTAAAAATACCAGCATGTGCTTTCTACTTGTATTTCTCCTTGGAAACTGAATTCTCTCATATACAATAACAATGCCGTTTTCATCAATTTTCAACAGAAGGTGCAGTCAAGACAAGGTATTTTGTTCCAGCCTCTTACATGTCTAGCACAGAAGAAGATCCAAACTATTCTGCAATTCTTGCATGTGTTTCCCTTGCAATAGATATTTGCAAAAAAAAATGACTGAAGAAAGGTGAAGCTACCAAATCCATTCAAATGCTAAAACTACTAGGATTTAATAATTTCTTACAAACTGCAGCTCATTAACTTCTCATAAATACTCTTTTCATGTAATCCAAACAAAACAAAAAACACATAGAATATAACCAAGCCTGAATGATATTTAAATGCTTCCATGTTTACTTAAGTCCTACTGATTTTAATGTTTCCTGGACCACGTGCTTTAAACATCCCCAAACAATTCCTAGCAACCATTTACTCACTTGTTGCCATGATACCTGGAGGACAGGCTGGTATCCCATGATCCACTGCCCATTTGAAGGCTCCTTCACCAACTAAAAAACTAGAAATAAGGAAAGCAGAAAGGGCAGGGCAAACAAAGACTTTACTCAAAAAGAGATTGCTGGAAACATATTTCATATCTGCACTTTAATTACAAACTATTTATTTTATGAAAGAAAGTAAAACCACTCCTAATGCCTGCTACATTTTCTGTGCCGTAATCAAGGAAAAGGAAATGATTCAGCAACTAGATAACACATACTCTAAAGTTTAATGTTGAATACTTAGAAAGTATATGCAGAACAATTCCAATCATGTGTCTGTAAGTTTACTAGGACTTACTCTTCAGTAAGCGTGTTTAAAACTGCTGCCCACATAGGCGTTCCATCTCTATTTACAGACAGTGAAATTTTAGATAGAAACTAGGGATTAATAAATGGTAAAAGAAATCTTTTATTTCAGGGGAAGTAAAACTATGCCTTAAAATAGTTTCAAATATCTCATTTATAAACACACATATATTTGGAAAAATATTTCAAAACAATGAGCTAATTCAAATTAATCCTACTTAAGGAAGGCCTATTAAAACAAGAGAACTGGAGTTAGTTTCAGCAAGTTCTTTCTGCTAGTTACCTGGTTGCGTGACATGACACACTTGCTGAAATTCCCTCTTCTATGCAACCATTAAAGGTACAAAAGCTGTCTCCAGTTTTCAACCTGGCAACCCTAACAATAAGTCCTATTCATATCAATGAGTCTACTGCACACATGCCTGACTTGGACTTAGTTCTGAGTTTGTTATTATATTGTTTTTAGCAATTCACTGTTGATTGATGTTAGAAAAATTGATCAAATTCCCCTAAAGGTAGTATAAATCTAAATGAGTGTTTAATGTGTCGGCCGCTTACAACCCCCCCAACCCTTTTTGCACACACAACCATACCCCTGGGAAAATTTAAATTAAAAAACCAAATTTGGCATTGCAATTTAGTAGCAAATAGCTAAATCAGGGGTGGGCCAGCTAAGGCCAATTTTCACACCTAACACAGAGGGAGGGAAGGGAGATATCATTCCACTTGCTAGCAAAACTCAACCAAAATATCACTTGGAAATCTACCTTTGATTTCTGCTTTGGGGGAAAAGTAGACAATTTTCAGCCAGTTTCCCACTGCTCTAGGACTGTTTTTTTGCCCCGAATATTAAAAAACTTTGGAGAGCCATAGGTTTTGGTGACAAAAACAACAACCCAATAAGGTTCAGCACATGAGGGTGATAGGCTTCACTTTACCCACCCCTGCCCAAAAAGCACTAACAGTCAAGCAGAAACCTTAGTCTTTTTATTGATTTCAAAGCAATTCCACAGATAATTGGAATAGGAAGCTTAAATCTGCTGCTTTGGTTGCTGTCACTGCTATTATCAATGCTACCCCACCACAACGATCTAAAAGTCATTGATGCCCAAGGTGATTTAATTTTTTTTAAAATATTATTTCATGTATTAAAGTCATACTCTCTCTATATTATTTATTCAATAACACATTCATTTTTATTTCTAAGTGAACTGTAATTAATAGTATCATTAATACAGTAATTATCACATTTTTAAAAATATTTTAAATATTTGTTGTTGTCATGCACATTCAAGTTATTTCTGACTTATGGCAACCTAAAGCAAACCCATCTTTCTTGTTTAGAGGGGGTTTGCCATTGCTTTCCTAACAAATATATTATTAAGTCTTAGTTGGCTTAGGAACATTGTATTTCTTAGTAGCAATTGTTTTATTATAAAAACATGAATAGTAATAACGAACACCCATGTACTTATTGTTATACACTGATTTGTATCCATTTTCATCAACTTTATCCACTGAATCAGAAGCAGGCAAGGTGCATTCCAGATCAGCACTTAGCCTCCAAGGCCATTTTTAGGACCTCAACCTCTGCAGACTCCTCCTTGGCCCATAAAAAAAGAAAAGGGGGAAAAAAAGGATTGCCTCTCCTAAAAGCTTTCCAGAGTAGCAATGGCAATTCATCTTTAGACCAGATTCCAAAAGGTCCACTGCATTGTTTAACATCAAAAACACTTATTTTTCAAACCCAAAAGTAGAAGTGTGGCCAGTTCCAGTTTTCACTGAGGGCCATTTTTGGCAATCTAAACTATCCCTAAAAAGATCCCAGAGGTAGGAAACTGGCTGCTCTATCACATTTGCTCCACCTTCTATTATATCATTCCACAAGTCTTCATCCTCTTAAACTACATTCCCTTTGGACATACAGCTTTAAAGTAGTCAGCTGACCAGACAAATGGCCCCTGACCCCATGGAGATTGCCCACCTCTGGCATAGAGAATGTGCAGTATTTGTATAAATCCATAATCCTAATCACACTTAAGGGATCCTATAGCATAGAACAGGGGTAGGCAACCTTTCCCCTTTAAGGGCCGAGGGACTTCAGCTCCCAGAAGCCTCAGCCATGTTGGACAATAGTCCCATGTTGGCCAATAGCTCCTGGGATTCTGGGAGCTGAAGTCCCTCGGCCCTTAAAGGGGAAAGGTTGCCTACCTCTGGCATAGAAGCATACTACAGGATTCCATTGGCAATATCTAATGATGGTATTCCGCTGGCAAAACAACCTGCTATTACAGGAGAAGAGAGAGAATGATCCTCCCCAGAGTATCCTAAAACAGGATCTAGAAGTCTGGCAAACACTCTAGAGCAGGTTTTCAGGAGCTGCTGAAGGGCAAGGAGATGCTGGATTTGACCCATATTCCCAGTGCAAGTCTTAAATCATTATTACAGCTAAATACAGTTCTCTTGACAAGTTTTTTGGACTACTTAAAACTGATTAAAATCACAGAGAACCATGGCTCACTTTAAGCTCACTTTATGTCTGCATACTGTTTCTGAAAATGAACTTTTTGTTCCTAATTTCTTAAAGATATTGGTATAAATTACTATTACAATTTTACCAACGAATGCTACTGGTTTTCATTTATGTATGCCCAGCCTTTCTCCCAATGTGAGGATGACCTTGCATGAAGATTTGCTTTGTTTTCATTTGTTTTTCTTGAACTCTGTTACCTACCCATTAGACACTATCCTTTTTTTCATTATGAGAAGTAATGATGTATATAGACCATTCTCAAGACACATTTTATCAATCCATCACTCAATTGATCTAACATCTGCAGTCAAAAATTTTCAGCCATTTTAAGCTGTATGTGGCAAGCAATGGGAGTGAATGCCCCATCATTTTTAGATGGCTGAAAGTACAACCACATGGGCCTCAATCACCCTTTTTTACCCCCAACCATTTTTTAAAATTTAATGTTAATCTGTTAAAATATATTTTCATTTCTGTAAGACATTTTGGGGGGCATCTCTGAGGAAAAAGCAGGAAACAAACATTTGTTTTTAAAGAAGACAGAGCTGGAGGTTATTTCTGGTCTCTTCTGGTGTTGGAAAACAAGCTCCCTTCTGGGCCTAAATCGTTTTGGAACCCAGAAGCTACCTAAATGGTTCCCTCACACCCCCTAGAATTGTAAGGGATCCCCTCCCAAAAAAATTAAATATGGTTGTGTGGCCCTTAGATCTGATAGAGGACCTGTGTTGCCCTCAAATCTCAGGAAACCACCTGTTCTTGATTTAAGCTTAAGAGTAAGGCTTTCACCTTTGTAGCTCCTAGACTTCTAGAATACTGTTCTCTGCTAAGGGGACAAGACATTCCTCTTTGTCACATTTCAGCTACAACCATTAACATTTGTTTACTCCACTTTTAGATTATTTCTCTTTTTCACTTATTATAAACCACTCTGAATTTTATTCTATTCCTTTACTAATAACTTTAATGTGTTACCTTTTTGCCATAGTAGAACTTTATTATTTTCTCTAACATTCATGAATGGCAGTCTATTAGGTTCTCAGTATTATTTTCTCAAGCAGCTGCAGTTATGTGAAACTAGGATTTATTTAACCCCATATATATTATTTTGTGTTCATTTAGTGGATGCCAATTTAAGAAATCCTGAGGATAGGTAAGACAATAGCACATACCAGTAATATTCCTCAGTGCAAACCTGCACAAAGTGGAAGAAACAACTGTACCTTGACATTAACATAGGTGGAGCTAAAGAATTTTGCAAACATACGTCCCCAGTTAATATCTGGGCATTACAGGAAATGCCCTATTCTTTCTGTCTTGTTCTGTTGTTGTTGTGTGCCTCCAAGGCATTTTTGACTTATGCAACCTGAAGATGACCCTATCATAGGGTTTTCTTGGCAAGTTTCTTCAGAGGGGGTTTGTCATTGCCATACTTGGAAGCTAAAACAGTGTGACTTGCCCAAGGTCACTCAGTGGGGTTTATGCTAAATATTGATCTCCAGCATTGTAGTCCAACGCCCAAACCACTACACCATGCTGGCTCTCCTGTCTTGTTCTACATACTATTTATTTATGACCTAATGAAATCCATAAGAACACATATACCACTGGTGGTTTTATTTTTTTTTATTTAGTAGCTGCATCTAATGTTTAGCACAGGTTAAGTGACTGTTCACACAACATTTCTGCTCTTTTTGGACAACTCCTTTCAATATAAGCCCGAAACAGATGGGCATAGCGTTTAGACAACGCACACACCCACAGCAGCTGGAAACCACATGGAGAGCACACTTGGCTGGAAAAAGCTGGCTGGAAAAGGAGCCGAGAAAATCCACTCTTTGACAGCAGCCTGTTTGGGACCAGGCTGCTGTCAAAGAGGGAATCATGGGAACTGTAATTTATTGTGGCACCAGAGCTCTCTGACAGAGAAGGCTCAATGTCTCAGAAAAAAATACAGTTCCCATGATTCCCTAGCACTGAGCCAGGGCAGTGCCTCAATTTAATGTGCACTATTTCTGGCAGTCTGCAAAGGCCCTGAGTTTACCAACTCTGGTTCTGGAAAGCTTAGAAAAAATATGTCAACAAAGCTTCTTGAAATTAAATCCCCACACATTGGCAAAACATTCCAACTACAAGTCTTCTCCTTCTCATAAATTATCTAGAACATTTATTCATTAATCTAAGATACATCCTACAATCTGGACCATTTGAAATTATTTGGAAAATATAATGCTTTTCTCCCCTCCACACTTGAAAATCATTACAATTGCAAAGGACAAGCATAATTATAGCTTACCCTCAACTTTCCACAAATATTAAATCAACTTGAAAATATATTTTCCTCAAAGAAAACAGCATATGCTAAAAATTTAAAAATCTGGAAGTAGAAGATCATAAATGTAAGATTACTCAACAACAGGCTATGTTTAGTTTTGAGGTTCGATTTACTGGACTTTAATATTTCAAGAACAAAACATTAGAAATAAAAGCTTAGTTACAATGTAAATATCTATATAAACAACCACAAAAATAAGTTCAAACTGAGGGCCTTTTATCCATGATACTCCATTCTATTTACAGCTGTAACAAGTGCACAAGATGTTACAAGAATTGAGGAGCAAAGCCAGTCCACATCTTAAGAGCACATGACTACTGATGTTCATTAAAGAACACTAGGCATATTTTAAGAACACTTTCAAACACTGTAAATATCACAGCACCAAAGAAACAAGCAGAATAAAGTAATTACCAAGGTGGAATTCTGCCAGCAGAGAGTTTTCCTTTCTGTCCTTCACACAACAATCTATTTGCCACAGAAACAGGATTTTTGATTCCTGAAAGACAAGAATGGTTTGAAAACATTTTCGGGGGTACCTGGGTTAGTCTGTTACAACAAAAACTTCAAGGGCAGGCTCATGTTCCAACTGAAAGGTAGACTGGAAAATGAAAAATAAAATTACACTATGTCTACATTTTTCCAAAATATATCCTGAATCACTATGCAGAATAAGACACATAACTGTGTCCTAAGAGACTCTGCTAGATTTTATATATGCTACACATAAATACTTGAGAAAGTCTTTTTATCTGGGCTTGAGAAAGTGACTGATGAAGTCACTCAATAACATATAAGATTACTTACTGTAAACATGATTAAGACACTATCTACTAGTTATGCATCTGCAAAATATGTTTCAAGGTATACTGTCCTAGAAACAGAAAATACAGTAGTATTCTGATCCCCAAAATGCAAACCTAATCAATACTGTAGAGGAATATTGCCACAAAGTTCAAAACAATTATCACACAAGAGGTGAAAAGTAAGGCTGGGGCCAAAGTTTCATTTTGCACAACACCTAAAAGATAACAAGTTGGATCCAGGGTCCTCCCACTCCACTACTGGAAGATGTTATTAAATAGAGGTCTGCTCAGGACACTCTGGCTAGTAAGAAGGAAGGGGAGGATTCCCCCACCCACCCGCCGGAGCCATATCTTAATCTGTTCTGAAAGGCCTGCCGAACTCTGGAGTAGATTTTCAGCATACAGAGAAAAGCAGGGTGAGAGGGAATCTGAAAATCAATACTGACTAATGTGCTTTCCACTTTACTCATTCCACAGATATGAGACCAATTCTAGATCCAAATCATGGTGCTTGTTTTTGCTCCATGCATTTACAGCATTATACTTAATTAAGGCGATCTGAAATATTATGCATAATTTTAATCAGCATTTTAATTGGTTGCAACATAATATTTACAGACTAGTGTGGCCTTGCCTAATTAACTGAAATGTTGGACAAATGCAATATCCCCAGTCAGCTGGCCACTGTGTTTGCCATGACCTCTCAAGATTATAGTAGCTGCAATCCAACACATCTGGAGGTCATTGAGTTATGAAAGATGGCTTTAACAACATACTGAAAGACCTTTATGAATTTCAACATTTCATCTTTTAGAACTTGATCAACATACCACTGAGGGCACCAACTGCTCCAAAATTTAATGATTTTCCATCCATAATACTGGCATCACACTCTATTTCACCCAAAAGGTTTAGATTAGACCCCATTCCTGCATTCGTAAAAGGTGAATCCTACAAAGAAATTTGAAGAAAAATGAATCAAGGTAAACGTCCATAATGAATCAAGGCAAATATCTATCAAGTACAGTAGTCAAATAACAGTTACTAAGCCAACTGGCTGCCTACCATATGCCATTCAGCCTAGTAATTGTAACTTGAACCTTCCTTACATGAAAGGAGAAACAGGAGGAGCAAGGAAAAGAAAGAAAAACATCCAAAAAGTATGTAAGAATAACAAGTGGCTGAAGGAGCACCTATGTAATCCATCTTGAAAATGAATTAATGTGAGATGGTGTGCTTTCTGGACACACTATTTGAAGGCCCACCTAAAACCAAAACAATACATGGCAGAATAAGTGCAAATTCCAGAGTATGTGTGAAAAAAATGTGTATTTTGATGGAAAATTATAGAAGGATGATGCAAATTCAATTCTATACTATACTGGATAAACTAGACATAGTTCTAACTCATACTACTATGTCCCTGCACAATCCAGAAGATTTCATCTGTTTTACTAATAAGGTTATGGCAAAAATGATATAAATTAAATGAACAGAAAATGTGCCTATGCAGAAAAAGAAAATATTTCCAGTGTTTATTATACACAGAGGTCAGTCAACATAGCCATATCTCAGTAATAAAATTCAGTGGTGGTTGGTGGCTTCCATGTTAAAGGAGCAGCAAATATATTTGTTACAATGGCTTTAGTCCAAACTTTAAAGGAGCTATGCAATATGCTGAAATTTATACCCAAAGTGAGAGGCTTAAGGGATAATATCCCCCCAAAAGAAGAATAAAATGGTTTCTCCCAAGTCTTTAAATTAAGTACACATTTCCCAAATGACCATTTTGCCATATCACTTGTTTGTATTTCTTAAAGTTAGCTGGAGAAACAAGTCTGCTAAACTGCTCCCATGGGGAATTAGGAGTGTTATTCCCCACTACTACAAAGCAACCAACATTACTAATGTACTGTAATATAAGGGAAAGCTCTCATCATCACAATCTTTATCTAGATCACTTGATTTTGTTGTTGTGTGCTTTCAAGTCATTTCCGACTTATGGCAACCCTAAGGCAACCCTATCATGGGTTTTTCTTGGTAACATTTGTCCAGAGGAGGATTGCCATGGCCTTTCCCTGAGGATGAGTGTGGCTTTGGGTTTCCATGGCCAAGCAGAGATTCGAACTCTGGTCGCCAGAATCACAGTCCAACATTCAAACCACTACACCATGCTGGCTCCCAAGGCAAATCTATCATGGGGTTTTCTTGGCAGAATTTGTTTGGATGGGATTTGCCCCTGAACTCCTCTGAGGCTAAGAGACTGTGACTTGCACAAGGTCATCCAGTAGGTTTCCATGCTTGAGTGGGGATTCAAACCCTGGTCTCTTATTGTCCTAGTCCAGCACTCAAGCCAATAAACATGCTGGCTCATCTGGTTCACTAGAAATTAGGTCAGTGATGGGCAACCTTTTGAGCTTGGTGTGTCAAACTTCACCAAAAAACAGAGCATACTCAGGTGGTGTGTCACTTTGAGGAAAAACATTTTGCCGCCGGGAGAAGGAGGGACTGTCCTAAATACTTTGGCCTGGGCCTCTTCCCGGCCTCGCGCTGGTGGTGCCGCTGCGTCCGAAGTCCCAGAACTGTGCCAGACTTGTTGTTTTGGCCTTCAGACCTCCAGCACAGAGTGTCTAATAGAGGAGGATGAAACATTTGCGACTAGAGTATTAGAGTTAGAGTCTCACTCTAAGACTCTAGTCGCAAATGTTTCATCCTCAGGAGCAGCAAATGTTTCATTCTCGGCTATTGCACTTGGCCGTGCAGGAGCCAAGGATGAAACATCCTTCTCAGCATGCAGCTGCCTCAGCGGCCGCATCCCATCAAAAATGACTACGCGTGTCAGTGTTGACACGCGTGTCATAGGTTCTCCATCAATGAATTAGGTTAATACTATGAAGCTACAAGCAAATACTTGGAAACACTTTGGCCTGAATTCAAACTAAATTAGTTGAATTCATTTCCCATTTCAATAAGTGAAACTAAGCTGAGTTGCTGGTAATTTTTCATGCTGATTTCAGTGGGACCTAATTATAATTAGTTATTCCAGACACAATCATTTGGTACATAAGAGAATAAACTGTATGAGTAGGGATAAGATGAGTTGAGACGTTCATTTTCCAGGCTGCCTACAATTAGAATACACACATTCTGGAAAAGAAAAAAACGGAAGTGTCAAATCTACTTGAAAGAACTAGTAACCACCATGTCAAATATGCACCATCATCTCTTTTCTTCCTTTCTCCCTAGCCTCAACATTTATCACAGATCATATTTCTTTTAAAGTCTTATTTTACATTCTTAACCAGTTTTCAAAAAAAAAAAAAGTAACCACAGCGGAGCCAGCAAGATGACCCTGTACAGATAAGAAGTGAAAGATAAAGAGAATCTATGCAAAGCATTTGTCATCCAACACTGCTTAATTTCACAATAAGAATCATCATGCTTGGTGATTGAAAATTGGCACTACTGACTTATTCCAATAGCAACAACAGATAATTCAAATAATTTTGATCTATAGTCAAGTGATTACATCTAAGCTCCTCTCTCAATACTCAGAATTTCATTTCTCAAGTATTTTAAGATGCATTTGCAAAAGTATTGGCAGTGTTACAAGCACACAATATTTTCTATCTGCATTCAAGCACCACTGGAAAATCTTTAAAAATTACTCAACGCTTGCCTTTCTGGTGCAGTTTTACAGCCAAATGATTATATTGCTTTGCTTTCAGCATGGGCTGAATAACATTTTGGTTACACAGAATAAATGTTGAGTATGATACAAGCTAGGTTGACCCTATTAATCACCTATTAATTAGGGATACACACACACACACACACACACACACCAATGGATACTGAACTGCCCAAAGCAACTTATCAGAGCTCTGGGATGCATTCATTTTGGGTTTAGTTCTCCTTTTCTTTATGCCCAAATTGCCAAGATGTCCTTTTTAAATTATTATTAGTAATATTCCTTACTACTCCAGACGTGTGGAACCTTGGAAGGGCAATATTCCCATTTGTGAAAGATCAGGAGGATTGAGGATGCTGTGAATATGGATTGAGACTAAAGACTATTCTTATTAATAAGGACATTTTCCCATGCAAACAAAACACAGCTCAGTGCTATGAATGCCTAGTCTGAAATAAACAGTGCAACAGGAAACCAAACTGCAGAGTTCAACTCTATACAATCCCTTCACAACCTTTAAATTAATCATTTTATCTCTTATTTCTAATTATTCACTGAAAGTACTATCAGAAGAAGCTTGCAGGTAAAACATGCTTTTGTTGTTACTCATTTATCTTTTAACCTTCCCATCACTGGTAGGATTGCTGTCAGCCTCTCTGGAAGCAATAAGAGGCCCCAGAAGTGCTTCTCTTCCATATGCTATGACTGAACTATGAACCACACTCAAGTCTGTAGGATAGCATAGTCTTACTTGATGTACAATCAGTACAAGCAAACATGCTTACCTGTAATATTTATCTCTTTTTTTCTTTACTATGACACAATTACTTTCCTTTTGACATGGGAAGAAACCCACTTCCTTGTGAACAGACTGATCCCCTTTGTGGAGTACAGCTCTCCCTCCATTTTTGCAGACTTTCAGTCCGCTGTCTCACTTTTTGCAGACCAGCAAGCGGGGAGGGATATAATGGTAGGTGAGCCCATTGCACATGCACAGGAGCACATACCCATTCAAGCAAATGGGGCTTGGATACTTGCGTTTTTTCATTTTCAGGGGGGAGGGGGGGTCTGAAACAGATCCCCTATGAAAACAGAGGGACAAATGTATAGGGAGAGTGGCTAATTGTATCATAAAGGTTATAATGTAAAACAACCATTTTCCTATTACTGTCAAGAGACAATGAGCATATAATAAAAACTAATTAGCCATCAAAAGAAGAGCTTTTCAGACCCTACCAATCACAAACTCCTATTATACAACATGAATACATTACACCACCATATAAATTGCAATATCTTTCTATTTCTCAACTGCAGAGCACAAGTACGTATTGCAAGTATGAAAGGAGCGAAGCAGACCTCCCTGAAGGAGCAGCTTCTAGCTGTCCCTTGGAGGACTAGATCGGGGCCATAGCAATTGCATGCCGTGGCCCTGACCCAACATTTTTCCGAGCCCAAAAGAAGTAGCAAAATGCAGCTCTTTTGGGGGATGGGAAAAAGCCACCCTTTTGCCACAGCAGCAGCTCTTCTGCATTTCTGTGGCGTGGGGTGTATAAACACTGCACCGCAGAAACCATTGTAAAGAAATGTGTGCTACAATTCTCTGCTGACCTGGATTACTGAGCATGCTGTAGGTAGAAGGAGGCTCCTATAGTATTGATAACATGCAATTTTCACCAGCCTGTGAAGTAGCTGTCATATGTTGAGGCTTCTTTCATGCAGTATTTTCAAATGCCAATCACACCTTCTTTTCACACTAAAGGGGAAAAAAGTACTTAAACCAGGCTCCTCTATGGCAAGTGCCTTCTATTAACATCAACTGTCTTAAGGTTAAGAGATACAGCTGCTATTCAAAATTAACTGCAGCTCATGAGTTTGACCTGGCTCTGCTTTCTCTGCATCAGAGACATTTTAGCCAACAGCCTCTCAGTGGATCCACATTGTCTGGCAGATGAAGCTTATGTTCATTCCATACCAAAAAAAAGTATAAAAGCCAGCACAGCATATCACAGCAAACTGTCAGTTAGCTCATAAAAGATCAATAGAAACCCCAGCTCCTTGACAAGTCTTTGAAGTGATCCCTCTTGGACTGGCTGAAATCTTGTGTAATTGGTAAACTCAGAAGAAGTTGGGGGAGCAGATGAGAGGATGCAACTGCCTGGAAAAGCTTATTCTCTTTCCGTCTCGCTTTCCCTCATCCTTCAAACAAAATTGGGTGATTTTAAAAAGATTTTCTTACATAGCCCAGATTTTCTTAAATGCACACAAAACAAGTCTTCATCCAAGTACTTTTGTTAATCTGCTCTTTGGAAGCCTGGATATAAAAGTATTCAAACATTTCAGCTCTGCCAGGGGACTCCTTAAAAGTTCCAACTCATGCAATGGTTTTTCTATTAACTTTATTAGGACTGGTAGCAAAACCATACCTTTCTGAATGATAAAGTACCTGAAATTGCTTCCTTCTATTGAAAATTACTTCCTGACTCAATTCCACCAAGAGATTGACCAATACAATTCCAGTTACAATTAAGTGAACTCTAATCCCAAACCTACTGCAAATTCTGTTCTATTTACTCTAAGATCACTTCAGAACTGAATTTGAGTTGTTCAGGTCCCAATAGTATGTCATTACTTCTTTTTCCAAACTCAAATCTTTCTAAATCTGTTTTTCTGGCCCTGAATTCAATTTGAAGACAGTCTTCATTCTGCTATTTTTCACAATTTAAATTATTCATTTTCAACACTGATGTTTCAAGCTGCAGCTTCATCAAACTACTACGCTACTAGGGCTAGCGAACCATTTGGCACTGAACAGAAATATGTGGCAGAACTGCATTAAATTCTTGTTGCTGATTTTCTTTTGCAGCAGATTATTTTCTTCCCAGTTCCAGTTTGAGAAAGTCCTGTTAGATGAAATGCCTTGCTCAAACTGTGTCACTTTAGTATGGTGCAAGATACTATGTGCTGGTATCCTGTACAAGACATGCCTGCTCCCCCAAGGGCATTACATGAAGTTAAAGTGGACTCAATTTGCACTATTTCTAGCAGTCTGCAAAGGCCCTTAGTCACTTATTCTATCTCGCTTATAGTACTTCTCTTTTTTATACACACGTTAGCCAAACCTTTGCTGAACATTTTAATAATAAATTTCTAAAATTGCCTCATTTGGGATATTTAGGAATCGGGGAATACTTAAGACCTCCTGCCAAACTAGTTAAATGGATAAATATTGACCTCAGAAGTCACTAGATTATGGTCTAATTATTTTCTGTTGTTACCCTAAAACAGCAGTTCTCAAAGGCTCCATAAAGGGGGGCCCGTTACAGCTGGAGAGAGGGAGATTGTCCCAGCGCAGCCCCAGTAGCAGCCCGACGTGCTCTATCCTGATTGGTCAAACCCACCCATGTGACTATTTACAGTCGCGCGGGGGGGGCGCGAAATGTTTTCTTCTTTCCTAGGGGGGGCGTGACAGAAAATAATGGAGAAGCACTGCCCTAAAACATTGTAAGGACTCTCAAATCATGTGCGCCCATCAACTCATTTACACTTTCAAATACAACACAGAAATTCATGGGACAGTTCTAGTTCCAGTCCTGTAACTTACCTTATTTTCCTGCATATAAGACTACTTTTTTACCTGCAAAATCTGTGGTTAAAGTGGGGGGGGTCGTCTTATACGCCGGGTATAAGGATAAGGAGGGTGGAGGTGCTAAAACTCTATATTTTAACTGGAAAAATGGGGGGTCGTCTTATACGTGGGTCGTCTTATACGCCGGAAAATACGGCGCTTGTATTTCTGAGTGACTAGAAAAGCATTAATAATCACAATAACATTCCACTATATATATATTTTAAAAATACTTAATTTACTATTATAGACCCTCCCCTCTTTAACAAAGCTAGTTACTTGTAAATATTGACCCAAGGGTCAATATAGTGTTTTGCCAGGATAAGATCCCTTGAGCTCATAAAATTATTGGTGTTTCTCCAATCGGGCTGAAAGCATACATAAAGGAAGAAGCAACCCCTAATCTCTAAGAGAAAGGTAAAAGGTAAAATGCACTCAGAGTAACCTGCCAAACACCTTCCACGGGAAAATAAACCTGCAGCAATAATAAACAGAAAGAAAATGAAGAGTCCCTCCATTATAGTAAAATATAAATATACACCCTCTTATATATGTATAGGTTCCCAAGTTAATGCATGTAATACAGGACAGGAGGAACAGAAAAATGATGTCAACAAACTGCAACCAAATGAGTGAATGCCTGAATAAATATAAGTACCTCTAGTTCAACTAGCGCTGCAGTCACTGCATCTGTTACAAGAGCCCCAGCCTGTAGCTTTTCAATTGCCTAGAAGACAGAATTTTTAAGGTATAAAATTTTGTCTCTTAATTTCTTACATACTAAACCTTCTATATAATATAACCTAGTGAGTTATAACCTAGTGGGTACTATAATGCTGGAAACTGAAAGAGATGTTTTTTTTCAAAGTAGTTTCTAGAAATGTATAGGGACTGATCTAAAAAAAAGAAAGAATGAACCAAATCATGAGCCAAAAAACCTGAGAACTCCAACTATATTATGATAACT
Organism: Phrynosoma platyrhinos; assembly: GCA_020142125.1. NCBI lineage: Eukaryota > Metazoa > Chordata > Lepidosauria > Squamata > Phrynosomatidae > Phrynosoma > Phrynosoma platyrhinos. The sequence goes on along the minus strand of CM034701.1, from coordinate 223,875,643 downwards.
GCTATCTCGCATATTAAAATACATCTGGGACATGAAGACACCAATGCTATCCTATAAGAACAGATAACTGGAAACATTCTTCTTTTCACTGCATGCAATGGGTGGCAAAGCAGAAAATTATTTTTTCATTATGGATAATTAGGGATATTTAGATCTGAATCCTTCTAGTAGTCTCACTTAAAGTAAGCAAACAATTAAGTAAACTCCATTGAGTCAACAAAATTCAGGCCTTGTGGTAAACTACTATTACGGCAGAGGTCGACAACCTGCAGCCCGCGGAGGCGTTCGGACCGGTCCCTGCCTGGTCCTGCCGCCGCCGCCTTTCGCAGCCACAGGGGTCCTCCAGGGCGCCATTTTGGATTCCAAAATGGCGCCTGGAGTCTCACGTGACCTTTCCCGTTACAGGAAAGGTCGCACGAGACTCTGGGCCGCCATTTTGGAATCCGCAGCGCTGGGCCTCTCGGAGGCCTGGTGCGGCCGAGGGAGCCCTCCTGGGGGGGGGGGCGCCGTCGTGGGCATGCATGCACAACAGATGGAGGGGTGGGCACCATTTTGTTTTTCAAAATGGCGTTGTGCGCGCGCGCCCCAGCCCCCAGTGCCATTTCCCCCCACCGGCCTGTCGGCAAAAAAGTTGCCGACCCCTGTATTATGGGAACAGATTTCCTCAGCGGATATATTCAATTAACTTCGCATCACAATTGGGGGAGGGGATGTTATATTGTTTGTATCCAGCTTTCGGTTTGGACACTTGGTTTGAGCTACCTAAATGACAGCCCAATGAAATTCCAAGAAGTCAAAACTAAACAAGATGTTTGACGAGGGAGATATTGTCCCATCAATTACATAGCCTTCCCGTACCACAGAAGACAACTGTAATCTATAATAATTTGAATGATGTGATGACCACCTCATATTTTATATCCTATTATGATTGCTACAGACCTTGGCTTCCTGACCAGGTTCCACAACCAGTCATTCTAAACCAGCGGTTCTCAACCTGTGGGTCGTGACCCCGGCGGGGGTCCAACGACCAAAACACAGGGGTCGCCTAAAGCCATCGGAAAATACATATT
>CM034701.1:223840513-223864165 GCA_020142125.1 Phrynosoma platyrhinos | reverse complement strand
CAAGTGGGTTATTCTACAACAAGAAAATGCGATTGGGGCAAATGTAGTGTGAACCACGCTCCGCTGTCGAACCGAGCCATCGATTCGGATTGCAAACCGATTTAATTTTTAAGTGAGAATGAGGCCTCACTCAACTGAACTCTAATGGGCCTTTCTTTGGGCTTTTGCAGACTGCCAGAAATAGTGCGCATTAAATTGAGGCACTGCCCTGGCTCAGTGCTAGGGAATCATGGGAATTGTATTTTTTTCTGAGACATTGAGCCTTCTCTGTCAGAGAGCTCTGGTGCCACAATAAACTACAATTCCCATGATTCCCTAGCACTGAGCCAGGGCAGTGCTTCAATTTAATGTGCACTATTTCTGGCAGTCTGCAAAGGACCTTTGTGTTGGAAATGGATGGCGTTTTGCTGACAGAAACGGAGGAGGGAGTGGAGCGGAGGAGCACATTCGGTCAGACTGAAGCAGCCATTGAAAGGTGAAGAGCAAGCAGGGTGACCAGCCGTCCTCCTTTCCCAGGACATGCCCTACATTTCCATCCTCTGCCCAGGAGGAGGAATTCTGAAATGGCCTCCGTTTTGAGCATAACTACAGTCCAAAACGCACTGCAGAAATAATCCAGTTTGAGACTAGGGAATTGAGAGAACTGTACTTTAAAAAAAAAAATTAGCCTTCTCTACCAGAGAGCTCTGATGCCACAATAAACTATAATTCCCAGGATTCCCTAGCACTGAGCCAGGGCAGTTAAAGTGGTCTCAAACTGGATTATTTCTGCAGTGTGTTTCGGACCTAGGAAGCCGACTGAGCAGCACTGCATTTGCTGTTCGTTCCCTTTTGAGAAATTTGCCTATTTCCTCATCCTTGTCCTATGCTGCAAATAGGTCAGGGGTAGGCAACCTTTCCCCTTTAAGGGCCGAGGGACTTCAGCTCCCAGAATCCCAGGAGCTATTGGCCAACATGGGACTATTGGCCAACATGGCTGAGGCTTCTGGGAGCTGAAGTCCCTCGGCCCTTAAAGGGGAAAGGTTGCCTATCCCTGCGTTAGGCAATGGGCTGCTTGAAGATCCCATGCAAACGTTGAAAGGGTTTCCCCCCTTAATTTCAGCACAATGAATCATAGTATCACGGGATGGACAAATGAATAATTTAAATGTAGATTCAGTCAAGGGTTTGTGGCTAGTAAAGTGCAATGTTAAGCCTTTCTCTTTGGCTCAGGGCTCCGTCAGTATATTGCAAGTCAACTAGGCATTGTAATGAAGCCAAGTTCATCAGAAAAATACGCTTGACTACATAATAGAAAACCGTATGCGTAATACAGCTGGAAATAAACCGTATGAAAAACATTTATATATGTTTCTTTAGCTTTTATTTTGGAATATCCCACATTTCCCATTGCCTTGTCCTCCTTTGTGCTTAGGACATCTGGTCACCCTGAAGGCAAAGCCCAAGACTTCCTCAGGATGCTCAGGCAGTAACTTTGGGCCTTTACAGACTGCCAGAAATAATGCAACTTGAGTCCACTTTAACTGTCCTGGCTTAGTGCTAGAGAATCATGGGAATGGTAGTTTTTTCTGAGAGATTAAGCCTTCTCTGTCAGAGAGCTCTGGTGCCACAATAAACTACAGTTCCCATGATTCCTTAGCACTGAGCCAAGGCAGTTAAAGTGGACTCAATTTGCACTATTTCTGGCAGTCTGTAAAGGCCCAAACACAGTGCTGGACTTCTGCTGGGGATACAGGCTATACATTCAGAAGACCACCTTATCCTTCAGTTTCTGCTTCGATGGGAGCAATCCTGTAGTTTGCCATTATTTTCTTTGCCATTAAAACTTAAATCAGAGATGGGAATATGTAACTTGCAAAGTCTCTGATCCTTCTGATGTTGGACTTCAGCTCTCATCAGCCGTAGCAAAGCTTTCCTCATTATTACATACATCTTCGCAGACTAATATTTTTTTTTATTTAAATTTCTATAAACATAAAAAAGTACAACGACAGAAAAGAGAAAAAAAAGAACAAACAAACAAACAAAAAAGCAGAACAAAGCATAAGCTAACCAACTAACACTACACATTACCTACTAAGAAAATAGATAAAATATATACATAAAAAAGCTTCCCTTCCTTGATCTTGGTTATCAAAATATTTCTATAATGTCTTTCAACTATAATCACTTCTGCAATGTTTTCATTAATACATTTTTCCAACAAAATCATAGAATATATATTTTGTTACCAGGTTGTTGATAATCATATACCCATCATACTCCATTATGATTGACACTCTAAAATTATTACTCTCTTTCATGTCATTTCATTCAATTTTTTTCTAAATTGTTTTACCAACATGAGCATCCGTAGTAAACATATTATGTTGAGCCTCTAAATTTAACAATAAATTATTGTGACCATATGTTAGATAAATATTGAGTGACCGGCATCCATTCCTTTTCAAACCTTTCTTTTGTTTGATCTCTTAAAGCACAGGTAAGTTTATCTAATTCCATCACATCATATAATTTAATTTGCCATTCCTTTATTAACAGATCTGCTTGGTCTTTCCATTTCTTTGCATAAACAGCTCTAGCAGCATATAACATGTAAAAAATTATTTTTCCATATTTTCCTTCTATTTTATTATTTACCATACCAAGCAGAAATGTTGTTGGGTCCAATTCAAGTTTCACTTTTAAAATTTTGGTAATCTCATTTTGTATTTGTACCCAGAAACTTCTGGCTCTCACACAGACTAATATTTTTTTAAAAAAAAAAATTAAGCTCCCAATATTCTTAGGAAATATTAGGAAATATTCCAGGGGAAACTTAAAACCATTACACCACTTGCTATTAGTTGAGAATTAGTTCATTCCCCTCATCAGCCTCTTTTATCTTTCCTAATAAAAAGATCGGAAGCTTGCCTACATTCTTGAACCCCTTTGGTTGGCTTAATGGAAAGCATTACCCTGATACAGATTTTGGATTTATTTAATTTAATGTAATGTAATTATTTTTGGTGGCTAGTTTCTGCTTGTCTGAAAGCATGAGGAGAATTGTGTAAGCTCCCAAGCTTTCACATTCCTTCCCCTGGGCTTTTCACCTCTCTTGACCTAGAGATGGAGAATTATGAGCTGCAATAGGGAATCTGAAATATTTTATAGCCCTTTGGATAAAAATGGTTGGGGATCTTGCAATGAAGCCCCAGAAGCACAAGTTAGTGCCTTGCACAGTGACACAAGAAGTTGAACATTTGTAAAATGTCCATTTTAATGAGATCTTTTTGCTGGTTTATTTTCTTCCACAAGGTGGAAGTGAGAGCTATCCATGAAAATCAATAGAAAAATCCAATATTTTATTGTATCTAATCCACCCAGCAAGTGTCCCCTAGGAAAACAAAAAGCACCAACAAAGATGGAAATCTCTGTCCACATTACTTTGTGGGAAAACATTGCATTTTGGGTTTAAAAGCACAGCCTGTGTGAATACAGGTCAACAGAGCCCAAGTTATTTGCATGCAACCAAAAGCTGAATTTCATGTCTCTTGCAAATTATCCTCACTCAGCACAGCCCCCAAAACAGGAATACGCATTTAATAAAAATATATATTAGGGTCACATACTTACCTCAACACACTACATGAGGATGAGATTACTGAACTGAATAACGAGAGTAGTATTGTTGTAAGTCACTCTCACAATGACAATCTACAGCGCAAATTGTTGCTGTGTGCCTTAATAATAATAATAATAATTTTTATTTCTATCCCACCCCTCTGCTAGGCATTTCTGATTTATGGTGACCCTAAGGCAAACCTATCACGGGGTTTTCTTGGCAAGATTTGTTCACAGTGGGTTTGCCTTTGCCATCCTCTGAGGCTGAGAGAGTGTGACTTGCCCATGTGATTTCTGAAACTTGGACCAGAAAATTGCCTATTAAACATTTGAGCGCTCCTTTTCAAAACAATTACATCAATGGTTCTCAAAAGATGGGGTAGGAAACCCCTGGGAAGGAAAGCACAAGAGTTGCTCAAGGGCGACATGAAACCCTGATCTCTCTTCCTCCTTCTCTTCTCAAACTAATATGAAAATTATTTCCTTATAAAATGTTAAAATGAATATGCACGAATGTGCGAGTGAAAATACACACACTAAAAAAAAAATACATGGGAAATACATAACAACAAGATCTGCTTGTCATACACATTGCATTTTCTGGGTTTCTTTACAAAGGTTTTTTACAAAAATAAACACCAAAAATTGGCTTTTTGAAATTATGATTTTAAAATGGAGAGAGGGAAGGGGAAGGAGATGCATTGGATATGAACAAGGGCTGGGCACTTGCATTTATGCAAGCTGACAAATGGGCATCTACGAAATATATGTCCATGCATAGCCAAAGCAGTAAACTTCTGACCACTGAACAATGGGTGATGAATATTTTATCTTCCCAGCCTTGGAGTATGACTTACACAAAAAGGTTAAGTGTACAGTATTATTTTTTTAATGCAAACTTTCCTCAACCTCCTCTCAGACGTTTGGACCTACAGCAGGAAAGGACTTGTAATGTCAGTTCAGAAGATAATTCATCCAGAGAAGTAGCCATGACACTGTGCAGTTTTGAATAGCAGGCTATTACACCTAACCAAAAGCACATTTTCAGAAGCAGCTGCAGTAATGTGACTTTTCAAGTAGCTGACAAATTATTTCCAGGTAAATTGACTCAAAATTGCCCATACAGCAAAATTCTGTATGAAGTATAATAGCTTCACCCCATTCCTTTCCTTTGAAAACAAACAAACCATTTTAAAACTTGAGCACGATTCATGTGCACAGTTCCAAAGGACCTGATTTTCAGTGAGATCGCTGTAGCATTGAAGTCCATAGTCTTAAGTGCGGAGTTTTCACAATCTAATCCTCATTCATACAAAACAAACTTCTCCTTGTAAAGTATATGCCTTAACATAAAAGATAAGAATTATCCTTGCCTTCTGCAGGAAGACATGGGTTGGCCACACACTGCCCACAGGCAGGAAATGTGCAAACGGAAGGTATATGTTCAGCTTTACATCCAGGTACTAAAAAATGTGCAATAGAAGCCGAGTGTGGCCATGTTCCTGGTGCTTCAGGACACGTTTTGAATAGGTGTGAGGTTTTTAACACGTGTTTTTAGTTTTGTCACATTTTGTTGGGGGGTTCTGGCATGTTCATTTTAAATTGGAACCCACCTGGTTTGGGGCACGCTAGAAATATAATGAAGATTATATGGCAGGGGGTTGGATTGGATGGCCCTTGTGGTCTCTTCCGACTCTATGATTCTATGAAAAGAGAAAAACACTCAAATGGGATTGTGCATGGAACGGATGCATTAGGAGGCCCCCGCTTGTTACCAAAAGGAAAACACGATCCTTTCCCGCAGTTTTTAAAAGCCTGGAGGGCATGTCTGTTCAGAATTGTTCCTTCCTTTCAACATTAAAGGGTCCTTTTCCTGATATTCTGCCAGCGCAACATGCTTTCTTCAGCTAATCACCTTCTTGACATGACCAAAACGCTTCAGCCTGCTTCCTTGGATCAGCCTAAATAGCATTCTTTATGACTCCCAGTTGTTTAACACCCACTCACTATTCTTTCCAGTGCACAAACCATGGCATGGCAATGAGTTTCTAAGCAAGATGTGGCCTTACCCTACTCTAGCTTTTGCAGTTCCCTCTCTATGTAGGTCAAAACCCCAAAAGATCAAAATGTTGTAGCTGGAGTTCTCCTTCATGTCCATCCAGGGACATGAGCAAAAACGGCTGCATGCACAAAACCTCTAACCACTCAATAACAGTCCAACAGGCAATGCTCAGTTTTCTTGCTGCTATTTTTGGTTATAGGAATGTTCCTGGAAGTTCCTTCTCTTGACAAGAGTTGCAGATGCCTCACAAGCACATAGGCAAACTCACCTCTGATATTCAGCTCCTCAAAATCAAGATTCTTAATCCTGGGAATAATTTGTAGGATTTAGAATGAAAATGGCATCCTGGAGAGCCACCCAAGCAATTGCCCTGGGCAGGAAAATAATATGCCAAATATAGGTAGGAAGGCATTCTGAAAGAAGAAATAAAATCATTCAAAGGAATTGTGCATTCTAGGTTACACAAATTTAGGCAAGGTTTTGCCTTCATATTGTATGTTCTGTTTTCTCTTGCCTCAGTCAAAGCTCGTATGCCAAAGTGGGGAAAGAGGCCAAAGCAAAATCCACACATTCCTTCACAGTTGGTTTCACTTCTGAAGGAAATCTGCCCCACGTAGGGAACCCAGCCATTCAACGCACGGCTCAGTTCCCTTCACTGGCTAGCTTTCTACCCCTCCTCATATCCACTGCTATGACCTTTAAAAATGTCCACAACATCACTCTATCTTATCTTTTGGATTTTGTTTCCAGTAATATCCCTAAGCATGAGCTCCAATTGGACCAATATGAACCACACATACTGTATATACTCAACTATAAGCCAACCTCATAGAATCATAGAATCATATTTGGAAGAGACCACAAGGGCCATCCAGTCCAACTCCCAACCATGCAGGAACTGAAAATCAAACCATCCCCGACAGATGGCAATCCAGCATCTGTTTAAAGACTTCTAAATAACGAGACTCCACCACACTTTAAGGATGGAGTGTGTTCCACTCTTGAATAGCTCTCACTGTCAGGAAGTGCCTCCTAATGTTGAGGTGGAGCTTGCATCTGTTGTTCTGGATCCTGTTCTCTGGAGCAGCAGAAACTAAGCTTGCTCCATCCTCAGTATGTCACCCCTTCAAATATTTGAACAGGGCTATCATATCACCTCTTAACCGTCTCTTCTCCAAGCTAAACATACCCAGTTCCCTAAATCGTTCCTCATAGAGCACGGTTTCCAGACCCTTCACCATTTTACTGGCCCTCCTTTGGACATGCTCCAGTTTCTCCACATCCTTTTTGAATTGTGGTGCCCAGAACTGAACACAGTATTCCAGGTAGGAGTCTGACCAAAGCAAAATACAGTGGCACTATTACTTCCCTTGATCTAGACCAGGGGTAGGCAACCTTTTCTTACCTGGGGCCGGTCCCTTCTGGCGGTCCATTCTGGTGGGCTGGGGGGGAATGGCGGTGTGTGCGCTCATGCGTGTGCACGGCCTGCGCCACTGTGCATGACGACGACGACAGCGCCACTGCTTCTGTGCGCATCGCGGCCGCCATTTTGGAAAACAAAATGGCAGCCGCAACTTGTTTGCACATGCGCAGTACTTCTGGTGGGGTGGGGGGCTGTTGTAAGCTGACTTGGACAACACCCAAACTGATATCAGTGCAGAAAGTTTTTCTTTTTAGAAAGATTCAGTTATTTGATAATAGGTATTAAAGTCTTAAAAGCATTGCTAACTGTTTCCACATTAGACCTCCAACATTGAGTGGAAGGGAGGGAGCAGAACTTGTGTCCGCTGGCCATGTGGAAGCCTAGAGCTTAGAAGAGTTTACTTTAACAGCTACAATTCCCAGGATCCCAACACTGGTGACAGTCCTAAACCTTCTGACAGCCAGATGTTAAATGAAAATGTATGAAAGGGACTCCTACATGTCTGCAATCTAAAGTGCCTTGGGGCTTCCCTGGGTGGAACACTGTGCATTTGGAGTTGCATGTCACCTAAAAGGGGCTTCTACTCATGTATAACTATGCTCACACAGAGACTGCTTTCACATGTTCATCTGAATGGGTCAATGTTGAGGATGGGCCATTGGGTGCACAGATATGGTGATGTTGCCATTCCACCCCACCCACCTCACCAGAGTTTGTTTTGAACACTTTTGTCTGAAAAAGCCTATAGTATTTGTCCTACACCATAAAATGAAGGGAAGATTGAACAGGACCAAAGAGATGAATAAATAATTATTTCTTTTCCATATGACCATATTTGCAAACTATTGTCAATTTCATTATATACCGTTTACAATGAGAAAATCCTTGAAGGAAGGAAGGAAGGAAATAAATAAATAAATAAATAAATAAATAAGAAACTCTTTGAAATAAATCATAGCATCATAGAGTTGGAAGAGACCACAAGAGCCATCCAGTCCAACCTTCTGCCATGCAGGAACTCATAATCAAAGCATCCCAACAGATGGCCATTCAGCCTCTTGTTTAAAAACCTCCAGAGAAAGAGATTCCACCAATAAAGAAATGAAATGAAATGCAGAGGGTATTTGACTATTTCTAACTTTCACATGTGCTTAGATGGCACCGTAGTAAGGTGACTGGATGCAAATGCAAATGGCTTCTTGCACTTTTACTAATAATATAGAAAAGAGGATTACTGTGTGTATAACTTGCAGACTGATGGCTCCTCTGTAGGTTGGCCAAAACCACTTGTAATATCTGTGAAAATTCACCAGGTTTAGCTTGCTATGTAGGCTATCCCCTTAAATTCCTTTGTCTGTACAAACATGAAAAATACAGGAGCTTTGTTCTTTTTTTGCACCTAACTCCCTTCCTCCAGAGGGAAACTGTTTCTCAAGAACAAGAGTGTAACAAGCTTAAATGCAAATTGCTACAGCAACAAACAGTTTAAACACCTTCCTCTTGTTAGAGCGTGACATCCTGATTATAATCTTAGTTACATAACCAATATTCAATAGCAATAAAATGAAATGTGAAAATTCAAAGGAAACATTTAAAAAATTATAGTAATTTCAATTGAAACTATAATGAAACATAAAATGCAGTTTGCCAATACAATGATATTTTTAGTGGTGTGTGTGCATTCTGTTCTTCAATAGCACTGTTTATTTAAACTACGTGTCAGCATGCCCTAGCTATATTATTTGTGGAGGTTGCAGAAATATGAAAGAGAATAAAGACCAACTGTCATTATTGATTGGAAATAATACATTTAATTCAGAAATATTAATAACACACATGCCTATTTATCTCTATTCATCTGATCTTTTCCTTTGTATTGTTAAATAAATCAAAACCTCTTGTGGTTCCAACTTGGAACATACGATCTTTAAGTGCCCGACTTGCACATTTTGTAATTACCATCATGCTTTCCAACTTTGAAACCATTTGATACCAAATCTATTTTTAAATGTGTACACAGACACATTCTCAGGGGTACTTTTAAAGCTTTAATATTTATTGATAGAGCTATTTAGTTACTACTTTTTGTTCTTCTCAGCACAAATGGACTTACACATTTTGTAATTACCATCATGACTGTAAACTTTGAAAGCATTTGATACCAAATCTATTTTGAAATATGTACACAGACACATTCTCAGGGGTACTTTTAAAGTTTTTATATTTATTGATAGAGCTATTCAGTTACTACTTTTTGTTCTTCTCAGACTTCAGAAGAAAAGGAAGATGCATGCTTCTGAATGGTTCTTAGGTGAATATTGTTGACATTATTTCTAAATCTGTATATTAAATAAAATAGGCTCTATCGCAGGGGTAGGCAACCCTTCCCCTTTAAGGGCCGAGGGACTTCAGTTCCCAGAATCCCAGGAGCTATTGGCCAACATGGGACTATTGGCCAACATGGCTGAGGCTTCTGGGAGCTGAAGTCCTTCAGCCCTTAAAGGGGAAAGGTTGCCTACCCCTGCTCTGTCATGTTGAATGCCTGTTGACTTGGTAGCACAACTCTGTCAAGCCAAAGTTAATGGTATATTGACGTATCCAGGGGCCTTATCACACCGCTATGATGACATCGCAATGCAGCAACATTGCCAGCAAGCATGCCCTTCTGCATGATGTTGTTGGATGTCCTGGCATCATCCCATCGTAGAGCATCACAAATGTGCATTTTTGCATGCTGGAAATAATCCATTGATTGCCACCTTTTTAACCACCAAACAGTAGTTGTTGTTGCTTTACTCTGGAACTCTGATCCCACTTCCTTCCGCGAGAACTTCATTGCTGGGATGTGGCCAGGTTGTGTGTGTATGTGGCCAGCTGGTTTCTCTCTTGGAATTTCCCATGAGATTTGTGCAGGGAACCCACGGACTACTTCCAGCCCTTGGTGTGAGAAGATCACTTTCAGCTGCAGCATTCTGCCAGCTTGGCATCACAATACAAAGATGCTATAATACTACGGTGGAAAGGAACTGGTTAAAATGCCAAAGTACACCCCACTACATGAGTTCAAATCAAAAGCTCTAAAGTGGTCAGTTTCATCTAGCCAGGATGAGGAAATAATGGTGGGGTAGCATGGGCACTTTCTCTTCTTGTTCAAGCTTTCATGAGAAAAAGGTCTCATCCAGTGCCAGGCATTAGCATAATGCCTTTCTGCCATGACAGCACTATGGCAAAAAAAGAAACCCCCCAAAAGTACCAACTGTGAACCTGGGGACAGGATGAGGAGGAGACTATGGCATGGGTACTGTGGAAGATAAATCTGTTTGTAGGGTGTGCTGATGTTGAGAAAAGTGGCAAAGTGCAGTATACTTCAGTATCCCTGTCATGAATGGCTGCAGTGGATTAACAAAGTATAAAGGATAAGTGTGGTAAGGCCCTAGGTTGCAAACATATCCTGCTAGAGAATAACCAGCATTTGAAATATTGGGTAACTTCACTTGAAATATTGGGTATCTTCCCTTCAAATAGCTACTTTTCATCTCAACTGTGATGGGCTCCAAGAATTTCTAGGATGATCTTCAGTGTCTTACATCACAAAGTAATTACGTCACAAAGATGTAGAGAGATCATGTGCGATTCCCTCCAGAGGAGCATCCACTGTTGAAGACATCCTCCATTTGAAGGGCTGTCCAGTCCAGGTCCAGTTTAAAGAAGGTACATTTGACTTTACTGTTAGACTGCTTGCAGTCAGCAGATTCGTAAAGATTTCTGACTACCTGTTGTTGTTGCTGCTATTATTATTAATCTATATATATGTCCCACCTTTTTTCTAGAATTGGGACTCGCAAATTAAAAAGTCTTTGCCTGCTGATGGAAGAACAGTAAGGGAGTGTGTCTAGTCTAGTCTCCATAGGGAGAGAGTTGCAAAATCTGGGGCATTAACCAAGAAGGCTCTATCTCATGTTCCTATCAACTCTCCCTGCTAAGATGGGACAGAAACAAGGGCCATGCTTGTGGATCTCATGCCTTAGGCAGGCCCATAGGTAGAGATAAATTCTCTCAGTCTGGATTTAAGCTGTATAGGAAACAGCTTCAGCAACATGCACGTTCCTTCCTAGATTATCCTACTGGACTTAAGAAAGATTGGAGTGACATTTATGCGTGGAAGGAAAGACTGCTAATGCATTCAAAATAAAATCCTGGTTTCAGCATTCTTTAATTCTGTAGTAGTCTTCTGTTGACAGTCAGAGTCGTGTAGTTGTTTGGGCATTGAGCTATGACTCCGGAGACCAGGGTTCAAATCCTTGTTCAGCTATGGAAAAACACTGGGTGATCTTGGGCAAGTCTCACTCTCTCAGCCTGAAAGGAAGGCAAATGCAAACCCACCCATCTCAAACAAACCTTGCCAAGAAAAGCCCTGTGATGGGTTCACCTTAGACTCACCATAAGTCTCTTATTGGTGGGAAGTTTTGGATCTAAGAGGAAGAATGTCAAGTAGATCACACAAACCTGAAGTTTGTCCACTTTGACCCACACTATAAAGTGATAAGTACAAAAGTTTTGGCTTTTTACCCCTTTAATGGCTTTCTTTCTAATGAACTGTAGCTTGATGGGATGTTGAAATCCCTATTGAAGATTTGTAGATATTATATGTATGTTTGTGGATCTCTTTCTCTATATACACATGCATGGGGTGGGGAGAATGATATGAAGCCTCTCTGGATGAAGGATCTCTGAGAAATAGTCTCTAGAGAGGAAGAATTAATGTTAAAAGACACAGATATATACCATGAATCTATTAAGTTCATAACATTCCTGTGCAATGCTTACAAATGCAAGCCATTTGTATAGAATGGGGATACAATATGTAATTTAGAATAAGCATGCTTAGCAAGTTTGGTGAATTCTGTCTGTTCCAAATTTAGCAAATTTATTCAGTATATGACGTAGGTAGGTTTAAAGCCAGGAGCTAAAACACACCTTAACCAACCCCAAACTACTTCAGAGTTCTGCTCCCTCTATAAAATGATAAAATTTAACAGAATAACAGGTAGCTTACCTGCAACTGTGGTTCTTTGAGTGACCATCTGTGCCCTCACACAATAGGGTTTTGTGCCTCCATAGAGATTCCGTTCGGAAAGCTGAAAAGATGGGCAGATTGGTGGGAGCCCTGACCCCTCCTGTGTACTGAGCATACCCAATCCTGCCAATCTAGCTCCCCCTTCAGTTCGAGTCTGCCACAAGAAATCAGCAGGGACCTGACTGAGGGAAGGTAGGGCGAGTTTGCATGAGGGCACAGATGACCACTCGACAAACCACAGTTACAGGTAAGCAACCTGTTCTTCTTCTTCATGGTCTCTGTGCCTCACACAATAGGGTGACTAAAAAGCTTACCTGTGGCAGGTGGGAAGGTCATTGCAGAACAGAAAAGAGAATGGCATGGCTGAAACTGGCATCCCAACGAGACCTGGTATAAAGCCAGTAATGCTGGACAAACATGGAAGGCTGAGGCCACATAGCCACCTTGCAGACATCAGGAAGGGGGATGCGTCTGAGGAAGGCAGCAGATGAGGAGACAGCCCTGGTTGAGTGTGGGCATACACCAACAGGAGGAGGGCATTTGGCATATTCATAAGCCAGCAGGATAGTCTGGGCAATCAACTTTGCAAACCTTTGAGAGGTGGCCTTTTTTAGGTCCACCATAACAAGCAAACAAATATTCAACAGCAGAATGTTGAATATAAAATGCCAAAGCACGACAAACATCAAGGGTGTGCATTGTCTTTTACAGATGTGGGGAAGGATCTGGATAAAAGGTGGGCAACACAATGTCTTGAAAAAGGTGGAATGGGGATACCATCTTAGGGAGAAAAGAGATGTTCAGTCTGTGGACCCCCTTTTCTCTGAAAGATCAGAAAGGGCTCATCCGAGAGCAGTGCAGTCTGCTCAGAGGACCTTCTGGCTGAAGTGATGGCCACAAGAAACACCATCTTAAGTGTGAGTAGTCTCCGAGAGGCTGAGCCAAGAGGTTCAAAGGGCGGCCTAGTAAGGTGCTTGAGCACCAACAAGAGTGACCAAGAAGGAGCCAGCAGAGGCAATGGAGAGTACAGGTGATGTAGACCCTTGAAGAATCTCTTCAGAGTAGGTGAGGTGAAGAGCTTAGCAGATGGTGAACCAGGGAGCTGGATGGCCACAATACCTGACAAGTAGACCTTGAAGGATGAGAAGGCCAGTCCTTGGCCATGTAGATGGAGAAGGAACTGTAAGGCTGTGGAGAGTTGAACAGGTGAAGAGGGCTCAGCCCTGGCCTCAGCAAAGGCACAGAAATGCTTCCATTTGTAGGAGTAAGACCACTTGGTAGAGTCTTTCTTGGAAGCAGAGTGGACCTGCAGAAGTTCTGGAGCAGTCAAGGCTGGATCCTCCAAGCTGTCATGTGGAGGCTGCGTAGGTCCGAGTGAAGGACTGCGCATTTGGAGTGAGAGAGAAGGTCTGGCTAGTTCGGGAGCTTGAGGTACTGGCCCCTAGATGTGGAGGAGAGGGCCACAACCCTCACCACCAGTGGGAGGGAAGGGAAGGCATAAAGAAAGTGACGGCTCCAACTCAAAAGGAAGGAGTCTCTTAGGGAGGCTGTCCCTAGACCTGCTCTGGTGCAGAACAGTGGACGCTGTGCATTCTCTGGAGTGGCCAAGAGATCGAGGCAAGGTGTCCCCCATTGAGATGTTATCAAGTGAAATGCCTCCTGTGATTGTGTCCATTCGTGTTGAAGAGCCTTATCTGAGAGAGTCTGCTAAAACACTGTCTTTGCCAGCCAGATGAACTGCCACCAGATGAATGGAACAACAATGGCACCACGTCCAGAGTTGTGTAGCAAGATGGAAAAGCACAGAGGAATGGGTTCTACCCTGTTTGTTGATATAACAGACTGTGGTGGTATTGTCTTTTACAACTTGGACAGCCCTGTGATGGAGGTGATTCTCAAAGGCTTGAAAGGCCTTAATGACAGCCAAGAGCTCCAGGGTATTGATGTGCATCTCTGCTTCTGAAGGGGACCAGTGACCTTGTATACAGAGATCTATGTAATGGGCTCCCCAGCCTGTCATGGAGGTGTCTGGGTGACCATCTTGGAAGGTTCCAGGGGTGGGAAGGTCATTCATCTGAGGATGTTCCTGGGGACCAACCACCACAGGTATGCACATGTTGAGGAAGTGTCAGCTTCTTGGACTGTCTGTTGTTGAGATGGTCAAAGACAGAAAGAAACCATTCTTGTAGCAGACAGAACTTTAGGTGCACCAAGTAGGTCAAATCTGTGATTGAGGCCATGAGGCCTAGGAGACATTGAATGTCTCTCTCTGTAGGATGGTTCATATGGAGAACAGAGTGAAGGTGGGCCCAAAGAGCATCTGCGCTTCTTGTGGGTAGGTAGGCCCAAGCCATAACAGAATCCAGAGATGTGCTGATATACTTTATCACTCTGACTAGTTCCAAGATGGACTTGGAGGGATTCACCATGAGGCCCAAGTCAGTGAGAAAGAAAGAGTGGTGTGGACATCTTGGAACAACTGTGTGCAAGAGGATGACACCAGTAATCAATCATTCAAATAAGGAAATATTTTGATCCCTTGGATGTGGAGGTGAGAGATGACCATTGCCATACATTTTGTGAAAACTCAGGGGGCAGTAGAGAGGCCGAAGGGCAGGACAGTATATTGATAGATATCTCCATCCACTGTGAAGCGAAGATATCTGAGATGTTGAGGCCAAATGGCAATGTGAAAGTAAGCATCTTTCAGATCGATCGACATGAACCAAGCCCCGAGCTGGAGAAAGTGGAGGATGGATTGAAGAGTCACCATCTTGAACTTGCATGGTGAGATGTAGCAATTGACACCCCTGAGGTTGAGGGTGGGACGGAGCCCACCATCCTTCTTCAGCACTGTGAAATACTTGGAAAATAACTGTCCATCAAGCACCTGTCTGGGATGTGTTGAATGGTACTTTTGTTGAGAAGGGAAGAGATCTCTTCTTGAAGAGGAGGATGGGGTAGAGTGAAAAACGCCAAGAGGTGGAGTACTTGCAAACTCTATGGCATAACCCAAGGTATATGATGGTGAGGACGCAGGTATCTGTGGTGATTTGTCACCAGTTGTCATAGAAGTGGTGAAGTTTTGAGAAATGATAAGCTGTCAGTGGGGAGGGGGTTGGAGAAACAGGTGATGGTGTCACCCCCGTGGATCCGTGAAAAGTGTGATTTGGAGGATGAAAAGTGAAAAGTGTGATTTTTGGAAGACTGTTGTTGCTGTTGTTGGCCTTGAGGATAGCACTGTTTATAGGGCCGTTGAGAAGAGCCCCTGTATTGAGTAGAGACTATGGAGCAAGATCTGGAGTAGTTGGATGAGGATGGCTGGGACTGCTGTTTGTATGGGCAGTATTGTATGTATGGGCAGTATTGTATGTATGGGCAGTATTGTATTGGGCTGTTTGTATGGGCAGTGCCACTGCTGTTTGTATGGGCAGTATTGTTGTTTTTAGCCAGTAACACCCAACCTCTTGCCTGTGAGACGGGCTTTGACTAAAGTTTCCAGAGACTCATTGGTTTTGGCAGCAAAGAGGCCCTCTCCTTTTTTTTTTTTTTTTTTAAGTTTCTTGATAAATCTGAAGATGCCAGCCACAGATGCTGGCAAAATATCAGAAAGAAACTCTTCTAGAACATGGCCACACAGCCTGAAAAACCCACAAAAAACTATGGATGCCAGCCATGAAAGCCTACTACTTCACATACAAATTTCAATTCAAAAATGGTTACAATATTCCAGAAAAATATCTTTAACTAATTCCAGGGTTGATTCAGCTGATCTGGCTGGCTAGGTGGCTGTCCCCTTCCTCCCTCACCGCTCCATGTGCGTCCCTCCCGAAGCTGTGCACTTGATGGAAGAAGACGACCATCCCAGATAGAGTGTACTGTTCTTCGGTTAAGGGTATACGATAGCTGAGCTCCCCTGCTAGAACTTCCAAACAAGCTCAAGGAGGCCCTCTCCTTCAAAGGGCAGATCTTCGATACGCTTCTTAGCCTCTTCAGAGAGATCAATAGATCTGAGCCAAGCATGACAACAGAGTGCCACTGCACCTGAAATCACTTTTGCTGCACAGTCCACAGAATGTCTTGCTGAGTGGATTTGCTGGTTGATCAGAGAGAGAGCTTCAGTGTAGAAGTTAAGGGCAGCCAACTTTTGTTCTTCCAGCAAGAAGGGGATGAAAGTGACCATCTTGTCCCACAGAAACTTCGGTTAGTCACCCATACAAGCCTGCATGTTACCCACCTTGGCAGAAAGGGCAGCTGAGGAGTAGAAACACCACCCAAAAATATCAAGCCATCTAGTCTACCTTCTTTATCAACTGGGGCCGAATGTATTTTGCCAGAAGATTTAGAAGTAGACTCAACCACCAAAGAGTTCAGAGTAGAGTGGGTGAAGAGATAAGGTGCTGTGTCAGGCTGAACCTTGTACAGACCTTTGAGCCTCTTTGAAGCAGGTGGAACTGAAGAAGGCTTTGCACAGGAAAGATTCATGACATCAGACAATGAACCCAGGAAAGGTAGGACAGTTGGTGAAACCATAGTAGTGTTGACAATCTGAAAGACCAGGTCTCTTGCTGGTTTGGGAACAATCTCAACCTGAAGTTCTAGAGCCCAAGCCACCCTCTGAATCACATCGGAGAACAATTGAACATCCTCATTAGGAAATGAGGGGGGGCGTATCCTCAACTTCCTCCTGAGGTGAAGCAATTAGAGGAGAAGGTGAGCCCATGATGGTTCAGTGTCATAACCTGACTCTTCAGTAGATTATTGAGGCATGGCAAGAGTCGCAAGTTGAGGAGTCTGTGTGGTGCTAGGAACAGGCATGATCTGAGGCGTCGACACCGAGGAAACAATTAGAATAATAGTGGGAATCGGTGTTCGGATCAATGTCATAAGTGGTATCTGAGCTGCTGGCATCAGTGGCTGTACAGGAGATGATGGTGGATGAGAGACCATGGCAGTAGTATGAGATGGTGGTGAAGGCAGTCTATGATGGAATGGTAGTCTGGCCTAGGCACAGATCAAGATCGAGGCACATCATGACGAGATCGAGATCGGGAATGAGCTCTATATCTAAAGGGAGAGTGATAATAAAGCTCTCTATGGTGATAGTGATCCATGTAAGATGGAGAGTAGGATTGATAAGAGGATGGATGTTTGTTCCAATATTCTTCGGCTCACGAAGGATCAATACAGGATGCTGAGGTGTAAGGCAAATCTCTATAGTATAGCCTCGATGATGATACCGACAATTCCATCTGGTCCCTCAATGGTGTCAGGGAACTATGAGATCAAGCCAGAGACACTTCACAGTGTTGATGGGCTGAAGGCACAAATATCTGCAGTGGCACTGAACCAGGCACTGGTGGCAACTGAGAGACCATCGGCAACAAAGACGGAGTGGGCGGCGAGGCCAGTAGCACAGAACCACTCAATGATGCCGAGGTCAGCTCCCCCTCCCCCGAGTCGAGTCCGTAGAAGGGACTGAGATGGGGGGGTTGAGGTGTCAGTGTCAGTGTAGAGGCTGGCAACAAAAAGGTCATAGTAGTCTCCAAAGCTGCATCTGGAGTCAAGGCTGATGTACAAGCTGGTAATGACAGTGAGGCCAAAGATGGTTCTGTAGTTGTAGTGGGTGGAACAGAGGCCTTAGACTTGTGCTTCTGCTTGGCCTTCTCAGCATCATCATCACCAGAAGAATCAGAATTCCTCTTAGTCTTGTGAGATTGCTTGTCCTAGGAGACAAAGGAAACTTCTTTCAATGATGGAGACTGGTCAGCAGATGGCCCAGTAATGGCTTCAGACATAGAAGAAACCAGCTGTAAAGTGCTTGATGTCAAGGGCCTTGATGTCAAGAACAGCACTATTGGTGCCAAGGCTTTTGGAAGACTTGACGTCGGCGAAGAAGAAATCGGCGTTGATTTTTTTTTTTTTAGACCTTCAGGATATGAGGAAGCTTTGAAATTGGCACCAAAGCCAGAGGATCCTTCTGAGAAGAAGATTTTTGGGCAACAGAAAGGGAACGTTCCCAATAAAAAAGTTCCAAGCATTGGGCCCTACTGGAAAGAGTCACGTTGGTAAAGGAGCGGCAGATGGAACAACGCTTGGTAATGTGGCCCTCACCCAAACAAAAAAGTAACTTAGAATGTCCATCAGTGAGGGGAATCTTACGTTTGCAAGAAGCGCAGAGCTTAAATAGAGAGTTGGAGGCCATAGGAGGCCTAGAAGCGAGGCACCCAGCTGGGTGGAAAACAGACAAAAATCCTGCTTCCAAGCTCTGCTAGGGCAATGCTCACAAAAAGAAAATTAAAAAGAACAATTTTTAAAAAAGAAAATTAGATAAAGATCGAATTCTACCATACACGAGAGGAACTCAGCTAGAGAGCGATCCAAAAGCAGCTTCTCATGCAGCCGATGAAAGAGAACGGAAGGAGGAGCTAAATTAGCAGGATTGGGCTTACTCAGTACATGGGATATGGCAGGGCTCCCGCCAATCTGCTCAACTTTTCAGCTTTCCGAATGGAGTCTCTGAGCAGACGCAAACCCTATTGTATAAGGCACAGAGACCACTAAGAAGAAGGAGCTAGTATTTCTCAGCTGCCTTACAGCTGAAAAGAGCAGAGCCCCTAAATATCTTCAGCTATAGGGCAGGATGTTAATATTTTAATAAATAATAAAATAAATACATAAAAATCTGAACCAGAAACTACTGGAGGAAGAAGAGGATGAAGAGAGGAGATTTGGGACACTCAGTCTCTTGTCTCGTCCATTCAGCTTAATCCCCAAATAATAATACTGTCTGATGAAGCAAAAGCCAACCAATTTGTGAACTATGGACTAGTTTGGAATGTATAAAGGCTTACATTACAAAAAGAGCAGGGGCAACCCACAACATTTTGTTACCAGCGGTGGATCAGCAAATGATGTTTCATTACTCAGTCAGGGTGCATAATTCTTGAAGATAGTCATGTTATTTTAGCACCCAAGGCACAAACTCTTGCAAGACCTTGTCTCTTTCAGAAAAGTAGAACAACTTGTTGCACTTTCATTGATGATATTCAAGATCAACTGCCTCTTTCTGCCTTATTGTGAAAATGACCCTGTAGAAGTATGTGTGACTGAGAAGTAATTAACTAATTACTTCTCATAATTAATAATAATAATAATAATAATAATAATAATAATAATAATTTATTTTTATCCCACCCCACTGCAATGCAATCGGGGCGGCTTACAGTAAAACATCAATACAATAAAATCATCAACCCCTTTACCCACCTACCCCGTAAAAAAGTATTAAGCTAAAAATATTAAATCATAATTCAATCAATAAAATAAACAACTAAAAACAAACCATCCAATCCAATAATATACAGCAGCTAGAGTACTCAGTTGCAGCATATAGGTAAACATAGACTGGGAAAATCATTCCAGAAAGGCCTGCCGGAAGAGACCCGCCTTGACAGCTTTTTGAAAGATATCTAAAGTGGTGATAAAATGGATCTCGTCCGGCAGGCCATTCCATAATCTGGGAGCGGTAGCAGAGAAGGCCCTCTGGGAGGTCACTGACAGCCTAGTTTTTAGAGGCTGTAACAGATTTCTCCCAGGACCTAAGTGCACCGGGGGGGGGGGGGAATCATATGGAAGGAGGCAGTCCCGAAGATAAGTTAGGCCCAAGCCATGTAGGGCTTTAAAGGTCAAAACCAACACCTTGTACTGTGCCCGGAAACTAATGGGCAGCCAGTGGAGGGTTTTTAACACAGGTGTTACGTGTTCCCTTCTGGAAACACCAGAAACCAACCTGGCTGCCATATTTTGAACTAATTGCAGTTTCCGAGTTAAGCACAAGGGTAGCCCCATGTAGAGTGAGTTACGGAAGTCCAAGTGAGAGGTTGCCAGGGCATGTACCACAGTTTTGAGATCCCTACTTTTCAGGAAAGGGCGCAGTTGCTGTATCAGCCAAAGCTGATAACAGGCACTCCTGACCGTCGCATTCACCTGATTAGTCATGTGAAGTGACGAATCTAGGAGTACCTCCAAACTGCAAACACAGTCCTTGAAGGAGAGTGTGACTCCATCCAGGACTGGAAGTTGTATTCCCAGACGTGGTTTCGGTCCCGTGACTGTTACTACCTCCATTTTGTCTGGATTCAGTCTCAATCTGCTTTTCCTCATTCAGTCAATCATCATGGACCAGAATATCTTCAAGCTACTTAAAGCTCTGCAATTCTTTCATTGTTCTTTTCCAATGAAATTAAAGATCCAGATTTCATAACTGTAGGTGCCAATTTCTCCATGTTTATCTCAAAACATTCTCTGTTTGAAGGGCTGTCCAATCCAAGTCTGGTTGAAATCTGAGAACCATAAAAAGAAGCATAAACAGATTTGCTTATCAGATTTGCAGATGACACCAAATTATGTGGAGTAGCTAATACTGCAGAGAACATAATCAGAATTAAAAATGATTTTGACAGATTAGAGAACTGGGCCAAAACTAACAAAATGCATTTCAACAAGGAGAAATATACGGTACTACACTCAGGCAGTAAACATGGCAATGGATTAAAACTACAGGAAAGAGATTCTGGCCTGATTGACAGTGGAACATGCTGCCTTAGAGTGTGGAGTCTCCTTCTTCAGAGATTTTTAAAGAGAGGATGGATGGTTATCTGTCAGGAGTGCTTTAATTGTGTATTCCTTCATGGCAGTGAATTGGACTGGGTGGCTTTGGGGGTCTCTTCCAACTCTGTGATTCTATAATTCTAAGAAGAAAGGCCTTGGATCAGACCATCAACCTTTGGCAAATGGAGTGAGGCTGAGGTCATCTTTTAGTTTTCCTCACTCCAGTGACATGAACCATACTGTTCTAGTTGTAGACTGTTATAGACATTTGAATTGTGATTTGTTGTTGACTGCCATTTAATTGGTTGCCAATTATTTCTATTATATTGATATAGGAAGGCAAGGAGAAATACCAGAAATTAGTCATGTAAGAAGATTTGAGTGATTCTTTCAAATACCCATGAGGACAACGACTTTTTTTTAATGGCACCTGGAATATAAATTAAGTGTGGTTTATGCATTTCCTCAAAATAAAGTTTCTTCCTAAAGCTCTGCCATGAAAACATTCCAAATAAATTCACTAGTTGGCCAAGTCCAAATATCTGTGGTTGTTCCAACATGCTCATATTTCTGATACAAATGATTAAACCTTGCCCAAGAGTTTCCATCAGCCAGTGCTTTTAAAATGAAATCTTTGAGCACTCAGTTGTGTGCTGTAAAAGGTGCGATTTCATAGCACACTTGAAACCAAATCACATCTCATAGCTATTTGCCTTGTCCCCATCTCTTTGACTCCTACATTGGTAATTCACACATCTCAACACATGCCAAAAACACCACAAACAAATGATTCAACTCCAGTTGACCTACCCAACAGAGCAACATCAGAAAAAGAAAGTATTTAGCAAAACCACAATGGGTGGAAGCGGTTTGGCCATTTTTCAGTGACAAAGATAAAACCTTGTAGCTTACCTATACAGATATGTATCTATATTTGATGTTGTTAACTGCCATCAAGTTGACTTTTACTTATGGCAACCCCATGACTGAGAGACCTCCAAGTTACCCTGTCATCAGGGTCCTGGCTTCTTTGTATGAGTCTATCCATCTACAATAGGGTCTTCCTCTTTTCCTGCTGCCTTCCACCTTGCCAAGCATTATTGTCTTTTCTAGTGAGTCATGTCTTCTCATGATATGGCCAAAGTACAACAGTTTCGGTTTAGTCATCTTGACGGGAGAGTTTGGGCTTGATTTGCTCGAGCACCCATTTATTTGTCTTTTTTGCCAGTCCAGGGTAACTGTAGAACTCTTCTTCGGTACACATTTCCAAGGAGTTTTCTTCCTAGAACCTTTCTTCACTATCCAGCTTTAACAACTATACATAGAAACTGGAAATACAATGGTGTAAACAATCCAGATTTTGTTATTCAATGGTATCTTTGCACTTTAGGATCTTGTCTAGTTCCTTCATAGCTACCATTCCAAGTCCTAGTCTTCTTCTCTTTTCTTCACTGTTGTCTCCATTTTTTATTAATGACTGAGGCAAGATATAGGAAATCTCTATTTAAATGTCTTCATTGTCTGTTTAAAGTTATGTAAGTCATCTGTGATCATTATTTTTGTTGTCTTGATAATGTTTTACTGTAAACCTGCCTTTTCACTTTCTACATTGGCTTTCTTCAGTAGTTGTTCCATATCTTCCCTATTTTCTGCTAGTAGTATGGTGTCTTCTACCTATCTTTAATTGTTGATATTCCTTCATACAATTTTCAAATCACCTTCCTCCAAGTCTAATCCTGTGTATTATTTGTTCAATGTACAGATTAAACAAAAAGGGAAAAACAAGTGACCTCTATAAAAAAAATCAAAGAAATTAAAGCCAAGTTCAAACCAAGGACAAGGATGCTGTATGGAGAAAAAAAGAACAAGAAGAAATAAAAAGACGATGCAGGCAATACACAGAAGAGATGAGGGAATGAATGATATTTGGAACGAGGAGTCTTATGAAGATGAACCCCAAATTCTAAGAAGTGAAGTGGAATCTGCAATAAAGGAAATGGGGAAAAAATAAATCACCAGGAACAGATGATATCCCAATGGAACTGCTACAGTGCCTACAGAAAGATGCATCTTCAGTCCTAACTGAAATATGCCAACAAATATGGAAAACAAAGCAATGGCCAACAGACTGAAAGTACTCGATATACATACCAATCTACAAGAAAGGAGATACAAAAGACTGCAGCAACTATAGGACAATAGCACTAATCTCACATGCAAGCAAAATAGTGCTCAAAATTCTTCAGCATAGACTCCAACTATACATGGAGAAATTCCAGAGGTGCAAGCAGGATTCAGAAAAGGAAAGAGCACTAGGGACCACATTGCAAGCACATGATGGCTAATGGAGCGCACCAAAGAATCCCAAAAAAGAATCAGCATGTGTTTCATAGACTACAGCAAAGCATTTGATTGTAAAGATCATGAAAAGCTGTGGAATGCACTCAAAGACATGGGGGGTGCTGCTACATCTGATAATCCTGATGAGGAATCTATACCAAGAACAAGAGGCCACCGTCAGAACAGAATTTGGGGAAACAGAGTGATCCCAATAGGCAAAGGGGTCAGTCAAGGCTGCACCCTATCACCCTACTTGTTTAACTTATATGCTGAAAACATCATAAGAAAAGCAGAATTAGAATCAGAAAAAGGAGGAGTTAAGATAGGAGGAAACAACATTAACAATCTAAGATAGGCAGATGACACTATAATATTAGCAGATGTTGTTCAATAATTGGAACAGTTAATAAGAAAGGTCAAAGATGAAAGTGTAAAGGCAGGTCTGATGCTGAACATAAAAAAAACAAAAATAATGATCAGAGAAGGAATACACAAATTCAATCTAGATAATGAGGAAATTGAAATAGTTAAAGA
>CM034701.1:223818609-223840413 GCA_020142125.1 Phrynosoma platyrhinos | reverse complement strand
CTGGAGAAGAGTACTTAGGATACCATGGACAACCAAGAAGACAAACAATGAGTACTTGAACAGATCAGACCAGGGCTCTCCTTGGAAGCAAAGATAATCAAATTGAGACTATTGTATTTTGGCCACATAATGAGAAAGCATGGATCTCTAGAAAAAACAATAGTGCTAGGAAAGCTAGAGGGTAGAAGAAAGAGAGGAAGACCACAAACTAGATGGATAGACTCAGTCAGTGGGGTTATGGGAAGGGCTTGTAGGATCTGGGCAAGGCAATGGAAGATAGGGACTCTTGGAGATGTCTCATCCACAAGTTTGCCATGAGTTGGAACTGGCTCGAGGGCAGCTAACAGCAACAACAGGTTAAACACACAGGGTGATAAAATCCAGTCCCTGCCTGACCCCCTTGCCAATTGGAAACCTTTATATTTCTCCATATTCTGTCCTACCAGTAACTCCTAATCCTAAGCACATATTGCAGCAAAGCTGCCAAATTCATGAACTAGGCACATAAAATGGACAGCAGGTCAGCAATGTTGAGGCTCCTTGCTGTGCAATGAGAAAGCGCACCTGATTAGAGCCTGCTGACTGCAGTCTATTTCAGAGCCAGCTTTTCTGGAAGCAACCTCCACTGGAAGAGGGTAGCCTTCATTTGGGATGAGATAACTCAAGGGGCCTTAGACATTCTCATGAAGCATTTGCTCTCAGCCTATCCTTTGGCACCCAGACCCAACATGTCCTTTCATGCTTCAGACTGATGCCTCAGATGTTGCCATAGGAGCGGTGCTGTTGCAGACTAATCTTCTGTGCTCTTCTTTGTCGGTACTACTCCTGGAAGCTCAACCCAGCTCAAAGGAACTACAGCATCTAGGACAAGGAATGCCTGATCATTAAAGTGGCCTTTGAGACCTAGCATCATTTACTGGAGGGGGTCCAACATCCAGTTGAAGTGCTATAGAATTCTGGGATTTGCAGTTTTGTGAAATATTTAACCTTCTTTGTCAGAGAGCTCCGGTGCCACAACAAACCACAAATCCCAAGATTCCATAGCACTGAGCCATGACAGTTAAAATGGTGTTAAAATGAATTATTTCTGCAGTGCAGGTGCAGCGTTAGAAAGGCCACCAATGCCATCATTGCCTGGTTGAGTGGCTCCTCACTTGGACAGGTTGCTTGCCCATAAGTTGGTAGACCAGTCTAATGGTGGCTGTGATTCATTTTGACAAATGCTGAGCCAAGACATTTGTCAGATGAGTTATAACAGAGAAAGCTGCTGCAATTTCTGAAAAGCAGAAGTCCTGTCTACATAGAATATCAAAGCTTGTTTACTGTAATCATCTTTCATAAAGTCTAGAATGTGTGTCTGTCTATCTCTTTTCTGAGTGTGTAATCATCTATTCTAGAAAGGCATCATTTAATTCCTCAATCTGACTTAGGGTCTGTAGTAGACTCCCACATTAACATCCCTGTTATTTCCTTCCCCTTTAATTTTTTTTCCAGATGCTCTCCTTATGACTTCTAGAATTTAAATCCTGTATCTCTTCACAGGTGCTATCTCCTCCTTTCCTATTTGGCCTATTTCTCTTTGAAAGATTGTACCCCTCTGTCACTACACTCTAATCATGAGACTCATCCCACCAGGTTTCAGTGACGCCTATTATATCATATTTCCTTTGCTATGCTAGGAGTTCAAGTTCATCTTGTTTTCCATGCTCTGTGCATTAGTGTAGAGACATCTAAGATCACGGGACATCGCCCATAGCTGCACTCCCCCTAGTTTTTTCCCACTGTTGGGTCCCTGCACTATTTGCCTAGATCCCTCTAAAACAGTTTTACTATCTCCAGCCCTTGATGAACTCCTGCATTCCAAAATACTGTCTCCCTCCCCTGCATAACTCAGTTTAAAGCCCTCCTGATCAAATTTTTGAGACTGTTGGCAAGAACGTTTCTGCCAACTGGTGTGAGGTGCCAGAAGTCCCCCCTCCTGAAACTGCTCCAAGAATCCAAATTGTTCTCAGTGGCACCATCTGCAGAGCCAGTTGTTCACATCTGCTTGACATCTTGACAGTTGTGGGAGAACAGCCTCAAGAGTCAGTGTGCTGAGGTGGTACAGGTGGGTGGAGATTCTTGTATTCCTTAAGAAAACTGTTGATCAAGTGATCCACAAAACTTTCTCCGGTTCAGCAAATTCCAAGATATTGCCATCAGGTAGCATTTAACAGAAGAAAGAGAAAAACCTCTTTCTGATAGCAAGAGAAGGAATTCTAAGTATGAGAAATCTGGATATCAGTTAAAGAAATCCCTCTACAAGGGAGTAAATCCAGAAATATAGTCCACTTGTAGGTTTAAGAGTGACTAGTAAAATGTCTTATCTAAGAGACACCTGACAGCAGCCAGCAAGGACACCAAAGGAATATTCTCCAAGCAGCTACCTTGAATGTCTGGAGATCTGGATACTACACCTTGCTTCCATGAATGATAAGGTCTGGATGGAAAGGAAGTCTGAGAAACTCTCCTTGGTTCAGATGAAACAGAGCAGTGAACCAGGGCTGTCTGGGCCAGCTTGCATCATCCCAATGTATGTTGACTACCACTCTGATGACAAGGGGAAGTGGAAGAAAAGTGTACATAACTTGACCTCCCCAGTGGAAAAGGAACACATTTCCCAATGAACCTCTGCCCTGACGGTTTCTGGAACAAAATGTCTTAGCACTGTTTGTTCTGGAATGATGCAAAGAGGTCCACCATTGGTATGCCACCTCTGAAAGATCTTGTGGAGAATGACTGGGTGCAGCTTCCACTCATAGCATCTAAGGCATCTGCCAAGATGTTTTCCTTTCCAGAAGATGGATCACAGAGATAAAAATTCCCCAAGGAAAACACCCGTGCCAAAGAGGTGAGATGGAGCAGAATGTCTGATTTCATCTCTCTGTGTTTGTTTCTGTAGAATGCTACCATAGTGCTGTCCATGACCACCTGGACTGCTCTGCCTTGAAGGGACTGTTTGAATGCCAAAAGAGCTTTTATGATTGCCAGCATCTCTACATAGAGCACTGATGTAGAGAGCACTTTCTTCTGGTGACCACCAACCTTTCACAGATAGACTGGCAGAACAGGCTTCCCAAGCTTCACAGGAGGCATTTCTGGTGACGCTGAGAGAGAAATAGCATCCCTGCATAAACATTCTAGGTCCACCACCACATCTGCAGGGAATAGCAAGGCTTCTGTGAGGACAGCGTACCAGGGGATCAAAGCACAACAGGAACCAAGCCTGGAGAGGCTGCATCCTGAACTGTGCACTGTGACTAAAGGTGTTGATGCCATGAAGCCTAAGAGGGCCTAAATGTCTCTGGCACAAACCCTCCAATTTCAGAGGTATTATAGAAAGTCCTGTCACCTGGTAGGAATGCAGCCTGTGCGCAAGAATCTAGGAGTGCATCTATGAAGCATACTATCTGTGATGATTTTAGATGGGATTTTTCATAGTTGATAATCAGGCCCAAAGAATCTAGAGTCTGGGATGTCAGACAAATGTCCATGAGAAAACAATCTCAAGAATAGGCAACCAGAAACCAGACTGTATGAAAAGAGAACAATGCCTTGTTGCCTAAGTCAAGCAACCACCATAGTCATGCACCTGGTGAAAACACATAGAGTAGTGCAAAGGTCAGGACATGAAACTGATAGGCCCACCTTCCAATTGCAAATGACAGGATATGCCTGTGAGATGGATGGATCGTGATATGAAAGTATATATCCTTTAGGTCCACGGTAGCAAACCAATTGCCCTTCTGCATTGAGGGAGAGCAGAGGCGAAAGAAAACATTCTGAAATGTCTGGGCTGAATGTAGACATTGACATCTCAAAGATCTAGAATGGGACATATGAAATAGTGAAAAAACCCATCCAGTGAAGATGGATAGGCTTAATAGCCCCTTTGAGCAGCAAGAATTCCACCTCCTGTTTCAATGTGGGCAATAGAGAGCTAATATGAAAAAGCCCATGTGTGGGGAATATCACATAGCCCCTTCCAATGATGTCAAAGACCGATGAATGTGAACTGATAGAAGCTCAGGCATGATGGACTCTCTGGAGCCTGTTGTGGAAAGGAGGAACAGGAGAAGGTGGTAAACTGGTAGCAAGGTTGTTGTTCTCTAAAAAGTTAAAGATGCAATTTGGAAGGCTATTGCTCTCTCTTTCTGCTGGTGTCTATATTTGGCAACTGAAGAATAGGCAGGTAAGGTATTAGGTCTCTACTGGTGACTGCCCCCTGGGCTATACTGCCATCTGGATGATGGTATATACCTAGACCAGGAGAATCTGAATCTAGACAAAGACTGCTGTAAAGGCTGAAGGCCATACTTGTTGGCTGTGGAACACATTTTGTGGGTGCACACCAATTTGTTATCAGTGCCTGCATTTGAGACCTCCTTTTTTTGAAGAGACCTCCTTCACTGAAGGGAAGACATTTAATCACAGCTCTTGCCTGATAGGAAAGCCCAGAGGAACACAACCGGGCATGACAATGGAGCACCAGTTCCAGCCAAAACCATTACACTGTAATTACACTGTAATCAGCATCATGGTAAGAGGTGGTAACTTGCTGAAGTGCTTCTGCTTGAAGAAGTAAAGAAATCTTATGAGCCTCTTTAGAAAACTTGTTTAAATAGGGGATCATTTTCCCCAGATGAGCTATTGGTATGCTCCCATACAAGCTCCATAATTCAAAATGCAGAAAACAGGATAGCAGTAAAATAAAACTTGCACCTCATGGCATCAAGTTACTTGCCTCTCCTGTCTGCAGTTGAGTGAAGTTTCTGCGAAGCTTGAAACTAGCCCACATTCACACTTATTGAGTTACTTTAGGCAATCAAAAAGCCACTCTGATCCCGTCTCTACTACCTTGTACAGACCCTCTATTT
The DNA here is from genome assembly GCA_020142125.1 of Phrynosoma platyrhinos. NCBI lineage: Eukaryota > Metazoa > Chordata > Lepidosauria > Squamata > Phrynosomatidae > Phrynosoma > Phrynosoma platyrhinos. The sequence goes on along the minus strand of CM034701.1, from coordinate 223,835,497 downwards.
TCTTCAAGATCAAAGGGATAGACAATGGTGTTGCCCAAGCTTTTTAATGGAAGCTGGTGCAGGAGCTTAACTTTGTACCCGCTGAAAAACTGAATCTGATATGCAAGGGTCTGCTTGCTTGACTTGGAGGTCAAACACTTTGGCCATCTGTAGCATTTGGTCAATAAAGGACTGGGTGTCATCTCTAAGCAAAGCCAGATCACATTAATCAACCAGTGCCAAAGAAGATTCTCAAGTAGGTAGGGTGAAGTAGTGAGAAGATGAATCTGAGTCTTCATCTAAACCCAAAGAATCCAGTTGCCCAGGAACCTGGGACTGCTGAGTTGGAGAAACTGATTGTCCACATTACTCCCATGCATCTGATACAGTGGATGCACAGAGACCATGCATGAGTTGCAATCACGAGTAACTGTTGGTGTTGGAGTGTTGAACCCAAGAATGAATCCTTACAGGAGACCCTGGTCGATCAGGTATGGTAGCTCTTGGTACTGACCTTGTGCCAGCTCCTGATCTTGATTATAAGAATAGTGTGGCTCTTCAAACCTTTGGTAAAGATGAGAATGCCTGTAGTCCCTGCAGTAGTAATAGTGGGGAGGGTGAATAACCATAACTATAGTAAGGAGATTTGATATGGCGTGGATAAGACCAATTGTGCTGCACTCCACCATCATGTTTATACTGACCCTGATGGTACTGAGAGATGTTGAAACTGATGAGCCCCAGGACTTCAGGACCTAGAATGCCATGAAGGTACACTAGTCAATGTAGATCTTAAGTGCAATCAAGTAAGATGGCACCACAGACACAGTGGTGTCTGATCAGGCAAGGGAACTGGAAGATGCCAGTCTCTGGGGGGGGGGGGGGGGAGATACTTTCTGATGGCTCTGTTCCAGTAGAGTAGATGGAATCTCAGGTCTCAGAGAGAACTACAAGATCTAACTTTCCAAAATAGTACAGTAGTCCCATGCTTCCCGCAGGGGATCGATTTCAGACCTCCCCTGAGGATAGTAAAAAAACATGGATGCTAAAATCTATTGTTTTCAATGACATGCAGCCATTTAAAAAGCCAGGGTTTGCTGTCTGTGGAAGCTCAAATCTACCAATGGCAAGTCCACAGTTGGTGCGGGTGCACTATACCACATATAGTTGGATGAGGGGACCCCTCTGGTGCAGACGCACATGAAACAACCTCCACATGCCCTGATAAATGCTGGAGCTCACCAAAACTGGAATGGAAGGCTCACTCTGTGCTGTCATTTTTGGATGAGCTGGCGGCATAGACTCCCCTGAGGGAGTTCCTCCAAGTGTGTCACAAAGACTGAATCCTTAGCCCTCTTTTTCTTTGTGTGCTTCTTCTACATGGGCTGTTGAGTTTCCATAACATCTAGGGATCTTCCTAAAATGGTAGGCACTTGGGACCGAAGCAGAACTGGAGTCAATCCTCTTCGTGGTCGATTTCGTAGGTCTAGTGTCTGTCTTGAGCAAATTCTTCAGTGCTAAATGGTCACACAAGCCTTAAGCTGTTATTACTGAGGTCCACTTATCCCTCTCATGAAGAGCAAGACCGTGGACTTCGGGACAACTGTATATGTATATGTGTGTATTGATAGTGTGGGTGCAAGTATGAGTATGGATGGATGGGTGGATAAATAGATAATCTCCAAAGTGTTATTTGAACCTCTTCTAAAAATTGGGAAAGGATGGACCTGGTTTTTCTCCAGGAAGTGATTCTGAAGGCAGGAACAATTTTTTAATGTTATTCTATTATTCTGTATTGTTGTTCTGAAACATGCTCCTGAGCTTCCACTCACTTTGTCTCTACCTAATGCCTGAAGGTAAATAATATGTTCATTCTAGTACAAAGACAAGCTGGGAAAAAAGATTTTGAACAAATTTTGAAACCTCTTGATCCAAAATAAGTATTTGCCATGGAAAAAGAACTTTGGGTATACTCTATACTTCCACCGATCAAGGACACTCAGCCATTGGATTTGCCCATCAAAGATATTCATCTCTTATCATCATCAAGATCCCAGCTGAGAACAAACATCTGCCAAGTGTCTGGAAAAAAAAGGCAAAATACAGAAGTCTTCTCTGAGTTGTATGATCATGATGTCCCCCTTGGGTCCTAATCTGCAAAATCTGGGATATTCTGAATAGTAGTAATAACCATAACAATTATAATGTCCATGCACTACCATTGGGGACAACGTGATTTGAGGTCCCACGGATTTTGGTACCTGCAGAGTTGGTCCGGAACAGATCCCCACCGCAGATACCAAGGTCCCACTGTACTACATGTGCCTTTAATAATTATGTCCAGGTTTCTTAAAATTTTACAGCAGAGTTACTCAACCAGGGTTCCTGGAACCCTCTTGTTTCCTGAGAGGTTGCTAGGGGTTCTGTAAGAGATCATAACAGGTTGGATCCACCTTATTTTTCATATTTTTATACAGGGGTTCCTTGACACCTGAAAATTATTTCAAGGGTTCCTCCAGGGTAAAACAGTTGAGGAAGGCTGCTTTACACCAAGGAGAGGCATAGATTTTAATCAATATAACAGTTCATGAGAAGAGTGTGATTTAAACCTTTCCTTCCATACCATGGACCCAAATAAAATTCTCCCCAGCCCTAAGAGGAGAAAGAGCTAATAGCAGCCATTGGGCAAGGCAATTTCATCAATGCTATAGTGAGGGAGCAAAGGATTAAGCCTCTTTTCCCAATGTCCTGTGAAAATCAGGCTTTCTTGCAATTTATACTAAGTTGTTTTCAAAAATCTGATGTAAAAATACATTTAACCTTAAATCACAGACCACGCCTTTATGTATGGGTTAAAACTAGATTAACAAATCACAGATGACCTAACAAAAACACTAGAAAGGTCAACTGTGTGCACCTTCGTTCTATATACACCTTATGGCATGGGGTTGGAAGACACATCAATACAACCAGTCAGCCATACCTGTCTTGTTAGGACTTGGAAACAGCAGCAGCTACCAGTTAGTTGAAGAGGTAGAAGTAGTAGACAAAGGGGGGTTGCAGACTGCCAGAAATAGTGCAAATTGAGTCCACTTTAAGGGTTAGGGTTAGGGAATCATGGGAACTGTATTTTATTGTGGCACCAGAGCTCTCTGACAGAGAAGGCTCAATGTCTCAGAAAAAAAAAAAAACAATTCCCATGATTCCCTAGCATTAACCCTAACCCTAAAAGTGGACTCAATCTGCACTATTTCTGGCAGTCTGCAACCCCCCAAAGTAAGCAAAAAGGATAGTATGGTCTGTACCTTTTGGTTGGCAGCCAAGTTTACTGGGGGATTCAATTGCCAATTAAAGGCTGAAGGACAATCTTTTGTCCCTTCAGCAGAAACATACAGCCAGCAAATCCCAGCAGAGGGGAAAATTAACAGTCTAAATTTAGAAAAGTATTCTATTTCTTTCACAGTTACCTGATTGCAGCTTGTGTCAAGAGTCACTGGCTCATCACTGCAGAATATACTGAAGAGATGTAATCTATATAGTAATAATCAACTAAAACCAAAAAGAATTCTCTTTGTGGATTCAAAGTTGTACAGCAGTTCAAGAACATATCTAGCCACTTATATACGTAATATATAAATTCCTTATGTCTAATAATAATGTCAACAATAATGGGCAACTTAATACCCTATATTTTTACCAATTAACTGGTACAGCATTTAAAAATGTAGGGGGGAAACCCTAAACAAATCAAAGCCTCTGGAAAAGAAGAGAAACTTTTTATAGAAATTACTTTAAAGGGGGGGAGAGTGCAAACTATTTTGCCTAAAAGCAAGTTTTTCAAATTTTATCCTAGCAACGCTTTTTACAAACTTTACAGATGACATAATTAAATCAATTACAATGATTTTTTAAAAAATTATATCTGTACTAATTACATACAATGTAACTGTATTTGCATAAATGTAATTACGCATTCATACAATGTTTACAGTTAATCCATTCTGTTTGCAGTTCTTCTTAATATGTTTACCATATCAAGTACGGTATATTATTATACCAAAGCACAGAGCCAATATCAACTGCTTTATTATAAGAATGACAAAAATGCTTTTAATAAATAAATAAAAACTACTTATCAGTTATGTTTTGCTTGTTTTAGGATGAGCTTTGCAATTAATTTGGCAACTATTTTTAAAGGATTTCAGCCTTAATCAATAAAAAAGACGGAGAAGGGTTCAGGATAAATTAGTGTCTAAGCCTAACACATAGCCTGATTTCTTCCAAAGTCCAGAGTTTTAGAAGTCCACTTATTTGACTTTCTGTTTTTTCCTTGCTTGAAATTGTTCTGTTTTGTTCTTAACAGATTTGATTAGCATGGATAGTGCAGGATGTAAGGATTTACTGGCAGCAGATTCCCTCTCCATTGTACTGTCCTCTCTCTCAATTGCTGCAGTTGACCCTTGCTGTCTTCGACGAGTTTTCTCCTCCAAAATCTTTTCCACTGCTTTTGTTTTCTTAAAGTTAGGATCTGATGGATCCAAGTTGAACAAATGAGAAGTATACATGGCTTGGAATCTGGCATCAGCAACATTTACCTAAGAACAAGAAAAGATGTTTCAAATTAAACCATGAAAATTAGGAGAAAAAGGAATGTGGTTTTCCTTACTATGGTATGCTCATGTACAGTTGTCATGTGGAGACCATACTCCAATGGATCTCTCTCAAATGCCAGCACAACGGATCTTTTGGATCCCACTGCTTGGCACCAATTAATATGTGACAGCAATCCTTACCAGCTGCTACCAAATCTTATGTGAAGGCTATCCACCCAGTAACTAAAGTGTCTTTATTAATAAATGTTCTTAGTATGTTAGTATGTTTATTAAAAGATGTTCTTTGGTAGCGTTTTAAAATGCTTGGTAGCATGTTTGATATTATCTGTAAAGCACTTCAGGCAATTCCTTGTTGAACACAAAGAAAATATTTCAGTTAAGTTCAGAACTTAATTTACATTCAAAACCTAATACTGTATCTTTCTTAGTGGATGGTACTCATGCTGATGTTACAGCATAAGAACTACTTCAGTTATTACAAATTTACTACTTTCTCTCACTTGACTATATGTACGTTTCTTTCCTGTCTTGGTTCACAAAGAACCTATACCCAGCTTCCTTAGCTGTTAACTCTTCAGGTTATTTGTAATACCAACAATAAACACAGCTTAGCTTTCCCAGCTCAGCTCTTTTTATATATATATATATAAATCTGCTTCTAAGGCGGTTTCTAATATTTCCCAGCCTTCCTAGTGGTAAATCCTGCATGATACTGGCATATTCTTTAATACTGGACTTCTCCTGTCCCTTCTAAACTTCTTTTCCTGGTCTGGGAGTCTAAATCCCATCCAAATTGAGCCCCTTAATCCTAACTGCACCTCCTGGCAATTCTAAAATGACGACTTGCCTCTACAGGCTTTGACACATTCTCTGCCAATATTTCTGTCTCTTTCTCCTTTTATTCTTTTATAATGAGACTGTCCCCCCTTTTTTTCCCCAGCCTGATTCCTACTGGCTGCCCCAAACATTTTATTTTGCCTATGTTTCTCCACACATTTACTGGCTATCTTCAGTTCAGAAACACAAGCTTCAGCAGGTACAGAATACTTTACTCAGAAAACTAAAGCTGTTCACAGCATAACAATGTTGTCAGGAGTGAAGCAGTTGATTGTTACACAGTATATTAAAAGCACAAAGCAATTCAAACGGTTTTTGCGAGCTTACACCCCATTTGTCTTCAAACCAAAACATTATCCTTCCCAGGACTTTCCTCCTTGTACCAAGTGTTCCCACTGACCCAGTCTTGACAGCTCAAAGAGTATTTTTCCTCCTCTTGCTTTTGCTCATTAGCCAGCTTCAAGGACAACCATCTTTCCACCCAGCAACACCATTTGTGTAGTATAACCCATCATCTAGTAATACAAATAATATATAGTACATATGGCCAGCAAGCATGGCAGGTTCATGATCCTGACAACAGATTCAACAAGCACAATTATTTTGCATCCCATTATTTGCCTAATCCATGTACTCCCTGTAAATTATACACTCATGTTGTACTTTGTACATGTCAAATGGCATTTTCCCCAGACAGAGATCAGCATCATGAAAGAAAATTTATAATGTATGAAGCATCCCTACATCTTACACAGGAAGACCAACTATGCAGTTCTTCCCACTGAAAAAAAAAAACCCATTTCTAACCTACTCCTTCATCTGCAGGCTCCCACTCTATACTTAGATATCTTCTCAGCAGTCCTCCAGCTACCAATGGGACATCTCATGGGGTTCAGAGAGATGTAGGAAAGCCCCCATCCCATTAACACTATCATGTAAAGACTCAAGCCATGATGGCATACCTCCTCCCATCACCTTGTGCCCTTTCAAGCTAAACTGATTTTCTTTGCTGCTGCCTCAGGCTGCAGATGCTCTTACAGCAGGAATGGGCAACTGTGGCAGGTCCAGGGGCAAATCTTCTGCAAAAAATAAACTAGGTATTTTGTGACGTTAAATAGTGCAGGGGACCTCTTCAACCTATTGAACAGATGAAGCACTACTGCGCACAGAGGCAGAGGAGACGGCTTACACTTTTTGGTAAGAAAAAGGGGATCCCAGGGAGTCTGAAAGGGTCAGGGGAGTTGCATGTTGCTCCAGGACCACACTTTTCTCACCCCATCCTACAGCATTAAATATTCCATCTTAGATGCAGATTATGTACTCAAGAGGTATGCCAAGCACATCAGTTTCCTCTTGTAGGGTGAAAAGATGTAGAGATCCATGACCCATTGCTAAGCACATGTGTGGCTTGCCATCATGTTGTACATACCATGTTCTTGGATAGCAAACATGTGAGCCTGTCCTAAATGTGCAGGGAAAATTGTGCTCAGGAAATGCATCTACCAGTCTGTAAACAGATGAGAGGGCAAGATGATTGCTATGTAAGGGAGAAAAAGGTTGGCTCTAAAAAAGAAGAGAAAAGAAAAGGCATCCCCAGGTAAAAGGGATGTATCGAACAATGCATCAAACATTGAAGGGACAAGATAAGGTGAGAAAACAGTTTGGCTATGCATACAAATGGATAAAGGCAGATGGGATGAGAACTAAAGGAGAAAGATTCCAAGCTAAGTTCTCCCAAGGCTGTAATGTCTTTATTAAACAGATGATTATTATGCCCAAAGACAGGGCTATGTTTCTTATTAGTGTCAAAGATTAGGGTAATGTTTATATGTTGTTCACCTGTTATGTCTCTTATATATGTATTTACAGTTGTCCCTCCCAATTCGCGGGGGATCTGTTCCAGAGCCCCTCTCCCAGTGAAAATGGCGGCTCGCTAATACTGGAGCCCAACTGAAATTAGTGGAGGCCATTTTAAACATAGGCACTTGTCCCTCCCCATGAAGAGCGAGACTGCTGACTTGAAGTCCGCGAACGGGGAGGGACAACTGCATATTGTTAACAAGTGTCTTACGTGCAATCCACCACCTATTTTTTCCACAAGTGTATGGAAAAACGAAGAATATTCAGCTCTTCTCTTTTATTTCAGGAATTATTATTTGATCCTTTGTGAAAATTCCTTAGAAATTTATCCCCACAAGAGAAGATCAAATAAATAAACACAAAAAGTAATTTCAGATTTCTGGTACAAAATTCATGGTTTGGAACGCAATCCCTCACGTGTCATTTCAAAAGAATGTAAACAATATATTCTTATGTAAATGATACTGTAGCTATTATTCTATTTTAAATCAAAATGACAAGTATTTTAATTATATTTCAGAAGTAAACAGTCCATAGCATTACCTGGAAGTCATCTGTCAACAGTTCCTTCTTTTTCATCAATAGCTTTTTCTTCTTCTTGCTCAGATTCTGCTGTTCCACTATCTTGTCATAATTGAAGTGTCTCCTTTCATCGTCCTCCTCATCCATCACCAGAAGAGACATTTCGGCCTGTTAGAATTAGAACAGATAGGATCTGTTTGCACAACATTTCATAGAATATAGATTGCAGATGTTTCTGAGTCTCATCTGAAGTCTGTCTTGCTAATTCACAACAGGAACAGCTATAATTGCCTATCTGTTTACACAACAGTTTTATTGGCAAGGATGAAAGTACTTTATGTTGAAAGCAAAGCAATGAAGAGTATCACTCTCACTTCAGTGAAACTAGACTAAGTATTCATAGTCTATTCAATTTATTTGTTACACTTTCATCCCGTTCTTGTGGAGAGTTCCGTATGTCGTAGATGGGGCTCCCAAGGCAGTCTCTCACCAGGACCCTGGCAACTTGAATAAAGTAATTTCTTTGGATATCCCTAAGAGGAAACTTTTCTTCAAAGTGACAAAAGTTGATTTCACTCTGTTCTCAGTCACATAGGCTCTAAATGTGAGAAAGCATGAAAAAAACTCATGTCCAAGCACGCATCCTAAATGGTTTATATCTGTATTTTATAAAATAGTCCCTATGCCTTTCCAAGTGGAGTCTACATGCTGGAGATAGACTGAACCAATTCAGATAGTAATCCCTTAAGATACAGGAAAGAGAAGGGTAGTGCACATATAGCAATGGTACACTGTGTGTATCACAATGTTTATGGTATAGTGCATACATCACAATGTTTTACCAAAAATACAAGGATACGGTATAAAGCAAACATATTAATTTATCAACTATGAATGTTTTTTATTAATAAGGAATGGTGTACATTTTGATGAATTTAATCAAATTTAATGAATAATTAAAAATAATTTCAGCTAATTTTAAATCTATTTTACATATCTGTAGCTAATTTTTATGTATTTTTACCTTTTTTCACCCAGTTTCGTAGTTGATTCTCACCCAAATGCACTAAACACTTAGGTGAACAGGACCTAAGTGTTTATTTGTTTAACACTATTTTTAAAACTCTATTTCTGTGAATGAGATTGAAAACTGTTTTTACATACAATGCTGATATGACCATTTGCTAGGGAGCAGGTAATCCTTTAAGGCTGCTGAAGCCAAAACATGTGCAGAATGCCAACCTCAAGATTTAAGAATGATCTCATTAGTATACAGCAAATACTACTTGCAGACTTGAGGATTTACCATTTAGCCTCCATGCTTAAAGTTAGCATACCAAACCTCTTATGCACTCACTGCCAACTTCATTCACCCCAGCCAACTCACAAGTTGTTAAACAGACCCATTTGCAAGATCACATTACTTTGCCTATTCTTAATGCTATTACAGCATGGTCTCTTATACCTTATGTTTTTCTGTATCATTCTCCTTTTCTGGCACATCTCCTTTTTTCTTCAACTTCTTATTCAAACCTAGTTATAAGTCCAATAAAAATAATTATTAAAACATGCTGGAATAAATAAGAGATTACAGGAAAGCATGCTCCCCGGTTGTCCGAAATACCAATACAAAGGTGTGAATCAAACAAGGACCTTCATACCAGATTCTTCAGCCAGACCTTGCTTCAGTTATGAGGACGTAGAGTGTGATGCTACAGCAGTATGAAAGTCTTCTCTAGTCTCTCCATTCATACAATGGACCTCAGAGCAAGTAGAATGAATTGCTGTTCAGTCCCTCCCTTCCCCCACAAATATGGCAATTAAGCATATTAATAATCATACCGCCCATCAACTACTTCTAATTAGCTGAGACCCAAAGGATGATGCTCCCAATATGTATGAGTGGTAGAGGAAAAGTCCCCTGGGTGGCTCTTTATGATGGTACCACAGGAGATATTGCTTGTTATTATGTGCCTTCAAGTTGTTTCTGACTTGTGGCAACCCAAAGGCAACCTGTTTACTTGACAAGATTTGTTCAGAGGAGGTTTGCCACTGCCTTCTCCTGATGCTGACAGATGTGATCCATCCAAGGCCAAACAGAGGAATGTCCAGAGATGTAGTCCAGCACTATGCCATATTGGCTGTCTTTTACAAAAGTGAATTTTATTAGTTTTGTCTTTTCTTTTTTTAATGAATACTTAGTGACAGTTTCTAAAGATGTGAAAAGAAACTATTACTGTCAGAAACCTCTCAAGGCCTCTTTTATATCAGCCAAGTGCTCTAAATTTATTCCAGCCAAATTTACTCTCAACCATCAGCAAATTCTTTCCATTTTATTTATCTCCCTTCAGCTTTTCATATTTCCTTACTTCGCATCCCTATAACAAATCATGACACATTTACCTCTTCAACTGAAGAGTTTTTAATAAGTGATGAATATTCCTTAAAAAATTTTAAATTGTTTTTTTTAAAAAACAGAAATCCATAACTGCTAAATGTTACAACAAAAAAATGGTAGTTTAAAAACAAACAAATAGTTTGGGTGGAACCTTCAACCAATCAGCATGAATTTACATGTAGCCTTTATCTAGAACTATTAAAGCAACCATCAATCTGTCCTTTCAGAACTGGTCACCAAGCAATCATCACAACTTGTGGTACAATATCATTCACAAACCGTCACAGCCAGGCAGTTCTGCACACAACATTTCTCCAAACCTGAGGTCCTAAAAGTCAAGCTAAAAACTTTTTTGAATAAATAAACACTTGCAGAAAAGAGGCACGTTTCTAAAATCCAGAAGGCATCCTAATACACACATTGTAAAGAAAGTGGGTTTTTAAAAGAGAAAATTGTCATATTCTGAAAGAATGAACTTTCTTTTCCCTGACTGAATTTTGTGTGTTCCATATACTCTTGAGGATTTTGCAAACAATGGTCCAGGAAGAGTATGAAATAGGCACATTTCAAGCTTGATGTGCAGTATTCAGGCTCCTTCCCCCCTTCCTCTTTGGCAAGTCTACAGAAATAATTGCTTTGCAAAAAAGTTGTTTTTCTATCAAAGCAGTATAAAATCACCTATGGCATGAAATGTTTTGAAACAGGCAAACCACAGTGCTTGTGCGTCTCCTACACAGACTTGGTTTCCAGGAATAAAAAGGGAACAACAATCAAATTCATCATCTTATAAAAACTTTTCAGGTATGATAAAAGTAGACTATATTAAAGTGTACAGGACAGTTCCAATATTCCTTCCTCTCGAGTTCGCATGAATCTTGTTTTATTGGTCTATCAAGCCCAATTAATCTCAATTTGTTTTCCATCATCATCAACCACAGGAAATATCCATTCTATCTTCTGCTGAAAAAATAAATTTACTACTGAAAAGTTAATAATCTAGACTTGGAACAGTCATGAACGAATTTTATAGCCATGCCTTGGAGCACAGCTCAGATGTAGCAGTTCTCTCATATTTTCTTGTTATTCTACAGCCAACTTACAGGGTTTTTTTCCAAACTGCATAGTGTACCTAAAGTTTAAATGAAACTTTTCAAACATTATTAGGAAGAAATTTGAAATTTATTGCTTGACTTGAATTAGTTGATGCATGAACATGAGTCACAATGCTCAGTGTTGTAAAATCCAATGCATGCAAATCTGGTATTAATAACATGCAAAACAGATGAATTACAACAGTCTCGAAACTTTCAGGCACAATCTAGAGAGATGACTTGTTTCTTTAACTGTCCAACAGGATGTAGACTCATTTCAAATAGCAAGCCATACTCCGGCATGGCAAATTGCTTAAGAAACTGAAGAGCATTTCCAAAGCAACTTATGGAGGGCACATAGAGCAAACAGAATCTTGATGAGCAAACCAAAAGAAGTATTATGAACGATGTCACCATTAAATATCAGCATTACAATATGTCACTTGAGTTGAATGTAGTAGAACATCTATCAGTCACAGGGGGTAGATTAAAGAGAGAATACAGGTAGATATATTTGCATACTGGTAAGTCCTCCCGTCCCCCAGTGCTAAGTAAAAAGAAGAAATTGCTTACATGTGAATTCACCAGACAGTGGTCTAGACCCCTGGGGTGGAGATATGTTTTCTTAGAAAAGCACCTGAAACTAAGGTAGGAGGCATGTTTCATTTTCTCCCCTCTATGGGCCCAGTACATATGGGGGACCTCCTGTGCTAGAAAAGCCCAGAAGGCCACTGACCACTTGGGGGGTAACTCTGCCTGAGGAGGTCCCTCTGTACTCACAGCCCTGGGTCCCATCGGTGTTGCTCCATCCAGTGGCGCCTCCCTGTTCCCTGACCCAAGATGGGCCAGCTATTGCCTCTGTGATTAAAAATGCGACCATCTCATACTCCAAAAAAGGAGAGTTGAATCCAGAGATGCAGAGACTAAAACACTGCAAACTAGAATTAAAATTTCTCCACTGGTTGCCTATCAGTTTCTGGGCCCAGTATAAGGTGTTGGCTATTACCTTTAAAGCCCTAAATGGCTTGGGTCCAAACTATCTTCGGAACCGCCTCCTCCCAAACAATCCTTCCCACGCACTCTGGTCCTCTGTGAGGAATTTGCTTCAGCCACAAAAATCTAGGCTGTCTGCAACCTCCCAGAGGGCATTTTCGGTAATCGCCTCCAGATTATGGAACGGCCTGCCGGACGAGATCCATCAGATGATGAGCCTGAGCAGCTTCAAAAAGGCGCTAAAGACGGATCTCTTTCGGCAGGCCTTTCCTGACTAGATCCTGGCATCAGGAGCTGCGTCCTTGGCCTTTTATGTCCCTGATTTATCTGTTGTGGATTTATTTTTATTTGTCTATTTTATGTTATTTTAAGATTTGTTAGATTTTAACGGATGTTAGTTTAATACGTTTTTATGGGGAGGGGGGGTTGGGGGCTTTTAGATTGCATTGATGTAATTTTTAATTGCTGTAAGCTGCCCCGATTGTTTTTAACAGAGGGGTGGGGTAAAAATAAATTTATTATCATCATCATCATCGTTATTATTTATTATTATTATTATTATTATTATTATTATTATTATTATTATTATTATTATTATTAGATGCTCTCACAGCCAGAATGGGTTTTCACTAATTCTCAACCCTTGAAAATCTGCTCTGGAGGGTTGAGTATCCAATGGAATAGCAAGCATAATGGGTCTGAGGGCCTCAGAAGTGAAGAGAAATGGGTGAAAATCACCCCCTCCCCCCAACTTTCAGCTAAGGAAATACCAGTTTGTAAAGGAGAAGCCAGCACTAGATCAGATTCACTAGACTAGACCTTTCTGCAGGATGAGAGTAAGGATGACAGACCTTAGCTGGAAGACTCTACATCCAAGGCTGAACCTAAGCCCAGAGCTGACAACCTTCCTACCGAGCAAGGGTAGGTTGGGACTAAGCCTGGGGCCTCCAAGAAGGATCTATTTCCCCCTTTCCCCAAAGGGACCAAAAAGCCAAAGTTTGTATAATGAGAGAATTGCCTAAACACAAATCTAGAATGGGTAGATATGGAGACATGGGAAAAGAGGAAAAGGCTCAAGTAAAAAAAAACAAAACCTAGAACATGAAGGCAACAGAATACGTGGAAAATTAGCCAGATCGAACTTGGGTCCTCTGAAATAGGTTGCAAATCAAGGACAAAGCAAAAAAGTATAGCCAGGGAAACTATGTAAACTCAAGTGATATCAACGAAGTGGTTTGAATGTTGGACTATGACTCTGGAGAACAGGGTTCAATTTCCCGCTTGGCCATGGAAACCTACTGGGTGACCTTGGGCAAGACACATATTCTCAGCCTCAGAGGAAGGCAATGGCAAACCTCCTCTGAACAAATCTTGCCAAGAAAACCCCATGATAGGTTTGCCATTGTCGCCATAAATTGAAAATGAATTGAAGGCACACAATAGCAACAAAAATGTTTTTGCTTTAATAAATACTTATGATAGTAGATATACTATACTATAAATATATATATTTAAATAGTTCTGAGGAAGCTACCAGTTTGCAGCAGGAATATGCTGGTTCTAGCAGCAACAAACTGCTTTTAAACTTTCTTGCTGTAAAGGTTTAATAGTTTAACCTTAAAAACATTAAACTGTCTTAAATTGTTTAAACTGATTTTATTGCATGCTGCCTGAGATCCTTTGATAGAGGGCCCAACAGAAACATTTTAATAAATAAAATAAAACATAGCAAAAACAGGCTCTCCTCAGACAGCAACCTGCTGAGAACAATACAAACGTTCCGTTATCCTATTCCCTGCTCTCAGCATTCCTGTACTCTTATTCTTGGTTCTTCTGGCATCTAAACCCTTGGTTTACTTCCTAGCCCACACTTTGGACTACTTCTTCACTGATTCACAACCCAGAAGGATGCTTCTCTGCTTACTTGATCCCAGCTTCTCTTCACTGTGTTTGACTGTCTTTGCAAAATTACTACAATTTTAAGGACTTCATGTTCTGGCCCAGGCCTGACCCTCACTTCTTCCATTGCTACTCCCTTGGAACTGTTGTTTGTCTAGTTAACTTTTTGGCTCTGTTGGGCAGTTATAATGACAAAACAAAACACTTGCTTCTGCAAATGGGAGAAACCCTTCTGTTTGCAGAACCGCTGATCCTATCCCAGTACAGAAAGTCCAAGTAGACAAAACAGTGGTGATGCTCCTGATTGGTAAACATGTTGAAACCAATTTGTTATTTGCAATTCTAACAACATATTTTACCTGTTTGCAATTTGAATGTTTGCATTCTTCAAAGTGTCTCTTGGGTACACTTAGAATATAAGTGAATAGGCCAGGCATTTTCTGGATGTAAGAAAGTAGCTTTTTGCCTTTTTTACAGCTGTTATGTAAGGGATGCTTCAAGCTGAGTTTGAAAATGACTACAGGGAGAAGCTATCTTTGTCTGGATTGGTGAAGGAGGGGCATCTAATGTGACTGGCAGTAGAGAAATTCTAATAGATGCTAACCAAGGGATTTTAAGAAGACAGCTAGGGAGACAGTTAATGGTTTTGTTCAAGGAGAGGAAAGCAAAACCACAGCTAGGGAAGAGGGCTAGTGGCTGGAGAGGCACGGGAAGAGACATTGTAGAGAGCTCAGATGTTGGCAGGACAAAGCCAAACTCCAAGAATATTTATGGGACAAGAATTGGAATCTAGAACTAGTGGAAGAAGTGTGGAAGAGGCCACACTATGAGGTTGTGGTGAAACTTCAAACAGACAACAGATCTTGGCAACTGAAGGTTTCAGAAAGGAGTCTGTCCAGAGGGAACTTCAAAAATCAGTTCATGAAACAGAATTACTCTACAAGCCAAAAGCATCAGAAAAAGCAGGAAGGAGAGGATGACTGCTTCACAGCATCTGCTCCTCATTGCGAGGGATTGGTTGGAATGGAGTTCGGGCAAGTCTGTTCTGAAGGAAAAGCAACTGACTTGGATATGACTCTCTTACTTATTAGGAACAGAAACAAAGGATATTTAACCTAAGTACATTTAAGCAATCCCAACCTATTAAAGAGTAATAGTTTATTTTCTTTTGTAAAGAATCCCCTTGATAAAACATCTTAGTTTTGCTCATCATATATCTATCCCCTTGTTGCAACAGCTTCACTGGCAACCATTTCCAGGCAAAATTCAGTGTTCCTTTTGACCTATAAAGCCCTCAACGGCTCAGATCCTGAGTTTCTGAAACGCCGTATCTCCCGATATGAGCCTGCTTGGGTCCTATAATCATCATGGGAGGGTTTTCTCTCCATCCCACCACTTTCTCACGTTCATCTGGTAAGGATATGGGAGAGAGCCTTCTTGGTGGCAACTCCTAGGCTATGGCACTCTCTCCCGATGCAGGTTTGGTTGACCCCATCTCTGATTTTTTTTTTACATGAGGCAAACATCTTCTAATTCAAACAGGCCTTCAACCTTTATCTGGTTGAGTGTGCAGTGGGTATGCTGTTGTTTATATGTAATATGTACTCAATGTGTTTCTAATTTTTAAAAATTAATGCTTTAACTGGATTGTTTAATGCTTTTTAAACTTCTGTAGTACATACTGTTTTAACTATTTTCTGTATCCGCAGACTTGCAATTCATGGTTTCGATTACTCGCAAATAGTAAGCCAGTGGCTCCCTCCCTAACATACAGCAAACTGATGTGGGACAGTAGGTAATGTAACTAATAGTGGGTAGCATACAGCCAATCAATGCTACCATAAGATAGTGCAAACAGCTATCTTTCTCCCCCACCCTGCAGTGACTGCAGATCATTTTTGTAAATTAGAGAGCTTCAATCTCATTACATATGCAGTTGTCCCTTCGTATCCACAGGGGATCCATTCCAGACCCCTCCCCATGGATAACAAAAACACGGGACCTCAAGTCCTGTTGTTTGCTATGGCTGTACAACAAGCGCGCAGCTACTTGCCTCTTAAAACAAAGGGGTTTGCTATTTGCAGAAGGTCAAATCTGCAGAGGGCAAAAGAACCCATTGTAATTGGCAGGCCATGCTGTTTACTGTTGTGCACTAGAAGAACCATCAGTTTCAATGCTTCACTTCTTGCCTTTTATCTACTAATCACTTATTAAGATGGTTTGTCTTCCTGTTTAATGGCTTTAAGGTTTGCATAAGAGCCTTAAATGGAGGACTGCCAGTAGCCCTCTGAAATTTTAAGTATGTAACAGCTAATGCATCACCTGTAACTATGCAGGATGGGCAAAATGGCATCTAACCTGTTTTTCCAAGTTCCTCAGCAAAGTATGGATCATTACAATCAACATCAGATGGACATTCATCTTCAGTCAGTGTCTCTTCAGCAGCAGCCTGTAACAAATATTAAAAACAATGTCAAATACTAAAACAAATATTTATCATAACAAATATAACTTTGAATAAAAAAAAATCAAATAGTAATCTCTAGGCTAGGGGTAGGCAACCTAAGGCCCGGGGGCCGAATGCGGCCCCCTGAGGCCTTTGGACCGGCCCCAAGTCGGTCCTGCCGCCGCCGCCACCACCCGCCATAATGATATTGATGATTGTTATTACTTGTTCTTGGGGTTTTCTTGGCAAA
>CM034701.1:223803026-223818509 GCA_020142125.1 Phrynosoma platyrhinos | reverse complement strand
CCCTCGGCCCTTAAAGGGGAAAGGTTGCCTACCCCTGCTCTAGGCACTAACTTATAACACAGGAAGAAAGTGATTAAAAACAACCATTAGCATGGCCAATGATAAAGATTTCTGACTGTTGTAGTCCAAGACATCTGGAGATCCATAGGTTTGTCTCCCCAGTTTATATTATAGTATCTGCTGGCTTTACTCCTATATAGAAGTGGTGACTTCCTTTCCATGAACTATTTCTCAACTTAACCTATACCTTACAGAAGTATAATGAGGATAAAGAATGGACAGTGGCAGCTACAATGCTGTGAATTTCCTTGGAGGAACAAGAGGTTATGAATGTTATAAACCAAATTAATAATATTAAGAAGCAATTTCACAATCAAAGAATTTGTAATGTAGACATGAAACCTGGGGATACGAGAAGAGGGTTTGGGGCAAGGGCTGCATTTTCAAAGAGCTGCTGATCCAATGAATAGCATGACCTAACAAAAATTACCCATTAGTCTGCTGGATCAAAAATTCCAAAGTAAAGTGTATTTTGAAACATGACTGTCTGTTCTATGAGTTCCTTGGCTGACATCCATATGGAGTCAACACGCTCTCAGAGCATAAAGCCAGTCTCAAAATTAAGAAATATCTGGCACCCCTATTGTTGATTTTACAGAAACAATGGAGAAAGTCCATCACAGAGACACTCATCAATTTTCCTAAGGAATCTCAAAAGTGTATTTCTTTGAATGCTTTCCCAGTATTAAGAAAATATATGCTGCTAAAATTCTGCAGGCAAAAATTGCTCATTACATAAGACTTTGGAGAAAGCTATCATTTTCATACAAGGCTTGGCAGCTCAGTTCAGACATGATATTTTAGCAACAAGAATGACCACTTCTTTAGCAATGCAAAACTTATCAAGGAAACAAGATCAAAGGCGATTTTCTGGATAGCCTAAGACATTTATCCCCCACCCCACCCTTAATCACAACTTGTTTTCATTCACTTGGCTACCAAAGGAAGATTAAAAGTACTCAGATCTGTTATGACTTAGTATTATCTTGTGATCAATCACTTCCCTACCCTCATTTTCTGTAAATGCACTTTAAAAATAAAATTTCCAAGATGAAAAGTGCACAGGTTTTCCAATTATGTTCCAGGGAGTTCAGCACTCCTTGGAAGCTTCTCAAGGTCTGCTTAGTGAAAAGACTAGTAAGTGCAGCAAACTTTCCACAGACCAAGGCTTGCATGAAAAGCTCTTTTCCAAGCTCACCTTCTGACTGAAGTATGATGAGTGGCAACCCATAAACTGCTTGGCAATTTTCTTTCTGTGAGAGGCTCCTCTGCTATGCTCATTGTATTTTTCAAAACCAGACAGATTTAAAAAATATATATTTTCAGAGTTTTTTCTTAAACGTACTTTCAGCTTTGAATTAAATTTTTCATGCTCCATTTTTTAACTGCTCTTTTCTTATTATTTTATCCTCTTATATTTTGTTGCAGAATACAGCAAAGCACTCTCAACATTTTGTTGAAGGGCAGGATATACATTTATTACTAATAAATGAATTAAGCAGTCATGAAAGACAGCTTATGCTGAACTTCTGCAAGATGCAACTGCTGGGGCATGCACTTGTTTCTCTGAAGAGCACCAATGATGAGGCCCAAGAGGCCTGCACCAAATAAGTGCACTTCCTAGAACAAATTTTAAAACTATTTGCCAATCCAATCTCTTTATAAATTATGATTTATAAAACATATATGATTTAAAACATCTTAAGCATAGGCAAAAGTATACAGTGTAGTATCTTTAAATGTGACAACTAAAAGAAAACAACATAATTTCATTGATTAGCCTAGAAATTATAGTGCATAAAAAGATGCAAAGCAGGGTATGATCAAGGTTGAAGAAGCTAGAAGAGCTTCGAAAGCTTGCAACATCTATATTGTGCATTTTGGCTGGCCCAATAAAAGTATCACTGTTTGTTTGTTTGGTTATTGGATTTGCTATATGGCCAACACAGCTACCCATAGATGTTTTCTAGATTTTAAGATACCACATTATAACTGCAACAGGAGAATCCTAAAGAGAGAGCCAGTGGACTGGGACCTTGCTATTTGAGGTTTCTACCTTCAACATTTTATTCTAAATTGGGATTGCATGGGCAAGTTTTACCTCGATACCACCTAAAGTTTTCTTGATGTAAAAGCATGAAGGCCTCTTGAAAAATTCAGTATCCCCTGCCTAACAAAGGGGCCTGTGGGATGGCGACATATTGGATGGCAAAGGAAGTATCTTTTGTGTTGCAAATGGATGTTAAATTTCCTGGACATTGAGAATCTCCTAGTTGCCACATGGCCAGAAGAAGGAGGTGGCAGCCTGCAAGAAATACCCTCCATATCATCTGAACTGAGAACAAAACAGCAAAATGCGGGCCTATGACTAACATACTGTATATACTCGACTATAAGTCGACCTCATGTATAAGGCAAGGGCAGGTTTTGGGGTCAAAATTATGAATTTTGATATGACCCATGTATAAGTTGACGGTAAAACTTAGGGGCATGAAACAAAAGATGTAAAGAATGAAGGAAAGGAAAATGATGCCAAAGAATGCTGCTGTTTTCCTGTCCAAAAAATTCAAAACGGCCAGAAGTGGCACAATAGTGGAGAGAGTAGAGGGGGGTTGGTGCTCCTTTTAGGTTCTCCCGGGATGGCCTCAGCTCTCACCTTTTGCCACTCCACTCAGAGAGGGAGATGGTTCCTATTTTGAGTTAAGGTATAGCACTTGCATTGACCCATGGATAAGTCAACCCAGGTTTTTTTTTCCTCTTGTATCGCTTCTAACACCTTGCCTGATTTAGAACTTTGAAAGCTTGCAACATGTACATTATGCAATTTGGCTGGCCCAGTAAAGGTATCACGGCTTGTTGTTGGTTTTTATGTTATTGAATTTGCTATATGGCTGTCACAGCTACCCCTGGTTTTCAGGGAATAATCAGATAAGAGGAATTTCATCTGTATCTCTGCACCCACAAAGAATCTGACCACTGTTTATTTTACTAACTTATTTTTTCATCTGCCAATAAGTAAAACCAAAGTCTTACTTACTCAAAAATCCTACTGGGATATTTTGAAAGAATACAAGTTGCCCATTTGATTCACTCATCTTTATAAAAATTACAGGCAAAAAGAACATTTATTATTCTGTAGCCCCACAAAGACAAAGTTTGACATTTTAAGGGGTATCTTTAAATTAGCCATCTAGTACATCAGAGGACGAGTCATGGAATCTGAACATTGTCAGATTCCATTGTAAAAATCAGATTAAAAAAAATTCAAAGGATATTCAGGAATAGTTAAATTGCCAATCATCTAGCATGATCCCTGGAGATTTTTTTTTTGACAAACCCAGAAGCAAACATCACAGTATAATGGATGTCAAAGTCCTTAGTTCAACTGACAAGATTTTTTCCTGACAATTACCTGAAGCGAGCAGATGATTTACGTGAAACCTAGAACCTGTAGTTAATTATTAAGGGTTCTGTGCCATGAGCTAACACACTGATCCTATGGAAGGGTTCCTAAGACATATCAACAGATACATCTAGGAACATCAGTCCAAATTGAGAAAATATGTCTTTGCTTAGCAATTTGCCAGACTTTGAAAGCAACAATG
The DNA here is from genome assembly GCA_020142125.1 of Phrynosoma platyrhinos. Taxonomy (NCBI): domain Eukaryota; kingdom Metazoa; phylum Chordata; class Lepidosauria; order Squamata; family Phrynosomatidae; genus Phrynosoma; species Phrynosoma platyrhinos. The sequence goes on along the minus strand of CM034701.1, from coordinate 223,814,844 downwards.
GTACAAGCATGGTGAAAATAAAATCAATATGTTTAACATCAATTATGTTAAAAGTCCCAACAAAACCTAGACTTATTGCATACAAGAAATGTTGTTTATGCTATAGTTCGGACAGCATTGTGTTAGGTTGGAAGGCTAAAGGCTAATGTACCACACCTTAGCTCCACATTCTGATTTTGCAAAGTTTTATGGATTAGGGGGGCAGACATTCAAAAAGAATCATCATAACCATTTGCAACTTTTTGGGATCCTGAGCAGCTTGCAAAAAGTCACTTTTTTGGAATACAGCTCTCAGAAGCCCCCAGGAAATATGGGCAGTGGACATGCTGGCTAGGGGATACTGATAATTTTGGTAAGAAAATTACTTTCCCAAGTTTTGTCCTGTAATATAATGCAAGGCTCCTTGGCAGATCAGTCACCTTGGGAAAAGATTATCTGACAACAGAAAATCTGAGTGTGTGTGATTCAACCCAAACATTACCTTCTGTTTTTTCTTCAGTTTCCTCTTCTCTTTCTTTTTTTCTAGAAATTGTTCCCATGGAGTCAGTTTATCCTTCCCTTCTAATTTGTTCCTCACCATTTCTTCAGCACTTTCTTTAAGTCCTGCAGACAACCAGAAAAAAATTTGTAGAGAACAGTCTTGAATTATGACTGATATTCAAACACTGAAGGATGAGAAACATTTTACCAATGCAAAGCCAAAGTCCTACTATTGATCAAGGGGAAAAAATGGTGACTTAGGGATTACACAGAGATTCACCAAGCTGCTCTCGAGGGACTCACAGAGAATAATGCTGAAAAATAATCTTGTCTTTTTGATTTATTGCCGCAAGATTATGCTCGATACAATTTTATCCAATAGTGTGGGGCAGTGGTTGGAGTGTTGCAGGGATATGGAAGATCCAGATGAAAAATCCCCATTCATCCATGAAGCATATTTCCATCATTCACTCCTTCTCAGTGTGACCCACCTCACAATACTGCTAACCTGTGTGTGCTGCCTGGCGCTCATGAAAGGAAAACTAGGATACAAATGTTAATAAGTAAAATCACCCCAATGTTTGAAAATATTTGGAGGGTACTAGGCAAAATGGGAGTCTCCAATATATTGGTAACACCCAAGATGTACACACTATTACAGACCTTCTTGCTCATTCTCTGTTGATCACAGTTGAAGTCTACATGCAAGAGGGCTATCGGAAGGTGCATGCAGATGAGACTAAAGTACAGAACACTTGCAGATTTCACAGGGAGAGAGGAAACTGCTCAGCCTCCTCATGTTTCTCTGTTAACAGCCTTGAGCTGCTTCTGGATCTACAGCTGAGGATGGAAAACCAAGCAGCAGTCATATATAAAAATGACTTTCATTCACTTGGAGAGTTACACATCCTTCTGCTTGTTAAGTTTCTAGGAACTGTCATTCATGTATCTTTCATCTAAAAGCCAGACCAAGTGGGCTGTATTTAGGGCTATGCTTGGAAATGGCTAGGACATTTCATATGGCACAGAAGATGGTAGCCTAACTTCTGACTAGGTTGCATGAATGCTCCAGTCATCTGCTCCAACTGCCACACATTCATCCACAAATCTTCCAGGCACAATTTAAGGAGATGCTCATGACTGTTAACAGGACTTATATAGGATGTTTAAAACAACAACAACAACAACAACAACAAACAAACTCCTGTGCATTAATCAGGATCCTAAAAGGTTCCTAACTCTTATGAATACAAAGACCTGAAATAGGTTGGAAATAGCTGATGGCATATCAGAAGCCAGAAGGTAACTAAGCAGCAATCATGTTCCTGATAACTCATGCGTATATACTTTTAAATCCACATATTAAATTTTTAAGGCAAGACATGTGTGATATACTATACATATACATGCATACAAAAATGCCCACACAAATACAGCCACAAATAAATGTGCACGCACACACACACAAACACAGAGGACTCCTCTAACAACATGATGTTGTTAGCTGCCTTTGAGTTGACCTTGACTCATGGCAGCCCTCTGAAAGGGACTTCTCCAAGACCCCTTATTCTCAACCTCTCTGCTCAGGTCCTGCAGGTTCAAGCCCATGACCTCATTGATTGAGTCTATCCATTTGACATGCTATCTTCCTCTTTTTCTACTGCCTCCTAGTTTTTCTAGCATTATTGTCTTTTCTGATGAATCATGCTTTTTCATGATGTGGTCAGAGTACAACAACCTCAATTTGATCATATTGGCTTCCAAGGAGAGTTCAGGCTTGATTTGTTCTAGGACCCATTTGTTTGTCTTTTTGGCTGTCCATGATATCCTCAGCACTCTTCTCCAGAAGCACATCTAAAATGAGTTGATTTTCTTTCTATCTACTTTCTTCACTGTCCAGCTCTCACATCGGTACATGGTAATGCGGAATACAATGGTTTGGATGATTCTAACTTTACCGTTCAGCTTTATATCTTTACATTTTAGGATCTTTTCTAGTTCTTTCACAGCTGCCTTTCCTAGTTCAAGTCTTCTTCTGATTTCTTGATTTCAGTCTTTGCTCTGATCAATGTTTGAGCCAAGGTATAAGAGATCTTTGACTATATCAATTCCCTCATTATCTAGCTTGAATTTATGTAAATCCTTCATGGTCATTATTTTTGTTTTCTTTATGCTCAAAAGTAAGCCTGCCTTTACACTTTCTTTCTTGTCCTTCCTCAGTAACTGCTCAAAGTCTATGATGTTTTATGCTAGTAGTATTGTGTCATCCACATATCTTAGATTGTTGACATTCCTTCCACCTATCTTCACTTCTCCTCCTTCTGTGTCTAAACCTGCTTTTTGTACATCTTCTACATACAAACTGAACAAAAAGGGTGATAGAATGCTGACCTCTTTGTTAATTGGGAACCATTCGGTTTCTCCATAGTCTAACAGTAGCTTCTTCTCCAAAGTACAGACTTCTCATCAAGACTATCCAATGTACTGGCACTCCCATTTCTCTAAGAGCATTCCACAGCTTTTCATGATCCATACAAAGGCTTTGCTATAATCTATAAGGCACAAGCTGATTTTCTTCTGGAATTCCTTGGTTCGCTTCATTATCCTTCGTAGATTTGTGATGTGGTCCCTAATGCTAGTTCTTTTCCTGAATCCTGCTTGCACCTCTGGGATTTCTCTCTCTCTATGATTGGAGTCTATGCGGCAGAATTTTGGCAATGATTTTGTATGTCTGGGAGATTAGTGCTATTGTCCTATAGTTGCTGCAGTCTTTTGTATCTCCTTTTTTGTGTATGGGGATCATTTTTTGTGTATACTGATCATTTCGAATCTGTTGGCCACTGTTTTGTTTTCCATATTTGTTGGCATATTATTTAGTTAATACTAGAGTTGCTTCTGTACGTATGTATGTAGCAGTTCAATTGGAATATCATCTGTTCCTGGTGATTTATTCTTCTCAATTTCTCTGAGTGCAGATTCCGCCTCACTTTCTAAAGTTTGGGGTTCATCTTTGTAGGATTCTTCATTCCATGCCCGCCCCCCCCCATTTTTTCATCTCTTTCATATAGCTCTTCTGTGTATTGCTTCCATCTTTTTTTATTTTGTCCAGTTTGTGTAATATGTTCTTCTTCTAATCATAAAGTATCCCTAACCTTGGTCTGATTTTCGCTTTAAGTTCATAAATCTTGTGGAAGAGGTCTCTTGTTCTACAGGAAAATAGATTCCACCTCAATTATTAGGAGGCACTTCCTGACAGTAAGAGCTGTTCAACAGTGGAACACACTTCCCTGGAGTGTGGTGGAGTTTCCTTCTTTGAAGGTTTTTAAAGAGAGGCTGGATGGCCATCTGTCGGTAGTGCTTTGATTGTGAGTTCCTGCATGGCAGAGCATTGGACTGGATGGCCCTTGGGGTCTCTTCCAACTCTATGATTCTATCATCCTTTGTTGTTGTTTTCTTCTATTTCTCTGAACACTAGTCACTGAACAGCTGCATTCATGGTTCTGGTTTTGTTCCTATCTACCTTTTATTTTGCTTCTTTGCTTTCTTTTACTGCTTGAAGCATTTCTTCCGTTATCCATTGTTTCTTCTCTTTCTTTTTGGCCACAGATAGTGGTGTCTTTCTGCATTCATCCTTGATTATGTCCCTGGGTTCTCACCATAGTTCTTCTGGTTCCCTGCCGATTATGCTTAATAAAGCAAATCTATTTCCCCCAATGTCTGTAAATTCTGTTGAGATGTTCCTCAGATCACATTTCGGTATGACGACAAATTTTGTGTTCTTCTTCAGCTTTACTTTCATCTTTGATATAAGTAGTTCATGGTCTGTGCTGCAGTCAGCACCTGGTCTAGTTCTGCCTGAAACAACCAAGCTTCTCTATCTTCTGTTTCCAATTATGTAGCCTATCTGATTTTTGTACTAACCATTTGATGATGTCCATGTAGATTACCACACTACACTCTTATAGTGCTGCTATTCCACTTTTACTGCTCTGGCTGCCTCCTGCTGCATTCTGGGATTTGCAGTTTAGGAATGGGCATTTAGAATTCTCAGCCAGAGAGCTCTTAGGCCACACTGAACTACAAACCCCAGAATGCAACAGGAGGCAGACGGAGCAGTAAAAGTGGAATAGTAGCACTATAAGAGTGTAGTGCAGTAATCTACTAAATGTATAGTCTCCTTTCTGGTTGTATGAAGAAGGTATTAGTGATGAATAGATGGTTCTCTCACTTCATTCCTTGTTCTTAGTTTGAATATTTCTAGTTTTTGATTCTTCTTTTTTCCTCTACTTTAGCATTCCAGTCCCCTATTATTAGCAAGCAATCCTGTTTTGGCGTGTTGTCTGAAAACACACAACATCCATAATGCAATTGATTTAATCTTGGTTACACTTTACCAGATACTTTGGTTACAGAACAACATTTGATAAATTAGAAACAGGAGGCTAGGATGGGACATTCAAAGCTTCAATAATAATGTGATGATATTTTAACCGGGGGGGGGGGGGGGGGGGGGGGGGGGGATCCAGCTACTAACAATTATTCTAAAAATGGCTACTACTAAAATAAAAATGTAAAATTAATAAAATCAACTGATCTTGTTTAATTAAATTTATCATATTGTCTCTCATACTAGTTTATATCAGCAGCTATAGGAACTGAACAAAAAAAAAAGTGATATTACTATTCTCTACCTCTGTTTACTCTCAGAAATTGAAATGAAACCGTTGACTTATGTTTTCATCTCCCTGATACCCTTAAGGAGTAATCTTAGCATTTCCAGACCTGTCAACAGCTGGATGAAGCTGGGTATCTTGTTAATATGTGGTTGAAAGACACATCCTGTTTCCATAGTAAATAACAATACATACCTTGCCTACATATATTACATACAAACACTACACAAATTCCCATACAATTATATCACATTCTAACTTCCTATACTAGAAGAAATAGATGTTAAAACTACTTTTTCCTATTTTACCAAACTGCTCTTATGTTATCACATATACAAATCAATCTAATTCTACATAATACAAAGAATTAACATTTATTATCTTAATATCTATATATATATCCACATATCCTATTCCCTCACTAATCTTACATATCCATTTTTATCAATACACCCCAATGATCACTTATGTATTTCATTATCTGTTCCCATTCCTTTACATATTTCCCTAGGGTTTCATTTCTCATGAGACATGTCAATTTATCCAAGTCAGCCATGTCTAGTAATTTTAATAGGCAATCTTCTAATGTTGGTATTTCACAATCTTTCCATTTTTGAGCCAACAATAGTCTGACTTCTGCTGTCATATAACAAATCATTCTTATATTTTTCTCCCCCCATTGTTCATCTATCATTCCTAATAGGTATATCTCTGGATTCTGAACATGTGTTAAAATTAACAAATTTTGGAGCAATGTACATCAATTAATTGAGAAAATATTACATTTAAAAGTTCAGATGAATCCAGAAAAACACATTCTGTGGAGTAGTGTACTAGCTCATCCAACCCTCTCCAGTCACAAAGCACTGGCAAGGAGCACGAAGCAATTTCTTTAAAAATAAATAGTTACCTGTTACATGATTTGTGTATTCTGTATACAGTGTGGTGTGAGAGCTGCAGTTGGCATAGGGAATTTTGGTGGAATGTGGTAATTTAGGATCCAAACATTAATGTGTACTTTTAGACTTATTCTCTCCTTTTTCTCATGCACACAATGGCTTGGTTCAGAGATAATGCCATACCATGGTTTGGTGCTGTGAAAACAAACCTGCTCAGAAGCTAGTTTGTCTCCTCACCTACTCTTGATCAATGACTTAATTTCACTTTTAATGGAAACCAAAATTTGGCATTACACCAGATCTGGTAAACTGTGGTTTGCAACAGCCCTCTGAATGGTCATATCTCTTTAAACATAATTTGTTCTGAATGGACTTACTGCAACTAAGACCTTCACTGAGACCACATAATAAAATGTTATTACACATCACAACTTCTGTTATCAAATAAGTAAATGTTAAATTAAAATTTAAAATTATGAAGACTTATTTTCTTCTGCTTGCACACAATCCAGCAGACAGGACAGCATGTTGAGATGGTTTCAACATAACTTTAGTTTGTAGCAAAAACACCCAAGTTACTACAAGTAAAAGAACTGGATGCCTGACAGTAGGACCACAAAAAATAAATATACTTTTGACATATTATATGCTGATGGCTACTTTGCAGAGTTTTCCTAAAGAGTAACGTTAGGTGTTGAAGCAGATCATTCCACAGCAGGAAGAACCCTAAAACAGTTGGAGGATCCAACTGCTCAGAAAATGAAATCAGCTATTCCATCTGGAAAAAGTAGGACTTGGATGTAGCATGCCTTTCTTAAAACCAGAAAGGGATTGAATTTCTGCCACAGCTTAGAGTGTCTTAGAAACTGCTGCCCAAACCATTCCACAAGAATGAAAGTGATTGTCTTAAGTGGTCACAATATACAAAGCTTAAGGGGAATAAATGAACGGTTCAGAGCAAACAACATATGGCTAGAAGCTGGAGAATGTACTGTATGCCTTTGCTCACACATACACGTCCCTTTATTCAAGTGTCAAGGAATTCAAATTTGTAAGGTCAGTAGAACCACTACAGAAAATGAGTAATTGCTGTTTCCCATATGGCCGGGGTCTTGGAAGTCATCATAAGTAAGAATTTACTACCCTACATGGAGCCAGACTTTGCACAGAAGCTGCTTTTAATAGTCCCCTCATAGTGAACTGCTTTCAAAATGTTCAGTCAAATCTATGTGCACCAACTTGCCATAAGGGGTGCATGTGCTATCCATATCATGACAAGCTTTTGTTTTGGAGTTTGCAAAGGCACAGATCCCTATTTCAAGCCATTTAATAACAATGGGTGAATGCAGAAACAGCTGCCCTGGGGACAGCTAGAACATATCTACACATGTCTTTTTTCAGGCCATACCAGCCGTGAATCAGAAGTGAAGTCAGATAAGTAAAATCAGGTGTGCCCACAACATTCTGCTCTCTCCTCCTGCAGAGGTAAGGGTGAGATGCGCATAGGATGGAGATGGAGAGAAGAATGGAAAGGAGGAAGAGAGTTGCATTTGTGCATGATGACATTCTGGAGTTGCTAAGTGCTGATGGGGCAAGCTGTTTTTCAGAAATGGCCTTGGCTGCTTTTATGGCAGCAGTACCACCAAAACACCTTGGTAACTTTACAATGACTCTCAAGTAAAAAATGACATTTGCTGAGCAACTCTCTACCACTCATATTAAAGGCACAAAGGAATCTGTAGTTGGCAATCCCGTTTTATGAGAGAGAGAACAATCCTCAAAGCTACAAGGGAAAAAACAAAGGTGGACTGCTCCTCTGATACTCTTTCCCATACATAAGTGTGGTTCAAAGCTCAACCAAAAAAAAAAAAAAAAAAAAATTAGCCAGAAAAAAAAAAATGGAAAACTACACCTTGAACAAATATTTGAGTATCTTTCAATCTGACAACTTTAACAGAATTTGCATTACAGCATGGCTGATTTAAAACTGTTTTGCATCTAAAAACAGAGAAGGGATTAACCTACATACAAAAAAATTGATTCAATTGCTAAGTTCAACTGCTATTCCCACATAGAGTACACTCAATCAATTAGTTATTGAATGATAAATCAACATTTTTCTAAAAGTTACTGATTCAATGGGTCCACTTTAATTGGGAATAGCAATCGGATTTAGGCCTTAACACTGCAAACAGTAAAAACCAAACAGAGCTTTGACTTTGGCACACTGATGGGGCCAGTTCCCGAGAAATGACTGCACACTGTAAAAGCCATTTACCTGGAATCCACTTAATCTCCATTTCCATATCAGTTTCTTGATGCTTCTTTTCTTTTTCCTGGATACTCTGAAGAAGTTCTCTATATTTTGCTATCTGCTCTTCGTCATCCTTGGGGTGAGACTTATGTTTATCTGCTTTTTGTGTGACATCAACATCTTTAAAGAAAAAAAGAGAAAATTCCAGAAAGTGCTTATAAAAGTAAATTTCATCTATCAAGACAGATGAAATAGGTAAGCAAAACATAAAAGGACTAAGGTATGTGCTAGGCTGAAGACAGGCAACAAAGTCTTGTGCATTAAGGGCATAAAGGTAGAAACTGTAGGAATTTGATTGGTTAGAGAAAGAAGTACCTTGCCTGACCATATATTTACACATACCAAATCAGACTACTGGTTCCTCTAACCAGGGCAAGTCTGCTTCCCAGGGCAGAGCAATAACAGCACCCACCTGCCTCATTCAAGCTACCCAGTATGCAAGACTAATCACTTTGAACACTTGAAACAAACCAAATTTTACAGGTACTCTGCTCTGGTGAAAAATAATACATTAACTTCCTCAAACACCCTGAAAGTATCAGATCCCATCTGATCTTGGAAGTTAAGCAAGATCAGGCCTGGTTGGTACTTGGAAGGGATACCAGATGCTTTAAGAGGAAGCATCCAGAATACCAGATGCTTTAAGAGGAAGCATTCAGAGGAACACAATGAATATGCCACTCTGAATATTCCTCGCCTAAGAAAATCCTACGAAATCCATGAGGTCACCGTAAGTTGATAGGTGATCTGAAGGTACAAACTTGGGTCCAGGCCTGCATCTTCCTCAGTACCGTCAAGTCTGACTGGCAGTGGATCTCCCAGGTTTCGTACAGAAATATTTCTCAGCAAGATTTCTCCTACAAGGAGATTCTGGGGATCAAACCTGCAACCATGTGTTCTACTGCTGAGCTACAGCTCTCAGCTTTGAATACTTAAAATTTAATTAAAATTTATATAAAATTCAGTTTAACTTTTGGGGGATGGGGATCTGTATAAGCGCAGCTGACCAGGATGAGACAGATTGTCTGCTCTTTTATATGTAACACCTCTTTAATAACTATGCTGAAGAGAGTAAGAAGTACAGAACATTCTTTCCATCTGATCACACATTTTACATTTTTATTCAAACAGCTGAAATTCATTTCTCCCCCTGTTTGTGCTGAGTACCACAATAAACAGACTGGCTAGAATTCTGTCATGTACTCCACAACTCAATGAATAGAACATCAGGAACATGTTAGAAAAGGCTGTGTATTTTCTATTAAAAGTGTATTTTTGAAAACATAATTAAATTCAAGAACTTTCCAGGTTGAAAATATACCAGCAAGACTCTGGTCTGGTCACACATCTTAAACTATGTTTCTCAACTGCAGTTACCAGGGCACTTTTCATGTGGTTTCTGAGACCAAAATGAAAATACAGGAAAATTCAGATTTCTTCCAGAGCATTAATATAACAATGCTAAATTAAAACTTCCTTCTCTATGCTGATGCAGATGTAAGAAATGCATGGGATGGACAGAAAGGAGAAGCAGAGGGAGGCTCTGGAGAGTGAAGGGTGGGTATTACTAGGTTTGACAGAGATCCAACTGAATGTTGGCGGAGCAAAAAGTCCACTGGTGAAGTAACACTAGATTGCTGCTGCTTATATAGGCAGGGATTGCTGTACGGATGAAGGGATCTCTGCTGGCACAACAAAGTCCTGGATACTTCACTTTCATGAGTGGCACAAAAAGTCAAACCACTAGTACTATGGTCGACGGTGTGAGCAGTTAGCACCTACAATTTCTTGATGAATCATAGAATCATAGAGTTGGAAGAGACCACAAGGGCCACACAGTCCAACCCCCCTGACATGCTGGAACTCACAATCAAAGCACCCTCACAGATTGCCATCCAGCATCTGTTTAAAAACCTCCAAAGAAGGAGACTTCACCACATTTTGAGGGAGTGTGTTCCACAGTTGAACCACTCTTACTGTCAGGAGGTTCTTCCTAATGTTGAGGTGGAATCTCTTTTCCTGTACCTTGCATCCGTTTTTCTGGGTCCTGTTCTCTGGAGCAGCAGAAAACAAGCTTGCTCTATCCTCAATATGACACCCTTTCAAACATTTAAATAGGGCTATCATATCACTGTCTCTTAACTGTCTCTTCTCCAGGCTAAACATATCCAGCTCCCTAAGTCACTCCTCATAGGGCATGGTTTCCAGATCTTTCACCATTTTAGTTACCCTCCTCTGGACAAGCTCCAGCTTGTCGACATCCCTTTTTCTGCCTAAGTGTGGTACCTTACATTTCTGTTGAAATTCATTTTGTTAGTTTTGGCTTGCCAAACTATTAAGGCCATTTTGAATTTTGATCCTCTCCTCTGGGGTATTAGCTACTCCTCCTAATTTGGTGTCATCTGCAAATTTGAGAAGCATTCATTCCCTCTCTTCTTTCATCCAAACCATTGATAAAGATGTTGAATAGCACTGGGCCCAGGACAGAGCCCTGTGGCACCCCACTGGTCACTTCTCTCCAGGATGAAGAGGAGCCATTACTGAGCACCCTTTGGGTTCAGTCAGTCAACCAAATACAAATCCACCAAACAGGTGCACTATCTAGCCCACATTTTACAAGCTTGTGTGCAAGAATATCATGGCCACATGGAAAGCAAGCTGTTTAGAAGTTCCACCAGGATTTCAGCAACTTCCACCCTGTCATCAACATGAGCCTGGAACAATCCACAAAACAAATTCTCTTTCTTGACACCACTGTGCACCTGCACAATGCACCATGCTCTATTGAAACCCCCAGACATAATTACATGCTTCCAGTTTCCACCCAAAGCAGAGTATCAAATCTATTGTGTACAGCCAAGGGAGTTGGTATGTTTAGCCTGGGGAAGAGATGGTTAAGAGGTGATATGATAGCCCTATTGAAATGTTTGAAGGAGTGTCATATTGAGGATAGAGCAAGCTTGTTTTCTGCTGCTCCAATACAACTGCATCTGCTCAGCCTCACAAGACAGAGACTCAAAACTCTTGAATTTACAACAAGCATTTCTCAAACTGTAATATCCACCTAAGGAGATGAAGAAACAAATTGAAAAGGAAAGAATAATGCCCAGGAACCGTTTACTAAAAGACAGTCCAAAACCACAAAATGATAGAACATCCCTAGTAGTTACCTACAGACCCCAGGTAAGACCACTCAAATGCATCATCAAAAAACTACACCCAGTTCTGGAGAATAACACAGCCCTCTCACAAACTCTGGGAGGGAGGCCTTTATTAGCCTGACAGCCTCCAAATCTTAAAAAACTACTCTCTTACAACAGGATACTTAACATGGATACATAACATACAGAGATATAACTTTCCACAAACCCAAATGTCGCCAACTCTGTCCTCACATCAACATGCAGAGCAGTATTAGACCGGTTAAAAACATTACTCACAACATCAGTGTG
>CM034701.1:223787090-223801688 GCA_020142125.1 Phrynosoma platyrhinos | reverse complement strand
AGAGTCAGCATCTTAACCACTTGCCTTAATACCATTCAAAACTGCATCTGAAGAGGTGGGTTTATATCCACATAAGTTCATGCAAAAATAAAAACCATTTAGTCTTAAAGGTGCTACCACATTTCTTTTTCTTTCTTTCTTTCTCTCCCCTTTCCTTCATCCTTTTTGAGCAAGTGATCTGATACAATGGGGTTGTGGCCTCTGTCTAGAACAGGGGTAGGCAACCTTTTTGAACCGGGGGCCGAGCCTCTGTCCCTCAGAAAATTGGGGGGCCGAAGCACCAAAAACAAACAAACAAACAAACAAATAAATAAATAAATAAATAAATATTTTTAAAATAAAAAAAATTAAAAAATTAAAAAAATATGCATGCACATTCTCTCAGCCCCAGAAAAGCCATGGCAAACCCCTGTGGAGATTTTGCCAAGAAAACCCCAATAACAAGTAATAACAACAATAATCAATATCATCATGGCGGGTGGCGGGGGCGGCGGGAGGGCGGCGGCAGGACTGGCCTGGGGCCGGTCCAAAGGCCTCAGGGGGCCGCATCCGGCCCCCGGGCCTTAGGTTGCCTACCCCTGGTCTAGAAACTATGTGCCTGTGACATTTGTCAGCTGTCACTATTTAATTTTTGTCTTTGACAGTCAGATGGTGCTGCATTTTATTTTGTCAACTTTCCTAGTATCCTACAATTTGTTATGTTCAGCATCATGCTTTTCTTTTTGTTTTGTTTTTTTGTACCAAATTGTAGATTACTTGGCCAAGTCCCAAGATGGAAAAAAGAACCTATACACATGTTCATTTGAGCTGAGCATAACATAAATGTGAAATGTTGACAAAATGAATCTTGCCTTTCATTAAAAACCTAAATAGAAACCTGGAGAATGCTGCTCAAGCAATCAAATTAGGAATATTTGGAATCACTGAGCTATGATTCTCCCCTCCCATTAATTATTATGAGGACTGATATGATTGCTGGAAACTCTGCAGAGCTATGCACCATTTTGTTCATCTGTTTCATATTAGATGAATATTTCAAATCATATCAACTGTCAGCACGTACACATCTGAAGCTTGTCTTAGAAACTATTAGAAATAATTGTGCCTAAGCTTTCACTCATTTTATGTTCTGTCAAATTGATATTGGGTATCTTCATTAACAAAGGACAAACAAAAATTAAGACACAAAAGAACAAATATGACAACAAAGACAACAGTTATTTAGGACACAATGAAGAGGAATAATTTGAGATAAGGTGAAGGCAGTCGTTACACATATACATTTGTTCCTCTACATTTGCAGCTTTGATGTGGATTTGATTATTATGTTCTCCCTAGGAATCTCTAGGTCCTCCAGCGTGACTCTCTTATCAACCTCTGCCAAAAATCACAATGGAGGACCAGGAAATTCCTAGAGAGAACACTTCTCTAAGCATTTGTAGGTCCTCCAGTGCAATTTCATGGTCAACAGCTAGTAGATCTTGACACAGAATTGCCCTGGAGGACCTGGAGATTCATAGAGAGGTGTTCTCTCAGGTAAAAAAAAAAAAAAGTTATTTTTTATTTGCAGTTTTTCCACTTTCATGGGGGTCCTGTGAAACCACAGTGAATGTGGAGGATCCACTGTATAGTGTTAGTGAAAAGTATTTTTGCACAGAAGGAGCTTACTGAGAGTGCAAACTGCCCTTTCATTCACAGAAGAAAAAGTTAAGATCCATGTCCACTGATGAGACCCACATAAAGACTTTGGCCAAAGAATTTTCTCTTACTGTCTTCTGCATTGAGCCCCCTGTGTCCCTTCACTAATAGACATTCTGCTGACATAGGGCCATCACTTAATTTACTTCCTATTTTGGTTACTACTGCACTTTTGGGATTTTTTTGCATCCAAAATTAATACAACAAACCCCTCATACACCATAAGATTTAAATCACCTTTGCTATCCCTGAGGAACTAAAGAAAGATGGCAATGATTTCAAGAAACCTTTCTATTCCTTCACTGTCTGTGTTGCTAATATTATTTCAACCACAACAGTGCCAAATAACTCAAACCCATAAAACACATACCAAACGTTATCCAAAAGTGCTCACATCAACTGGCAAGGTTGAATCCCTAAAACCACAGAGTATTATATTTCTGTACAATTGCACAATTTCAGGAACCCAATTTCCAAAGGAAGGAAACATTTCCATGAACAACAAGAACACCAGCTACAACTGCAGCATTCTAGTTCTTCCAAAGGCTCAAAGCAAATTAATCTCAACCTGGACTTTAAAGCATTATTTATACAATGATGGTTAATATGAGTGAACCTGAATTATTTCAGTTCAAAACTTGAATTGTGATCTCTTTTAGATTTTAAGACAATATAAAGGCAGAGGAAAAATATACAAATATGCAGAAGACAGACAACCCTGGGATAAGTCTGTTGAAAACTGGTGGTCGTTCATGTTATTGTTCTCATTTTCATTTTTTTGTAATCACATACAATATGCATGCTCTGTTCAAGGGTCAATTCAATTGCTAAAGTAACAGAAATCTAGCAAGCTTTCAAGTTCCCTCCAGCCGTCACAGAGACAATAGCTACTACATCTGGACAGATTTTTGGACTTTTTACTGCTTATCCTAAATTTTCTACCATCTAAGCCTGAAGAACAGTTGTCTTGAACAAAAAAAACCTCACCGTATTTATGACATTTTAGTGATCTAATAAAGGTAATGGTCAGTCCTGCTGTTTTCTTCTACTCTACAACTGTAGTACAAAACAAGGGCTGAGGTTATCAACAATTTATTTACTTATAAATTTTCAGAGACTGCTGTGCTGACCACCAATAACAAAAACAACCCTAATTCCATCTTGTGATGATATTTTTATCAGGACAATCTGAAGGCCTTTTCCCTCCCTCCTTATGGTTGGGGGGAGTAGGTTTCTAATTCAGGAAGATCAGACTAAACTAGTTGCTGGTCTTCATCTTCCAAATGCTTTTTTAAACTGTAAGACTCTTTTCCACTTACATTTCCAGGCGTATGTGAATGAGTATGTGAGTGTTATGAGTGTGCGTGTGAGAGAGAGAGAGAAAGAGAGAGAGAGATTCTGGAACTGGACTACTCAACTGGAAAGGCTGGTGGGTGGGGCAGTGAGCCCAGTTTTGCTTTCTCAGCTTCTCTGACAAGCCTGTGTGTATGTGGGGGGCTCATTTGCCAATTGAGATTTTATTTCTGTACAGCAGGGGTAGGCAACCTTTCCCCTTTAAGGGCCGAGGGACTTCAGCTCCCAAAAGCCTCAGCCATGTTGGCCAATAGTCCCATGTTGGCCAATAGCTCCTGGGATTCTGGGAGCTGAAGTCCCTTGGCCCTTAGAGGGGACAGGTTGCCTACCCCTGCTGCACAGAAACAGAAGTTTAAAAGTTTCTCAGTTACTTTGCCATTTGAAAGGAAATCATATTGATCCTTCTCACCTGATCACTGGGGCACCAAAGCCACACCCAAAGCATGCTCACTGACCATGCTCTGATCTCCCAGAATTAGTAAAAAGCAGAACTGAGCTATCATACTGGAAGTCCTAGCAGAACTGTAGCAGGAAAGGAGGCCATTGACTGATTATTGGCATTAAATAAAAATAAATGGTTCCCAAACAGTCTTTCACCAGAACAACAGACAAGGATGGCATCATGTGACAAGCCTCAACCAAAGGTGCTATTATCCTGAGGCAATTGTGATTTACTGCTTTGTGTGATGAAGTCCTAAGCTTTCAGTTTACTTACTTGGTTTGAAACAGCTTGAATATTTTGTTTCCCTGCTGGAAGAACATTTTTATTAAACAAGAGAAGAGAGACTTAAAATGAAAACACCTTGATTTACTGAAGCTGTTCTTGCTGTGTGCCTTCAAGTCATTTTTGACTTATGGTGACCTTAAGAGGACCTTTTCGCAGGGTGTTCATGGCAAGTTTCTTCAGAGGGGGGTTGCCATTGCCATCCTCTGAGGGTGAAAAAATGTGACTTGCCCAAGGTCACCCCGTGGGTTTCTATGGCCAAGCGGGAAACTTAACCCTGGTCTCGAGTCATAGTACAGCACTCAAACCACTACACCACCTCAGCTCTCAGACTACTGTTTAATTCTCAACCACTCATTAAAAGGGAGAACCCTGTGGAGAAAAAGTGATCTTGAAAACCTTTTGCTAAAATTGCATTTAAATATTAGACTCTTTACACACAACTTTTCTAAGGTCAGAATTACCTTGCTGATGTTTCCCCTCCTCGTCCTCATCCTCTTCGTCTTCCTCACTTGAGGAAGCCAAGTAAGCCTGGAAGTCCATGTCCAGAAGTTCATCTTTTTTAAAAGTTCTGTTCAGGGAAGTCACTCTTTCATGATCTGTCTCGTCCCATGTGATGTCTACCTTAGGGCCAAAATACACATATTATGCATCTAATACTTTAGACACACATATTTAACATCACACATAATTAAGTCTATTCATATTTGGTGTGTTTTGGATCCAACAAAAACCCCAAAGCCAACTGTGATTTTGGGCCATAATGGACTCCTGTCTTAGAAGCTGGAGCCATAATTTACATCTGTCAGTTGTTCTTTTTGCTGAATTTTAAGGGACTTTAGAGCAGCCCCATCTTCCAAAATCTTCAGTTTTACAATGGTGAAAATCTCAAGTGCTGAGCCTTTCATTATTAGGAGGCTAGGGCTAAAGAGGTCTGCCCCATTTGTTAAGCTGTTTCTACTGGAACACAGCAAGTTTCTGCTGGAACATAGCAACAGGTTAAACAGGTGACAGGAGAAGACTGTCAGCAAGTATGTGTTTACTTCCTCATTCTTCATTTATTTTCTTCCTACCTCAGGGCTTGCTCAAACTTCTAAATCATTGGAAAAGCATTGCAATCAAGGTTGGAAAGTCTGCTGAAGATGACAGGTATGGTTTTTGGAGAGGATATGAAACAAGTCACTAGGACATCACTCTAAAGAGGGTTGCAGACTGCCAGAAATAGTGCAAATTCAGTCCACTTTTAGGGTTAGGTTTAGGGTTAGGGAATCGTGGAAACTGTATTATATTGTGGCACCAGAGCTCTCTGACAGAGAAGGCTCAATGTCTCAGAAAAAAAACACAATAACCATGATTCCCTAGCACTAACCCTAACCCTAAAAGTGGACTCAATTTGCACTATTTCTGGCAGTCTGCAACCCCCCTCAGTGACTGAAAGAGACTTCCCATTGCATCTCCAATTACTGAGTCTTCCCCAGATCTTAGCCATATTTACTCAACCATTTAATTTCAAAATGTAATTTGGAAGCAGGCTTTCATTTTAAAACCAAATTTCAGATACTCGTAATGCCAGTCCAGAATCGAATTACATATATTGGCACTTAACAGTTTAATCCTCCATGTCTTTACTCAGACAGAAAACACAGTTGGTTCAGTATTACCTGTTCCTAAGAGAGCATGTACTGGACTGCAACCTCAGTCGATAAACCCTTGCTAGAGTTACACACACTCCTGTATTTTACATTTCAAAGCAACCTTATGCAATTCTAGCATTTTGAATCACCCATTTGAGAATGTTTTTAAATCTGTGGAAGGATTTTTTAAAAACGCCTTAATACTCTCTTTAAGCATTTCTTAAAAGTTATTGAGAAGTGAAATAAATATTTTTGAACTATTTCATTAAACCAGCTTTCCAAACCTGGCCTGTACTTTCGATATTATACAACACAAATGATGGATAATCCTGCTTGAATGCAGTTATACAACCATCTCAACAGAAATATAACCCACAGCAACATAGTCATAAACATGAAAAATTTCTAGTTGTTACAGCACTTGAGAAGACATTTCAAGGAAGCAGCACAATCTTCTCCTTCAAGGGATGGTACTGTGTAACAGCTAAGATATGTGACAGTGCAGTCCTATACATGTTTATTAGGTGAAACAGAAGGGCCCGAAGGAACGGTGTCATGCTGCCCCCTTTCAATGCTGAGTACAGGCCACAGCGACCGCACACCATGCCCCCAATCTGGTGTTTTCCCAGTGCAAAGAGAAGTGGCAGAACGCAGCTCCTTTTTGCACCGGGAAAAAGCTGCTCTTTCTGCTGTGGCAGTTTTTCAATGCTCTTGTGGTGTGCGAAGTCTAAACACTGCACCACCGGAACACCAAAAAGCTGCCATTGTGTGGTCAGTTGGGCGTCTTCCTGGCATCTTGGGAATGTGCGTTGTGTGTTCGCCACACCCGCAAGCTGCCAGGGAGCTGGCATATTCTGCTGGTCTGTTTGGCCCTAAATTGTGTTATACCCAGTGAGGATTATTAACAGGTAAACAGGAAGGTTTAGTGTTGGGTTTTTGTTTAATAGATACAATTGCCTCCTTTAATAAAAAAAATAATGAAAATACACTACTTAAAAAGAAAAATGTATACAGAGGACAATTTACAGCAAAAGGGCCTCAAGTTTTAGAAAAATCCAGTGTTGTATTAGGGCAAGAGTGCTGGCATTAAGCTGGGGTTGGCTAAGTGCAGCCCTCCAGATATTGTTAGGGCTGAAACCCCCACCAGCCCGTGCCAAATTATCCAGTGGTGAAGGACCATGGGAGGTGCAGTCCAACAATATTGTAGGCCAAAGGTAGCTGCCTCCTGTTGCCTTAGATCCTGAGATCAAGGTGAAAGGAAAGGATACAAATATAAACACCAACTATTTCTTGTCTTTTTCCCCAAGTTGTTCTGCCTTTGCACACAACTGCACATTCAAGAAAACTTACAAAATTTAACCCAATACAGCCTTTCTAATAACAATTCAATATATCAGTTGTATAATTTTTTAAAATATATGTACATCTTTTTAAAAGACTTACTGAGATTCTTTTGTAATTAATGATAAGTTACAACAAAAGGCAAGGCAAACATCTTACAAGAAACCTTAATTGACAGGGTTTTTAAACACTCTTCAAAAAACTGTTTTCACCTATGTACAGTATTATGGTTTAGAGAAGCCAACGGTAGACTCCATTATAAATCAAGCCTTCATGACATGGGATTAAGTTGTTTTGTTTTCAAAGGCAAGAACATATTAAGCAGATATCTAGAAGATACGTTTCATGTCCAAATGTGTTTGGAGTAATATACAGATTTAACAGGCATTTTAAAAGCAGCTAGTACAAAAGCAAAACAATTGTTACAAAATGACTTTTATCTTTCGCCAACACTGCCAAATGCACACCCAGGACATATGTCATGAGGTTATGAACTCACTGAAATCCAAGCACAAGTCACCCAACACTATGATGGACTGGGAGTGCACTCCTGCTTTTTGACAACTGCATCTATACAAATGGATTGTTTTTCTCTTCTATCTACACTGCAATCACTGTTGTATTTACACAATTTATAAATTAAGAATGCACAAAACTAAACAAGTCCCGAAGGGCTACAAAAACATTGTTAAGGTACCTTTGATGTTGCCACAGCAGCAGATGTGAAGTACTTTGGTTTATAAGCAGCTCCGTCCACTTCTGAGGCCATGTCCTTTGGCTCATCATCAAATGTCACATCATCTGGAATAAATCTTAAAAACCAAAGGGAAATGATTTATTATTGAAACAGATATCACAAAGCTTCAAAGGAACAAAACTGATAGGTCCAGCTTCTCTCTAATTAGTATTAGCTGGGGGGGGGGGAGGAAATTGTTGTTTATCCTAGGGCTAAAGAGAAATGGGGAGTGACTTGGAGAAAATTGTTACCCTTTGCTCTGCACAGGGAATATTCTGCCAGCACCAGTGTATTTCTAATAAAAAAGCTAGGGTTCTTCTTATTATTATTGCTTTTGCTAGGGAACCTGGGGACAGCCCTGACCAGTTGTGATTATTAAAACAATATCTTAGAGAGCAGAACGTCAGTGAAGAGGGAAGGGCCATAACTCAGTGACAGATCCAAATGCATGAATGGAAATCTGCTTGCATGATATTGGATATGGCTCATGGTCCCTTGTGTGGCATCCCAGTTGCTTTAAAACAGGGGTGAAGAATGTGCGTCCCTCTAAAAATTTCTGATTAAAAAGGATAATGCAGCAGGTGCTGGGAAAGGCCTCTAATACCACAAAAATGCAATTCATAGGATAGGTCTGGTGTGGGAAAGATAGGTTAGAATTAGGGATGGATCGTCCCAGTCTGAAAGTGCCACCCAATGTATGACACCTTCAGATATGTTCACTTATAGGTCTGTTTCATCCAGACAGGATGGGGCATCCAGGTAGGGGTGAAATGGGGAAAGTGTGGTCTCTCAGCTTCTGATGGACTCATCTCCCATCTATTATACCCAACGTATCGAACAATGAAAGATAAAGGGAGTGACAATCCAACAGTATTTAGAGGGCCACACATTCTTCACTCCTGTTTTAAAGCCAGAGACAGTAGAGCTACTCTATGCCAGATTTTTCAGTGTTTCCCTGGGATTTCAGAAATATGAAGTCAAACTCATCTTGTGGCAACCACTGGGATGTCACAAAGAAAGGGATCATGAGCTACATCCATGCAAACAGATTTCCATTAAATCATGCAAGCAAATTTCCATTCATGCAGTTGGATTTCTACTTTCATATCTCTCCTATGCAGCCTCCAAATATGCCTCCCCCTCACCTCAAACCTCCTCAAGAGTCCTAACCTTCCTTGCTAAGAAGATCTGGCAAATACAAGGAGGAAGGGAAATCCATTCTGCAAACAATGTCTGTTCTGTTGGTAGGCAGACACTATTAGATACAACTCCCTATCAGTAAAATAAGAACAGCGAATTTCTTCACATAATTGTTACAAGTGGAAGGAAAGTGGTAAAAGCATTTCCTGCATTAAAGTGCAGCAGAAATTTAACCTGAAACCAAGAAGGAAAGCTCAAAGTATAGCAGACATCCCAGTTACTGGATTGGGAACACCAGTAAATTTCAAAGATACTGACATTTGGAGTATTCCCTGCTATTCAGTCTCCTTACGGTTTTACAATCTTCAGAAGAGATCTTTCCTTCCTGTCCTTCAGACAACACCCAAAAGGGTATCTGAAGTGCCTTTTTGATAGCTGTTTTCAGGCACTGGAAAAATGGTTAGGCCCTTCCTCTGGTGACCTTCAGCAAGCAGACAAAGATGTTTTTACTCAGAAAGATCTTTGGCCTCATGGGATGACTTATGAATATTATAAATTGTTGCAATGTATTCAACTGATTACAGTTTTTATCATTTTTATCCATGTTTAACCAGCCTTGATATTATGTACATTCCTTTGCATTTTATCATTTTATTCAGGTGGAAAGGCAAGATTGATGGCATGAGAGGCAATTTCACTATTTTTCATCCAATTGAATGCTTTATGCCCAGGGTGCTTTTTTCAAAAAGTGGATGTACCCAGAAGTATTGTCTGGTTTGATGGGGGAAAGCCCCACACACCTAAAACATGTTTCCCCCTCAAAGTGTCAAAATGACCTCTCCAAAGTACATGCAGCACATTTTTTACGCTTGAAAAACTGAGAAAGAGGCACTGGAGTGACACACATTACCCATCCCACCTCATATTATATGTGGGTATGAGTCATACGGAGCCAGCATGGTGTGGTTTGAGTGCTGGACTATGACTCTGCAGACCAGGATTTGAATCCCGGCATGCTGTAGAAACCTGGGAAAGTCACACTCTCTCAGCCTCAGAGGATGGCAACAGAAAAACCCCTCTGAACAAATCTTGCCAAGAAAACCGTATGAGAAGTTTGCCTTAGGGTCGCCATAAGTTGGAAACAACTTGAAGGCACACAACAACTTCTCCTTTTGTGTCGTATCTTTCTAGATTGTAAGCCAGAGAGCAGGGAACCATCTAATTAACCATTTGTAAGCCTCTCTGAGAGCCTTTGTGGCTGAAGAGCAGGGTATAAAAAAATAAACAAACAAACAAGAAGAAGTCATATAAATTATTTCGAACAAATCCAGAACTACAGAAGACCTGCTTTTCATAATTAGATAGCTTTAAAGGAGGAGAGTGAGAACTCATCCTTGGTTACTCCTACCTCCAGTTAACTCAACTTTCAACTTCTACCTGTTATCTGCTAAGCTTTAGGCTATGAGGCAACAGGAAATCTAGGTAAAGCACACTGAACATCACTTGCACATTGACTTTTGCTTTAAAAAATATTTCCTTTTCCAGCTTGGCATGTTCCTACACAGACTTCAAATGTACTTTAAATTCACCTTGGAATTATCTGAATAAACCCACACCTGGGATGTGGGGGCTGCAAACATCCCTCTAAATAATCCCATTATTTCAGTATGAGCAAGATAAGGAGAAACATTCTTCAAATCCATTATTTATGCATTTGTTACATTTATACCACACCTTTCCACCAAGGAATTTAAAAATGTATATGTGATCCTCCTTCCCCTTTTATTGTCTTAAAAGCTATGTGAGATAGACTGAAGGAAAACAACTAGCCCAAAGAAACGGAGTAAGGATCTGACCCTTAGTCCCTTTAGTCCTAGTCCAGTACCCTAACCAATACATAACACACTGGCCCTATAATGCTAACTAATATTCAAGTACACATTTGTGATCCAGCATGGTGTAGTGGATATGGTGTTGGGACTGGGACTTTAGAGACCAGGGTTCAAATCCCCGCTCGGCCTTGCAAACCTAGTGGGTAGCCTTGGCTAAGTCACACTTTGTTAGCCTCAGAGAAAAGCAACAGCAAACTCCCTCTGAAAAAACCTTGCAAAGAAAACCCCAGGATAGCTTCACCTTATGGTTGCAATAAGTTGGAAATAACTTGAAGGCACACAACAACAAACACATTTTAAAAACAGAGTGGTAATGACAATACACTATACCTGAGATCAACAAAAGAACAACTGCTTTCAAATTCCAGTCCATCACACTCTTCATAAATCTTATTGGCTGTTTCAGGAGAGTCACATTCAACCACTGCATAGAAATATCTCAGTCGTTTGAACTGATAGTCTCTTAGTTTCTCCTTATAAATGCTACAATAAAAAAGGAAAGAGTCAAGCATTGTTAGAAAGGAACACCTGAAATAAAAAATGCCATCTAATTCCCTTACAGTCTACACAATATTGTAAAAACATACAGAATCATAGAATTGGAAGAGACCACAAGGGCCATCCAGTCCAACCCCATGCCATACAAGAACACACAATCAAAGCATCCCCGACAGATGGCCATCCAGCCTCTGTTCAAAGATCTCCAAAGAATATATCATAAGCACTATGGACAAAATGGTAAACTGTCCCCTTGATAATACAGGAATAAACAGAGAGCTTACACTGGAATGGGGAACCTTTGGGCCTCCAGATGTGTTGGATTGCAACCCCCATATTGCTTATCATGGATCACACCAGCTGGGGCTTCTTGGAGTTGAAGGCCAAAACATATAGAGAGCCAAATGTTTCCCTGCCCCAAACCAACTTATATTGTACTTTTATACCTTAGACACCAGGTAGCATATCCCAATACTTACTGCATACCTTGCAGGCACACAGACCCCAAAACCCAAATATGGATTTTCTAGATGGGAGTCACATTTTCCAACATTCAAATAGTTACTTCAGTTACACCTAAGAGCCTACATGTATCCAGAGGGACTTTATTTCATTTCAGCCCTCCCATCCTATCAGTCAAAAGACATTGTTTACACCATGGCTTCCTAAGTCATGACTTTTGAAATTCCCTTTAGTGTCCCAAGGCACATTCCCATGTGGCGTCAGAAGCTACTACTGTCGGGCAAATGCAAGCTTGAAGTTATTGGAGGCACCAAACTATTACCAACTTTTTTAAAACTTAGGGCCTAACCAGACTGTCAGAAATAGTGCACATTAAATTGAGGCACTGCCCTGGCTCAGTGCTAGGGAATCATGGGAACTGTAATTTCTTGTGGCACCAGAGCTCTCTGACAGAGAAGGCTCAATGTCCCAGAAAAAAAATACAATTCTCATGACTCCCTAGCACTGAGCCAGGGAAGTGCCTCAATTTAATGTGCACTATTTCTGGCAGTCTGCTTAGGCCTTTAGTTGGGGTGTATGGATCACATTGTGAAACCAATGAGCACCCGTCCCACACAAAAGCAAAAATATACTAAAAGAGGTTTTCTTCACAACAGTACTAGCTCCAACATACTTGCTTTCTAGAAGGAAATTTAAGAGCAACTTCACTGAGGATTATTTCACAGATATAGCCAGTTGTACTGATGCTGTATGAATTACTGTCTTCCACATCTTCCTGGAGGAAATTCTCCCCCTTATGTACACTATTATCCCCCTTATGTACACTATTAAAACACCATTTCTGTGCACCCTGCTTTGTGGAAAATGGCAGCATGTCCCTATGTGAAGGTCCTCTGGGCAAGGACCATACTACTTGGGTTTAGCAGGATGTTAAAGGAACATACTGTGATTATACTGCTAAAAATTAAACCAGCATAAACTTTTACTACTGAACTGATCACATATGTAATTACTACAAAACTGTTGATGTTCATCTACTGATGGAAACAAGGTTCCATCTAGTGGTTGAAGCTCTTTATACAACTACATGGGTCATTTCTCACGTAGTGTAACAGCAAAATATGTATTTGCAAGATCACATGTATGCTCCTTCACGTTCTGGTCACCAAACCTAAAAAAGGATATTGTAGAGATAGAGGGGCCGCAGACAGGGGCAATCAAAATCATCAAAGGACAAATTAAATTTGCCTTGGCTAGGCTGCATCACCACTATTCAAATGGCAGCCATTCCATATGGATTTTACTCTCCTAAATCTTGCCAGTTCCCCTAACTAGAGAAACCTTGGCCACTTGGCAGAATTTTTTTAAATAATTTCAATTTCAAAGGAAAAAAAGCAAGCATATTCCAAACACTATTATATATATATATATAAATATAAAAACTCTGAGGAAGGGGGTTTTCTGCATCACTGAGTATGGACAGATTATGGGTCCCAATAAAATTAACCTCAAACCCTCTCTTGAAAATGATACTGACAACTAGTGCTAAAAGGTCTGTTCAAACTATTAACAACACATTTTAATAACTGAGCCTGGAAAGGCTGGATATTATAAGAACAACCTTGGGATTTTTGCAAGGATGTTTGTGACCTCTGACTTCTATTTCCCCAGACAACACTTTATCTGGAGGTAGGTAACTGCCTTTCTCAGTGCTTCACCAAACAATTTCCATAGGCTGTTGCCATGGCATTTAAAGTGATATTAAAGTGTGATAATTGTTTAGTGTGAAAGAAACTGAAGACACACAGCCTTTTCTCACACAGACAACACATACCTAGCCTGAGCAAGAAGAAGGGTCCTCCCTCCAGTCCATCTGCTTTGGTCCAGGCTTTAGAGGGAGAGAAGATCTGCTGGACATATTCCCCTTCCCCACCACCATTCCCTTCTCCTTTCGTGTCTTGTCTTTTTAGATTGTAAGCCTGAGGGCAGGGAACCATGTAATTAATCCATTTGTAAGCTGCTCTGATAGACTTTTGGCTGAAGAGCGGGGTATAAATACATCATCATCATCATCATCATCATTAGCAGACACCATTCTTCCTGGTCCCTGGGCATGCAGCACTTACCCATCCCTACCCTGTTGATAGTGCTCTCAACCCTAGCCACAGCAAGAGCTGTTCCACATTCTACTTCCATTACCTAAGGCCAAACACTACTAAGGGTTCTTCTCATATACATGGTGATATCTGTACTGCAGCGCTCCATATTTCTTGAACATACTGTGCTGGATTCAGATTTAGTCATATTTTCAACAAATGTAGAGCCTTTACAGACTGTCAGAAATAATGCCGCTTGAGGCCACTTTCTTTAACTGTGCTAGGGAATAATGGGAATTGTATTTTTTTTCTGGGATACTGGGCCTTCTCTGTCAGAGAGCTCTGGTGCCACAATAAACTACAGTTCCCATGATTCCCTAGCACTGAGCCAAGACAGTTAAAGTGGCCTCAAGCTGCATTATTTCTGCCAGTCTGTAAAGGCCCTTAGTAAAAAAAGGGGGTTTTAATCAGTCAGGGGCATCACAACCGTGGCGCAGGGAGTGCCTGCCACACCAGGTGACACCCTAAGGCTGTGTTGGCAAACCTATGCCATGTGCGCCATCTCTGGCACACGAAGCCATTTTGGAAGGCATGCAAAGATACGAGACAGCTGAAGGTCTGGGATGGCGGGGAAGGGGAGGAACGGGGCACACCTGTTCCTCCTCTCATCCCCCCCCACCTCCACTCACCAGGCCTTCATGTGAGTTCATCCTCTTCCCTGCCGTTCTGGACCTTCATCTGTCTCTGGAGGGCCCAGGGGGGGGAGGAGGTCCCGCCCCCTGGAAGGCAGAAGTCCGACCCCCCAGAAGTCCTGCCCCTGGCATGGGGTAACACCAGATGCCAAAACACCTTTCAGTTTGGCCACTCAGTCTCTAAAAGGTTCACCATCACTGCCCTAAGTGGTGTGTGTGATACCACTGCTCCCCAAACATTTGCCTTTAAACAAAAACAGGTCGTGATGTTTGCCTGTGTCCCTTTAAAATGCTGAAGAGATGATGTAAGTGGGATAAGGCACAGTGGGAGA
>CM034701.1:223751320-223766005 GCA_020142125.1 Phrynosoma platyrhinos | reverse complement strand
CCTCCAATTCCTAACTCTCTCAGACGATCCAAGAGGATGGCATGGTCTTGTAGTATCAAAGGCCGCTGAGAGATCCAAGAGTACCAACAGGGTCTGTATGTTTCTGTAAGAAAGGAGTCTGTATATTTGGAAAAGGCAGAATTTTACCAAAGCATTATGTACTCACTGAGTTGCAGCTTTCTAAACTGACCTCCTTTACCCCCTTAAAGGACCTTCCCCCTTGCCTTGGATCTTGGCTGTGGACGAAGCTACATAGCCCAGCATTTAAACAAGGTATTATTTTTCTGGATTTAAGCCTGTGAATTTGAATTGCACAGATCAAGATCAGACATTGCTTTATGGCAGAAAAAAACTTAAGATGCATATTTTATAGAAGCTTATGCCATTTCTGTAGATCTTATTTTGGTTTGGTTCAGATGTTGTGATGAGCCAGGATTATTGGGAACCGTGGCTTATTGGGATTGGGCAATGTTCTAATGTACACAGCTGGAGCACTGTCCTATCGCAGGCAGGACTAGCTAAACAAACCTTGGATCTTGGCATTCACAGCAGGGATTCTGCCTCATCTCTTCCCCAACAGAAAGAGAGGATGAAAAATTTGATGCTCAGCAGAACGTTTGAGATAAAATACTTTCAGAAGCTGTGTTTTTTTAAAAAAAAAATCATGAGAAAATATGTAAAATTTCCCACTGTCTTATGATCAAAGTCTTGTGGGCTTGGTGCTCTTCCCTGTCCCTTTTTGACAGTTCTCTAACCAAACTCTGAGCATTATGACAGATGATGCCATACTAATATTCCAATTGTATACTAAGCTGAGTCAGCTCAGATTAGTACTTGGATGGGAGAACACCAACAAATGCTAGGTGTTGTAGTATATATTTCAAAGGAAGGAAGTGGCAAAACTACCTCTGAGTAGTCCTTACCTAAGAAAACCCTATGGAATTCATGAGTCACCATAAGTTGGCAGGTAACTTGAAGACATGTGTGTGTGTGTACGTGCATACACACAAAACCACTCTTGATCACTCAGAATTATTAGAGTCAATAGAAGGTGCACCCAGGTACCTTGTGACTGTGATTACAGGTTAATGCTGCTGGACTGGACTTGATATTATGTCAATAAAATATAAATAAATAATGAATTAACAGGGACGCTTTGTATATTTTGATTCAAGTGTAACTCCTGTTGAATTCACTGAGACATAGTCACAGTAATTCGATATAGGAGTATACACTTGTCCCACTCTGTTCATGGACTTGGCATCCGTGGTCTTAGTCCTTCACGGATGGCAAGGGAGGAGGGACAAAATGGGGCATACGCCCGAGGCATGCATGGCCATTATAACCAATGGGCCTTGAATATTTGCAATTTTCTCAATTCGTGGGTGGGGGGGGGTCCGGATTGGATCCCCCATGAATCAGGAGTGAGGACTGTAGTCTAAGGGCCTTTGCAGACTGCCAGAAATAGTGCACATTAAATTGAGGCACTGCCCTGGCTCAGTGCTAGGGAGTCATGGGAATTGTATTTTTTTCTGAGACATTGAGCCTTCTCTGTCAGAGAGCTCTGGTG
Source organism: Phrynosoma platyrhinos (assembly GCA_020142125.1). Taxonomy (NCBI): domain Eukaryota; kingdom Metazoa; phylum Chordata; class Lepidosauria; order Squamata; family Phrynosomatidae; genus Phrynosoma; species Phrynosoma platyrhinos. The sequence continues at coordinate 223,764,435 of CM034701.1, read as the reverse complement.
CCACAATAAATTACAGATCCCATGATTCCCTAGCACTGAGCCAGGGCAGTGCCTCAATTTAATGTGCACTATTTCTGGCAGTCTGCTTAGGCTTTTAGTTAATGTTAGCTATCTGTAGTATCAGGAAAAATATTGATGTTTCATAAATAAGTTTAAATGTACCCTTGCTGCTAGACAAGATATACTGTTTGTAGTTCAACTAATTATTTAAAATAAGGTAATACTTCAAAACGTGTATAACAAACCAAGGAATAGTATTTATAGTGCACATTGCATTATTTTGTCTTTTAACAAACAGTGTAGACCAGTGGTATACTTCTCTTCTGTTCCTGTCCTCCATCTAAGCCAGCATCACCATCCCATCTCCAAAATAAAACAAGTCAAAAATTTGGAAATAGCTACATGATTCTTTTCCCCCACAGGATGTTGTTGAAAGGCTTTTTCAAGCAGATGTTGCCGAAAATGCTTTGGTAAGAAGCTGTATGGTTTTAAATTCATGATAGTGAATTATGAAGTAATTATGAAGTAAAACAGCCTTAGCTGTGGTCCTAACCCATTTCTATTCTAACCTGGTTTAGAAAAACACAATAGAATCCGAAATACCCAGAATCAGCGTTGTAGCAGATGAAGAATTCCTTCCTTTCAAAGAAAACACATTCGACCTTGTTGTCAGTGGACTAAGGTAACTAACAGCTGAGCTAAATAATTTATAATGAGAATAGTAATTTTTTATGTAATCAGCGCCTACAGTTCTAAAATCAACTCTTTGTCTTATTTTGTGTGTCAATATAGTTCCCCATTTATTACTAGAATAGCTTGTGTGTGTGTGTGTGTGTGCGCTTCTGGCTCGACTGCCAAAAAACAAATCCAAATGTATAAAATGTTTTCCACATGGTTTGAGACATGAAGAAAACTTAACTTCCCCTTCAAGGCTGCAGCTTCTTACAGTATAGTGAATGCTGGCTTGGAGATCTGTTGTGGTGGTCTTGTACAGCTTTTGAAGGACTACAAATGACTACCAAAGGAAGGGGTGGGTTGAAAAATTCAAAGTACATGCAGGACATGGCATTTGCATTTTAGATCATCGTCTCTATTGAAAATATTTTTCATCTGACACTTATTGAGTCAGCTGCTGGTCCACTGGACCAGTGTTTCCCAGCTTTTGACATCCCAGTGCTTTGAACTTTAGCTCCCAGAATTCCTGACTTTGACCAATTTGGCTGGGGCTTTTGGAAGTTGAAGTCCAAAATATCTGGATGACCAGAGACAGCAGCACCCCCCCCCCCCCCCCCAATGCCATCAGGAAGCCATACATCTGACTGCATATATGGCGGCTTCACTGTGTTTCTGCGGTGTGGTGTTTACATGTGCTGGGCCACAGAAACCTGGAAAAACCACTGCAAAAAGTCACTCCTTTTTGCGCTGGGAAAATGCCAGGTTGGGGGTGTGACATTTGGTTGCTGTAGCCCCAACCCAGCGAGCAAAGGGGCGGTGCCAAGCTGCTCCTTTGGGGCCATCTGTTTTGGCCCTTAGTTCACTTATTTCTGAGCTGGCATGTATAAGAATATAGGAGACATGTTAACTTTCCAAAATGACGATTAAGACTTGTTGAATGGGTTTAGAAATGTTAATCTTATTTTTTTCTATATATTTATTTTTCCATTACGACACATCAGTGTTGCTGGAAATCATGTGAGATAAGAGCATATGTGCACCAGATTTTATGTAGCTGCAAAAACAAATGCTGAAGAGCAGCCTGATTTAACATAATGACATTTCTATGGGTTTAAAATTTTGGTTGACACTTGGAATAACAGTGATTTTTAAAGCAGGTTCTAAGGTTGCAGTCCTGTATGTTGTAACGAAGGAATAAGCTCAGTCAAATACAATGGAACCTGTATAGTGTCAGTATAAAAGCCTGAGTTTCCTGTCGAGAGGCCTAAGCAGACTGCCAGAAATAGTGCACATTAAATTGAGGCACTGCCCTGGCTCAGTGCTAGGGAATCATGGGAATTGTATTTTTTTCTGAGACATTGAGCCTTCTCTGTCAGAGAGCTCTGGTGCCACAATAAATTACAGTTCCCATGATTCCCTAGCACTGAGCCAGGGCAGTGCCTCAATTTAATGTGCACTATTTCTGGCAGTCTGCTTAGGCCCTAACTTTCTTAATGCTGAGAAATTTCTTACACTTCTTAGTAACATATTTTCTTTCTTTTTTTTCTTTTTTTTTATTTATAAAAAACTTTATTAGTAACATATTTTCTATGTAAACCCTTTTTTAGCTTGCATTGGGTAAATGATCTTCCCAAAGCACTGCATGAGGTATGTACAATTATTAATGCCCCTATAAAGATACTGATATAACTTTCCTTTTATCACTACTAATAATCTTTATGCAACAGTGGGTTTTAAAATGGCTGAGTGTGGAGTAAATGGGCAAAGTTTGGGTGAGGATAAAGTTTAATTCTATAGTTTTGCTCCATGTGCTGCACTATTATTCCTATTGTCTAATATTGTCTGCAGCTGTCCTGTGGTAACAATTCCTTTCCATTTGGAAACTTTGTGGAACCAGCATGTGACTTTTTATACTTTTCTGGGCATGGTGGGGGGTCAAAGATGGCAACTTGTCTGTCTGGATATTTTTAAACTGTTCATAAGCATTCCTTTACCATACAGTCCTATGATTGAGGTATTGAGAATCTCAGTCATGTACATGCCTTCCTCCTGATCACATGACTGTGCCCATGCTATCCTATAATTCCTTCTAAAGACAAGATTAGAGAAGCAACTTTCCATTGGGATACATAATGGGAGATATCTTGAAGTTTGTAGAAGTACAAAACATTTTTTCAAAGGCAACAGCAAGAGGGCAAAACCTCAAGAATTGCCCAATGCAGACAAAGGATCAGTTAGCAAAGGAAAAACAGAAAAGCACTGGGATTGGTGAAGTGATCTGCTGCACCCCTAAGAGCTATGGATAAATCATATGGCAAGCTGGCTGAAAGCTTGAACAGAAAAACTACTGTTAGAGGACAATAATATATTGCAACCCTTTTGTCTCTATAAAGTAAGTTTATAATGTAGGAAACAAAGGCAGAGATGGAGAGGGGTAGCCATATGCCATCTGCCCCAACCCCATCCTGACACCGTCCTGATGCTCTGCGCCATTACGCACAGTGCACGGCATCAGGACGTCCTCATGGTGCAGCGTCCTGATGTGCTACGCTGAAAGGGGCGCTGATGAGCTGCATGCCAGCTCTTAGGGCACCCTTTTGCCACCCTTGAAAGGAGCAGCATTTTGCTCTTCTTTTTTGGGGCGGCAAAAGGAAGAATCGGGGCCGCGGCGTGTGGTAGCCGCAGCCCCAATCCTCCACTTCCTGAGGCAGCCTAGAGCCACCCATTTGCAGCCCCCCAAAGACATAGTGCATAGAGCAGGGGTAGGCAACCTTTCCCCTTTAAGGGCCGAGGGACTTCAGCTCCCAGAATCCCAGGAGCTATTGGCCAACATGGGACTATTGGCCAACATGGCTGAGGTTTCTGGGAGCTGAAGTCCCTTGGCCCTTAAAGGGAAAAGGTTGCCTACCCCTGGCATAGAGCTTGGTCTAGAGCAGCATTTTTCAATCTTTGCCCTCCAGGTATTTTCTGCTCCAACTTCTAGCTCCTAGAGTCCCTAACCACTGGTCCTGCTGCCTAGGACTTTTTGGGACTTGGAAGTCTAAAGCATGTGGAAGACCACAGTTTGAGAATCACTGATCTGGAGTAAGCTGTTTTAGAATGCTTGCTGGTCTACAAAGCTTGGCATCTGCCTTTGGGCAACTCACTGCCTATCCTTGCCCACAGGATGCATTGGATTCTTGTAGCATCTTTAAGTCTAAGGCCTGAAACAGACAGGCCAAAAGGAGTGGCTTCCAGTTGCTTTAGGGGCATGGCATGCAGACGATGCATGTGCCCAATGCGTCTGGAAGCCTCTCTGAAGCTGTCTAAGGTGGGCCAAAGCCGCCAGCAGTGGCTAAAAACTGCTCCTTGCTGTTGGCTTGTTTGCAACGTGGCAGCTGCTTCAGAAGTGGGTGGTCTGGTCGCTGCAGTCCAAGGCCATTCATGGACCAATTGCTGCTGGAGCGGCCAGAGGCTGCTCCAAACCACCCATCTCTTATGTCCCTCTCTGAGAGAAGGTGGTAGCATGAGCTTTTGTAGACTTGAGTCTGCTTCCTCAGATGCAAATACAGTGGAACATTGCTGTTATATTAGTTCCTTTCATTCCACTGAGATTTATTAAGATGTACTTGGTGGGATCTTAGGTTGTCTTAGGTTCAAAGATTATATATCACTGTTGCAGGGGAAAAAAACACCTTTCATACATGTCTTAATTATGGTGATTTATTTTAGGTACATCGAGTCCTTAAACCTGATGGAGTATTTATTGGCTCTATGTTTGGGGGAGACACATTATATGAGCTTCGCTGCTCTTTGCAGCTGGCAGAATTGGAAAGAGAAGGTGGATTTGCCCCACACGTATCTCCGTTTACTGCCGTCAGTGACTTGGGACATCTCCTGGGAAGAGCTGGCTTCAACACACTGACTGTGGTAATTATCACTTTGAAGAAACGAACAGCTCAGAAAAGTACCACACATGCTTATCTTTCATTTTGATGTAGAGATCTACAGGCTCTGTGGTGCCATAAACCAGTTTGTTAATAGTTAAATATAATAGTTTGTTAATTAAACCAGGTTAGTAGTGGCTCTTGATTTTTATCATTGTTGGGCAAAGCGCAGCCTTCCAAATATTGCATGGGGCAACTTCTGCCATCCCTAGCCAACATACCGGAACCCACTGGTGAGAAATGCTGGGAATCCAACATTTCCATAGCCACATTTTATCCATTCCTATATAGAAATGAAGAAGATTTTTGTTCCATAGAATTGAAGTTTAGATATGCCAAAAAGAATGAGCAGCAACCAATCATAATTCCTGTTTCTATTTTGCCCTAATCATATTAGAGCATTGGTTCCTCCCGCTGTTTTGGACTTCAGTTCCCAGAAACCCCAACCAGCTTTGCCAACAGTCAGGAATTTTGGGAGCTGAAGTGAAAAACATCTGGAAGACCAGAGTTTAGGAATCACTGGATAAGAGGCATCCATAATGAATATGTGTACTTATTAATCAGTATATTATTTATTGTATGCTTGTATGGCAACTATTTGATTATTTGGAAAGGGGAGAAATGATGACCTACTGTACCCAAAAATGTAGGTTATGGAGCAGTGACTTACAATAAAACAGTGTTTTGGTCCATATTCTTGAAACAAACAAAATATTCCAGGGAACATAATTTCCCCCCTGAATCTTTATTTCATGCTGGTGTGGAGCATATTTCAAGGCGAAATATTCATCTCACAGTTGATGAATGCCATTCCCCAGAAACATACTCCCTCTTTAAATCTTCCATAGTACAAATGCAACAGCACACTTTGGGGTGAAATTCTAGGCAGTAGGCAACACCAAGGCATAGCCCTGTTCACTCCTGTTGTTAACATAATTATCATCATCTTGCCCTATTTCCAAGGATCTCATGGCAGCATACAATAAAATAAATTTGACAAAGCTTACAACATTAAACTGCATTATTTAATTATCTTTAAAAATTAAAATCTTATTTTTAGGATACTGATGAAATCCAAGTGAACTATCCTGGGATGTTTGAAATAATGAACGACCTACAAGGCAAGTTTACTCTTATTTATTTATTTTTAAAGTAAACAAGTAGGTGGAGAGTGAAGAAAATTTACAGGAACAGAATCAACTCAGTTGAAATGCAGTGACTAGTGCACAGTTCTACAGATACTATGGATAGCTAAAAAGACAAATGTGTGGCTCTTAGAGCAAATCAAACCTGAATTTTCCCTAGAAGCCAAAATGACTGAGAAAACCTGGCTGATTAGAAAAGAGGATGGGGGGGGGGGATCCACGAGCGATGGTGTGACAAGCTAAGATCGTTTTCTCCTGAAAGTTAAAGTAAAACAACCAAAGAATCTCTTCTAAATGGAATAAAGACTGTGAGTAATTACAAATAAATAAATCGGAATGGGAAGAGAATAGAATGGAACAGTTTAAAGCTCTAAAGAGAAGAAAGATAAATAAACAATATTTTCTTATTTGGCACTACCAGCCGGATGGTTGTTATGCCGAGTGGATGTTAAGATTTAAAAAATAAAAGCAAACTAAAATAGTATAAATATATGGGACAGTGATTATGAAGAATTGAAACACAGGAATATTAATTGGAAGTATAAATAAAGAGAGAAAATATAAAATTGTGTGTCATAACAGAGACACAGTACTGATTAGAAAGTGGCAGATGTCCAAAAGACAAAAAAAAGGACTTAAACAGTTTTAAAGTGGAAAACAGAACCTAAACAACACCCATCAGATAAAGCTTATTTTCGCTTACAAAAAGTAAACTCACAAGAGAAATCTGAAAATCATAACATAGAAATGAAAAAAAGAAAAGATGATAATGCATGGTAAATAGAGAGTTCATAGGAAAAGAGGAAGACTGTATTACAGGTGGCTGAACTCAGGCCTGAAACAGATGGGCCAAAAGGAGCAGCTTGGTGGTGTGGTGTGCAGATGATGCATGCTATCAGAGAAAGGAACGGAGAAAAACCGCTCCTGCCGGCAGCTCGTTTGCAACCACAGCAGTGGCCTGCTTTGAGAGCGGACTGTACAGTCACTGCAGTCCCCAGCCGATTGTGGGTGGAGCAGTCAGAGGCTGCTCGTTCATTCCAGTCTACTCTTTTGTGTATCATGATACCTGAAGATCTTGCAGAGTGGGATTGCAGGTGACTAAGGGGGGTTGCAGACTGCCAGAAATAGTGCAAATTGAGTCCACTTTAAGGGTTAGGGTTAGAGTTAGGGAGTCATGGGAACTGTAGTTTATTGTGGCACCAGAGCTCTGTGACAGAGAAGGCTCAATGTCTCAGAAAAAACTACAATTTCCATGATTCCCTAGCACTAACCCTAACCCTAAAAGTGGACTCAATTTGTATTATTTTTGGCAGTCTGCAACCCCCCCCAACTCATAACAATGAGCTGTGTACCCTTGTGAAATAGTCTATAGATTTGTCAAAGGAGAATGTTGGATATTGAGCCACCAAATGTCTGTTAGCTTTTCAAGTAAGATAGAATGCCAGTTTAGTAAACATGACTAGCCATACATATCTTGAGTAAGGAAATTGCCACCTCTGCACTCTTAATTTTGGATAAAGCTGAAGAGCCATTTCTGTTCTTCCCTTAATGTAAAGAATTCAGGAGACTTCTTTGGCAGCTGGAGTACAGTACCTTGCAAAAGTATTTGCCCCTTTTCTGCCCATTGTCACAAAGTGTAAGTAAAGAAAAACAACTGGCACTTGTTGGTTGTGACATGCCTAAATAAGCTCTGGTGGAACCCAGGACCTCCAGAAATCACATTAGTTGAATAGATTCCAGCTGTATGCAATTCCATTGCCACATGATACCAGATTAAATAAAGTTGTTTCTGGATGCCCCCCACAGTTTGTTGGAGGGGATATCTAAATGAACAGCATCATGAAGACCAAGGAGCTATGGGATGAAGTTGTGCAGATGCACCCATCAAGATTAGGTCATAAATTTTTCCCCAAACTATGAACATTCCTTAGAGCACTGTTAAATCTATTATTACAAAGCAGAAAGAATATGGTTCAACCATATCTCTGCCTAGAGAAAGCCACCCACCATAACTCATTGATTAAATAAGAAGGATGTTAGGAAAGCAACCAAGCAGCTATAGTGACTGAATTTTCTGGAAAGATCTGCAGTTGAGATGGGAGAAACTATGACAGCTATCACCTATCTGTTCAACAAAGCTTGTCTTTAGGGAAGAATGGCAAAAAGAAAGCCTTTGCTGAAACAAAACAATATCAAAGCCTGGTTGAAATTTCTAAGAAGGCATGTAGAAGATGCTGCAACTCTGAGGGGGGGGAATACTCTGGTTTGACACTACAAAATTGAACTTTTGGCTCTTGCCACAAACTGCTGCGTGTGGTATAAAGCTATTGGTGCTAATTGAGATGAGACAACCATTCCTAAAGCTGATACACCATGCTGTGGGGATCATGTTTTTCCTTTGCAAAGACTGGGAAACTGGTTGAGATTGAGGGCAAGATGGATGGAACCAAACTCAGGGGCAATTGTAGAGGAAAATGTATTTCAGTCTGCTGGTGACCTGGGAATGGGCCAGAGGTTCCTCTTGCAATAAAACAGTGACCCTAAATACACAAAACACTGGAATGGAAAGCAACTTGAAAGTCTTAGAATAATTCATTCAGTGTCCAGCATTCAAAAGCAAAAGAAGTGTTCACTGCAAGATGTGAAAATTACTATTCTCCAACAGTCCCCATTCAACCTGACAGGGCTGGAAGAATTTTGCAAAGGAGTGGGCAAAGGTGACATAGATTTACCAAGAAGACTGGGAGCTATAATTGCTATCAAGGTACTTCTACCAAGTAATGACTGAGGGAGTGTATATTTACACAACTAACAAGTTTACATCAAATAGCAGTATGCCAAATTCACTTTGATTCCAGATTGCAACATAAAACATTATGTGGAAAAGTCAAATGGAGTAAATACTTCAGCAAGGCACTGTAGGTTGGGCAATTCTGTCAAGTAGAAATCTATAGTCTTAGATCATTGTTGATTAATTTTTACATGAAAACAGAAGTACAGGCTATATGCATGTAAGTAGGAGTAAGTCCTGTTGAAATTAGTGGAGCTTAATTAATAGACAAGATGTAAAGGATTGTCCTGTTGTAGGAAGTAAAAATTATTGGAAAGTTCCCCAGCAACTGGTAAACATTGAAGATGTGTTGCCAAATCTCTCTTGCATTCTAGTCTTTAATCAGATTGTGCTGTGCATCTCTCAGTCAGTTGAATATCTCAGATACTGCTTTGTGAATAATAGAACAGTAGGCTTAGTAAGGCTGCAGTTGAGTACATGTATATCTAAGTTTCACTGATGACAGAAAAGTTTATCTCTGGGCAAACATATATAGGATTGGGTTGCATGTGAGATTTTTGAAATACAGCGTTAAACTCATGGTATATGACGTATCTTCTTTTAAAGCCTAAAAACTGTTTTTAGGTATGGGAGAAAGTAATTGCTCTTGGAACAGAAAACCTATGCTACATAGAGCAACCATGCTGGCAGCAGCGGCAGTATATAGGGGTAAGTGAGCTTTCCATTGAAACTGCAATATTTTGACTGGATCAGAATGGAACTTTTCATAGAGAAATACTTGGTTTAAGTTGTCAGACGTTCACTAAAGAGTAGGATTTTGTATTTTAGTTGATTGTGAACATGTTGGCAGCATATAGCTAGGTTCCATCAATCTTGACAAGTATGTTTTTTCATGGCAAGTTACCTGCGCCTGATGTTTCCTCTCTTCTTTCCCACCATGTCATAGCATTCCAGTACTGATGTGTACTCTACTGCAATGTCAGGGAAGAGTAGGGGCCATAGTTGCTTCCATAAACTGGGTAAACACCACCATGATAAGTTGTCACTTTTCACTTTCTTTTGTGGCCTGTAGCAGAGTTATATGTTGCCATTATTGCCAGGGGAATGCACTGCGCCAGTATGCTGGTACACAAATGTTCTTTCTTTTGCCCTTGAAGAATCTGAATGACAGAAGTCTCATGCAGAAATGGACACTTGCATTTGAGTACCAGGATGGTGGGGGTTTCTACTGCACATCCCTGGGAATGGCTAATATAATGTCGCCATGATCTAGTGCCAAATAGTTTGTCAGTATCTAAAAGCATTCTGTGCAATCATGCTGGCCCCATGATCACAGAGTAGTCTCTGACAACGCTGGCTCTCCGGCTTAGTGACGAAGATGAGCAAAGCCCCCTACAGTAGGACACGACTTGACAACCTTGTCAGCAGGGAATACCTTTATCTTTACTTTTTATCTAAAAGTTTAACAAATGTGACAACTTGTACAAAAAGCAGTTAAGACTGTCTGTTTTGACAGATTTGAATATAATCTGTATTCCTTTGTTGTGCTTAAGATAAATATTCCTTGTTGGATCAAGCAGAACTCTCACATGATAGGTCTTTCCTGGTTTCTCCCCCTCCCCACTAAAGTCCTCTGTGCCATCACCAGAAGCCACTCCAATGGCCCTCTGGAATGACATGAAGTGCTGCAGGTGGATTGGAAAATCAGAAGATTTGGCAGTACTGCTTTGTACAAAAAAAATGTTCTTTCCCATTTGTTCAGCATATCTCTGAAGTCACACAATAGATTTTATAATTTGTTGAACCTTTTTGTATTCTTTTAAATCATTGGTTCTCTCTTTGGTTCCACAAAATGTTTAAGACCAGCTCCCAGTATCCCCAATCATTAACTATGATGGATGGGTTTCTGGAGATTGAAATCCAAGATATTTGGAGAGAAATAGGTCGAGAATCACTACCTTAAATACTTGTTTTTCCCCATAGAAATGTATGGAAACAAAGATGGAACAGTACCTGCAACTTTCCAAATCTACTACATGATAGGTTGGAAATTCCATGAATCTCAGGTAATGTGACCACTTCAGGATGCATGTGATGCTTTAAAAATTGCATATACAACCTATTGTTTTTTCAAGAGAATTTCTTTTATAATGTTTTACTTGATTTGATTGAAGCATGGGTTTGCATACATAAAATGATGCTAGCTTCTCTCTCCCTTTTAGGCAAGACCAGCACAAAGAGGATCTGCCACAATGTCATTTGGTGATTTGAGAAAAATAAATGAATTAATTCCAGGAGGAGGAAAACTTTAAAATGTGTATAATGGTTGCAGTGAAATTGGACTTCCCTTGTAGATAATCTTCAGGCATCAGTTAATTTGGAATACAAACAAACATGTGGCTATGTATTTCCCAATATACTTCTCTCAGTGCCTGGAAAAATTGTAATATATTACTATTTCACTGGATTTGCTTATTTATGTAAACATTACTAGATGTGAATTTTTTATTGTGCAAAACTGAATAAAATGATGGTACTGTGTGTCTCTGTATAGGTTTCAGTTGTCTAAATAAGTAAAAATCATTAACACGAGGACCCTCAATCTATTAAGAGATGCAAAACAGAATGAATTTCAAACTTAATTCTGCTGTCATCCCTAGTTACTGTGCAAAAAGATCATGCTTATCACTACACTGTATCCCTATGTCTTCCTGTGGAAAAATACACGACTGGATTGTTTGATATAATTGTTTGAAAGAAGGGGCCACTAAGAAATTATTTAAAATAGTTCACCTTCATTAAAATCATGGTGTTAAATTTCCAACAAAAATAAACTGGCTGTTGGGATAAAATTTAGGCAACTGCTTATGAACCTAATTGTAAATATCATGTTTATCAGTTAAGCAAGATCAAGTTAATTTCCATAATGGGTTGCCTAAGATGACTTTATTGTCCTGTTCTGAATTAAATGTAGGGTTGGAGAAGAATCAGTTTGTCAAGAAGCATTCTTCTCATTATTTTGAATAAGTATACCATAGTGTGATTGGCTGTCTTGTTAATATTTATACTGGTTTGTTTACATTCCGTGAGATCATCTATGACCTATCTACAGCCCTATACATTTTCATAACAAAGTGGGGAAATGAATGTACTATGGAGATAACTGAAATTATTGACGAGGGTTTGGTTTCAGGACCCCCTGTGGATACCAAAATTCATGGATGCTTAAGTCCCATTATATACAGTAGTGTAAATGGGATCCCATATAAAATGGCAAATTCAAGGTTTGCTTTGGGGCATTTTGGGGTATGTGTGTGTGTGAATATTTTCAAACTGTAGTTAGTTGAATCAGTGGTGTCACTAGGGTTGGTGTCACCTGGTGTGGTAACTCATGGTGTCCCCACCACCATTGACCTCTTCCCATACTACACCCATACAGAATCCCTAGTAATGTTTTTTGTAGTTCCCACATATCACTGAATCTGAATAGTTGTGACATGAACAACATCGACAACTGGCAAAATTAAAATTATTTTTAAATTACAGTATCATATGCACAGAATAAATGTGTTTACATATACATAGTTTCATATGATTAAAGTGAAAAATTGGTAAAATATGATGTTTTAAAATATTTTTAAATTAAAAAATAAAAATTTGTTAATTTTTTTAAAAAAATAAAAATTTGAAATTTGAAATTTTATTTAAAAAAAACTGGGGCCTCTCCTTTCTCCTCCTATTGATCCTCACCCCACTCACACCATCTCTTCAGCATTTTAGAGATATAGGTAAATGCCATAGCCTGTTTCTTTCAAAATACAGATGTTTGAGGAGCAGTGGTGTCACACAGCCCCTTAGGGTGTCACCTAGTAGTACAGTTCACATACCCTGCACCCTCCTAGTGATGCCACTGGGTTGAATTAGTGGATGCAGAATCCATGGGTACAGAGGGCCCAATGTATTTACATACTCCTTTCTGCCTATGAAATCAAGATGCATACATGAGTCTTTACCACTCCACTTTATCCTTACATTACTGCTTGTACCTAACGCTAACCAATACATCCCACATTGGATCTATTTCAGGGGTTTTTTTTATAGAATCATAGAATTGGAAGAGACCACAAGGGCCATCCAGTCCAAACCCTTGCCATGGAGGAACTCCAAATCATCCCCTACAGATGGCCATCCAGCCTCGGTTTAAAGACCGCCAAAGAAGGAGACTCCATCACACTGAGGGAGTGCGTTCCTCTGTCGAACAGCCCTTACTGTCAGGAAGTTCCTCCTAATGTTGAGGTGGAATCTTTTCCTGGAGCTTGCATCCATTGTTGTGGGTCCTATTCTCTGGAGCAGCAGAAAACAAGCTTGCTCCATGTTCAATATGGCATCACTTCAAGTATTTAGACATGGCTATCATGTCACCTCTTAACCTTCTCTTCTCCAGGTTAAACATATCCAGCTCCCTAAACTGCTCACAGGGCATCGTTTGCAGACCCTTCACCATTTTAGTTACTCTCCTTTGGACATGCCTTAGTTTCTCCACATCCTTTTTGAATTGTGGTGCCCAGAACTGGACAC
>CM034701.1:223731313-223751220 GCA_020142125.1 Phrynosoma platyrhinos | reverse complement strand
TATTTTCAAACCATGGGTGCTTGAAACCGTGGATAAAAAAATCCATGGATAAGGCGGGCTGACTGTATTGTATTTATAATCACATGTTGATGGATTAAATATAGAATTCCATTTTGTAGGAATTTTGCATCTTGAGAAATATTGTAGGTTTCATGTTAAATTTTTGTTAGAAATCATATTTACATATTTGACAATCTTAGATGTATTTTAAAACTGGTCCAACAGCATTGCAGTTTTGGCAGCTATAAAAAAAACTTTAACTAGAGATAAACAGCAATGAAATTTCAAATGAAATGTATATCAGAATAGGCTTTAAGAAAATTACAACAGACTGAGTTTGTATAAATAAGACTTACATTAACTTGCAAATCTGTGAACAAATGCATTGTTTCAAGTCTTATAAATACTAGGAACACAGGTACAAATGCATCTGGGTTTCTTTCAGCTGCGAGGTCATGCCATCTTCTGGCTAAATGTATAGCCTAAAAATAGAAAGAATTTCTAACATTTGCAGGTTGCTCTACTACAATATCAGAGAATATATGTCTTTTGTCCCACTATATGTACTTACCTGGAAGCAAGTCCCACTGAATTCAGTAGGGCTTATCTCCAAGTACAGAGTTTCAGCTTTAACTTCAGCTATCCGACTTCTTAGATTGTTCAGCACCTTTCAGAAGCAATGTGACTGCAGAGCTCAGAAAATCATTTTGACTAATATAGGAAGGGACAGAGTTGTAAAATTCTGTCATATGTAGCAGAATTTCTCACAGTATGTACAGCCACTATAGACAATATTTTATAACAGACAAGAAGGCTACATCCAGCATCTGAATATGTAACAAGACATTTCCCCCTAGAAGCAGTTTAGAAAGAGAGACTTAGCATGTTGTAGTGGTTTGAGTGTTGGGACTACAACTCTGGAGACTAGGGTTCGATTCTTGCTCAGCCATGAAACCCATTGGGTGACCTTGGGCAAGTCGCATGCTCTCAGCCTCAGGGGAAAGCAATGGCTAACCTTGTCTGAACAAATTTGCTGAGAAAACCCCACGATAGGGTCACTTTAGGATCCCCATAAGTTGGAAATGACTTAAAGGTACACAACACGCACACACAGACAGAGTTTAGAAATACAGATTAGGATCCAAAATCAATTTCACCAGAGAAGGTGAAACATTCTTGTTCTTTTTCATGAGGTTTCTTCAGCCCTTCCAATGGCAGCTTAGTTTTAAAACTGAGTATTAAATTCCACTGCTTATTGTCATAGTACTTACCTATATAGTACAGCAGCAGTTTGTATAAAGGTACCATTGTGGCTGTAAAAAACACTTTCATGTATAGGGAAAAGCTTGAATTTCCATTCAGGAAGCTGCCACTTGTATTGTAATAAATGCCTTTTTGGAAGTCTGATGTAGTTTTTCAAGATTTAAAAGAGACTGCCAGAGAAGGTGAAACATTTTGTATAAGGGTCACCATTTTATCCAAAATATTGCATGTGGTCCTTTGGATTCTGGCTTTGATATTTAAAATCTATGGCAGTAACTGTGTGCCTTCAAGTCATTTATGACTTATGATGACCCTAAGGCAAACCTATTATGGGGTTTTCTTGGCATGTTTCTTCAAAGGTGGTTTGGCATTGCCAATCTGAGGCCAAGAGATTGTGACCTGCCCAAGTGGGTTTCCATGGCTGAGCAGGGAATTTGAATCTTGGCCTTCAGAGTCAGAGTCCAATGCTAAAACCGCTACACCACATTGGCTCTTGGGCAGGAGGGGGACAAAGGCATATATAAACAGTCAGCCCTCCATATCCATTGATTTTTTTTTAATTCCCAGATTCAAGCAACCATGGCTTGATTTTTTTTAAATATAAATTCCAAAAAGCAAACCTTGATTTTGTCATTTTGTATAAGGGCCACCATTTTATGCCATTGTACTTAATGGCATTTGAACATCCGTGGATTTTGGTATTCACGGTGGTCCTGGAACCAAACCCTAGTGGATACCATAGGCCCACTGTATTCCTTGCTCAGGACTCAAAGGTGGTGAAGAAGCATTTTTCATTTACACATAGGGGAGATGTGTGTGGGTATATGTGCCTTCAAGTCACCTGTTGACTTATGGCAACCCCATTAATTTCATAGGGTTTTCTTAGGCAAGGAAGAGGTGGATTTGCTAGTAGGTTGCAGGCAAAGTTAAGCAACTAGGTTTAGGGTGTATTTGCCTTGGCCGAAAGTACTAGGACTTTCCGGTACAATTAAGTACAATGGTAGGACTTTTTGTTTCAGTTTTTTAAAATTGTAACTGCATATCCCTCTTCCTACCTCCAAACAGGTATTGAGATATCTTGGGTTTTCTGTTTCAAAAGTGGTGTTTTTCCCCAGGACTTGAAATCCACATGGATGTTTCCTTTTTTCACTCACCCCTCTCTCATCTTCTTAGAGGTTTGTGCTAACTTTGTCTGCAGACAGGTTTTCCTTAATCTCCAAACTTCTCCCTCAAGTCCTCCCCCCCCCATCACATATCACATCTCCCCTTGCAAATGTCATTGAAAAACCTCATCCTAGGAGGGGCTGCCTCTAGGAGCTCAAAGCAAAGCAGCAGAAACAGACGGCCAGTAAACATCTATTTCATTTTGGGACATATTGGTTTAAAATAAAACAGCCCTGAAAGGTGGCTTAGTAAATCTCTGATGATACCAGGACTGACAAAAATATTCTAGAGTTAACAAAATGTTCTTTGGATCTGCAAAATAAAATCAGGACAGACAGGAACAAAATCAGGGACTTTTTGGATTTTTCCATCAGTGCGGATGAGCCCTTCGTTCCTCCTGAAGCTAAATTATATTCTACCAATTGTTGTGGCAAGTCTTACAATCTATGAATTTTCTGATTGTTCACACTTGGGAGTTGTGCTTGTTACCCACCTATTAACATTATTTATTACTGCCAAAGGGTAAATCCATGTCTTGTTTTCCCTACCATACTGAAGGCTTATAAAACTGTTTGATCTGTTTGTGTTAGATCAAAATCAATATCCTGTCCCACTAAAAGTTCCCTTTCACCTTGCTTATTTTTAATTATAATATTTATAGTTTAACATGCTTGTTTGAAACTTTAATGTTTAAAACAGTACCAGATGCAAATTTCAGTACTTTAGGAATGCCTAACCCATGTTCATATATATATCCGAGACTGAACATGGCCTGTGCACTCTGTTGATTAGCAGCAAGATTGTAATGAACTACTGCTGTCATATAATCTCTCTTTGCAGACGGCCAGAAATAGTGCAAATTGAGTCCACTTTAAGGGTTAGGGTTAGTGCTAGGGAATCATGGGAATTGTTGTTGTTTTTCTGAGACATTGAGCCTTCTCTGTCAGAGAGCTCTGGTGCCACAATAAACTACAGTTCCCATGATTCCCTAACCCTAACCCTAAAAGTGGACTCAATTTGCACTATTTCTAGCAGTCTGCAAAAGCCCATAATCTCCTATTTTAATTCTGGCAGCAGTATTGCCTGAAACATAAAAGGTTGGAAAAGATTGATTGGTTTGTTTGTTTGCTTGTTTCCTGCACTTAGTATTTCAAAGTAGTAGACTTGGACTAAGATTCTGATAGAGAGAACATCACGTTTGTACTCCTCTGTGGCTCTTTTGAGAGCAGCCTATTTCTTCAGTGTCCACCTCCTGAGGTCCTCAGAGCCAGCAAACTCTGAGAGGGATAGTGTGGGAAATCACTTGCATAATCTGTACTCAGGACAAGAGGCTACTGGTAAAACAGAATATGGAGAAATTGAATGGTTTCTAGTTGGCAAGCCTGCATTTTGTCACTGTATCTGTTTAACCCTAATGCTGAACATTTACATGAAGCAGGATGAGACTTGAAGGAAGGAGCCTTGAAAATTGGAGGAAGGAACATCAACAATTTAAGATATGCAGATGACACCATACTCAATCAAATGGAGACTGCAGTCAAGAAACCAGATGACCAGGATATGTGATGGTAACTATGAAGGAGCCAGACAAGGTCTTGAAGTGTCAAGTTATATCATTTAATACTAAAGACAGGATTGTCTATGCCATTGTATTTCCCATTTCTATGTATGGTTGTGAAAGCTGGACAGTGAAGAAAGCTAATAGGAAGAAAATCAACTCATGTGAAATGTGGTGCTGGAGAAGAGTTCTACAGATACTGTGAACTGCTAAAAAGACAAATCAGTGGCTCCTAGAACAAATCATGCCTGAACTCTCCCTAGAAGCCAAGATGACCAAACTTTTGCCGTATCATGAGAAGACGTGACTTACTAGAAAAGACAATAAATGCTTGGTAAGATACAAAGCAGTAGGAAAAGAAGAAGATCATATTTCAGATGGGTAGATTGAATCAAGGAAGCAACTGCCCTGAATTTGCAAAACCTGAGTAGGGCTGTTGAAGATAGGGTGACTTGGAGGTTTCCCATTCATGGGGCTACCATAAGGCAAAGTCCACTAGGCAGCAATTAACAATAAACAGTGTCTTTCAGGAGTGCTTAGGTTATGCTTCCTGCATGGATGGCTGTTGTGATCCCTTCCAGCTCTCAGATTCTATGATTGTTCTGCCTATTAATCACAGTTCTGCAGATAGTAGCACATTGATTTGTTATACATAGCCATTTGCATAGCCATATATTCAACTATTATGCTGCAGAAGGTAAGGAAATGAGATGCTTCACTTATTTTGTTGGGAGACCTGGGCTCATCCCCTGCATCCTTTTGTGCAATGTAGATTGCAACCCTGTGAAAAGGACTGTCCTGTTCAAGTAACCATTTGGTATAAGTGCAATGGTACAAATCAATTTTGTATTATGTCTTGTTTCAGTGGAGTCATTTTGTGCTGTTTGAATTGTTACTTGCCCCATGCCACTGGGATGTGATAGGCTATTTATTTAAATAAAGTAAAGATAGTAATAATTGCAAGTATACTTATGAAACAGGGTGAAATGCAGTGGTGTCTGTCCACCAGCAGAATTATACCAGAGTTGGAAAAATATTCCCTCTCCCTTGCCCCAAAAAATGTGCCCCCAAAAATCTATGTGCCCCCAAAAAAATCAGCTCTGAAGGGTTGTGGGAATTGTCAGAGTAGATTTGGTAGCTCAGTGGTGGAGAGATGACTGTACATGTATCTGAAGAAGTAGACTGAAGTCTATGAAAGCTCATGCTGCCAATTTCATTCTGTTAGTCTCAAAGGAGTACAAGATCTCTCTATGCACATGTAAAAGCTTGCTCACACAGTGGTTGAATGTCACCCATTCATCTGACAACCTTTTGAGCTTAACAATCCATGTTTGTCATAGTACTGTCCACACATGTTGCTAAAGAACACAACAACAATCACCCTGCTAGATGAGACGAAATATCCTTTTCTACTCAATAGTATACCTATTAGACAAGTAGGACAATTGCTCTTTCTCAGTGCTGATCAGTGATACTCCGATCCACCTAAACATAATAACAATGAACCTAATACTGAAGCTATCTGCTTGAACAGAGCAGAACAATAAGAATCCACTAAGGCCAAAGCAAGTAAAAGAAATGCTGAAATCCAAATTCCTCCTTTCTTGTAAGCCTCAAGAAAGAGAGAGGCTGGGATAAATTAAGCCTAAGAGAGTGTAGAATGGCAAGGGCACTCCTGTGCATGAAATCCAGAGAATCATCTTGAGGGCACACTGGACCAGACACAGTCAGTCACTTTGCTTCAGTGGATACTAGAGGTTCATAGTAGCTAATTCTTTACTGTTCAGTGAGTTCATTTCTATGTTCTCAACACCACAAGGCATGTGAACGAACAGAACAAAAAATTACCTGTAACAAAATGAGGTGGAATTTTCAAATCATCTTACTATTCCTTTGACAAAACCAGTGGCTCATACTAAATGGTAATAGAATAAAATCATTCATGCCATTCAACGCTTCCCTTTTGCTTATTTTGAAGTTAGTAAACTTCAACAGTGTATAGATAGCATAAACAGTGTATAAATACACACTGGGTTTATTTTTATTTATTTATTTTATTTTTATCCTGCCTTTCTCCTATATGGGACCCAAAGCAGATAACAACATACCGTATTTTCCGGCGTATAAGACGACCCCCCATTTTTTCCAGTCAAAATATAGAGTTTTAACACCTCTATCCTCCTTATCCTTATACCCGGCATATAAGACGACCCCCCCCACTTTAACCACAGATTTTGCAGGTTAAAAAGTAGTCTTATACGCAGGAAAATAAGGTATATAAAACACATTAAAACAACAATTAAAATAGTATAATTAAAACCTTAAAAAATATAAAAATTACAAATATAAAATCTGAAACAGAGTTAATAATAATAACCTAAAACTAAGCAGGCTTTTAATGTATAAATGCATGCAGGGAGCCTTCTTATGGGAAAAAGCTATTGAGAAGGCCCTCTCCTGTGTCCTCACCAAGCAAGCCTGTGACGGGATCCAGAGAAAGCCTTGCCCTGTGGATCTTAAGACTATGGCATATCCATACAGGGGGATACAGTCTTTCAGATAGCCTGGGCCTAGGCCATATATGTAAAGATATGCATGTGAGAATCTTAAGACAAAATGTTAATAATAAATTAAACAGATGGAGGAAAAAAGTATTATGCTACTACTTTGAGGGATGGTTTCCCATTATAGTTTCTCACTGCCTAGCAGAGGGGCGGGATATAAATAAAAATTATTATTATTATTATTATTATTATTATGTACAGAGCATGAGCAGAAATGTAGGAAATAACATTAATAAGAGCAGACAGCTACCATATATATTCAGGTACAAGACAACCTCATGTATAAGTTGAGGGAAGGCTTTAGGGCCAAAATCATGGATCTTGAAAAGAACCATGGATAAGTCGAGGGTAAAACGTAGGGGCATGTAACAAGGGATGTAAAGGGGGAAACAGTACTTCCCTCCCTCCTTCTCTGGACTTCTCCCAACCACCTAACACCAGTTCCCTGATTCTGGAGGAGAAAGTTTTAACATCAAGTTAAAGGGTTAGTTGAGAAGGGAAGGAAGTAGAGTTAAATGGGGTTTTTGGTGGGCAGAGAAATCCGGAGGAGGAGGAGGAAGATGGGAAGAGACGGATTAACATTGGATTGAGAAGGGAATAATTTCTGTCACACACACATACACACACCTGCCTGGGCAGCTCTTTCAGAAATCACTGCTGAGGCATATCAGGCAGTGCTTCTTTTAGGACCTTTCTGAGCAGTAGTACTCTACTGACCCATGTATAAGCCGACCCAGGATTTTAAGGTCAATTTTGGGGCATAAATTTATAGTTGAGTATATATGGTAGGCACAGGACTTTTTTTAAAAAAAAAAACACCCTAAAAAACCAACCCCACCCTCTGCCCATTTCCAGAAAAGAAAAGCCAATGGATATATCTGATCTTTGTGGAGAAGTTTTTCTGTAATGAGATGTTGGCATAAGTTGTCTTAATGCAATCACTGTGTTGAAGAATAGAAGAGGGAATGTACATATTACACTGTATCCCTTACCAGATTCCATAATGTAAGCTCAATTGCTCTGAGCTACCTCATAGCCCATTTCAGCTAGAAACGCACACTGGACTAATGATGAATCAATGTTATCAGCTTGGTCTGCAGAGTATGCTGTCAGGAATTTTTCTGACCATCCTCTTAGCTCACATACAGTTTTGTAAAGCTAAGAAGCAATAAAGACAGGTGTTATAGAATGTTAAATGATACCAGAAGCATGTTGTTCCTCTTGCCTTAATTGCCAATTTTTATTATTTTTTCACATTTAGAACCCACTCTGCCTCTGAGAAGCAGAAATAAATAATCTAATGAATGCTTTTTGCATAGAAAGTAGCGATCTTACACACAAAAAACCCACAACTGGATGTCTGAAAACAGTGGGAGTTTTGCACAAAGCCCTACCATTGTCATGTGAAAAACCATGTGCATTTCTGCATAGAATAATTTTCCAAAACACTTTGGGATGTGTGACGAGAATTGCATGGAAACATTTAGTTTTTCTGCAGTGGGAAAATATGAAAATTATGCATCCTCACTTACAAGGATGAAACAGATGAATATTAATATTCCCAGCAGTTTCTACCCACGTTTCTATTAGGTAGGGATGTGTGCACAGACACACATCTTTGTTTTGTTTTCTTTGTCTTTCTGACTATCATACATTGGACAGTAACAGGTACAATGTGAAAAGTAATCAACACTGTTATGTCTAACTGTCAAACAGGGTGTTTTTACTTCCTTCAACTGCATTTTGGCATGATAAACACTCCAGTTCCTGTGGCGTACATTTGAACTAAATAATAAACAGCAAGGGGTTGTCCATTTTGAGATGCCAAGTAAAAATATTGGAAGGCAAGTTTAAAATCTTTCTTCACTCCTGAGCCAGCTGCGAACCAAGTTTAATTTGGAGTTGTTGAATTTCCATCAAACTACATACCTAAAAAATGAAATCTAGAAAAAGACTAAGCATTTTCAGGAATAGACTTACTACATGACTCTTAGTTGAAACTGGGCATTGGCAAATTCTTTCTCAGATGCTTTCTGAAAGTATTTTTAAAATTCTGTGTTATTCTGAAAAGTAAACAATTTTTAATAATAAGTTGAGATATCATGAAGTTAGTGGTATCTCATTAGACTGTGCTGCAGAAGTTGTTCCTCTTACACTGTTACAACAGCTGTAATGATGATTTAGGGTTTTGTTTAATTCTCATAGGATATTAAGATACATTAGTGATGATATTTATCTAGATAGGATATCTATTTGCTATGTATCTAGTATTAAGATACGTTATATAGGATATCTCAATAACATATTAAGATACATTTTTCTTATTACAGTGGCTAGTATTTCAATTATGAAAAAGAAAAGATGAAATAAAGACTTACCAATGGAGCACCTTTACCATGAAAATAAAGAAAGCCCATTCCCCACGGTCCAATAGAATTGCCCTAAGGAATAAAAATAGATCACAATAAATAATAATTATAAAATAATAAGGCAATCTTAATCATAGAACATTTTATTTAAACATAGCAATGAGATTTAATTTCTACTAAACAGTGAAAAGAATTTCCTAACAAAGCAAGTTGTTCAACAGTTGAACAGACTGCCTCAAATAGCAGGGGGATCTCCTTCTAAAAGCAGCATGTGTGGTGAAAATAATGATTTAAAAAATCCTCATTCTTAGTTTATAAATTCCTTTCTCCTAAGCTGGATTTGTGAGTCCTGAATCGCCATTATTTGGAAGTGAGAGAGTCAAGCAAGCTATAGATGACTGTTGTTCCCCATGTCCCTAACTCCATCCTGTGCTTTAACATGTAGGTGAAAAGCTTCCTCTTTGATTTACAAGTGGCAATTAGAATTTCTTATTTAAACTGACAGAAACTGTTGTAAACACTAAAAGTTCCTCTTGACTGAATAGTTCATTTACTGAACATGTTATCTGTTTTGACAATCTGGGACTGCCCAAAAGTGCTGACAAGGTACCAGACAGAAAGGATGTGCTTTGAGGTATTAATGTTCTTTCCATGTCCTATGTTGGAAAAACAAGTTGTGTGTATAAGATGGTTTTCTTTCTTAGCATCCACATGGGCCAGAATATGCTGAGAGCAGCCTGGAATATGCTGGCCCTGAAGCTGCCTTGAATCCCAACTATGGCCTGGGAACTCTGGAATGGTGCTGGACAGTTTTTCCCATGTGAGTCCTCCTGTGCTGCCTGCTGTTGTGAGATACTCCCTCTAAGGTTGAAAGTGAGGCACCCAGCATCAATCACATGGGTGGGCACCTTATTCTCACCCCAGAGGGAGCGATTCGCACCAGTGGTAGTGGCAGTGGGTAGCTCAGCAGGACACACATGTGAACCACCAGCATCACTCTGGAGGGCTACAGATTTTCTGGGAAGAGCCAGAGCAAAAGGTGATTTCTTTAATAGTGTAACAAGGGTGTCATCAAGACAGTTCGCACCAAAATTGTGGATCCAAAGCAAAAGGACAGGCAAAGTGACCAAGGAAATGATCAATTCAGAGGATGGAGGGCCTCTGGATTGATCATTTCATTGGTCACTTTGCCTACCCTTTTGCTTTGGATGCCTACTCAGTATTTATGAAGGCGCAACTGAAGTTTTGAATTACTGCAATGCTAGAAATCTGGAGAAAATTTCATTGGGGGACAAAATTCTTATTTGGGGGTGCAATGTCCACATCCCCCCACTATACCCCTGAATATGTACAACTAATTCTTGATACCTGCACATTTCATGGAAGTTGTATACAAGCTTTTTTTTGTTTTGTTTTATTGCTCACTTGTACAAATAATATGTGATCCCTTCAGTTCTTCCCATATTTTGATACAGGCTTTTATGATGAGCAAGTTACTCAGCTACTAAAAAGCACCAATGCATAGGGTGCTTTAAAACATTAACTTAAAAAGGCAGATGCTAAATGCCAACAGTCTAAAAATACTTACAAAATAACAGCAGGAGCGGAGTGAAGATACAATGTACTTTGACACATGACATCCACAATACATCACAACTTGATTCTCAAGTGAATTTTTGAGGTGGTGAACTCAAGTAACATGTCCCCATAATTTGTGGTGTCAGACTCTCTTTCAAATGTAACCTGTGGATAGACCTTATGTTTACTATGTTGACTATAACTACCTTTTTTATTGTACTTGTAGCAGTAAAATCTCTGGTAGTGATTGGCTGAGTTGACTCACTACCACGGGACAACTGTTGTTGCCCATATCATGTGGTTTTCTCAGCAAGAATTGTTCAGAAGGGGTTTGTCTGAAGCTAAGAAAATGTGACTTGCCCATGATAAGCCAGTGGGTTTCCATGGCTGAGTGAGGATTTGGTCTCCCAGCGTCCTATTCCAACATGCAAACCACTGTACCATGCCACCTGTCTTATGGAACAATATTGTGTATGTGTGTATTAGGTCAGTGAATGCTTTTAAATATTTCAATAAAGTGTTCATCCAGCCATCCTTCAAGCTTTTCATTCATAACCTTCTAATTCTGCATCTAATTCACAGACAGGGATCCCAATCCCTAATTTATCCTTATGAAATTTTACAGGGGACTTACCTAAAGGGCTCTTCTATGTTACATATCATGTTTGTGCAAACCACCCTCTGTCCTCTCCAGCAACCCCCAAACAGAGAGAACAATGTGCAAATTTCCAAATGTCACTGAATTGCACCCCTGACCATTCCTCACCATTGCTTATGCTGGCTAGGGCTTCCGGAAGTTGCAGTCCACCAACATCTGGAAGATTATAGTTTGCCTACCATGACATAAGGCACCTTTTCCTTTAAATACATACATACATACACATAGTAACAAACTTTAAAGTCTGCTTGCATGAAACCACTCTACCCATTAATCTGAAAGTTTCCAGGCCCTTTTCATCCTTCCAAAGATGCTATTAAATTTCATCAATTTGTTTTAATAAAATACTATATACATTAATTTATTAATTTGAAAAAGGGAGTGGCTAAGTAAGAAAGAACAAGGAAACTATAGTGTCACTGCATGGAGAGGGCAGTAAAATGCTAACAGGTGACAGAGAAAAGGTGGAACTGTTCAATACATACTTGCCTCAGCCTTCTCCAAAAAGGAAAACAGTACTAAATTTGGTGCAAATAGAACAATGATTCAATAAGGGACTTCATCTGAGAATGGGGAAGAGGTTGTACGGGAATACTAAGATACTCCAAATGAATTCAAATCTCCAGAGCCAGAGGAATTATCTTCAAGCACATTAAAAGAAGTTGCAAATATAATTTCAGAGTTTCTGTCAATAATCTTTGAAAATTCTTAGACAATGGGTGAGATCCCTGGAGTAGGGCAAATGTTGTCCCCATTATCAAAAGGGGAGAAAAAGAAGATCCAATAACTACTGACCAGTCAATTTGATGTCAATACCAGTAAAGGTTCTATAACAGGTCACTAAACATTCAGTCTTTGAGCATTTAGGAAAGACTGCTGCACCAAACCCTTTATATCTTTTCTGAAAGAGTTACAAACTTACTAAATCAGGGGAATACTGTGGATATAATATATCTTGGGGATGAAACACATGGGCAGGAAGAAGCAGCCTCCAGCTACTTTGGAGGCGTGGTGTTAATCCGGTTCCTGGAAGTGCCGATTGGACCCATTGAGCATGGCTTGCCTTGGGAGTAAACCGTGCGGTTGGCAGGACTTGAATCTGCTTCTGGCTGGAGCAGACTTGGGCCACCCCATTGCTCCAGCCCTTGATTTCAGTAAGGCTTCTTGTGATATTCTTGCACACAAGTTGATGAAATGTGATCTAGATAGTGTTCTTGTTAGGTGGATTCATAATTGGTTGATAGACTGAACCCACAGAGTGTTCACCAATGATTCATCTTCATCTTAGAGAGAAGTGACTAATAGGCTGCCTCAGGAATCTGTACTTGGCAGTGTGTCATTAACCATTTTTATAAATGGCTTTGATGATGGAATACAGGACATATTTTCAAATTTGTAGAGTGCACCAAATTATCAGGGATAGCTAAAACCTCGGGCAAAGAATAAGGATTCAAAATGACTTCAACAAATTGGAGAACTGGGCCAAGACTAACAAAATGAATTTCAACAGGGAGAAATGTAAGGTACTGTATTTAGGCAGACAAAATGAAATACTCAAGTTTAGGATGGGTAACACCTGGTTTGACAAAAGTACCCTTGAAAAATATCTAGGCATCTAAAGTGCTTTCCATATGAGGCTGTTATACTACAGCTGCACTGGATGAATCCCGTCTTTGGTTAGGGATTATCATACAACATTATGGTTCTCCCACTATCCTCCCAATGGAGGCTAGTTGGGGAAGCACTTATTTTTAAATTGGAAGTAACCTGTTAAGAACCTTCTATCCTATTTAATTACTATTTCTAGTGCAAGTGTCTCATTCCAGGTTTTAGCAATACTGGATGGTTAGATGGTGCTGTGTGGCTGTGGTGTGGTTTTCCCTCCCTATGATTCCTTTGCAGGATAACCTCAGTTTACATATAGTGATTAAGCAAAGAGGGCATCAGCTAGATGCCTGGCTGAGGAGATTTCACAAGAAAACTGCAATTATTTTTCCTGTCTGCCAGCAAAGTGATTTATTTATTTATTTATTTATTTATTTAAAGGTGGAATGGTGCAATATACCAATATCAAAGGTACCTGGTGAGGAAGCTTAGGTTTATTCCATTTCAATATCTCTCGGGATATTACGTCCTGTCTCCTGACAGGACAACAGCCTGAATGTGCAAATGCAGTAGGACAGCTACTTTGGTTCTGTGGCTAAGCGGCAAAGCCACTCAACCAAAAATCAATACTATAATCATGGCACAGTGAAAATAAATATAAAAATAAAATAAGCGGGAATGCATTCAAACCACATAATGGAGGGCCAAGGTAAAAGAAAGGCAGGGTTTGTTCTTTTGTTTTAGGGTATCACTATGATGCAATTGTGACTTCCTGTTATTAAAAAGTGAGCTTTATGAAAGAGTAAAACTAAGAAGTTCACTTGCCACGGTCAATTATGAGAAAGAAAGTAGGCACAAGGCTACCTTTATCAACAGAATGTGAAAAGATAAATGTGGGAGACAATATGTAGAAAGATCGTGTAGCATCTTTGAGACTAACTGAAATAAAGTTGGCAGCATGAGCTTTCATAGATTTCAGTCTACTTCCTTAATGCAGTTAGTTTCAAAGGTGCTACAAGATCTCTCTACATATTGATTCTACAGACTAACATAGCTATATCTTTGAATTCTACCACTATGGGAAACAATGCAATTGAATTGGCGATGCACTGATGGTGTGAAAGGTAGCATTTTCTTCTTGCTATCTTTCCATGTAGGGGACAAACACATTTGGTGAGGGATAAAGAACTTCTGTGAGAAGCACCTTAGTAGATCACAAACTAAGGGCCTAAGCAGACTGGTGGCCGTGGGCCGCCCTGGGAAGGTGCGCCGTGGGACTGAGGCATCCCCACGCCTTGATTCTGTGGCGCACCTTCGCTGCCCCTGAAAGGAGCGCTAAAATAGTGCTCCTTTCACAAGTCAGCGAAAGTGCACCTCAAAAGCTTGTGGCGCACTTTCGCTGACTTTTCTGCCGCAGCATGTCCGGACGCTGCGGCGGGAGGCTGTCCTCGGAGCGCCGGCTGTGCGGAGGGCTGGCGGCTCCGAGGACGACCTCGGGAGAGGGATGGGGTGCCGAGCGTGCGGCTGCCCCTCCCCTTCCCTGCCTCCAAGACGGCTCTATTAGCCGTCTGCCGAGGCTCTAAGTATCCTATGCTCCAGTCAGCAAGTGACCTAGGTATCAGGTGGTTGGAATGCAGGAACTGTCATGTAGTTAATCCAGTTAAATCTAGTCCAGTTATATTATGCAACAGATCGTGTATATCTGATACAAACAGAGGTGTCATAAGGGTGTGTGTGTGTGGTGCAGCCCACACCAGGAGACACCCCGGAAGAGAGGTGTCACCCAATTGGGCCCTCCTCCTGCTGAGAGGAAGGGCGAGTGCCACCGCGAGTGTAGCAAAAGACAAGGCCAAGCAGGAGGAGCATAGTGGAGAAGCCTCCCTGGTCCCAAGGACCCCCCCTCGCAGCCCTCTGACCCTCCCTCGATGGGGCAGGTGAGCTGCAGGAGCCCAGCCAAAGTACCCAGGCCCTCAGTAGGCCCCTCCACCCCCAGTCCCCCATAGAGGCTTCATCCTGCACCTCCACCTGTAGGTCTCCCTTGGCTTGGCTGAAGGATGCTTTTGGTCCTACTTCACCATAGTGGTGGGTGGTCTCCTCATGAGAAGGCCTCTGCCGCTGCAGCAAAGGAGGTGAGCCACATCCCCTTTTGTCCCGTCCCCCCCCCGACCAGGTGACATGAAGGATGGGGACAACACTGGATACAAATAGTTTTTAAAAACTGAAATTTCAGCCATGTTTAGCATAAACATGTAGAAGGGGACTGGCAAGGGAATGAGTGAGTGCTATGCAAGACTATCTATATACAATGCACTCAGCAACAATTTAAGATACAAGAAAGAAATTAGTAAATGTTGGAAAACACCTTATCTGTTGCCATTTTGAAATACTTCAAGGCTGTAGTATTACTCTGGGTCACAGCAATACTTCCTTCCAACTACATCTAGATCAGGGGTAGGCAACCTTTTTGAGCCGGGGACCGGGTTGCTGTCCCTCAGGCAATTGGGGTGCCGAAGCACCAAAAATAAATAAATAAATAAATAAATAAACAAACATATATTTTTTAAAAAAATTAAATAATTTTTAAAAATATGCATGCACACTCTCTCAGCCCCAGAAAAGCCATGGCAAAACCCCTGTGGAGATTTTGCCAAGAAAGTCCCAAGAACAAGTAATAACAACAATAATCAATATCATCATGGCAGGCGGGGGTGGCGGTGGGGGGCGACGGGGGGCAGTGGCAGCAGGCCTTAGGTTGCATACCCCTGATCTAGAGAATATGAAAAGGTTATGATCTGTCCTCATAGAGATATCACAGTTTTTCATTCAAGCCTGCAAAGCAAACTGGGATGTAGTCCACCAAATCTTATAAGAACTTGGAAAAGCTACTTTTTTGGACTACAGCTAGGAGCCTTGAGAATACTGTCAGTTGTAGCTGCCCAAATTAATAGCTTCTGAATCTTACCCTATTTTATCATTGTACTTCCTATTTCCCATTTGAATCTCAGGTTATTAAATTGAAGCCTACAGTAGTGCTTGTGTTTCCATGAGTTACTCTTAAAGTATGTGTATAATACAAGCAGTTGAAAAAAATCCACGTAATTTGTTTTGAAAAAGAACAACCACTAGGTTTCTAATGCCTTATACTAATGCAGCTAAAAACCTCAACTACAGTGGGTCCTTGGTATCTGCTGTGGTTTGGTTTCAGGGCACCCCATAGATAAAATCTGTGGATGCTCAAGTCCCATTAAATACAATGGCATAGCAAAATGGTGTCCTTTATATAAAATGAAAAATCAAGGTTTGTTATTTGGAATTTATACTTTTTTAAAAATATTTTCAAGCTGTGGATGCTTGGATCTGTGGATTAAAAAATCTGTGGCTAAGGAGGGCCAATTGTATTATTTAATTGACCTAATTTTAAGGGTTTTTTAAAATAAAGAAATTGATCTTATCTGGCCTGGAGAACATGGTCAATTTTAGAGTATTAAAGGGCTAGAAAGTAGTACTAGAACTTCAAGATCACTACTGTTTCAACAGTACCAGCTTAATTCAGATGAGGAAACTTGTTTTCCGCCAGTTATTTTACATATCTGAATCCAAGTGACAGGGTACCTTTAAAATTATCTCTTTTAAAAAATATTTCAAGGCAAATGTCTAAAATGGCAATATCTTGCACGTATGATTGGCTATGATTTTCCTAACAATCATCAATTAAGAATGTGGACATGACTGGTTAAGATCAGTACTTCGATGAGAATCTTGGATGTGGGAAGGACGCACAAAGAAAGAGATGTTTTTGTCTAGAATATCAGTATACAAAGGGTCATTGTAGCACCTTTGAGACTATGTGCGAAAGTTCTAGCATAAACGTGGTCTACTCCAGCCACTGTCATTCCACCCAGGAGGTCTCACTCTTTTTTTTTTTTTTAAGAATTCATTAACACCATTTTTGACAGTATGAGTACCCCAACCCTGTGAATGTGCACAGATACAAGCACACACACACACACATACACACCTCTGTTTGCACCCTCCCTGCCACAAAAGGGGGGAAGAGAAGGGGAGGGTAGTGGCAGTGGCAGCAGCTTCACTAGAGCCTCAATTGCCAAGAGAGAAAAAGGCAAAGAGAAAATGGAAATCACTTTTTTTTAATGCCTTTTGGAGCCAAGCAACTGGGGTGTGTGACTGGGAAAATCGCCTTTACCACAGCATGGGCCATTTTCCCAATTGCCCCTCCCAGAGTCTCTTTACTCCAATAGGAATTCAATAAATAGCCCTGCTCTGTGATGCTCTTGCCTTCTCTCCCATTGTGCAAAGGTCACCACCAGGTATCTGATAGTCCTGATGAGGAATGTGTATGCAGGACATGAGGCTACTGTCAGAACAGAACATGGAGAAACAGAATGGTTCCCAATTGGCAAAGGGGTCAGACAAGGCTGTATCCTTTTACTCTATCTGTTCAACTTGTATGCAGAACATATTATAAGATAAGCAGGCTTGGACACAGAAGAAGGAAGGGTGAAAATAGGAGGAAGGAATATCAACAATCTAAGGAGTTTATCACATGGGGACCTATGTGCTGCCACCCTGAAAATGAGTAAAGCATCCACATCCTAGAAAAACATACAAATGTGCAATTGATTTTCATACGCAGAGCACAACCAAGTGTTAAAAACTACATTTAACACTGGGTGGGTTAGGGTATTGATACATATATGTAATTATGGAATTTTAAACTGTAAGCCGCCTCAATTATTATTTATTAATACATTATTATTATTATTATTACATTACTAATGTGAGAAAGTGGGTAGAAAGTGCATTTGGTTTTCAGAGAGATGTGGACAAATCCTTTTGATGGTTTGGAAATAACTTTTTTGCACATGCGCACAGTAGCAGTAGTTGCGTCACCAGAACTGATGCTCAAAACTGTCATTTCCAAGTATATACACACACACACTCCAGAGAGAAGGGTAAACAGGGAGGAAAGCAGTCTTTGCCCCAGAAGCTATTTCAAAGGAAAGGAGTAGGAAAGGAAAGAAAAAACTTCTCTCTTGCTGCGTCTCTTCTGTTCCTTCCTTCCCCAACTGAGGCTGAGGATGGAGAAAGAGGTGACATTTGAGCCATGTGCGAGGGAGAGAAGCAAGCCTTCTGTGTGTGTGTGTGCACGCGCACTTGCTGATGCTTTAGGAGCCTGGCTGCAGCATAAAAGGCTATGTCCCTCTTAGCACAACAAAGCAGCAAAGAACCATAGGAAATCTTTCAACAAGCACAAAAGTGGGGAGAATCCTGCAAATAGCTTTCACACTACATCAATTGCACAAAGAAAGTGAATTTGCGAAATAAATGGAAATGAAAACATAGTATTTTCCAGAAAATGATTACTCCCTAATTCATGTCATTTTTTGTTCAGATTCCAAACGGTTTGCGCACAGCATCCTCTGAAAACCAATTGCACAAATGTGCCTAATACTCTGGATACCCACGGGTTCTGTCTAGTTTAAACTTCCAATTTCCCCTGTGTGATAAACTCCTAAGATATGCAGATGACACCATAATACTAGCAGAAAACATCACAGACCTGGAACACCTACTAAGGAAGATCAAAGAAGAAAGTGCTAAGGCAGGCTTAATGCTGAACATAAAGAAAACAAAAATAATGACTGCAGGGAACTTACACACATTCAAATTAGACAATGAGGAAATAGAAAAAGTAAAAGAGTTCTCATATTTGTGATCAAACATTGACTGGAACAGGGACTGCAGCCAGGAAATCAGGAGAAAACTAAGAATGGGGAGGGTGGCTATGAAAGAACTAGAAAAGATTCTAAAATGCAAAGTTATACAACACAGCACAAAAGTTAGAATGATACAAACCACTGTATTGCCTATTACCATGTATGGATGTAAGAACTGGACAGTTAAGAAAGATGATAGGAAGAAAATCAATTCCTTTGAGATAATGTGGTGCTGGAGAAGAGTGCTGATGATCCCATGGACAGCTGCAAGGACAAACAAGTGGATCCTAAAGCAGATCAAAATTGAAACCTCCCTGGAGGCCAAGATGACCAAACTGAGACTGTCGTACTTTGGACACATCATGAGAAGAGAGGACTCACTGGAAAAGACAATAAAGCTGGGAAAGGTGGAGGGAAGGAGGAATAGAGGAAGGCCACATGCCAGATGGATGGACTCTAGTAAGGAGGTCACGGGTATTAAGGGGTTGCAGGATTTAAGCAGAGCAGTGGAGGACAGAATTCAAAGTGTTTAATGAAACTCAAGAAGCAAATTTAAGCAACTTTGCAAGGAATGCCATGCCATTTGCATTTGCTGTATTTGCAGCTTTTTGGAATTAGTAGAAGGCTTTCTAAAAAGAAAACAAGAGATTAGAATGGTGACATAATATAATATAAATAAATTGTATGTAACAATAGTTTTCCAGTTTAGACTTAGCTGATATAATTTTAAAAGAAATGTAACATATTTCTCCATGGACAATCACCAGGTAACACCTGTTTCTGTTCAGTCTGCCGACTACAAGGTAAGTGTTGCTAGGCAACTTCAAGACCCATGTTTGCTTTCACTCTGGGAGAATAGATTTGGATTGGGCAGCACTTCGAGGAGAGGATGCCTTTAAACAGAGGACTGTCATCCAATAGGGCTTTAACCTATATGAAACTGCTGGATGAGATCATTCGGAGTCATGGAGCTGGGTGTTATCAGTATGCTGATGACACCCAGATCTATTTCTCCATGTCTCAATCATCGGCCTTGACTCCCGATGGCGTCTCTCCTCTCAATAAATGTCTTAGGGCAGTAATGGGCTGGATGAGGAAAAACAGATTGAGAGTGAATCCAGACAAAATGGGGGTGCTCACAGTAGCGGCCCCGAAATTGGGTTGCAACCTCCAGTCCTGGATGGGTCATTCTCTCCGTAAAGGACTGTGTTCGCAGTCTGGGGGTACTCCTTAACTCATTGCTATTGATGACTAATCAAGTAAATGCGATGGTTAGGAGCGTCTGTTATCAGCTTTGGCTGATACGCCAGCTGCGCCCTTTTCTGGAAGTAAGGGACCTCGAGACTGTTGTGCACACAATGGTAACCTCCTGTCTGGATTTCTGTAATGCACTCTACATGGGGCTATCCT
>CM034701.1:223640887-223655208 GCA_020142125.1 Phrynosoma platyrhinos | reverse complement strand
AGTTTGCTGACCCCTGCCTTAGAGGAAGTGATTGACAAGTATGGAAGATGGGAAAGGCTCTTCTCTTTTCTATGACTGCAAGTTTGGGTATGTAATTTTAAAAGGAGGTATTGCATGTGCAGCTGTGATGCAGTTGATGAAGCTAAAGCTGTGTATAACCTATACAGGTTGCTTACATTGGAGGATTTGTTGTGTTGATGAGAACTGTAAAACTTTTTGTTTTGTTTTCAAAAAATATTTTTGCAATGATCTGAAAGAATAGGAATTCATCAAGAATGCAGTATGTATTTTAAATGTGTTTCTTATGCTGGAAACATCATTGTAAAATACCTAAAAACACATGATTTGTAAGGTATAATAGCCCATATTTGCTGAGGCAGAAATGATTTTCTAACAGGTTGTCTTTCAGCTACCTTCAAAACTATAGCCACTTTTTCTAACTTCACACTCTCTCACTCTTTGAGACTTCAGTTCCTTAATAGCCAAGTCAGTATGTTTTATCATTAAATATGCCAAGAATTGCAGCCTAAAACTTCTGGTGTGCACCAGGCTGGAGAACAGTGCATTAGAAGACAGATAAATGGTTCTTCTCGCCAATTTTTAAAAAGTGCTTTATGTTATTGGGTATATTTAATTAAAGAAGAGCACAAAGAAGAGCACAAGAGCATCCAGCACACAGTAGGATACATACACCCTTGCCCATTATTGGCAAAAGGTTGGGAATTCAAAATAGGAGTGTAATAATAGAGCAAAGAATGAGGCATGGGTTGGCATTTTAGTCCATTAAACCCAGCTTCAGTCAATCTGTTTTGACTATCACTACATCATATTTTCGTTTAAAGAAAACCATCACTACATCATATTTTAGACAGTCAGTGTGGCATAATTGCTTGAGCATTGGACTATGACTCTGGAGACCAGGTTTGAATCCTGGCTTGGCCATGTAAACTCACTGGGTGACCTTGGGCAAGTCACACTTTCTCACTCTCGGCGGATGGCAATGGCAACCCCTCTTTGAAGAAACTTGCCAAGAAAACCCCATGATAAGTTCACCTTAGGATCTCCATAAGTCAGAAATGACTTGAAGGCATACAACCACAGCAAACATCATATTTTTTGAATTCATTGAAGAACTGTAGGGTTCTGTGATTTAGACATACTCTACAGATTATTCTGATTTGCTTTGCCAGGCCACTTAGTTGAGTGAGACATTGTCTATTCCACTTACGCTTGGAATTGATGTAGTTGTATCAGCAAGCTAAAGTCTAATGCTTGAGTACTTCTCCAGGCCTTTGGCATACAAGTTCCACTGGCCCTAGTTGTGGCTAAGGGTAACTGTGGTGTTGTTATTATACAGATGTCAAAGATCATAGTTCAGTGCCGCTGCTGTTCGCATTAACCCTGTTTGGGTGTTATCTGTTATAGATAAAATAAATATGCAAGAAGAGAGTGTGTGCTAGCTTTTTGTCACCAGTTCTGTCTCCAGAGGCTTCCAATGCAGTTTGGAACCCTGATTCTCTAAGATTTCAAATGGTTGGAGAGCTTCCCTAGGTGTCCTCCTTCACATGTTTGCATAATTCACATAGACAATGCTGCGATAGGGCAAATGGCTAACTATAATTTATGTTGCCCTTAATCAGACTGGGAGTGATTTGTGCATGACAGAAGTGCTGTGGAAAGGGAATGTGTATTCTACTCATGATCATTTAACCAAGATTAAGATAGTTGGAAGCATTATCTTTGCATAGTTTTTAAAACCAGAGAAGCTTGGATTTCCTTCCTTCCCGATTGGAAATTTACCTTTATTTTCTCTCATGTCTTAGGTCTCCATATCTTCTTACATTTCTCTGGTAACTACTATGTCTTCTTATTTGTGTTTCTGTTATTCCTCATTTTTCAGTCCAAGCTAAATTTCACTATAAATTCGATGTTTTGAATATTATTTTAAATGTGAGTTAGAGTCATGAGTGATTTATGTTGGGGGGGGTTGTCTATGTCGGGTGGTGGGCAAGGATTAAAGGTGGTGTATGTTATTGTATTGTATATGTATATAAATTTATATCAGAGTTTGTATATTTGGATTGCTGAATATAGATATATTTTAATTTGCAAAACTAATAACAAACTAAAACTAAAACCAGAGAAACATGTTTAAAGACTGATATCATGTTTCCCCTACCAAATGAAACTGTTTCCTTTTGGGAGTCTTTTTCCCCTAAAAGGAAACGCTTATAGTTTTGGCTATGTTAACTGGCACACAATTATGTGGGGTAAAATTATTTCCACTTGGCAGT
This sequence comes from Phrynosoma platyrhinos, assembly GCA_020142125.1. NCBI lineage: Eukaryota > Metazoa > Chordata > Lepidosauria > Squamata > Phrynosomatidae > Phrynosoma > Phrynosoma platyrhinos. The sequence continues at coordinate 223,652,914 of CM034701.1, read as the reverse complement.
TCTGTAAATCCTAGATTGTTTTCTCAGCCCCTTGCTCTTGCCAAATGTCTGATTAGGGACTATAGTGATGGCAGAAGTGATAACTTTAAAACAACATGGACTGAACTGGAGTCAAGATGTGAAATTTGTGAGGATATAGGAAGTTGGATGGGGAAAGGGGTCCAGACAGGGCACATTGCTATCTAAAGCCATGATGTCAACTATCTCATTGCACCATCCTTGTTGATGGTTTAGTCCAGGGGTAGGCAACCTTTCCCCTTTAAGGGCCGAGGGACTTCAGCTCCCAGAATCCCAGGAGCTATTGGCCAACATGGGACTATTGGCCAACATGGCTGAGGCTTCTGGGAGATGAAGTCCCTCAGCCCTTAAAGGGGAAAGGTTGCCTACCCCTGGTTTAGTCCTTAAGTCACATGAAGAGTCCAGCTTCTAGGACAAGGACAGAAACTTTAGGCCTCCAGATGTTTTAGAATATAATTCCCACAATCCCTTGTCATACTTGGTGGGGCTTTAGGAAGCTGGTGTTGAAGGCTCACTATCTGAATCTGGGTCAGACTGAATTTGCTTGGTTAGTAGTAGCTCTGTTATGCTGAAAGAGAGCAAATGTTGCAACAGCCATGACAACTACTCCTGTATGCTCCACTGCGAACTACTTGGCAGTCTTCCCTCTGCCGTGTGCTCCTTATCTCTCACATTATTTGTGAGAACTGTGGGGGAAATGCACCATTCATAAAGTTATACTTAAGTATTTCCTTTGCAACTATCCAGAGAAAGCAATAATGTTCGTAAAAATTAACCCACTCTGTCATGCCTGGATATCTAAACTGAGATACTTAAATTGTATGTAAAGGGAAAAGGGTCTTTACTATAAGGGACTTTGTCATTCATGACACAGGATTTCAGTGCTTTGAGCCATTAGTCCTTTAATAGTTGGAGACCAAATTTCTAGAGTCCATGGATGTTCTGTAGAAGTGAAGATTCTTGTTTTATACCAGAAAAAATGTATTTTAGCTTGAGGATATGGAGCACCAAAGTAATGTTATTTGTGAAATGAATAAGACCCAGGAAAATGACAAATATCATCCCTAATATGTTATTCTGGTATACAAGTGTATTGTTTAGGAAGTGGGAGGCAGTGGTTCCCATCCCACTTCTGCAAAACAGATTGTTTTCCCATCTGTGTTCATTCTGAAGTTAGGCTATAGTCAAAACAGGTTTACAGTTATCAATGTTCAATAAAGGCATGAGAATTGGAATATCCATCCTCCTGTTTCAAATCTGTAGCTTGTTGCCTGTTGTGGCATTTGCCCAGCATAGCCATGGCAGCAGCTCTTGTAGTTCATAACCACCATCTACTGTGGCTTTCCTTTCTGTAGGCCCCAGTGCTGCAGGGCCCTTGGTGGTGTTTCAGAGTAGGGTGTGGGATTTTGTGTTACATATAGTACAGGACAAAGGTCTGAGACTTGATCCTAATTGGCTATGGTACCTCTGGCCCTAGCAACAAGAGAGAAAATATTCATGCTTGGGGCATTACTTTGTATGTTATAGGCTTTACATGGAGGCTGCCAAATACAAATTTCCTCTTTGTAAGCCTTTGGCCCTGATCATGTCTAGTCTGTCTACATTAAAGTTGCCAGCTAACTAGAAAGATGTGTGGTTCTCTTCTGGTGCTTTTTGCAGAACCTTAGCTTGATTGGCCTTGTTGTGGCTCTATGCTAATACTTTGCTATTTGTCGGGCTTTGATGATCCAGCAACTATAATTTAGTTTGGGGCCATTCGTGTGTAGATGTTGTCTTCTGTTTTGCTTTCTTCTGTTTTCTATAGATCTTTTACAGTTGCTTCCATTGGCTGTTCTTTGTCCCAATTGTCTGTTCTGCAAATACAGTGTGAAGTAAAAAAAAAAAAAAACTAACAAGAAAGGTCAAGGAAAAAAGTGCAAAGGCAGGCCTGTTGCTGAACACAAAGAAAACAAAACAAAAAAATGACCACAGGAGACCTACATAAATTTGAATTAGACAATGAGGAAATTGAAATAGTCAATGATTTCTTGTACCTGGAATCAAGCATCGCCCAGAATGGAGACTGCAGTCAAGAGATATGAAGAAAACTAAGAATGGGAAGGGCAGCCATGAAAGAGCTAGAGAAGATCCAAAAAAGTAAAGATATACAACTGAACACCAAAGTTGGAATCATCCAAGCCATAATATTCCCCATCACCATGTATTAATGTGAGAGCTGGACTGTGAAAAAAGCAGATAAAAAGAAAATCAATTCATTTGAGATGTGGTGTTGGAGAATAGTGCTGAGGATACTGTGGACAGCCAAAAAGACAAACAAATGGGTCCTTGAGTGAACCAGGCCAGAAATACTGGAGACCAAGATGATTAAATTGAGGTTGTCGTACTTTATCCACATCATGAGAAGGCATGACTCATTGGAAAAGACAATAATACTGGAAAAGGTGGAGAGTAGAAGAAGGAGAGGTTGACCACATACCAGATGGCTAGAATCAATTAGGGAGGACACAGGCATGAGTCTACAGGAAATGAGCAGAGAAGTGGAGGACAAGGAGACTTGGAGATGTGTCACCAGAGTTGAAGTCGACTTAAGGGCGGCTAACCACCACCACCACAAATATATTGTAATAAACAAATAAATAATGTCCATATTCTCCTACTTGTGTATGCCCTTTATTAATATTTGTTTGTTTATTTTACAATATTCTGTGAATGCAATATGTATTCACAATATGGCAATTTGTTATTTTTAGTAAATCACACACATTCTGAAGAATTGTGCTTAGTAGACAGGATATAAATTAAATAAATGTAGTCACCATATCATGAGGTATTTATACAATATAAAAGCATGCTGTGTTAGGGCCTTTACAGAGTGCCAGAAATAGTGCAGATTGAGGCCACTTTAACTGTCCTGGCTCAGTGCTAAGGAATCATGGGAACTGTAGTTTATTGTGGCACCAGAGCTCTCTGGCAGAGAAGGCTCAATGTCCGAGAAAAGAATACAATTCCCATGATTCCCTAGCACTGAGCCAGGGCAGTTAAAGTGGACTCAATTTGCACTATTTCTGGCAGTCTGTAAAGACAGTATTTGAAGAGGATCCTGTCCCTGAAAACGCACTGAAATAATAGAGGTGTGCATGCTTATTTGTTTTTTTTAACTGAGGTGGAGAGAAGATATAAGGGGAAGACAACATATCTGTGTGTGCACCCTGGAAACAAGGAAGATGAACTATGTAATGCCTTAATGCAGGCTAGAGAGCCAGTATGGTAACTTAGAACAGCAAGATCATTATTGTAGCATAGACATTTATACCTGATAGAAGGAGGTATAGTATTACCCACAATAAATGTTAAAAGCAAAGCTCCTTTTCCCCGAATTAAGCCAAATCTCATTTGCTCCACCTCTGTTAGCTTCTTTTACTGTTTGTGGGGGTGGGAGTTAGGTGAGCATAGGGGATCAGATTGTGATATGCCATCTCTACTGTAGCTCTTTCTAGTGATCCAGTAGACCAGCCTTCCCCAGTCTGGTGCCTTACACATGTTTTGGCTTATAAATCATACCTTACAACTGGTGATGAGGTATGGGACTGACTGATGGGAATGGATGGGAATTAGTTCAAATCATTTGGAGGGCTTCAGGCGCAGAAGAGTGGAATGGACAATAAAGGGAAAGTACATTCTCTGAGCTGTATACTGCTCCCAGGATCTCCCTTAAAAAGAAAAAAAGAAAAAAAATCTCTGGCAAAATGCTCCCAAATGACCCCTGGGAATCTGAGGGAAATTTTGCCCAGTTTTTATTTTCCACAGGCTGTTTCAGACCCCAAGGTGGCCATTTTCTTGACAGGGAGTGACCTGGAAGTTGACAATAAAAAAAAGGATCTTTCCTGCACCTAAAATTACCTAGGGGGAAATAATAAAAATGCCCCACAAAGCACAGAAGACTGTGGCATTTCAAGGTCTCCCCCAGGAGACAATTCAGACCTCTCCATCCCCTGGTAGTTGCCAGCCCTTAGGTGAGGTGGGTTGGTGTAAGCCTGCTTTGTGTGCATGTTACTATTTAAAATTTGTATAGCATTCATTCATAGTTGCAATTGATAATTGCTTAGCATTGATGTATCACGGTCTCCATGTACTTTAATTATTAATGTCTGGTTGGTACAGGGTTTTTATATTTATGGTATTAAACTAACAGTAGTAATGCAAGAATCCAGTACTGTTAGCTGTGGTTTGTATTCCATACATAATGTTGTATATGTGAGTGTTAGTATGCATGGATTAAGCCTGTTCCTTTCTTTTTCTTTTTCTTCTAGCAGAAGAAAACACTAAGGAAGCCGTGTCAGTACAGAAATGTCTGAGTGAGAAAGTTTCTCTCTACAGAGGTGATATCACAGTGCTTGAGATTGATGCCATAGTTAATGCTGGTAAGGTTTAAAAATACTTGGTCTGTCACATTAATGTTTAAACATTTGAATATTCAGCAAAACATCCAGGATAGAGGAAGAGGAATATGCAGAACTCCATGCATTGGATGTTACTAAAACTACAAATGAAGTGCCAAGAAAATCCAAAGTTTGTGATTATTACAAGAATTATCAGCAAATTTCTGCATTATGTCATCCTCTTCTCCTCACTTTTGCAATTCTCATGCGTGCATGTCTGTGTCTTCAAGTTGCCTCTTATGGCACTCCCATGAATTACATAGGGTTTTCTTAGGCAGGAAATACTCAGAGGTAGTTTTGCTAATTTCTTTCTCTGAAATATAGTCTACAGCACCTGATATTTGTTGGCGGTCTCCCACCTAAGTACTAATCAGGGCTGACTCTTGTTAGCTTCCAAGATCAGAGGGGATCTGGTGCCTTTAGGGTAGACCCTCCCCAAATCTGCTCCACAGTCCCTCTTACCTGCACCCCAGATCTTTAGGGTGTGCAGAAGGCTTCAGGCATGAGAGAGAATTGCTCCCTTTTCCTATTCACTGATGGAAGCCCCCCTCATGGCATGAATGAAGCTAATGTACACATATTTTGTTAGCAAGCTTAATTTATTTTGTTTCTGTTGGTGTTGGGAAAGTGCCATGGGCAATGTATGGTCCTGAAGTGTTGGCCTCCCCCTGTTCCTGGAAGCCCTATTGTACTGTCTACTGCTTGAGGTTTTATTATGCGTTATCAGGGTGCTGTTCTGTGACAAGAAGGCAAAGAAATTTCAGTGTGGTTGAGTTCTGTCATGAGTGTCACCTTATATTGAGGTGAACTCTTTCTCCACCCAGGAGCGTTCCACATTGTGAGTTGACATTACCATGTTTTAATTTTCTCTTTTCAAATATATGTATGTCTCATCCAATAAATGCTGTCACAAATGTATGTAAAAGTTGACAAAAATATATGTCCCTTGCAACATTTTCAGTAAAAGTTCTTTTCTCTCTTTGTCTTGAGATACTCTTAAAAAAAAGGCTTGGATTTGAACCTCAAATGTTCTTGCAATTGAAAAAATGTTTTTTTTTTTTAAAATGTACTTGAGAATAATCAAAGACAAAAGGTATTACTAAATAAAAGTTTCATGCTGTCTGGAATGTGAGCAAAAAAGGTTATTCCTTCGGTTAGTGACACTTCTGGAAATTATCTGTGCAGCTCTATTTTTATAGCCCCAAGGGCTAAAAATCTACTCTTTTGCTCTTTAATGAAAATAGGACTCTGTGGCTATTAAAAATTTGGTAGATTTCATGCCTTTTTGTGAGACATCACAGAGTACACTCAGTCTTGTGAATGCAAAACACAAATTATCGGTTCTTCAGTTTATTACATGGGAAGCAAGCATCCTTTTCCTGTGATTAAATTAGTCTTAAACCTCATGAATATTCCGCAATAATGGGATGCTTTTCAGATGACGTTGTCATGACCGCCATTATCCCAGCATTAAAGTGCATTATCCCATCAATAAAGGGGCAAAATCTCATGGCTTTTTATTCACTGAAAAATCCCATGAATAAGAAGTAGAGTGATTTTGCCCCTTTATTGATGGGATAATGCTGGGATAATGCACTTTAATGCCGGAATAATGGCGGTTGTGGCAATGCCATCTAAAAAGCATCCTGTTATTGCGGAATATTCATGGGTTTTAAGGGCGATTTAATCATGGGAGGAGGGCACTTGCCCACTTGTGATAAACTCCTATGATACCTAGCAAACTTTGTGCATTTGAGGCTGTGAGCTTCTAGTATAAACTGTACTTGATTGATTCATATCACACAGTTTGCTATGGAAATCAATTTTCATATCAGGGATGGGGTGAAGGTCATGGAATGCTTCAGCTTTGTTACCTTATCTTTACAGTGGTCTTGTAAAGCTGTAATGTTACCTACATTTTTCTCTTTCTGTTTACATGAGCATCACCTACCACCCCTATTTTAGTCTCAGTGTTAACTCTGAACTAAATCAGATGCCTCTGCTAGCATGGAATTAACCAAACCAAACTTTGCAAATTCATGAAGTTATGCTTCTGCACAATGCCAGGCTAGCATAATGCTAATTAGATGAATTTGGAAATTATAAAGCAGTGGTTGAAAACATGTGGCTCTCCAGATGTTATTAGACTATTGTTAGAGTGCAGTTCCCAGCAGTCACTGGTGAAGAGTGCTTTTCTCATCACTGTTATTCTAGGAAAAGAAGAAATGAGGAAAAAGAGGAAGAAGCCTGAAAGCCAGGGAGATGGCAATGCCTGAAAATGGTTCTGATAAAGTAACATATTAAAGATATTTTTCCTTTACTTTTGGAAATGCACTTTGCCATTTCACTTCAAAGCTGGTAGGTGCTTCCTATCTGCCAGAAAATAGTTCTGAGAAAATGAATGTTTATACAGATAATATAATTCCCTATAATAATTCCTTATAATTGTCACCTGCCTTTATATTCTTATGTTCTCAACTGACTCTTGGCAAGGAGAATGTTTCTCTTCTTTCAAGAATCCATATCAGTATTTCCCCCGCATTCTGAAAGACAGATAGATAGAGAGAGGTACCTTGAAATGAGTACAGGGTTTCATCAAACCTGTAGCTGTCATGGTGGTATAACAAACCGCACCTGTCTTCATCTCTGGGCCTTGCTATCACCCACCAGGCATCCTGTGCTGTGAATGAGTGATGGTGACCCAAGGTCCTTTGACTTGTAAGGGTGTAGTACATGGACTAGTGGATTCAAATATACCCAGAACTTGCAAATTAAAACAATATAGTTCATTGAGTTTTATCAGTAGATGAAAGCAAAGCAAAAACACCATCTCGTAAGATTGTACTTTGATACCCTAAGTCTTGTTAGGGCCATACATGACTTTGTCTTATCTGGCTGTTCCTCTACCCACTGCATTGCCTACTATCATCTTATCAGTAGCTTTAGGCCAGGATCTAAATGGCTGTGTATTGTGTTCCACACATGCACAGGAGCTTTCCTGGTCTCCCTTCTTCCTGCTGGCCTGGCCCTTTCTACAAAAGGGTGTTTTGGGTGTTGAGGAAGGGAATCCAGATAGAATGGGAAGTGTTGGAGAATTGACAGTACTCAAGCCCTTTCTATCAATTCATGGGTCTCTTTGGATTCTGGTTAGAGTGTTAAACTATTTTGTTTGGCTGCTTGTATCAAACTCACACAAGGGTCACACAAAGTTTGTGGACTAGATGTACCTTAGAGCAGTTGAGTAAGGCCTGCCTTCTGCTACTTTCCCTGTATTTTTCTTACCTACCCATAGGAATTCAATATCAGGCAGATAAAAGATGCTGTCCTAGAATTATCCTTGTTCCTTGCAGCAGAGCTAACTTCAGTATCAGAGCAGAGTCGTTTCAAGCAGCTGAAAGGTACATAAATCTCATTCTAGAATCAACATGTTTTCCTTGGACTGTTCTTCCTTAATGGGAGGTCTTGCTTAAAAACAAAGCAATAACATTTTACACCTCTTGCATGATTGTACCAGTATAAACTTTCTCATCTCTGAGTCTGGGAATGCAATGTTGCAGTTTGAATTTTCCTTTCCTGTTGGCCCCTGTGTCAGTGCACTGAGATAATGAAGATAAATTACTAGTTGGACAGCGGCATTTGCAAGAAATGAGGCTTTGTGGCCAGTAGATCACTTGAAAAGAATAATGTAACTTTTAATTTGCTTTCCCGATTGAAATCCAGTTGTCATCTTAAAATAAAAATACAGTAGTACTGTATCAGATTTTAAGAATGTTGTTGAAACTTCTGTTATGTGTAGCAAACGAAGTGTTTCCCATTGATATTCTGGCAATATAATCTTGCACATGTCTACTTGTAAATATGTTCCACAGTGTTGAATGCAATTTACTTCCAGTTATATGGACATAGTTGCAGCTTAAAGTTTTCCTGGAAAAACAATTTTAAACTTCTTGTAAAATTCAAATATATAAAAGAAAAGAATCAGGATAATGATAAAAACACTGCCTTTTGAAAAGTAAATTTAAACTATAAAGGACAGAAAGTTTTAGTGGCTGACTTTTCCCATGGCTTCTTTTGACCTTCAGAGAGTTTATGGTTTGCTTTGCAGCATCTTAATATTATGAAGCATCACATCCTTGTCAAGCCAAAAATTAAACTTCAAGGTAGAGGTCGGGTGTTTATATATTGGAATTGTGAACTGAATATATTAGCCATGAATTATACTTAAATGAAGGTGTTAGTATAGTCTGTTGACTAACGGAGCTGCACCTCCCCACATGAACATCTTGTTAATGCATAATCAGTCACTGAAGTTGCCATGAATCTGGAGCTTAATGAACAGGTGAGAGGGAAGGAGAAATTTAAAGCTGAAATTGATCTGACAGCCTATCACTGATTGCCAATCCATTTCATTTGGCAACTTAATTTATCACACAGTTAAACTTTTCTTCTTGTAGCTTTCTGGGAGGAAATTAATTCAGAAGCATGCCCAATAATGTTGGCTTGAGCGAGGCTGTTCACATTTTCCGGCAATGTTGGAAGAGTGAATGACAGTGTAGGAGGAATGGAGAAGCTTGCTGTTAATAGCCATCTTCAATTTCAGTTGCCTGTGGTCTTATTAGGTTTCTTTTCTTGGTCAAATTACTTCACGTGCACATTTTGCAGACAGTCTGATGCTTTTCTGGACCATCTTATGTGGGGAGGGGTATGAAGGGTGACCTGGGTAGATGGTTGGGTCAGCCTCCTGAAATTGTCAAGTGTGAGTTTGTGTTCACATGTGCAGTTGCTACAAGTTGCGTATACAGTTGGCCTTCCACATCTAAAGATTCTGTCTCCGTGGATTCAACCATCCATGGCTTGAAAATATTTTTAAAAACATTCAAACAAGCAAACTGTGATTTTGCCATTTTATATAAGCCCATTGTATATAAAGGGACTTGCACACCCACCGATTTGGTATACATGGAGGGTCCTGGAACCAAACTCCAGCAAATACCAGGGGCCCACTGTATAGCAAACAACCCCAAATACTGTGTCTGCATATACAGAAAAAAACATGGATGACAGAAAAAACACTATAAGCAATAAAGAAAAGAAGAGAAGAAAAACAAAAGGGAGATAGGAACAAAGTAAGAAGAATTATGAATGTAACCATGGCACAGACAGACTTAGGAGCTTATTACATACTTAAATAAATCGCCTTACCTGATTCAGTTTAAAATTTAAATCAGGCGGCATCCTGATATTATCAGAAGGATTTAGCTGCTGAATCTGCCACCTGGGTCCATCCTGGGTCCATCCCCGCTCACAGGGGCACTCAGCACAGCTCTTTTCGAAGTTGGGAGTTTCCCGGCTTTCAAAAATGGCCACCAGAGCACCCCTGTTAGTAGGGATGGATCCGGGTGGCGGATTTGGTGACCAAATCCTTCTGATAATATCAGGATGCTGCCTGATTTAAATTTTAAACTGGATCGGGTAAGGCAATTTATTTAAGTATGCGGTAAGCTTCTAACACTGCATTTAAACACAAACAGGCATGGTGTAGACTCTTTTTGTATTTTTGAAGTGTAACTATCAACCTGGATACACAGAGAAAAGCTTGGAAAATATTGTACACCTTAAGAGACTATGTAATAATCATGCTGAGCAATTCTGCTTCAGTGCACCATCTTAGAATTACTTCTTTTAAAACCCCTGAAGTCTCTCTGGTGATTTTTTTTTTTAAAATTACTGACCATAACTCAAGAATAAAGATTTGTTTCTTGAGAGTATAAAAGTAGTAGTAAACTATACCGTTGGCTGAAGGAATGATCTGGTGAGATAATTCCTCGCCCTATTTTTCCAAATCATTTGCAAGAGAGATGGGTAGTGCAAAGTGCTTCTGTATTGTACTGTCCAGCTTGCTGAGTTTTTTGTTCTACAGTCCTTTTGCTATCTTGGCTGTCAATAGCAGGTAGTGTCAGGGAATGGGAAAATGGGGTCATGAGTGGCCTGGGGGATTCTGTCTTGGTGCTGCAGCATTATTTTCTCTTGGAGCTTCATTTCAGTGGCAACGTAAACAAAATAGAATTGCTGTGTCTGGTGGACTGGATGCCACATCCAAAATGAGGCCTTGTGCATTTTCTGTTTTCGAGGAAGACGTCTCTTCTAGTGTCAGAGCCCTAGTGATGGGGGTGATTCCTCTGTGATGAGGGAAAGGCACTTCTTGGGAGCTACAAGACACTCTTTGAGACTTTAAAGTGCACTCCTGACATAATTAGCATCACATGCAGCCTGTATATGACAGGGAGAAGGAAGGTTATGTGTCTGTGAATTTCTCTCTTAGATCCTCTAGTTATTTCCTCATACTGTCAGATATCCTATAGGTATCATATACCTCATCCTCTCTACTTTGGCTTCGTATTATAAAACGAGTATAAAGTGTGGGGTTTGGGTTTGTTTTGTTTTGTTTTTTAGAGGGGCTGGAGGGGGAAAAGGGAAGAGAATTATTCTTTCTTTAAGGTAAATAGAATGTAATCAGTTGCAAGCTAAAAATGGCTACACTGGTACTCTGCACTGTAAGAGTTTGAAGGTTTGCGGCTCGTGTTGCAAATTGCATTTTTCTGGATTCTGTTCTGTAACCTCTCAAGTATGTGACTGCTAATATGCGACTGCAGCTTGTTATTAATTCCATCAGTGCATCTGAGGAAGTAAACAGAAAGCTGAAATCTGAAGAAGTGCACTGAAACCTATGAAAGCTCATTTTCAAATGAATGAGTTAGTCAAAGTTGCTAATAGATTCCTCCCTTCCTCCACCTTCCCATTTTATTTTTTTTCCTCTGTACTGTAAGATTTGCACAAGAAATACCCGGTACAGGTTGAGTCTCCCTTATCCAAAAATACTTGAGACCAATAGTGGTTTGGATTTGGGATTTTTGGGATTTTGGAATACTTGTCTTTGAATATACATACATAATGAAATATCTTGGAGATGGGACCCAAACCTAAACATGAATTTAATTTATATTTCATATACACATTGTATGCACAGTTTGAAGGTAATTTTATGCAATATTTTTAATAATTTTGTGTATGAAACAAAGTTTGTGTACATTGAACCACCAGAAAGCAAAGTGTCATTATATTGGCCACCTATGAAAAAAGTTTTGGTTTTTGGAATATTTTGGATTTTGGAATTCTGGATAAGGGAGACTCAACCTGTATGTCATATGACTTCCAAAGAAACACTGACTAGCATGGACTAGCAATTGCAATAGCATTTACATTTCTGTTATTACATTAATAGTGAACTCAGCACTCTCTAAGTAGTTTACAATCTGTACGCTAATTGCCCCCAACAAGCTGGGTACTCATTTTATTGACCTACGAAAGGATGGAAGGCTGAGTCAACCTTGGAGTCCTGGGATCAAACTCACAATGTTGTAGTTGCAGTACCAGCATTTAACCACTGCGCCACCAGGGTTCTAGGACTAGGAACATGGATTCTTGATTTCACTTCCAATGTATGATTGGCATTTATGAGAAATGAATAACATAATAATAATAATAATAATAATAATAATAATAATAATAA
>CM034701.1:223599270-223635777 GCA_020142125.1 Phrynosoma platyrhinos | reverse complement strand
GAGGGCGTTCTCTGCTGTCGCCCCCAAACTCTGGAACGACCTGCCGGAGATCCGTCAGTTGAGATCATTAGACAGCTTTAAAAAAGCTGTCAAGACGGATCTCTTCCGGCAGGCCTTTCCAGATTAACCATCCTGGCTCAGGCTCCCTGATCCCCTCATTCCTCCCGTGGCCCCATCTTTAGTGATGGTTGAGGATCTCCAGAGGGACACCAGGGTTTTTAGATTGTTTTAATTATGGTTTTATGTTTTGATATTGTGCTTTTAATTTGTTATACTGTTTAATACTTTCTTAAGGGGGGGAGGGATTATAATGTTTTAATGTTATATTTTACTCATGTTATATTTTACTGTTGTCAACCGCCCGGATTGGTTCGTCACAGGGCGGTATACAAATAAATATTATTATTATTATTATTAAATATTATATTGACTCAAGGGCAGTTAACAACAACAAAGCACTTGATCAGGTTAAGTGAGGTGATGGTCCAATCATCATCCCAGGCTGGGACAGAACTATGTTGCAAAGGAGAGATGTGTTTCCTCACCCTGTGCGTGTCTCTTTAAAAAGTGTGCCTCATAATTCTAATTTACAGTTGCCCCTCCCAATTCATGGGGGATCTGATCCGGACCCCAGGCGAAAATGGCAGCTCCATAATATTCAAGTCCCACTGAAACAAATGATGCACGTGTGGCCATTTTACCTATAGCCTCTTGTCCCTCCCTGCAAAGAGCGAGACCACAGACCTGAAGTTTGCAAATAGGGAGGGACAATTGTATACTCAAGCATACATTTGCAAGGAAGAATGATTGGGCAGGAGGACAGGATGCTTAACCTTTCCCATCAAGTCATCCCTATGAAGAATCTCTAGACTGTCCTAATTTTTCTCCCAGATCTGCCCTCAAACTAGTTTTAAGCTTTGCAGAGGGAAACTTGCAAGGGAAAATAGTGCTTTGCAAAATTAAGGTACCTTTTCACCTACCCTTTATTCCATGCAAAGCTTTGGAGCATGTTTAGTGACTGTAACATCTCAGCCTGCTTCCACTTTATGTGGAAACCCCCCCGCGGTATTCTGTCTGGGACAAAATTATGAATTGCATTTGAATATGCGGTATACAGCATGTTAAGTGAGCACTTGTACCTTATCTTCAACAGTACTAACACTTTGCCTAAATAGCTGTATAAATGTATGATTGTTCAAATAGTTTAACTTATTTCCTGGTTTATTTCAGCATACTGGTTGTGGCAAATGACATATTTTTGTCACTAGGTTGTGCTGTGATTCCATGAATCAGTGTACTGTCCCAACCAATCTCAAATCCCTTTTCTGATTTTTGGTGCTGCGTAGTGACCATGAATATTTCAGCACGTTGCTTCCTTGTCACCTGGGCAACTGACTGAGTTCCCATGTTATTTTCTTTGTATGTTACAGCATGCTTCCCTGCTCTTTGGTGTACTTGTGTGAATGAATGAAAATCTGCGGCTCGTTAGCAGAATTTCCAAAAGCCTCAGAAGACAGCCACACCATAATGCAGGATCACCTCCATTATTTCTCCAAACAAGAGAGGCTGTCAAAGTGATGGTTTTAAAAATTAGATATCAATAGTTTTTAATTAAATGTGCTCCTCACCAGATGTCACAGAGTAGAGAAGTATTTTTATTAAGTGTAGCAGCAGAGTTGTGAAGTTCTGCAGTCAGTCAGTTATTTTACTGATTTCACTTGTAGAATGTTATTTCATCTTCTAATATGCATTTGGTCAAGGGTGAGGGAAGTGAATTGATTATTTTACTATGTTTAACAGGCTCTATCCTGTCTATCTGTACTACTTGTTCCAGCTACAGAATGTTTGTATTTATATAGACATTTTGAAATCATATGTTTGTAACCTTAAATATAGCCTTAACTATTAAAGATGTAAAATTCTAAACAAATAACCCAAAAGTAAGTTGTTTTGGAATAATTGTAATCTTGTATCTCTTTCCCTGCTTTTGCAGGTAAAATCCTTTTCAAAAAAAGAAGATTAAAATACAGGTTCACACCTGATAAATTTAACTGAAAATGCTTGGACATCAATAAAAGTAAGCATGTGGTTATGCCATTGCTCCAAGACATTGAAGTCTAATGCCTGAATCTTAGCCTGAGTTCTAAGGGGACTTCAAAGATGTGCATATTGGGGTTACTGCTTTGTAAAACAGATTCATTTTAATTTATTAAAAACTGTCTGTGGCCTGAAGTACCACATCAGCTTTGTCACTAGATGGCACATACCAGGCTTTAAGGGAACTCCTCAACAGTAGGGTCTCCTTAAGAGCAGGGGTCCTTGAGGTATGGTCCAAATACTTGCATCTGTTTTCAGCTGGCTCTGAAACAAAGGCCTGAAACAGAAGGGCCAAAGGTCTACCATTGGGCCACATTGGGGGCATGGCGTTTACATGACGCATGCTGCAAATGGGCTGGAAGATGCTCCAAGTCCACCTCAACCTGAAAGAGCCAGGCCACAAAGGAGTGGACAAAACCTGCTCCTTTTTGGCAGCTGGCTTAGGATCGTAGTGGCAGCTGCCCAGATCAGGGCCTCTGGCCACTCCCTTTGCCCCATCTGTTTGAGGCCAAAGTTATTAAAACGTACTGGAACAGTACAGGTCCCATGGTTGTGTAATCTAGCTGCTTGGTAGATATTGTCTTTTGGATTACAGCTCCCAGACTCCTTCATATAGCACAGGGGTAGGCAACCTTTTTGAGCCGGGGGCCGGGTTGCTGTCCCTCAGACAATTGACGGGCCGAAGCACCAAAAATAAATAAATAAATAAATAAATATTAAAATTAGAAAAGAATTAAATTTTTTTAAAAAAATGCATGCACACTCTCTCAGCCCCAGAAAAGCCATGGCAAAACCCCTGTGAAGATTTTGCCAAGAAAACCCCAAGAACAAGTAATAACAACAATAATCAATATCATCATGGGGGGGCGGCGGCGGTGGGGGGGGGCGGTGGCGGCAGGACCGGTTTGGGGCCGGTCCAAAGGTCTTGCTGGGCCGCATCTGGCCCCCGGGCCTTAGGTTGCCTACCCCTGATCTAGCATGACCAGCGGCCATACTAACTTGAGAATACTGGGAGATTTAGTAAAAAGGGATGTTCAACATGCTGTGTTGTGAGTGCGTGAATTTGTAAAACTAGGAATAGGGCAACCATGTGAAAGAGACAGAGAAACTGTTGTTGCCTAGTAAGGTTAGGGATGAGAGATCCCTTGATTCTAGTTCCTTTTCTGGCTCATTTTCACGTAGCCTGGGAGTAAATCCATGTTTAAATTTCCCCTAGTGAGTCCATGTTTTTTTTTTTAAATTTCTGGAGCAACTTTAGGAATTTCTTTAGGGATTGTGCCAACATTTAGTAGATAAAATATATTTTTGTCACTCTGTTGGTTTTTTTTAAAAAAGAGCCATAGTGTCAATTATTTTACTGATTTCACTAGTTAAGCCTTGTTCCATCTTAATTTGTATTTGGTCTTGGGGTAGGGGGAAGAAAACTGATTATTTTAGTATGTTTAACAGGCTCTGTCCTATCTGGCTGATTTGTTCCAGCTACAGAGTGATCAATGGCTAATGGAGCACATCAAGGAATTCAAGGGAGGGGGGAATCAGCATGTGCTTTATAGACTGTAGAGAAGCATTTGACTGTATAGATCATGAAAAGCTATGGAAGGCTCTTCAGGACATGAGAGTGCCACTACATCTGATAGTGCTGATGAGGAATCTGTACTTTGGACAAGAGGATATTGTAAGAACAGAATACAGAGAATGGTTCCCAAATTGATAAGGAAATCAGACAAGGTTGCATTTTAGCTCCCTATTTGTTTAGCTTTTATGCAGCAAATATCATACGAAGAGCAGGTTTAGCCCCAGAAGAAGGAGGAGTGAAAAATAGGAGGAAGAAATACCAAAAATCTAAGATAGGTGGCTGACACCATTCTACTACTGGACAACATCATAGATTAGGAACAATTACTAAGGAAGGTCAAAGAAGAAAGTGCAAAGGCATGCTTACTGCTGAACATAAGGAAAACAAAAATAATGACAACGGAGGATCTACATAAATTCAACCTAGACAATGAGGAAATCGAAATACTTAAAGATGGTAAAGGTGGAGTGGAGAGTTAAAGGAGAGAAGTGAGCACTGGAGTGGAAGGAGAAATCATCTAGAAAGAAAAAGAGTACAGAGGTGAGAAGAGAAAATAGCATTGGCTTGAAGGAAACAGAGTTTTTAACAAGCAAAGCTGGTACAGGAAGAACGAATAGCAGAGTGGAGATAGAGAAAGAGTGGGACAAAAGAAAAAGAGGCAGCAGATGAGGGTGAGGAGAAAGAGCATTTATGGTGAGGGTGAAACCAATGGAGTTTTAATGGGTGAAATTCAGTATTTTAATATCTCTCTCTCTCTCTCTCTCTCTCTCTCTCTCTCTCTCACACACACACACACACACACACACACTTGCCATTATTTTTTTTATTCCAGTGAAATTCCTAATTTGATTTAAACTGTAGATAAATTTCCAGAAAAATGTAAACACTATGTTTAGGATGATCATTGTAGTGGTTTGACAAGAACAGAGTAGTTGCTGAGTCCCATCAGGTCAGAACCTGCTAGTGTATTAGTGTGAAAATCTGGTTGAGCTGAGATGACCAGACGGAGAAAACTTGTGCATTGTCAGCCAGTCCAAATCAGAGAGATATTTACTGTCAGTGCCCAGCATCAAAATACAATCATATTACTGTTCCATTTCCTGGTGGATCCAATTACACTTTTGGTAATGCAAGTATAGAGGGTAGGGGATCATGGAGCTTTGACTACATCACAGTGGAGAAGATGTGGCCCCACAGATGTTCTTGGTTTGCAGCTCTGATCATCCCTAGAAAGTTCTAAATAAATAGTTGTGGAATGCAATCAGTGTGATTCAAAACAGTCAAGAAGCTAAGCAAGTAGAACAAACTTGGTGGAGAGATTTGCAGAAGGGCAGAAGAAGCTGTTGCCAGCAGAATCCAGGGCTCCCAACTGAGAGGATGTTTTTAATGAGTTGTCTCCTGTGCTGCTTCCAGCATTCAATCTGCATCAGCTCACCTTTACTACAGAGGCTGTGAAGCAGGAATGGCTGGGGCTGCTCTGGTTTTGCTTCTGTGTTGGGCCACTACCCAAGCATCAATACTCATGGTTTGGTTTGGCCTTCTGTGACACAGCCATAGTATTGCCAGAGGAGGGAGATGGTAGGAGTTACAGTTCAAGAACACCTGAAGGGCCACCCCCCACCCTTTACTAGACAACATTGTAGTTCTCAGAGGAGGGGACAAATAACTCATTTGCACACGGGCTCCTATGTTAGCCACACTGGTCAGATTGGCAGTGGGGTCAGATTTCTGCAGTTTGTAGGACTGGCATCGGGGGTCATAAATATATGTACTATAATATTAAAGCTCAATACACTATCACTATCCTATCATAGGATCCTACCATTCAAGGTCCTAGGACCTTGAATGGTAGGATCCTATGATAGGATAGTGATAGTGTATTGAGGACCTTGAATGGTAGGATCCTATGATAGGATAGTGATAGTGTATTGAGCTTTAATATTACAGTACATATATTTATGACCCCTGATGCCAGTCCCACAAATAATGATTTGGATTTTCTTCCTCTGCATCTGAACTGAAGTTTAGACAACATTTTCTCCCTCTAGCTGTTTGATAGTATTCTGTTCCTTTAAAAAGCTACCTAGCAACAGTATGGTGACTCTAGCTACCTTTTAGCTATAGTTAACATGTGGCTTTGATCAAATGGTAAAACTGGTGACCAGAAGGATTTTTAAGTGGGTTAGTTTTTACAACCAAGATGATAATGTTGTGTAGAGTGAAAACAGAAATAGCTTCTAATCTATGACTTGCATTTCAGTTGTTTTTGTGGAAGGCCACAGTCAATATGTGCAGATATTTTGGATAAGGTTTATTTGGGCATATTGTCTATTGTCACTTCATTATGCATAGTGTGTGAAAATCTTACAGGTCAACACAGTTGAATGGATTCTATTAATTTTGCTGCCTGCAGGTAGTTTCTGAACTAGAATTGTGAATACTGTATACAGGAAAACATGCTTAGAGAGGTTAAAATTTAAAAATTGCAAACTTTAAGTTCTGACAGAGACCAATCTGTAATAAATAGACAGAAGTCAGCGGAAAAATTAGAAATGTTACAAGTCTCCCATAGATGAATATGCTAATAAATTGGTCTTATCTCATTATAGTTAATACAATAATTTCCTTTTTAAAAAATGTAATGGTTTGCTCTGTGGCAAAAATATTTTGCTGATAGACCTGGGATTTGAGTAGATATGGTCACTACTATGGTTTTGTTGGGCTTTGAAGGGCTAGTGCAGCATTGGGGGTATGGCTGCATTGCTTTCCAACTCCAGATTAACAGCCAGTTCTATCTCTTCCCTTCAGCTTTGGCAGGGAAGACTGGGAGTTCCTGTTTTGGTAACCGGTAGTAAAAAAAAATCTTCCGTTGGGGAAAAACATCACTGGTGAAAATGGAAGTAAATAATTGCCTTGACTCCACCGTTGAAGTGCAGTACATAACCAAGGAAATATGTGTCCCATTTCCTCAGTTTCCTATTGGGGTACACATGGAGTAAGGGGAAGCTGTTGACCCAGCTTCATTTCCAGGTAGCATAGAGTGGAGATGAGGGAAGCAGGCAGTGGCTCTCATTCAGGTGGCATCCCATATTAAGTCATCCCACACTTTTCCTCCAGCAGGTTCGCAGGGGTGGGGTTGGGCTCCATTGATCAACTGGCATATGTGGTGTCTGATTCCTGGAGTTGTTCCTTATATAGCATCAAGGTGCTAACAGTTATTACCAATAAAAGTTTTGGCCATTTTAACTCCAGCAACATGTCTATTGTCTTGTTTTACCCCTCCCTCCTCTTTACTGCTGCATCTGCAATGCAGTTCAGCGAGGCACAAAAGGAGTTCTGACCCATGTTTCTGAGCTAACCATCCCCACCTCCAGATCCTCTTACTGACCAGAATAGAGAGTCACTCATTCTGATGATGAATCCCCGGTACTATGAAATGGAATAACTTACAGGTGTGGATTCATTCTAGTGACACAGAATGCATCTAGTCCCTAAAAGGACTCCCCTGCCAAAGGAAAAGCCCATTCCAGTAGCCACACTGGAAGGCAATAGAAACATGTGCATATAAAATAGACTGACAGATTGAGTGATCTGAGTAAAGTTCTGCATTTAGAAAAAACAAACTATAGGGAGCTGAACATCTTGTTTCCAAACATTTCGATTGGTGCAGAGGTAGGAATTGTGCAGTCTCCAGGTGTTGTTGAACTGAAACTTTCAACATTGCTGGCTAGCTCTCCTGGGAACTGTAGTTTAACAGCCTCTGGAGAGCTGTACAGTTTCTACCTCAGTGACTTAGTGCATTTCATACATATAAATTTCTGGGTATTTGCGTGCTGAAACATTTGTCTAAATGCATGGTTTGAACGTTATCACATTTTCATGAACTTGCTTTTGCCCTTTTTTAGTTTTATAGAAAATAATTGCATTTTACCTCTGAAGTGTGAAATATAATAAACGTTTTAGAGTGAGTGAACTGTTTTACTTTTAAAAACCACAGGAAGTTACCAGGATGGACTGCTTTTTACTTGAATTATACATAATAAACCTGGGCACCACAATTCAAAATGGATGTTGATAAGCTGGAGTGTGTCCAGAGGAAGGTGACCAAAATGGTGAAAGGTCTGGAAAGCATACCCTATGAGAAGCGACTTAGGGAGCTGGGTACATTTAGCCTGGAGAAGAGAAGGTTAAGAGATGATATGATAACCTATTTAAATATCCCTTCATATAAGTTTGTTTTCTGGAGTTCCACAGAATAGGACCTGGAGCAGTGGATTCAAACTATAGGAAAGGACATTCCATATAAACGTTAGGAAGCACTTCCTGACAGTAAGAGCTGTTCAACAGTGGGACATGCTCTTTTTGAGTGTGATGGAATCTCCTCCTTTGGAGGTTTTTAAACAGAGGCTGATGGCCATCTGTCGGGGATGCTTTGATTTTGAGTTCCTGCATGGCAGGGGGTTGGACTGGATGGCCCTTGTGGTCTCTTCCAACTCTATGATTCTGTGATTCTAAAGCAGAAGAGCAGAAGTGGACTTGACTAACATTGAAGAACTTATGTATTGACTCTTCATAAAAAAGTTCTCTAGTGATTGTCCTGCTGATTTGGCTAAATTCTAATCTGCATAATTAATTGGAAGCAAGGCATTTCATTATGCCTTCTTTCTTGTCCTGCAGTTTGTTGATGTCTTGTATATAAATCTTCAGGCTATTCTGTTATGGATCAGCAATTTCACAATTCAAGAGGATGATGTTAATTCAAGGTAGTATTCGAAATGGTCAGCTAACCACTGGATGCACATCTTTTTGTTCAGATAATTCTTTCATATTAAACATCATTTGTATAAGAGAAATTATCTCCATTATTCTTCATAATTTGAATGGAGATAGGGGGAAATATCCAACATTGACTTCGTTGCCAACTCCTTTTCCTGGCAGCACCACACAGTTTGAGGGCATTTCTTGAAGGGTGTGGTTAGAGACAAGGGGAACTGAAGGGGAGAGATGAGTTTCTAATGTAGTGATTGATCTGCAGCAGTCAGCAGCTTTCACATTTTCATCTCTTCCTATGTCTTATTGGGAAGATGCTTATGTCCACATGTAATATCATTCTAGAGACAGTGTAGGGGGACAAAACATGAGTCTCTACTGGCCAACTCTTCTGGCTGCTGGTTGTTATAGCTTCATCAATGTTGTGGGAAGAGAGAAACTTAGGGAACAAGATATTAGAAGGGAAAAACAGAGCTTGGAAGAATTACTTTTATAATTCTGGACTCTTCGGTCATTATGCACAGTAGGAATTGGGAAGCTGGTAGTCTTAAAAATAGAACTAGCATGATGTAGTGCAGGGGCAGGCAACCTTTTTGAGCTGGGGGCTGGGTCGCTGTCCCTCAGACAATTGGGGGGGGCCAAAGCACCATAAATAAATAAATAAATGTTTCTCTTGGGGCCTTTAGCCTGGGTACATCAACAAGTGAGCTAAAAATGAATTGGATACTTGGTTGGCAGACATCAACAGCCATGTGATATTTGGGTTTTTAAGATAGAAAAATAAGTAATGATTAATTCTAGCTGTGAAATCTCTGGATAATTTATCTAGAATAAACATAATGCTAATTTGTTTTCACTGTGACTAGAATTAGCATTCAGTTCTTGTTTACTGTTGTATATTATCTTTAGTTTATATTTGACTGTTTTATACAATGTCAAGGGTTCTGCACTGTACCATATTCCACTGTGATTAATATCTAGATACCACATTCATCATACTTTCCTTTCTGTCAAACAGTTTTTCTTTGCTGAGATGAGATTTTGTGTGGGATGTGGAAAAGATATTGCATTGTGCAAAAAAACTTTCTTCACCAGCAGTATATTTCTTCATAGTTCTTAATATTACACTAGCTGAGTGCATAAAGTATGCTTGTATGCTTCTTCAATAAAATAATTATATGAGGCTTTCCATAGCAGCATCATAACATTACTTAAATCTTCAGGGTTTATATAACAAATAGTACATCTAAGCACTTTCATTCCACAAAGAGAATAATAAGTTATGCAGTGCTGCCTTGCTAAGTGTAAGTTTGCATTAAATGGAACTGAAATTGCCTTTTTTTCCATTTGACTGTTCACTGATTTGCTTCCAGTTCTCTTTCCTCCAAGCTCCACTGTTGATATTTTGCTACATCCTCATCATTTTACTAAGGCTGGAGAGGGAGTGTGGACAGAAGCATGTGACTGGTTGTTACAAGGCCACTATTTATTCTACAGAATGACTGGATCAGTATCGATTCTTTCATTTTATCCTGAATTGCAAAGATATTGCTGGGTTCCATCTCAAAGTTAGACAAAGTATTTTTTTATAAGTTGCCATTCAAAATAGAGAGCTAGTTTTTCCTAAAGAAATGGGTGTGCCACAATATTTGATTGTGCCTGATGCGCAGCCTGAACTCAGGACAAGAGGCTACAGTTAGGACAAAATATGGAGTAGCACTGCATGGAAAAACAGAATAGTTTCCAAAACTAGACAAGATTCTGACATGTAGAGATATATTACTGAATACTAAAGTTAGGATTGTCCATACTATCATAGAATCATAGAATCATAGAGTTGGAAGATACCACAAGGGCCATCCAGTCCAACCCCCTGCCATGCAGGAACTCCCAATCAAAGCATCCCCGACAGATGGCCATCCAGCCGCTGCTTAAAGATTCCCATTTCATTGTATGCTTGTGAAACCTGGACAGTGAAGAAACTGAAGAAAATTCATTCATTCAGAAATGTGGTGGTGAAGAGGTCAACTGATACTGAGGACTGCTAAAAAGACAAATAAATGTGTCCTAGAGCACATTAGACTGAACTCACACAAGAAACCAAGATGACTACACTGAGATTGCCGTACTTTGACCATATAATGAGAAGACATGACTCCCTAGAACAGACAGTAATGCTTAGTAAGGTAGGAAAAGAGGAAGACCACATTACTTATGGATAGACTAAGTCAAGAAGGCCATGGCCCTGAGTCTGCAAGATCTGAGCAGAACTGTTGATGGTAGGTTAACTTCGGCTGCATTTACACTGCAGAATTAATGCGATTTGATGCTACTTTAACAGCCATGGCTCAATGATATGTAATTTTGGTATTTGTAGTCTTGTGAGAGATTTAGCCTTCTCTGTCAGAGAGCTCTGGTGCCACAACAAATTACAAGTCCCAGGATTCCATTGGATGGAACCATGATAGTTAAACCAATGTCAAACTGCATTAAGTCTGCAGTGTTGCAGCAGCCTCAGAGGTCTCTCTTTCACAGGGTCAGCATAAATTGAAGTCAACTTGTGGGCAGTTAAGGGCTTAGATATCTGGGAACCAGCTGAAGAGAGAGAAGGGAGGGAGTCATATGTTCAGCAATGGAGTCCATGTTCTGCATGCAGAAGGCACTTCCAAATAGCACTGCAAAAACCTCAGGCTGAAGTTCTCTAAAGCATCTACTGTGTAGACTGGAATGGGAAACATGTGTCCTCTGGATCTTCTTGGATGCCACAGCTAATGGTGAGGGATGAAGAGAGTTGCTGTAAACATTCAGAGGGCATCATTTACTCATCCCAGTGGAGACATACTAGCAGTGTGATTTGATATAATGCAGCATATGAGGAATCTTTTAAAATGCATTTTGACTGACTGATATAGAACTCAATCTTTCATTGCATTTACGGTAACAATTATTGTGAAGTTTGACTGGAATTGAAGAATTTGTTTAATAAAGTTCACTTGTACAAAAAAAAAAAAGCCTAATTGTCTTTTAGAAGCTAATACAGAAAGTCTGATATGTTAAATTCTACCCCAGTAAATAACTTTACTTGTTTCTGCCTGTCAGGATTAAATGATATATACAATGTGAATGCAGCTTGAGAGGATTAATAAACTTTAAGCATGCATGGTTCCTAATTTGAAAAATGTAGCTCCAGAGTGTGAAAGGAATCAAAGTATATGGACTTCCTTTAACACTTGGGTTCCATTTCTGACTATCGTAAAACAGTGACTAAGTATTTTAGATACTTCATTTGTCCTGAAAAACATCCAGTTTACAACAGAGACATATATATGCTGAGAAGAGGAAATGGATCTTTTCCCCACTTGCTCTGCAGTCTTTTGAATTTCACTCTTTTTTTGAACTGAGAAAGAGTAAACACACGTCATTAAAATTTCAGTAACTAAGGAAAGTCCCTTTGTACTGAATTGAATGTATTGTGTTGAAATATCTGAAAGGTATGCCATTTTTATTTTTGAGTTGATTTACGTAGACAGAAAATTTAAAACAACAATGAAGTACATAGCTTCTGTCTGGTAACCCTATGCTCCATGAGTTTCTTAATAAAATGGAAGTTTTTGGTTGGTATGTTCTCAGTTGTTTTCAGAACTTTGAGGGATCAGTATTAAGATTTGATGTCTCATTACCTGTATCAAATTTGTAGATAGGAGACTGAAATGTGGCTAATTTTCAAAAGGTTGAATAGAAATAAGGAGGCATGTTCAATCAATGGAAAGGAAAATCCACGTGCACATTCAATGTATTATTAAAAATCCAGGTATCGTATTGTGTATGTGTGTGTGCACATACTCTCTAGCATGGAAAGAATTTAAAAACAAATACTATTTTGTGTTGGCTTGATATTTATCATAAAGTTTCATCAATTTGTGAAATCAGTGCATAGATAATTAACATAAGCCATGTCATCTACAAAAAGCCAACAGACCATATTCTTCCTAATGGTTGTGATATTCATTATTGGGATTGGCTTGTCCCTGACTCCTTGTTGCAGGACATATTTGGAACGATCTGAAGTTCTTGAGCTATGTCTGTTTATAAGATACTTAACAAAAGAGGGCCAGCTCTACAGTTCAGAATTGGGAAGACATCTTCAATGAAGTAGAAATGGTGGAAATGAACAGCAGGAAGAGGTAGTATTTTGCATTGTTCAGCCTAATGATCTTCAGATTTGGGTGATCTTGATTCCAGTCTGCTCAGTACTGAAGCTAACTGGTCTGGTCACTTTATTTCAGATTAATTTACTTTACAGGAGATGTGTACTGTGAAAAAGAAGAAGCGGGCATGTTTGTTACCCTGACCATCTCAGAGAACGCCAGAATAAACATCTTCTGGAAAAATGTGGACTTCACAAGTAGATAAATGGCAGGATTTAGAAAAGAAACAGGAGGGCACTTGTTTAGCAATTTTGATTCACTGTGGCAATGCCATTTTAAAAAAGGAGTAATAGGTAAGCTTGTGCTTTTAGGATTAGGCTCTCATAACAAAGGTTTTGGAAAGATTTTGAGTCACACTTTGTCATGGGCCCAATGATAGTGTTTGGCAACTTGGCTTATCAATGAGAAATCAAAATTTAGCATTTATCCATGCTGCAGGTGAGATTCCAGGACTTGAAATAATATTGTTTGTAATAAAAATGTAATAAATGAGCATGTAATAATAATAATAAAAAACCAACTGCAGTAATTATCCTGTTTTGGAAACAGCTTTGATCCCTACCTGTATATCCAGAAATTCCATGGCCCTACATCAAAACTCAAAATATTAAACTTCCTCTATTTTTTGTAGATTGCCATATCATAGTATTAAATAATATTCTTCATTGTGAGTAAATACTTACTGTTCAGTGCCTAGTGGGGTTGATTCTTTTCATTTTACTGGCTGTTATATTGTTTGGAACATTAAACAACAGAATATGTTCCTGGAGACACTCCACTTGCCCTTCTTATTCAAGGGATGATGCAGAGCAATTCCACAAGTACTTCCTTGGATCAAGTACTGCATCATTCCCTCTAACAGCTAACTCAAGTCTGCAATGGTGGCAGAAATGGAACTTAACAATGAGAGGGAGATTTCCGCATTGGGAACCCTGCGATTTTCAGAAGTATGCAAAATACTATTTTGGAACAGTAAGGGGACATCTCTCAGTGAGAACTGAACCAGAAGTGTTGGAATGGAATATCCTGTAGAAGCACACCGCTGGCTGGCTAGAACGCTGAGCAAGAAACATGTATTAGAAGAGGATATATTGCAACATTTTTTCAGGTCCTATTTGTTGTTTTTCCTCCTAAAAAAGAGTAACGTATTTATCCATTACAATGTATTTATCTTTATTGCAAACAATATTTACAATGTCATCTTATTTGATCCCTAATGAATAGCTCTTAATTATTTAACGTTCAAAGCAGACATTTCCATAGTCATTGATTTATAGTTGTTAGAAGTGTGTTATTCCAATATTGTTTCAAGTTCTGTTTAACATTCAAAGAATGGTGTGGTCATTAACCAATTAAACTATCATCAGAATATATTGTGTGTGCTTCTTTTTAAAAAGAAACATTGAGGAAAAAATGCGGAAACTCACTGGATTGTCAGATGTAAAAATATCTGTGTATAATATAACTGAAACTACTAATGAGATAATGACAGACAGAAAATTGTTTATTTCAGTTTAATTTACTATTTGTATGTTGGGGGAAATTGGAGTGCATTTTTCATATAATGAGTTTGTTTTACTTAATTACAGTATTTTTCCTTTTCTGTCTTGCTTGATGAACTATAATTAATTTTCTTTCCATTCTAGTCTGCATTTTCAGTCCAGCAATTTAAACTATGTATTACTCAATTAATGTTTCTTTTACTGTTTGTTTTTCTTTGTTCCTTCCTATTAAGTAAACCTAGCCCATTTTGGGTACTTGTGTCTTTTCCTCTTGCATACAGTTGTCTTGCTTCTCCTGTTCCACAAAGTGTACATAAATAGAAAATTTCTGATTTCTCATTTTGTCTGAACTGGGAATTGATAGCTTACCAGCTTTCTGACCCTAGCTTTTTTTTTTTTTTAAACAGCTAACTATACTTTCATTCATCTTGAAAAATGGGAAATTCTTTTTAATTAGACATGTTCTATTTTTTTCTTTGTGTTGCATAAAAAGCAAAGAGACTGTGGATGTGGAAAAAGGCTAGTCTGTACATTAGTTTAATAATTTGAAATATGACATCTGTGTGGAGATGTTGCAATTTGCACAGTCTTGTTATTCAGCTGATAGTGGAATTCTGTGTATTTTTACCTTGAAGCAAATCCCACCTGTGTTCAGTTAGATTGAATATCATGTATTACAGGTTCAGAAAACGTTTGGTTGATAATGTACTTGAAACAGAAGACCTTCCCTTGAGGTATCCTGTGGTACTTTTCTAGATTAAAAACTGAATGGTGAAATAATTTTCCAAATATTTATCCAATAATATTTATCCAATAGCCAAAATGAACATCTGCTCCTCTGGAATTTCTCCTTTGTGTCCTAATATCCATTGTTGATATGATAAACAGCTGAAAACATACCTAAAGGCATGTTCTTGTTTGTTCAGATATTGTCTTTTTCACTGTGATACAGTTAATTAAGCAATGTGAAAGTTAATCATATTGGGCAATTCTTAGGAATTCAGCGTGCATTCCCCTTTTCATATATATATTTAGTACAAATATATCATATCTTTCTTCTGTCATGGAACTTACAGTGACTTTATTCATGGGGTTCCCAGGCGGTTTCCCATAGAGGCACTGACTGTGGACCCAGACCCAGACCTGCTGAGCTCCAGCAATGTATCTGCATCATGTGCTCCCAGGCCATGCTGTAGTGTACCATGCTTCTAATGGAATATATGCTGCTCTATCCCAGTAAAGTGTAGAGGAAGTGTCCTGGGGAAGTACAACTCTTTGCATAAGGGAATCATAGTATTACGGAGTTGAAAGGGTTTTAAGGGTCATCTACTCCAAATCCACTGCTAAAGCCTTATTTACTACCTGCATCTGCTCCAAGTGCAAGAATCCACAGATAAAACACCCCTGACAGATAGCCATGCAGCTTTTGTTTAAAGATCTCCTGTAGAGGAGAATCTGTCTTCTGTTTCCTTATAGGGCACTGTTTCCAGACCCCTTTATTTTGCTTGCCCTCCTTTATTTACATTCCAGCTTTTCAGTCTTTCTTAATTTGTGGTGCCCAAATCTGTACACAATTCTCCAGGTAAGGTCTGACCAAAGCAGAATAGGGTGGTACTGTTACTTTCTGTGATCTAGACACTATACCCCCATTCAAGCAGCCTAGATTTGTGTTACCATTTTTGTTACCAGTGCATCACATTGTTGACTCATATTTAACTTGTGATCTCTGAAGCTCTTTAGATCCTTTTCACAGTTACTTCTATGAAGTATCCATTCTATATTTGTGCATCTAACCTTTCTAGCCTAAGTAAACTATCTTACATTTGTTTCTAATAAAAACAGTTTTGTTAGCTTTGGGCCAATTTTCCAGTCTGTGGGCCTTTGCAGACTGCCAGAAATAGTGCAAATTGAGTCGACTTTAACTGTCCTGACTCAGTGCTAGGGAATCATGGGAACTGTAGTTTATTGTGGCACCAGAGCTCTCTGACAGAAAAGGCTCAATGTCTCAGAAAAAAATACAGTTCCCATGATTCCCTTGCACTAAGCCAGGACTGTTAAAGTAGACTCAATTTGCACTATTTCTAGCAGTCTGCAAAGGCCCTGTGATTCTGAATCCCAGATCCCAGATGTTAGTTGAAATGAAACCAATTTGATTTCACTTGCAAATGTTATGTGTATCCCCTCTGTTCCTTCATCCAAGTCATGTATAAAGATGTTGAACCTCTCTGGGCCCAGGCCAAAATCCTGCAGTACCCCAGTAGTTCTGATAGTAGTGATAATGAACTATGGTGAACATTCTTCAGGCTCAATTCATCATCCAACTGCAAATCCACCTAATAGTAATATCATTTAGCTAGTTCTTCTCCAGCTGTTTGATGTGGCAGACTAACATTTCCCCCCAATGTGATGGGACACTACCATATTTGTATCATATTATTATCATATTCATATAGTCTCTAGGAAATATGGTATGGGCTGGCAGTTGATGGCTCATTGACTTGCATTAATTGAATCACAATTAGCTCACATTTGTTTGGAAGCATCCCATTGTGGACCTTGTAGAAGGGCTTACAGAAATCAAGATACACTATGTTCAGAGCATTCTCATGATCTGTCTAGTTTGTAACGTTATATTAAAAAGAGAAATAAGAGTAGTCTGGGATTATTTTGTTTTTGAGAAACCTATGCTGACAGTCAGGAATCACAGCATTTTAAATGCTTACCAGACAACTGTTCACTAATTTATTCTAGAACATTTTGTAGTGTTCATGTTAAGACGGCTAGTAGGTAGTTGCCTGGGACCTCTCTTTTATTTTATTCCCCCCCCCCCGAAGACCTTTGGTTGTTTCCAGTCTTCAGGGGCCTCATCTGTTCTCCTTATAGGCAGAAATGATAAGATTACACCTGAGAGTTTGGATGTAGGTTTTCAGTACTGCAGAGTTGGGTTCATTTAATATTTCCATGCCATTTCTTTCCCTCTAGTGTGCTGCTCCCCATTACTGAGATCTTTTATTCTTTTTCCAATAAAGTTGAGAATTTTTCTCCTTTTGGGAGAAGACAGAGGCAAAGTAGGAGTTGACCAATTGTATTTTCTGCCTTGTCATCTGTTACACTTTCTTTTCCATGCAGCGGTCCTACCACTTTTCCCTCTTCTTGCTCTAAACATAGCCAGAAACCCCCTTTCATTACTTGTAATCTCTCTGGCAAGCCTGAGCTCATTTTAACTCTTTCCCCTCATAATATTTGTTATACATCTGTACTGTTTTTTTGGAAATGCCCCTTTTAAATCTTAGCTCATCAGATAGCTCTTTATATAGCCATGCTGATTTCTTCAGATGCTTCTTACTTTTCTTTCTTTTTGAATTGTTTGTAGTTGTGTCTTGAAGAACATTGCCTTTAAGAAGATTCCAGAGATCATGAATTCCCTTCTCTTTTGAGTGTTTCTAGTCATGAAATCTCACTCTGTATTTTTTTAAAATTGAAATCTGCCTTCTTGGAGTCTGCGTCTTAACTCCTTTTGGCTTGCTCTTTACTCTATATAACAAATCCCAGGAAATGATTTGGTAACTTTTACCTGAGATTCCTACTGATTCCACTTTGTTAACCAGTTCTTCTCTATTGCTGAGGATCAAGTCCAAGATACTCAGTCCTCTTGTCACTTCTTCCACATCTGGAAAATGAAATTGTCAGCAATACAAGTGAGAAATTTGTTGGACCCTACACTCTTGGCTGAGTTTGACTTCCAATAAATATCAAAATAGCTGAAGTCTCCCATTACTACTATATCTCTCCTTTTTGAGTATTTGGAGTTTGTATCAAAATCATGGAATTAATCCTTTCTAGAAATAATTTGGCTATTTCTTTGTATCAGAGGGAATGGGAAATTTGTTCATTTCCTGGAGACATCCAGTTAGTTTTGTACCAGTTGTACAAAATACATCTCTTATCAGGTGCTTACAATTTGAATGTATTCCACTGAAATACCCTTTGATTACACAATGTAAAATTTTAATAGATTACACAATGTAAAATTTTAAAAGCCATCAAAATTACATTTAGCTTAATATGCTGTGTACCATGTTGTCCATAAAACTGGATTTTGCAAAAGTTTTTTATTCAGCATATCTTTGTTAACAGATCCATGGCAAGTTGTCCCTTATTTTTTTATGCTCAGTTTTCAAATATTTGAGTTTTCTGAGTACATTATTCTTTTACATATGATGCTCACTTTTATTGAAAAAAGGCTGATGACTTCAGATGCTTATTTAAGATCAGATGCAAGACAGATGTACTGTTATCAATAATTCTTAGCTTATATGTTTAAGCTTTAATGGGCTAAACTAATTACATTGTGTCCTACTGAACCAAGTAATCAGAAAACATATTTCTTTCCCATTTTACAAGGCATGCGGTGCTTAGAGTTCTGAAACTTAATGTGTTTATGTAATTGCATGATATCACAACTCAGCAAGAAATTAAAAAACCTCTCTGTCTTTTCCAGACCCTTTAGAGTGGTGCTACCTAACTTAGGGCCTCTGCAGACGGCGCAAAGCATCGTCTTGGAGGCAGGGAAGGGAAGGGACAGCTGTACGCCAGCTGCCTCAACCCCTCCCCAAGGATGTCATCAGGGTTACGCACAGGGCATGTCCTGAATACTTCCTCCCGGTGCAGCGTTTTCATGCGCTGTGTCAGAAGAGATGGGGAAGAGCTGCATGTCAGTTCTTCCGGCACCCTTTCTGCAGCTTGAGAAAGGAATGCTATTTTGGTGCTCCTTTCCCAGGTGCCAAAAGGGTGGATTGGGGCCGAGTCATGGGGAAGCCTTGGTCCCAATGCTCCGCTTCCCAGGGTGGCCCATGGACACTCGTCTGCATCCCCCCCTTAGTGTATATGTTTTGTCATTTGCAGGACTTTACATTGTGGGTTTCCATTTGAGGTTTTGTCATGTATCATTTGTCTGATTCAGAATAAATTCATCCTCATATCATACATAAATGTTTCAACTGAATTTTAAGATACATATACAAGAAGTTGTGTTTAAAACATCTCTTCATTTTAGAATGTCAATCAATCCATTGGGTTGGACCTAAATGACTGGATATGGAAGAAGGCTGGCAGAAGTGAGCTTCCTCTACCCCAGCCATCTCCTGAGGCTCAACGGATGCATCTCAGTGGATGAAGCTGCAGTGTTGGGGGCTGTGTGGATATGCAAAATCCCCAGAGTTGCCTTGCCTTTGGGATGTTGTCTTCTATAGCTATTTACACTACACAGTTGCAGCACTATTATTCCACTTTAACTGCCATGGTTTCATCCATCCTCTGCAGTATCCTGGGTTTTTTTTGTTTGGCTTGATTGAGGCACTAGAGGGACTTCCTAGCTGAAAATTTTAAATGCCACTCCCTCAATTGCAAATCTCAGGTTTCCATGGGATGGAACCATGAGATGGAACCATGGCAGTGCTATAATTAGATACTGTGAACAGACCCTTATACTATAGCCCATCCCAGTTAGGGAGCTGTCTGACTCTGGGAAGAGAGGTTTTGGTGAGCTGCAAGAGGAAGGAGAGGGAGGATGGGCCTTTGCAGACTGCCAGAAATAGTGCACATTAAATTGAGGCACTGCCCTGTCTCAGTGCTAGGGAATCATGGGAACTGTAATTTATTGTGGCACCAGAGCTCTCTGACAGAGAAGGCTCAGTGTCCCAGAAAAAAAATACAATTCCCATGACTCCCTAGTACTGAGCCAGGGCAGTGCCTCAATTTAATGTGCACTATTTCTGGCAGTCTGCAAAGGCCCAAAGTCAGATTCTGCCAGTCATCCCCTAGGACAGGGGTAGGCAACCTTTCTCCTTTAAGGGCCGAGGGACTTCAGCTCCCAGAATCCCAGGAGCTATTGGCCAACATGGGACTATTGGCCAACATGGCTGAGGCTTCTGGGAGCTGAAGTCCCTCGGCCCTTAAAGGGGAAAGGTTGCCTACCCCTGCCCTAGGAGCTTTTTCTTTGGTCCATCCCAATGGATATTACATAATTACTAGACTTT
The DNA here is from genome assembly GCA_020142125.1 of Phrynosoma platyrhinos. Lineage (NCBI taxonomy): Eukaryota > Metazoa > Chordata > Lepidosauria > Squamata > Phrynosomatidae > Phrynosoma > Phrynosoma platyrhinos. Next base: position 223,615,586 of record CM034701.1, on the reverse strand, counting down.
TGAAATTAATTATCGTAATTAAAAGGCTTCCACTTAAAAAAATCTCTAGAGAACCATGAAGTAGCAAGGTAGCCTTGCCCAAGCCTTGTAGCATTACTGTGAAGATACACGAGATAAGAATTGTATGCACTTCAGGCCAGTGTCCAGTGATACTGCTCCACATCCAAGATGGAACTACTCTTGCTCTTCTCTCACCTGCAGCCCCCATGCTCCTGTCTGCTTGGGAGGACTGGAAACAGATCTGAGTGTGGATAATAACCTCAATTTAGTTATTTTGTCTACTAGTATGAGTCTAGGCTTAATTTGCTCCAGGATCTGTTTATTCATCTTTTTGGTAGTCTTTGGTATCCATAGAACCTTCCTCCAATGCTACATTTGAAATTAGTTGTTCATCTTCCTGTCTGCTATTTTGGCCTCCCATTCATAGCGGTAGCTGTTAATTGAAGCTGATTCAGCAGCATGTTACAACAGCAAGAACAACAACAACAACAACATCCATGGGGGACAGCCAAGGGATATTCCTTTGAATGAGTGAATTAAGCCAGATATATTGCTTTGTCCTTGGCAAATATAGAAATTAACAATAAGTAATGTTTAATTATAAGACAGCATTCTCACAATCTCCTCTGCAAACATTAAAAAGCTTTTTAGCCTTCTGTTAAAATAAAGAGTAGTTTATCTTTTAAACTGTAAGTGCTTCTGTCATGTGAAGAAACCTTTGGCTGTATTTGTGCTGTCTTTGTTTCTGTGTGGCTGTGTAGCTATTTTGGATTCTAGCCATTATCTCTGTAGAACATCTTATGCTTAAAGCTTCCAAATACGTAGACCTGACAAACTAGGCAGTGGGATTGCTGTTAAGGGTTCATGACAGAACAGAACATGCCTTCAGGTCAAAATCCTCTACTGAACTAGAGCATTTATTGGCACTCTTGCTTGGTGTTCTTAAAGGAAATTTTATAAAGATTTTTGTAGTTGAGAAGTGGGCATATTCCAGTAGTTGATACTGATATGAAGAAACATACTATTCCATTGTCTAGAATAGCCCCTTGGTATCTGTGTGAAGACAGGGAGGAGTGGAATTGTATGGCCTGCAAAAAGTTGCTGGACTGCAGGATCCAGAAGCCCCAGTCCACTTAATCAATTGTAAGGAATGCTGACAGTTGCAGTTCTAAAACATCTAGAAGGTTGCAAAATTCCTGTTTCTGTTGTGAAGCCATAAGCTTATTTAGCCTAGCAATAACTCCAGCTGTAGGATCATGATTAAAGAGGAGGGAGTAATAATAATAATAATAATAATAATAATAATAATAATAATAATAATAATAATAATAATTTATACCCCGCTTAAATGAAGACAATCTAAGCGGTTAAAAACCCCATACAACAAATACCCCAACCCCTTAAAACAGTATTAAATAGCAAGATAATTAAAACAGGAATATAAACATTCCAACACAAATAAAACAAACATAAAAAATAAAAATGCTAGGTTAATTCACTTCCTTGCCATGCAATGTATATGTATGTATATATATATATATATATATATATATATATATATATATATATATATATATATATATATATATATATATATATATATATATATATATATATGGAGAAACAGAATGGTTTCCAGTTGGCTATGGGGTAAGAGAGTAGTGCATTATGTCATCCCATCTGATTAATTTTGTTGCAGAACATATCATAAGGAATGCTGAATTGGATCCGGAGGAAGGAGGCATGAAAAATTGGAGGCAGTTTCAGGTGACACCATGATGCTAGCAGAAAACATCTAGTAGTGGAATGACTTCTGGTGAATGTTAAGGAAGCAAGTACAAAAACAGAATTACAACTCAATGTTAGAAAACAAAGATAATGACCACAGAATATTTACATAACTTAAAAGAGGATGATGAAGACTGGCTTAGTAATACCTCATCTTAGTAATAAATGTAAATGGAGATGGTAGTCAAGAAATCAGAAGACTAAGATGTGGAAGAGCAGTTGTGAAGGGACTATAAGAGATCCTGAAGGGTAAGGATATATCACTGAATACCAAACTGGATCATAGAGTCATAAAGTTGGAATAGACCTCAAGAGCCATCCAGTCCAACCCTCTGGCAACCCCAACAGATGGACATCTAGTCTCTGTTTAAAAAACCCCAAAGAAGGAGACTCCACCATACTCTGAAGAACTGTGTCCCACTGTCAAACAGCTCTTAACTGCCAGGAAGTATTTCCTAATGTTGAAGTGGAATCCTGTAGCTTGACCCCATTGTTCCCTATCCTCCATGCTATAGTATTTTCAGGTTCTGTGTATGGTTATAAAAGCTTGACAGTGAAAAAGCTTGGGGAAAAACCCAACTCATTGAAATGTGATGCTAGAGGAGAACTCTGGAGAGATGGACTTCCTAAAAGATAGTCTGATGACAGTCTGATAGATTTGATGGACATATTAACCCTGATCTCCCACTAGGAGGCACAATGACTAAACTGAGGCTGTTGTGTTATAAGCGTGTCAAGAGATGACATGACTCATTGGAAAAGGCAGTAATGCTTGGTAAAGTGGAAGACAGAAAATTCCAAATGGATTGACTTAATCAAGAAAGCCATGGTTCTGAGCTTTCAAGACTTGAACAAGGCTATTAATAATCATAGGGCCTTGATGGTGAACCTATGGCATGTGTGCCAAAGATGACACATGAAGCCATTTTTCCTGGCATGAGGAGGACAGGGAGGAGGAGGAAGAGGTGCACTCCTGTTCCTCCTCCTTCCTGGCTATCCCAGATGAGAACATATCATGCGTGCACCTGTTTCTCTTCTTCCCCCCTCACCCCCCTGGGCCTTCACCTGTCTCTGGAGATGCAGCTGAAGGCCTGAGAGGACAGGGGAAAGAAGTCCCACCTCTGGAGGGCAGAAGTCCTGTCCCCACCCGCTGCTGGAAGGCCTTTTAGGGCCTTTGCAGACTGCTAGAAATAGTGCAAATTGAGTCCACTTTAAGGGTTAGGGTTAGGGTTAGGGAATCATGGGAACTGTATTTTATTGTGCATCAGAGCTCTCTGACAGAGAAGGCTCAATGTCTTAGAAAAGAAAAAAACAATTCCCATCACTCCCTAGCACTAACCCTAACCCTTAAAGTGGACTCAATTTGCACTATTTCTGGCAGTCTGCAAAGGCTTATAGTTTGGGTACTCACCCCCTAAAAGGTTCGCCATCACTGTCACAGGGTCACCGCAAGTCAAAACCAACTTGATGGCATATAACAATAACAACATATATACAACATGCACACCAAGGATTACAGAGGTCATAGGAAAAACATTAAATACTTTCTGCTAAGGAAAAATTCAGTTCTTTTGCAAAATAATCTTGATAATCTGATGTGATTAGTTTTTTTTCTTTGCTCTTAGTGCCATTTTCTCATTTGGGGTGGCTGATTTGTGGTAACTTGCTAATTGAGCATGGAAGGTGTTGTTTGATAGCATAGCCAATATTGTTTGATATATTTGCTTTGGGACATATAATGCAAAGGTTGTTCTGCTTAATTACACAGGTTCAAATATCTTCGTCTGCAGAAAAGATTTTTAAAGGTAGTACAGCAAAAAAATATTGGAGGAGAAAGTGGGTGTTGTTTTTTTAGGGTGCGTTGGCATTAACTGAGGATATTTTGAAACAAAAGTTTGATTTGGTATTTGATGTTGTTATTCATCAAATAATTCAAAAATACTCTGTATTCTCATAGTGATATAAGGACTCAGTACAACCTCCTGTGAAATATCTTCTTTACTTTAAAGGGCAACATAAGTGCATTTTAAAATCTGTCTGAACCACTGAAACATGAAGAACATAGCTTGTAACAGATAGTATCAAATTGTATTAGATGTACCTGACTTGCCATTTTATGTTAAGAAACATATTGATCTAGTTCAGAGGCTTTGGATAGTTTAATATTGGAGCCAAGAAAAAAAAGGAGAATGTTGGAAGAATTGTTTGGAAGGGTTTAGAAATGTGCTTAGAACTCCTGTCTGAAATTTGAGGTAAAACTGTATTTTACTGTGAACTATGCAGAGAAAGCTGTGAAAGTTATTTTATAGATCTTCCAAGGTTTGCAGGTATGTAGTGTCCCAGGTCCTAATAAATCTTTTAGAAAGGAAGTGTGAGCCAAGATCCTATGCACTTTGGAGGAGATTTTTTCTGGATATTGTGGACTACAAAAAAGACAAATAAATAGATCTTAGAGCAAATGAAGAATGAACTTTCATGAATAGCCAAACTGACTAAATGGAAGCTATCATACTTTGGACAAATCAAGGGGTGACATGAGTCAGAAAAGATGATTATGATTGGTGAAGCTGAAGGCAGCAGGAAAAGAAAGAAATCAGTTATAGCTAGATAGACTCAATCAAGGAAACTACAGCCCTAAGTTTATAAGACCTGAGCAAGTCTCTTGGCAGGCTTTTATTCCTAGGGTTGCCATAGGTTGAAGCCAACTGGTTGGCAATTACCAACAAATATATACCAGTATAGTTGTGTTTGATTCCACAGTTGTACAGTTGATTGTGCGACAGGCACCATAGCCTTGAGTTCACAGGTTACACATTTGCCAGTTAGCTCCCCAGTCACCAAACACAAAAGTGAGAGATAGGACTGCTGTTTGTTTGCAAAATCATTGCCTGCACTTGGGGATCACATATACACAATCTCTGAGAAAGTAGAACTGTCTTTGCAATGATTTCTACACGTATTCCATGTAGAATGTTGTAGGATTAATTGCAGTCATCTTAAAATAGGAACAAAAAAACCCTTGTTTCTAAAATGATTCCTGAGAGCTGCTGCCAGAACTGGGTAAATGTAGTCACAGAAAGTTTCCAGCCAATTGTTAAGGTTCCAGGTTTTGAGGTTATTTGTATGTGGAATTTCTTTGCTTGCATATTTCTTATATAGTTTTAACCTCTTTACTCCCAAGCATTTTGATGCCTGTTGAAAAATTATAAAATAGGAACCAATGGAAATGTTATCCTTAACAAAAATGCAAAATCTGTATTTTATGTGTTTGTGTGTGTATGCATGCACCTTCAAGTTGCCTGTACACTAATTGTAACCTCATTAATTTCATAGTGTTTTCTTAGATAAATAATACTCCGAGGTAGTTTTGCCAGTTCCTTCCACTGAAATATGTAACAAAGCTAAAGGCGTTAATTACAGAGCATTAAATGATGCATAGTTTGGAGCAAGGAGTTAGAGCATGTGTATCTGTAATGCTGAGAAAATGCAAATTACAAAACAAGACAAAACAAAAACAAAACCAAAAACAATAACATAATGACTACCAGGTAATTATATTTCAATTAAAAGTGGAAGATGTGTATCTTTATAACAACAAGAGAGAGGGTTTACAGCAGTGATTCCCAAAGTGGGTGATACACTCCCCTAGGGGGAGATGGAAAGATCCAGAGGGGCAGTGAGGGAAGAGGAGGGGCAGTGGGGGGCCTTCAATTAAAGTATTGGTGTGCAAGAAAGACAAGAGGAACCAGTGGTCTTTAAGACCATGGTGGAGATGAGGGTTGCATGAAATTTCTTTTCAAGGTCTCTTAAAACTATCATGAAACTCACTTCATGTGGTGGTATCTCCTGCTCTTCACCAGCCTGCATGAGCTCACTCTTGTAGCCATGTCTTTCACTTGTAGTGGCAGGAAATTTTTGTGAGGGTTGGGTGCAAGACATAATTTCTGTTGCTTGGAGTGGAACCATTTTGGGACAGACTGAATGACTGACTGGAGCAAGGAGTTAGAGCATGTGGAAGTGGGAAGGAAGCAGCAGCAAAAAAAGGAGCTTTTGGTGGGGTGCAGACAGATGGCTCTGGGCCGCCCCAGGAAAAGGCGGATCAGGGCCGTGGCTGCCCCACACAGCATCCTCTATCCTCCCTTTTGCAACTGCATAAAGAGTGGCAAAAGGCCACCCTAAGAGCCAGCGTGCAGTTCTTCAGTGCCCTTTTTGGTGCAGTGCATCAAAACGCTGCGCCGGAAGAGTGTCCTGACACTGTGCATAATGGCGCGCAGCATCAGGATGGCATCAGCGTGGCGTTGGGGAGACTGATGTGCAGCTGCCCCACCCCAACTCTGCCTCCAGGCTGGCCCTTTGGGCCGGTAGGGCAGAGGCCCTTCAAGTTTGAGACTCTGCTTAAGCTTTGTGTGCTCCCACCTGCTTTCTTTCATTGAACAGGCTGAGAGAACAGGTTTCCAATCCACAGCATGTAGCCTCTATAAACCCACTATACACACACCAGCTGCGGCTGTCTTCACCCCAGTAAAGAAGGATTGAGAGTCCTTTGCAGGGGAGAAGCTTCCTTTTGTATTTGGTCACCTTGGGAACAGCGATCAAGCAGCTGGCTGAGCAGTGACCAAGAAGCAAAACTGGAATGGGTGAGAGGCTTCTCTGTCACTGGTCAGCCATCTGCATGGTTACTGCTCTGACACTGACCAGTAGCAAAGGGAGTAGTGATCAAGTAGCCAGTCAAGTAGTGACTGAGAAGCCTCTCGTGGCTGGCACAGGCAAGAGGCTTCTTGGTTACTGCTCAGCCACCTTCTTGGTTGCTGCTCTCAAGGTGATTGGATGCAGAGGGAGCAGCGGCCAAGATTAGTTGTTTTAAATTTGCAACAGAACCGTAGACTTAATGTCAAGAAATACGCATTGGGTGTGTGTGCTATGGTTGTTACCCAAGAGGAAAGGGGGCAGTGACCCCCCAAAAAGTTTGGGGACCACAGGTTTACATTCTTCACAGTGTAAAAGACAGCCATGAATGAGATACAGCAGCTTAAGGATTTTCTTGAAATGTGATTTTCATTTATTTGCATACATTTTTGTACATCTATAAAGGTACAACCAATTTCTTCATTTGCCATTTAAAACTGTAAAAGAAAATGTACAGTTGTTAGTCCTTGGCAAATGATTTTGGAATCAGATTGTTTTGCTTCTAGTTGATCTTCAGTAGAAATGGTTAACATTTGAAATAAGAGGGGATATAAAAAACAATTGAAAGTTGAAAGATGATCTAAGGTAAAAGCAGGTACTATTTTTGCATTTGTATTTTTGAGTCAGATTCCTGATGTAGCTGTAACTGCTGATTTATTTGGTCTGACTGAGTAGCCCCAAGACTGCAAAAAATCATACTCTTTGTATGAAGGACTTCTGGATGTAGATACTTGGGGAATAAAAGGAAATGTAAATAAACTCTTTGTTTCAAAATGGATATTTGCAGTGTGCATGTGTAAAGAAATGCATTTACAATATTCTCCTCACATTGTTTCCAACAATGAGGAGATGAATCTAAATCCTGGCCTATACTAACAACTGCCCACTAGTTCATCAGGACTTTCTCCTCCTTGTGCATTACTCTGTGCCATCCCAAAACCTTATCTGGAGGATTTCCTAACCCACTTCTACTTCAATTCAGGGATTTTATGGTCAAGGAGATAGTCCTCTTGAGGGATTTTTAAAAGAGGGGAAAAGAAAAGAGGAAAGAGGTTCTGTGTTGTGGGAAAAACTTTGCATGAGCACAATTTCTAAGACTTTTCTGAGCCTTTAGACCAGGGGTAGGCAACCTTTCCCCTTTAAGGGCCGAGGGATTTCAGCTCCCAGAATCCCAGGAGCTGTTGGCCAATATGGGACTATTGGCCAACATGGCTGAGGCTTCTGGGAGCTGAAGTCCCTCGGCCCTTAAAGGGGAAAGGTTGCCTACCCCTGCTATAGACTAATAGGACACTAGGTACAGGCAATATGGAACTGCCACATATAGATAGACAGATAGGCAGATATTTTTAAAAGGATACACAGAAACATCTGTGTTGTGTGTGTTTGTCTACCAGAGCCTGTCATTTGAACAGAGAGCTTCAATGCCATAGTGTACTAACATGTTAATGACAAGAGTTCATCTGATTGTGTGAAGACAGGAGACAGAAAATCCCCATATTCCCTATATTTATATGCAAAAATCCCTGATGCATTTTAGAAAGCTCATCATTTCATAATTGTGAATGCATTTCTTTAGTTGGGGCAGACTGTATATAAAGATAAAACAAAGATTAAACACATCTAAAATAACTGTAGAAGTGACAACACACAGTCACCATAACTTTTTTTTTAGGTCGGTTAGCCTCTCCCTAACCTCACTACTAAAACTGCACTACCCAATTTGGGTGTTAAACCACTAATCTTCAAAACAAAAAAGATGTTTCTGCTTCTTTCCCCTCCTGTTTTTGTAAATCTTTCAAGGACTTTTTTGTTTTTTATTTTAGTATACTGATGAATTTTGACAGTGGTGGGCATGGCCTGAAATACATCTGAGGCAATCAAAATTGGCCTCCAGATCTTTCAAAGCTGTCCACCCTGCTTTAAAATAAGTGAATGGCCTGAGCTTATCTCACCTTCTCAAATCCCACCCTGGCACAATCTATCTTAAAATTCATGCAAGCTGATAAAGTAACAAACAAATAGGAAACACCTAACTATGCCAAACAAAATAATCATATTAGAACTATTAAAAGAGCAGACAAGAAGGTAGAAAGTCAGCCTCTGGTTGGAGGATGCTATTCAGTGTTCTGCAGAGATCACATGTACAACTATCTTCTTTTTGGACAAAAGTGGACTTAGCGCTGCAAGATCTTGGTTCTCTTGGCTCTTGGAGAAAGCAAGGCAAAGAGACAGCTAAACAGGATCTTCAGGTAGACTGGTAAATTTCATAATTTTTGTTCATGGGGATGTTTGTGAGGAATTAACAACTCTTGAGTAGTTTAGTGAACAATTTGACTGGTGTTACTTGACTATCTTTATACTTAGGAATTTGCAACAGAGGTATATTTTGCTCTGATGTTTACATAAAGCTTTCTTCCACAAATCAGGATTAGTCATCCTGGGGAATATCTATGAATGCTTTCAATTGTAAAGGTAACTTTGTCAGGTCATGGTAAACCTGGTATGGTTACAGTTGGTTCAGTGTTGTGATAACTGTGTCCTAAACTATTTATAAACTTATGACTCTTGTTTGGGCATGGAGCAGGATTTCATATTCCTGCTATAAAATCTCCTGTTTGAGTGATTGGGAGTCGTCTTAGCTGCCAACAAAATTTACTGAAATTAATATTTGTATATGCAATGATTATTCTTACATGCCAATAGTTTGTATAACCTAGATTAAATATTTAGTAATTGGACCAATTTATGTGAAAAAAATTTCTCTTGGGAAAATTATTCTGCAAAGTGCACTTACGTGTCTGTGTGGATTTAGTATTGTTGTTATTAACACAGAACCAGTTACAGTTGGCCCTCCATATGTATATGAGATTTTAATCTGTATAATGATTTAATATATTTTAAGGGGGGGGTATTTGTTGTTGATTGTATGGGTATATTTTTTAATTGTAAGCCGCCTTGACAGCCGTGGCTAAAGGTGGGGTATAAATAAATTATTATTATTATTATTATTATTATTATTATTATTATTATTATTATTATGAAATATATAAGCCTGCATGTAGCGACATGTGCACATCTGTGTATCTGTATGCATGCACCACCATCAACTTGTATGGGGTGAGACTAGCCACAGACATCCCAAGCTGCAGAGAACTAGACTGCCGATATGGAGGGCCAACTAGTTGAAGATAGAATGGGTTGAATACAAAAAAGATGTTAGAGCATGCATATATGTTTAGGACCTAAATACCCTAAAAGCACCAGATCCCCTCTGATCTTGAAAGTTAAGTAGGGTCAGCCCTGGTTAGTAGTTGGATAGAAGACATTACATTACATTACATTACAGAGGTTAAACAACAATTAAACAACAATAATGTTGAAAGCAGATAATTAAAAACAGTTTAAAATGTTTTAAAACTTAATTAAAGGCAGCCAGGATCCATATCACTATCAACACTATTTCACCATATTATTAAAAAATCAATCAAGGTAACAGTTTGTGTTTGTAGAGTACGACCGTGCCAGCTCTGGATGGTGAGTATAGTTTGTAATCATTTTAAGGCACCTTTAGACATAAACTATCCAGCCTTCTGCTATGAATAATTCCTAAAGTATTTATAGTCATGGTGAATTTTTTTTTGGAAAATTGAGAGTTTAGCCATTGGAAAATAACAAATAGTTGGGCTCTTGGAAAAAAGTGTTTATGGCAGTGTTTACTCCAGATGTTTCTGATAATTGGGGAGGGGGAGTAAAACTAGGTCTCCTCCAGTCTATACCTTTTGTTTGTATTTGTATGTATAAGATAAAGTATTTTACAAGTGAAGCTTAACCTGATTTTTTCCTCTTTACTTGTGTTTATCACCCCCACCCCATTTGAACACCACCTTGCTGCTTTTCTGTGGCTAATGTGATGAGTGGAAGAAGTACAGTACTCTCATTTTACAATGAAGGTGTTAGCACGCTGTCTTGTAAAACACTGTTGTTTGGGAGAATGGGTTAATATGACATGGTTGGACCCGTCTAGAATATTGGATGCACCCAGTATGCACAGTACACATAGCTGAGAATATTTATCTTAATGCTGATAACCTCTTTAAGATTATTTTTTACAAATTTTTGTTACATGCAAATTTTTCTTTAGTATATAGTAGCTACTGAAATAGTTTGATTTTCGTTTTTAATACAAGATTAGATTTTTATACATGTGCATTACACAGTAATGACAAAAGCTAGTGATAGTACTTGAGAGATAATAGCATTTATATATTCTATCAGTTTAATAACTCTATAGGGTCAATTGGCCTTTTCATATTCCTATTATTATTATGATTGAATGCCTGATAAAGCAAGTCTTGCTACAGTGCTGGTTTTAGCCGATCAGAATAACTTTCCTTTTCCTCTTTCACCTTCAGAGACTTATGCAGACATTTTCAGAACTGATTTCAGGCTGCCCATTTCTCAAAAGTGTTCATGAAATAAATCAGGCAGTGGTTCTGAAGGCCTGGATTGGAGTAAATTGGAAGAGTAACTGTAGTAATTAGTCCAACTTCCTTATAGTTTACCTCCCTCTGATGATGATCTTGTTTCTGCTGGAATTATCTCAGAATTGTTAGGGCAGGACCTAGGATGTGAAATTATACTGGGCAATCTAATGTATGATGCAATTTTGTGTTGTATTGTGTTTTTTTCTAATTAAAAGCAGCTTCATTTATATACCGCTTCATACCGCACTATGCAGTGTCTAAGCGGTTTACAACTGTAAGCTCATTGCCCCCCAACAGTTGGGTACTCATTTTAGGGACCTCGGAAGGATGCAGGCCTGAGTCTAGTCTGAGCCCTGGCTAGTATTGAACTCGCAACCTTGTGGTCTGTGAGTAAGTGGCTGCAGTACAGGAATTTAACCAATTATTTTTTATTGAATTTTTACAATAAAACACATAAAGTCTGTAAAACAACAATAACAACAACAACAATTAACCACAAGGGCCAAGGTATGTATCTGATGAGGAGTTATTCTGCAGCAGAATCAAAAAATTAGTTCTCAGCAAGAGCCAGAGAGGCTGGCTTATCAAGGTGTAGTCTGTCTGTCCAATGATCTATCTGTGAAATTGGAGGTTGGATCTGGTGGGAGTGATGGTTAACATAATCAATAAAGATCATCCAGTCTTCTTGAAATGTGTCAGTCCTTTTGTGACCAATGCAAAACCTCGTCGTAGCAGACAGTTTCTCCATCAACCACATATCCCAAATTCTAGACCACCAGTTCTCAATGGAGAGGTCACCTGACTTCCAACATTTGGCTACTTCTAATCTGGCAGCAGTAATAAGAAAAATTATCAGTTTCCTATGTTTCAAGTTAGAATTACTTTTAACAAATATAGAAAGCAAAAGCAAAATTAGACAGAAATTTACAGTTTGATCAGTGATAGATGAAATTTGATAGAGAACTGCGTCCCAGAATTTTCTCACTTTAGGGACATTCAATCCACATATGCATATAAGAGCCTCTAAATTTACAAGCCCTCCAGCAATCTAGAGAGAATGTTTTAACCATTTTAGACAGCATTAAAGGTATGAGATACCACCTATGGATGGTTTTCAAAGTGTTCTCCTCCACAGATGCTGAACGGGATTTGTATGGGGGTGAAGACCAAATATGAGCCCATGTAGTGTCTGAAATCGTGGTTTTTAATTCTCCTTGCCAAAATGAGTGCACATATTGGCTTTTCCTATATGTGTGTTCCAGGAGAAGTTTGTAGATAGCTGCCACCATCCCTTCAGTATGAGAAACGGAATTGAAACAAACGTTTTCAAAAAGGACAGCGGACATGGAGATTCTCCTGCTGAGGCTAGGTGTGATGCAAAGGAATCAATTTGGTGTACTTGAAGACAGACAATATTAATTTTTTGTAGGGAAGTTTTTATGGCATTGGTGGGCTTTGGTAATCCACCAGAGAACAGGTCTAAGGTGCAGTAAAGTCCACATCTTCTCAGTAACCTTATTAGTGGGAATTGGTCATCTAAGTGAGAAAGAGGATTAAAAAAGAAAAAAAAAAAAGGGGGGGGTTAATGCGAGAGGGGTCTGGAGCTAGGATGTGTTTCCATTTATGCCAGATGAGTAGGGAGTTAGATAAAAGCAGATTCACAAACCTACTAAGTTTCTGTTTTGAAATTTTAGTGTAGAGGCAAGTAAATTCAGTGGATTTCATATTATAAACTTCTAGATTTACCCATCTGGTAGCATCTGTTGTCCTTTATTAATTGAATCAATTGGCTGAGTTGGAAAGCCTGGAAATATAGTGCAATATCTGGGACTGCCAGACCACTGTTCTTGGAAGTGATGTGTCTAGTGGATTTGGGAAATCTAGATCTCTTTTTATTGAAAATAAATCGATCAATTAATTTTTGCCATTTCTTGAATCTAGATGGGAGAGGAGTCAATGGGATCGTTTGAAACAGGAAAAAGAGCCAAGGGACCATGAACATCTTGACTGCCAAGGATGGAAAGATTCAAAGCTTCCATTATTTAGATTTACATAGCATCCATGTGTCTACTGAGTTAGAATTTTGGGGTATGAGCTACTGGCTGTCTTTCGTGATGATTATTCCCAAATAGGAAAAACCTGAGGGACGAGGTTGTAAGCCCATTAGGCCCTGCCAGGATTTTTGCTGTTGGTATGAAGTGTTTACAGCCATTAATGTGGATTTGTTAAAGTTAATTTTTAGACCTGAATAACTACCAAAGGACTCAATTATCTTTTTTAGAGGCAGAAATGATAATTCTGGGCACAATAAAAAAAATATCAACACAACATCAGCATAAAGCGCAACCTTATGGGGTTGGTTTTTTATGCAAAGGCCAGTGGTATCAGCATTATGCTGAATCATGTTAGCCAGGGGCTCTATTGTCAAGCAAATAGGAGGGGTGACAATGGGCATCCTTCTCTGGTGCCCCTGGAAAGTGCAAAAGGTGTTGAGTCGAGGCCATTGAGCAATACTGTCACCTCTGATTTCTCATAGATAAAGTAGAGTGCTCCTATGAAGCCATCTCCAAAATCCATTCCTTGAAGGACCCCAAAAAGAAATAGCCATTCTAACCTGTCAAATGCTTTCAAAGCATCAAGCGAAAGTAAGGCTAAAGGAGTCTTTACCTGGTTGTAATGATATTGAGTACCATGCGGACTAGGTCTGCTAGGTGTCTGCCCAGCATGAAGGCTGACTGATGGGCCTTTAGGCTTTAGTGCCTCCTTTTTTCTCTTTTCCCTCACAGCACACCAGTTTAAATACTGGATGAGTATTCAGAGTATTAATAATTCGGTACTTCTGGACAGGATGCAAATTCTGCCAGGTGCAAAAACCTGTTAGTTAATAATGGTGTAACAAAGGGGATGAAGTGGTCCTGTTACTTTATTGGACTGGCAGGCTGCATGTACCACTGCAGTGTCTTGTTATTTCAGATCCTCAAATCATACAGGATAGCATATGTGTCTTTAAGTCACCTGTTGATTTACGGTAACTCGATGAATTTCATAAGGTTTTCCTGGGCAAGAAGCACTTGCCAGTTCCTTCCTCTGAAATATAGCCTACAGCACGTGGTATTCATGGACAGTCTCCCATTCAAGTACTAAGCATGACTGTGCCTGCCTACCTTCCTAGATCAGATGGGATCTGGTGCCTTTAGGGCAGTGATGGCGAACCTTTTAAGCAATGAGTGCCCAAACCAAATGGCCTTCTGGCACTGGGTGTTACCCCGTGCCGAAGGTGGGACTTCCGGGGGAGCGGGACTTCTGGGGTGGGACGTCTCTCCCCCTGCACCTTCCCGGGCCTTCATCTGCCTCTCCAGAGGCAGATGAATGCCTGGGAGGAGGAGGAACAGACGTGTGCACCTGGAGCAGGGAAGAGGAGGAACAGGCGTGTGCCTTTTCCTCCTCTTCCCTGCTCCAGGTGCCAGAGAAAATGGCTTTGTGTGCTATCTCTGGCATGCATGCCATAGGTTCACCAACATCGCTTTAGAGTATTTAGGCTCTACATGACAACATAGAAATGGAGAAATTCAACTACTCTGAATAGAACAAACCATTAGGTCATTGCAGAGAAGATAAACACTGCTGTAACAGGTGGGCTCTTTCCTCACGTTGTTACTGGTTTCTGATATACCATTTTTTTCTGCTCTTTACTATGATGTGTTGTTGTTGTTATTGTGTGATTTCAAGTCGTTTCTGATTTATGGTGACCCTAAAGCTAAGCCTTTCCCTGAGGGTGAGAGCATGTGACTTGCCCAAGGTCATCCAGTGGGTTTTATGACCAAGCTGGAAATTGAACCCTGCTCTCCAAAGTTGTAGTCCAACACTCAAATCACTATGCCACACTGGCTCTCTCTTCACTATGATACTCATGTGGAAAATCATCCTCCTCATACATTCCTCCACAAGGAAGCTCTCCTATATGGCTCTTTCCCTGCGCAGCTTGGAAACCTATTTTTCACATATCCTGGATCAAACTACAGTAGGCACACAGATGTTTCTACAGATGTTCTAATGGATATTTGTAGGCAGGTGGCCAGTGTCTTCCATTTCAGTTGGTCAGCGAATCTGCTTCTGGGTGTTCATTCTGAACTTGAAAAGAGGAATCCACAGTGCTAAACCCTATACTTCAAACATGTTAAGAATCCTAGATAGGTCTTTTAAAGTTAAAACTACAGTCCAGAGTAGATTTTCACTTCCACCGGTGTGGAAGCCTTGTAGTTTGGACACAGAGCCCTCCCTTCCCACTCTGCAGATGAATATATATATGAATATACTTGGTATATATTGAATACACAGATAACTTCTCGAAGGATCTAACTTTATGGGCTGCAAGATTAAGAACTAATGTTATCAGTTGCAAAGAAATTACCTTTGTGGACCATGGACTCGTGTCAATTCATGTATTATTAATAATTGATTGATACTATGTCAGGGTTAGAATAAGACTAATAAGTCTACTGATTTTTTTCATGGCTTTTTCATCCAGATAATTAAATAGTACTATTTAAAAGATGCTAAATCAGGAAAAAATAAAGGAGCGAGTTAGGGAGAAAGAATCATTTTACATTCATGGAAGTTTGTTTTATTTTTTGGCCTTTCTTTAATATTGAATTCTCTTTTTGTATTTGAGAATAAAAAATTTCAAGATCATAAACTTGCATTTCTTGCATGAACAATTACATGTAAAAGGCTGGGAAATGGAGAGGGACTTAGGAAACGGAACAGTCTTTGTTTGTTTCGACAAAGGAATTAAGGGTTTTTCCAGACAGGGCTTTTATCATGCAGCTGCCCAGCCTCATTCATGAAATGTTACAAAGGTCCAGATGAGACTGTTTTGTAACTCTTCTATGTTTTCTCACCATTATGTCTATTTTTCTCCACTCAAGGATGGAATAGCTGCACCATCAAATTCAAATGTTAGTACTCAGAGCTGCCCGTCTGGAACTAACCTAAAATTACATGATTTAGTTGAAATAAAATATAGTAATTGTTTCTGAGTGTAAAGAAGAAAGTGCTAAGGCAGGCTTAATGTTGAACATAATGAAAACAAAAATAATGACCACTGAGGACCTTCACAAGTTCAACCTTCACAAGTTCATGCACACGAGGCAGCATCGGCAGCGCTTGGAGACCTTCTCCAGCCCTCTCCAGCCCTGAGGAGAAACACCTGAGGGATGCCGCTGACTGAGAGCTGGGAGGAGCTTCGGTGGGGGGATAAAAGCCCCCGCCTGGTACCATCTCTCCCCTGGCACACGAGGCAGCGTCGGTAGCGCTTGGAGACCTTCTCCAGCCCTCTCTAGCCCCTCCAGCCCTGAG
>CM034701.1:223568671-223599170 GCA_020142125.1 Phrynosoma platyrhinos | reverse complement strand
CTTAAAGTGGACTCAATTGGCACTATTTCTAGCAGTCTGCAAAGGCCCGCAGTCAGGAAATCAGGAGAAGACTAAGAACGGGGAGTGTGGCTATGAAAGAACTAGAAAAGATTCTAAAATGCAAAGATATACAACTCAGAACAAAAGTTAGAACCATATAAGCCATTGTATTCCCTATAACCATGTATGGATGTGACAGCTGAACAGTCAAGAAAGATGATTTGAGGAAAATTAATGCATTTGAGATGTGGTGCTGGAGAAGAGTGCTGAGGATCCCATGGACAGCCAAAAGGACAAACAAATGGGTCTTAGAGCAGATCAAATTGGAAACCTTCCTGGAAGCCAAGATAACCAAACTGAGACTGTCACACTTGACACATCATGAGAAGAAAGGACTATTTAGAAAAGATAGTAATGCTGGGGAAGTAGGAAGAGAAAAAGGCCACATGCCAGATCGACGGACTCTATTAAGGAGGTCATGGGTGTTAAGGGGTTGCAGGATTTAAGCAGAGCAATGGAGGACAGCGGGTCTCCATGAGTCGAGATCAACTCAAGGGCAGTTAACAACAACATAATAAATCAGAATTGAAGTATAAACAATTCACTAATGAAAATGTCAGAATCATAAATTGCTTGCTCATAAATTGAAATGTGATCCAAGATGAAAATTAAAATACTATATTCCTGTATCCTGTATTCCTTAGAATATTCTTTAGGAGCTTGGGGAAGAATTCACCCTGTTGTCCTTGTGAGTTTTCAACAACTTGATCTTCAGACAAAACTTAGTGAAACTTGTTTCTGATACTAGATATGTTTGCCACTGTCTTAGCATATCTTTCAGATTAATTCTGAGACATATGGCTTGGATTGTGTCATCACAATTTCTTTCCCCATCTCCATCTCCATTCCTGAACCTGGATTTCTTTAACTAGATGGTGATTTTTTATATCCCTGCATGGTGATTGTTGTTTTCACAATTTGCTGTTTTACAGCTATCTGGTGTGAAGTGGATGTTTAAGACTGGCAATTGCTGCTGTTGGCACTGTAGAGCCCTTCGTTTAAAGAACTTAACATATCTGAATTGTCATAAAAAGTTTATCAACGGTGCTTGCTCTTGTGCCTGCAGTGCTACAAGGAGGCTATTTCAAAGCAGGATACAAGGGTCAAGAACTCATTCACAGACATTCAGGTTCTTTGTTCCAGGACAGTGTTTGGAGTTTCCTTCATGCAAAGGAAATCTTTCTCCTCTTCCTGACATACAGGGCTTTGTTCACAGCCTCACTGTCAAGCAGGCATTCCCATCCATCCATCTTTTCATGGTCTTCTGCAGTAGACAAGGTCAAAATATTTGTCTAATCTGTCCCAGTATTGTGTATTAGGACTTGCAGTGGGTCTCCAAAGTAGAAATTGGTCACATCACCAGGTACCTGATGTTTACTGGAGATTCCAGGGAATGAACCTTATACCTTCTACTTCAGGAATAAGCAAAGTGTGGCCAGTGGTCTGTTTATGCCTCCAAACCCTATTTGTGCCCTTAAGCTTCTAAGACATACCCCGCACTCTGGGCCCCTATAAAAAGAAAAGAAAAATGCCAGAATATCACAAAATGGCTACAAAATGTGACACTTTGGCTTTCTTTGTCAGTATAATTCACAACCATTCCCCCATTGGTGGAAAAAAATCAACAAAAGGAAAGCTAAATAAAATGACAGAAGTGACAAATAATATACTGGATGATCAGATGGTGGATAGAAACTGATCCCTGTCCCTCAGTCGCCCCTGTTCTACCACTGAGGCATATCCCCTTTCTCATGGTGTGATAAAAGTCCTAAGCACTGTTAATTCCCCAGGCCAGGCTTGGATGTTCATATACACAGTCTTGGGCATCCTAAAACAGCACCCTGAAGAACAATTGAGAGTGCTGTATGGTATTCTGCTCACCCATAATGTCAACTATAGTGGTCCTCTGTAGATCTCTGAAGAGTCATGTGGCCTTCCAGGATGGAGCTTTCCCTCTCTGGCACACAGCAACATCTTGTGCTTATGTATTACAGACCAGAGAGGAGATAGATAAAACTCTGGATTCAACAGTTGTGATGGTGTAAGTCTAGACCAGGGGTAGGCACCCTTTCCCCTTTAACGGCCAAGGGACTTCAGTTCCCAGAATCCCAGGAGCTATTGGCCAACATGGGACTATTGGCCAACATGGCTGAGGCTTCTGGGAGCTGAAGTCCCTTGGCCCTTAAAGGGGAAAGGTTGCCTACCCCTGGTCTAGACTTTGACATGGTACAGCACCTGACAGGATGTTAGTTTTCAGATGTTTAAGGGCGGGTTATGTGGTGTGGCCTTGACCATTACCAGTGATAGTTCAAAACTGATACTTCTTATTACAAGACCATCCATCCATGGGTCATATTGCTGTATGGTCTTAAAAAGAATGCAGGACTGTATTTTTAATTGTGTATAGATAATTTGACTTGAAGGCTATGGGGAATGATGATAGCAAACACCAATGTATATATATTATTCCTTGCCGATGAGAGAAGCAACAGCAGTTTTTTAAGATAAGCTTAACCAAGGTTCTGACTCCAAGGTTGTTGTTACAAGTGGTTTAGTCTATAATTCTAACTTGAGCAGCACTGATGTCAGATCAGTTGCACTTGGCCAGTACTGAGTACTACTATTTTTTTACCTCTTTAGAGCAAGTTTCACTGGCTCAGTGGCTTTATAATTTAGGTAGGTGAGAGCTTCACTCATCTGTATGAAGGATACCTAGCAACAGTTTCTTCCTCTCAGCTAGGAGAAATAGGGAAAACAATAAAAAGCTGTTGGTCTGTGAAGCCTTATCTGTTCCAATGAACATTGCCTCCAGGCAGGCATATAATTAAACAAGGAAGACTAACAGATGATTTATGCATTTTCCTAAGCAAATGCAGAGGCACAATGAGGACAGAGGTATTCTCATAAAGAACACACAAGCCCTATGAATCAAGGCTAGCCCACAGCTTTAAAATATGTCACTTCTTTGAATTAGGTCTTTCCAAGTGTTTAGAAAGTTCATTACCTTTGAAAAAGTTTAGTCTACAAAAGGGAGTTTTCAGCGATTAAAGTAAAGGGTGTTACACATCAAGACCAAACTTTTTTACTATTTGTTCATGTTGGTTATTAATTCAACTCTAGTGAGAGTGCATGCACACCTACATGTATTAATAACTTTCAATTGAGAATCTAAAAGTCTACCATAAGGTTTCAATTTCAGACTATCCTGAATGTTTAAAAGCTAGCACTATCATACTTGATATTATTGCAGCATTTTAAACTATAAAGCAGACTTTGCAAGGTTTTTGTTGTTATGTGCTATCAATTTAGCATCAATCTACGGTGACCCTGTGAATAAGAGACCACCTGTCAAGTCTTACAAACCATGGCTTCCTTTAGTGTGTCAATTCTTCTTACTGTTATCAACCTTTTCCAATATTGTCTTTTCTCATGGCAGTAACACTGGGAAAAGTTCAAGCCTGTAGGAAAGAGGAAGACTATATTACAGGTGGATATATGGTAAGCCAGTTTAACCACAGTCTTGTATTATAGTAGGCAGGAGACTAAGGAAGAGAGGTGACACCTTGTCCAAGAACCATGTACTCAATGTCTTCATGGTTGAGAGCTAGGAACTTGACTTGCCACCATTAACTTTTTCACTGCATCAGCCCTTAAGTTAAAATACAAACAGGAGTATCATGATGGTACTCACACACGAGAGAGCCAGCATGGTGTTGTGGTTTGAGGACTGGGCTGTGACTCTGGAGATCAGGGTTTGAATCCCTGCTCAGCTGTAGAAACCCACTGAGTGACCATTGGTAAGTCACATTATTTCAGACTCAGGGGAAGGCAAAGGCAAACCCCCTCTGAACAGATCTTGCCAATAAAATCCCATAATAGATTCGCCTTAGGGTTGGCTTTATGTAGGAAAGGACTTGAAGAAACATAACAACAATTGCTCATCTTTACATATTCAACCAAGGATGTAGCAAAAAAAATAATAATTTGTGTGTGTGTGCGCACGCACGTACATGCATGTGCGCACTCGTGCATACCTTCAAGTCATCTATTAACTTGTGACAATCCCATGAATTTCATAGGGTTTTTTTTAAGTAAGAAATACTTAAAGCTGGTTTTTGTCAGCTCCTTCTCCTGAAATATAACCCATAGCACCTTCTGTTCGCTGGAAGTCCCCCATTCAAGTACTGACCAGGGATGACACTACTTAGCTTATAGGAACTGGGACCCTGGGGTCTTTAACTAGCTATAAAAGTAACTTTGTAATTAAGTTTCATGTTATTTCTGTCCAGTTACACTTTGGTGCATGACTACTGTATATACTCATGTGTAAGTCTAGAAATTTTAATAAAATTGACCCACAAAAATGAGATTAACTTATCCATGGGTTAATGTAAATACTGCACTTTAACTCTTTATCAAAAAAGGAGCCATCCCCTTCTCTGAGCAGAGTGACAAAATGCAAGAGCTTAGCCCATCTTGGGAGATCCTAAAAGAATAAAATAATAATAATAATAAAATTTATTTCTATCCCGCTTCTCTGACAAGCAATCGGGGCGGCTTACTGACCTGCTCTGCCCTCTCTATTGTGGCACCATGTCCAACGTTTTTGAATGCCTAGGTGAGAAAATGGTGGTGGCAGATGCTCTTTGGTGCTTCCCCTCAGAGGAGTGCCATGAGGAATTGGGCTTTGAAGGGTTTGAATAAGACATCTGTGTATGTTTTTCAGCTTTTCTGGGTTAAAATCAGGCAAAATTATCACATTAAAGTTAAAGGCTATAGTCAGTGTTAACATAGTTGTCACTTTCTTTGCTTTGCCTTTTCATCCTTTTTGACATGCCTGCATTTTCTGAGCCCTGACTGTGTTTGGTTGCCTCCCCCCCCCACCACACACATCCACCATTTACCATAATTCTTCATCCATCCAGCCTTTAAGGGGAGCTCAAACACAATGCCTGCCAGAATTTTGTAAGTTCTTTGGCACTGTTTTCCTTTGCTTCATCCTTTACTTTCTTTGCTACATGCCCCTAAGCTTTACCTTTGACTTATCTATGGGTTATATCAGAATCCATAATTTTGGCTCCCAAACCTGCCTTCGACTTATACATAAGACCAACTTACAGTCAAGTGTATATGGTAAGAAGTGACTTTCAGTTTCTTTATTTTGTGTAAGAATTGTTGAAACCATTTTTTTAGTAATCAGTATTCCTAGTATTTTTTTTAAAAAAGGTTATACTTGAAACTTTGAAAGCCATTGTGTTAGTTTTGGACTAGGACTCAGGAGACCTATGTTCACATCTCTGCTTAACCATGAATTTACTGGATGAATTCACTGTCTTTCATTCTAACTTACATTAATGTGTGATTGTTGTGATGAAATGTTTAGGGGAGATGTATTTAAGAGAACCTTGAGTTTCTTGAACCAGAGAGAGGATACAAATTAAATCCGGTGGGCCCTTGGTATCTGCTGGGCTTTTGTTCCAGGATTAAAAAATATGTATTTTCAAGCCATGGATGGTTGAATCCGTGGATACGATAAATATGTATATGGAGGGCCAACTGTACATAAATCTTGCTTGATTAAAAAATCATTTTCAGCATAAGTATTTTCTCTCAGGTTTACACTATTTTTAGGTCAGACCCAGGCTGTGCAATAGGCCATAGAAGTCTTGCTATCAGAAATTATTCGGATCTGTCCTCCAAATGTTGTGATTTTTTTGTAATCAATAAAAAAAAATATCTATCTCCCATTCTGCTTTTCAGTGGATTAAAAAAAATCCATGATCCTCCAAAGTATGACTAATTCTTGAAATATTTTTTTCTATAGGAGGAGATTTTTTTTGCAAGATTTATTTAACAGCTGCATCCTGAGCCCTGTTCATAGGGAAGTGGTGGAGAGTGAATAGTTTGCTAGTATAGAAAGTCTGGGTATTTGATTTTATATAGGTTGCTGGAATAATCTAGAAACTAAAGGGCAAGAAACATAACATATAATTCTGTGGATTTCAAAAAAATATAAAATTCCTCCAAAGCATTTATCAAAGTGATTTCAATCCAATGATCTGGTACAAGGTCAAAAGATGTAAGCTGTTCTAATCCAATGCTTTCAGCTGCTTAAGATCCAGCCTCCACAGCTAGTTGCCAGGGCCTGGCTGACAAATTCTTCAAAGCATTGAAGCAAGAAAGCCTAGCAGTGCCTAGCGACAGAGCCCTTCTGAGGTTTGCAAACTGACAGCTGTTTGCTTTGGGTTTATATGCTACAAAAACAATTGGGTAGCGAATAACATAAATGGCACCATGTTCCATTCCAGGAGTTTTTTTTATTATTATTACAATGAATTTAGCTTTGGGCAAGCTGCCAGAAAAGGCTTATTTTTTGACAAGAAATTCACTGACTATGCATATTTCTCACCCCTTCACCCTGAAATTGAATGTCTCATTTACTCTGCAAAATTCATAGATTGCATAGCTGCACACAGTAACAATTTATGATAATGTAAAATATTCTTTTAAGTTATAGAAAATTTTACCTGAGTGACTTTGCTACTCTGTAAACCACTGCTACCTCTGTTGCACAGATCATTTAAAATATTGTTAATCAAGTAGATACTTCTTAGTTTGTTTTCATTACCAGAATCTTACCTCAGGATATTACATACAGTGCTTGATAAGCATATCAACAACAATGAAATAAACAATAGTAGTATAATTAGGGGGAAAAGATCTTTGCAAATGGTGCTCTGTGTACCATGGTATACAGAACACTATTTCAGAGCACTCAAGATTCTTTTAAATACATCTCCCCTGAAATTATCCTTTCAGTGCTAATAATTTGATTTATGAATTTACCTTGTTTTCTTGTTTCCCCCCTGCTCATTGTGATAAAGCTGGGTGAAAAATGAGATCACAGATAAGGAAATGGTGCTTTACCTCCTGGCTGTTTTCATATGTTCTCTTCTGTGGCATGTTTGGGTGGTAGAACATAAATTGGCAATTTTATAAAGGTTGTGTAGAAAGTAATGGAAAAGGTCCATCATGATAAGGGATACCATTGGGATAGGGGGAGATGGACAACTAGTTTGGTAATAATACCCCTAGAAAGATGGAGGAAACAGACACTTGCAATACAGGCTTGCCAGATTTTATCATTGGTTGTGCAGCTGCCTAATGGTGAAATTATTTTAAAGCATTTTGATAAAAGAGATTTTTTTTTTACTCTGGCATGAATGTGCCTTGAAAAATTCAGATCTGTGTTACCAGGTGATAGATTTACAGTGGAAGCACAAGAAATGCGGTTTTCAGTAGAATTGGACTTCCCGTAGTGACAGATGTCAGTTCTTGATGGTACATTGCTGCAGCAGATTGCAGGCAAAGAGTGAGGGAAAGAGTCTGCCTGTCAGACATCAGTGATCCATCGTGGGGGTTGGATACTTTATGAGTGAGTAGCATTTGACAATGCAGCAGGATCTTTTTGGTCTAGATCTCAAGAAAAGTTTACATTTTTATTGTTATTGAGTGCTTCTGATCCTGATATCAGAGTGAAAATTATAACAGTGTTTCCTGCTAAGCCTTTCTAAAAAGATCAAAATGTGATCTGTGTTATTAGGTATGATTTTTAGGATTGTTGTTTTTGTTATTAAAATTATTATTCCTTACACAAACTTCCTTATACATTCCTGGAAGCTACAATAATATATTAAATTATCTACAAGAATAGATTACATTCTGCTTACATTTAGTACAACAACGTACTAAAATTGTGTGCACTTGCGTGTACACACACACACTCTGCATCCCCGCCACCAGACAGTGATGGCAAACCCTTTTAGAGATCGAGTGCCCAAACTGCAACCCAAAACCCACTTATTTATCACAAAGTGCCATGTCCCTGTGGATTTCTAGTAATCAACTCTGGCGAACTTTGTGCTGGGGTGATGGCACATGTGCCCATAGAGAGGACTCTGAGTGCCCCCTCGGCACACGTGCCATAGATTCACCACCGCTGCCCTAGAGAAACATATGCAAAGAGAATGTAAACTGGATTGCCTATGGCTGGTTTCTGCAGTTACAGGAGTAAATTTTTCATTTACTATCTACACATTTATCTAAAGATGTCCTTGAAGTAGTACTGAGAACCCATAATGTAAGTCAGTCAGTCACTCTGTCCACAAGGAGTTAACCTGGGGCATCATTTTTTGGGAGGTTTTCAGGGAAGTGGAGGTTCAAGGTGTGAGTCCTTAGGATACACTACTCCTGAGAGTGAGTAGTGGCTGAGTCTTTCTCTCCAGCCTTTTAAACATTTCCCCCTTCATCATGACCTCAATCCAGCTGCCACCACCCCTGACTGGTCCAGCCAAGAACACAGCACCATTGTATTGGATGGGTGTAAGCAGCCTTTCAAGGGCTGCTTCCACAAGACAGAGAGTACTGCTTTTTCTGGAAGCTTTAGTTTGTTGATACACTGAACTGGCAAATCATGGTTTTTAAGAACTCTTGGCAGTGTGGATGCACTAGCAAATTAGTATTTATGTGAAAGCATAAGTATCTAATTCATCGTGTTTAATCTAAAATGCCATTTTGTAATGTAGAACAAAATGTCTCTTTGCCATTATGAAGAAAAACAGTTAAAGTTTTTGAGAAGATAAAACTGTGTTGATCCACATTTCAGCTTTAGACACCATAAAGGTTCAGCAGAATAATACTATATTTTTATATTGTGCACTCAGGATACATTAAAGTTTTTTTTTTATGTGTATCCAGAATTAATTTGAGATAATTTACGATGGTTTTGCTCAATTTTGTAGAAAACCAGAGCTATACTATGCAGAACCAGAACTGTGTGGACTGTAGTGTGTGGACTTTTCTAAACGAATGTTTGTTTTGTTCCTTCAAAATACAGTAGAATGGTTTATCAGGGACTCAGGCACAGACTTCTTTTAACATTTGGACTTGATACAGAAGTGATATTATTATGACAGTTTTGCATGGTAAATAGATTGTTTGAAAGCAATGTCAAACAGTAGATTGCCATGCTAGAATGAACACTTGGGTGGTTATTGAGGCAAGGTAAACATAATTCCTTAAAGGCTTCAAGATATAATTGTGCAACATATTCACCATGTTAAATTTTACTAAAAGTGATTTTACTAGGCTGAGAGAAGTAAACAGAAGTTCAATATGGGAGTATGAATATAGGAGGCAAATCAACTATGTGGGAGTGTTACACAGGGAGGGGATGTAGTGGCTAATTCTGCAGTTTATTTTCAAAAATAGTAATCTAAATTCATGCTTTTTACTGTTGCTTGCTCAGTAGTCTAAAATTTCATCTGTGGGAATTCTACTATCTCTCTGCCTTTCCAATCCTCCATTTCACACATAGTATGAAATATACTTGTTCTTTGGAGGAAAAATCCCCCCTTCTTTATTAATATTTCTGCATAAAATAAAGTCTCCCTACCCTTTGTTTAAATTGTACCTGTCGAGAGCTGAAATTACAACAAATTAAATCCCAAACAAGCATCATTCAGTTACAATAATAAATATTTAGAAATTGGTAACTAGATTTTATCATTATGTTCTTCCTTAGTTAACTATGGATTTATGGAAAGCAGTTTTAGGATTTTCTTAAATGAAAGAGAGAGGCCTGTTTCAGGGACCTTTGTACAACTACAGGTGATCTCTTTTGCAAAATATCAGTTAATTTCTATCCTCCTAAAGATAATAGTAGATAAAACCTCTGTTAGAAGGATAGGGACAGTTTAGATGGATTAATGGAATGATTGTGTCATTCATATGTTAATAAATAAAAAATACTTTATGCCAATTATTTGACTCTAGGAAATGTTTTAAAGGATGCTTATTGAATCTTGAACCCATTGAGGACTAAAATTGCATTTGCCTTCCAAGGGAACGATATCCAAAGAAAATGTAACTTGGACTATCCGCGATTCTGCAGTTACACAAGCACATTACAAAAACAACCAGGTAGCAGAATTCCATCAAAAGTAATTATTCACTTTCCACTTCATCCATTTAAGGAACATTTGAGGTGAGGAGTGATTATCTATGCATCTGTTTATGGCCAGTCACTGCAACCACTGCCAATTCCTCTTTCCATAAACTCAAAGTAGCTTGCAAAGTTTCCAGGTTATTCATATTCATATGTGTACATTTTTTCAATCTGCTCTCCGTTTACAGTTCACTGACCATGAACAGAAGGTTAAAGCACCTTTAACCTACTTGACACATTCTAAGTGATGGAAATGTACTTCATTATAAATGTCTGCTCTGAGATCTTATCACTGAAAAAGAAGGGGGAACTAAAAATTATTGTATCCTGTACATTAACAACCACTCGAATTTATCTGGTCTACTTTTAGAAATGGCCCTGTTTAGACGTTTTAACAAAAACGATCTGACTTCAGAAATAATCAGATGAACTATAAGCCCAATCTAGCTGTAAATCTAAACTTTGTAGTCACACTGTTTGTCTAAGTTTTTTGTTTTCCTGTTCTTGAATGAGGCAAGGTGAGGGCTATTCCCCCATGAGCATAGAGTGTGCTCCCTAGATTCCTGTGTTTTGGAAAATTTTCTAGTTTACCTTTGGTTCATGTAGGGATCCAGAAATACTGGAAATGTCATGTAGTTCAGTTTGTTCATGTAGTTCACTTTGTACTTTTAGCATAGCCTTCTACAATGGTGTTGCCCCTTGGCCTGCCCTCATGATATCTGGTGTGCCTATACAGCTGAGTAGGCCATGTTACAAATGTAGAAGTGCTTGATGACATCTGCCCTCTCCTATGACATGGATTTTGAAACTATTATTAACAAATAATATAATTGAATAAGATAGTTACAGTTTCAGAAGGAATTGTCGTCCTATATTGACCATCATTCAACCAGTGTAAAACATCTTGAGAAAACTATTCACATTTATTTACCAATATACATCTATTTTTAGAAAGCTATTGTTGTGTATCAGGAGATAGGGGTTGACATCCTTGCTCAGCCATGGAAACCAAGCTCAGTCAAGTCATATAAGACAAAGCAGTGTTAAACTACTGGATAAATTTTGCCAAGAAAAACCTTCCATAAGGCTGCTATAAGTTGGAGTTGACTTGAAGGCACATGACATCATAACATCATACATCTATTTACCCTGTCTCCTTCTCTTCTATCACATTCTAAACATGACTGGAGAAAAATATATGTTAAATACCAATCCAGGAAGCACTTCATGTTTGTGCTTTGTCAGCCTAATTTTCTCTGATTTGGGTGCAGATCAGAAACAGAGAAATTGAGCATACTCCATTATGCAACACTTTTTAATGTATATACAGAGGATAAGAAGAGCACTTATTTTTCTGTATTTCATTTTATATTTTATTCAGCATTAAGACCAATATCTTTCCATAATTAAGTGTATGTGGGTGAAAAGTTTGTTCCCAGTTAAAAGTGGAACACATGTCACTTTTTATAAAGGCACATACAAGTCTGGCCAAAGGGCGTACAATGCACTTTGGTTTTCATTTGGGGAAAAATAGTTATGGCAACAAAGTGTCTTGGGTATTAAACATTAAATAGATCACAACTAAGTAGAAAGCCCGATCGAAGTATCTTCACTTGCATGTTTATTAAATAATTTCCATATATCTGTGACAGTAATGGGCAATATTCTTGATGGCAGTTGAAATATGTATAGTGTATATAATATTTTCCTGCATATTCAATGTATGCTTTAGTAATACTGAAAGTACTGTCTTTATCAATGATAAAAAATCTCCTCTAGGGTACACATAGATTTATTTTAGTTTTTGATACTTCTGTGTTTAGACTTTTGTAATTTCCTGTTTGTTAACCAAAAACAGAACAACTGGTTTAACCATTTAGAAGTGCAGCCCTCTTTTTTGTTTTTGCTTTGTTTAGGGGCATATCTATTCTGGGGCTGTAGCATATGCTTGAATTCCTATTTCAACTGCCTTATCTAGATTTCAGTCATCTGCTCCTGTCTCCAACAGCCATTGTACTGGTTGTAGCTAAGTAAATGGTATTGCCCACTACATTGGACATTTCACTGGTTACTAAACTTTAGTTGTATTTTGATCCATTTTGCAACTATTTTTGAATTTCTTCAATTTGCCAGGTTTAACCTTTTACAAACACCAAAGTGAAAATGGCCTGTGCTTATACTCACAAAGGATCTCAAATGTATGCAAAGTCCTGATTGTTCAACACAGCAAGAAAATTCACTTTCACAGTCAACAAGTCATCTTACTCAGTAGAACACAAAAGTTAAATGGTCTGTAATTTCAATATTAGCAAGGAAAATACAGTACAAATTACTAAAAAATACTAAAATATAGAATTGTTTTCAGACATCCTTGCTACATGAATAGCAGCAGTCACCTGAAATTTGAAACTTTTAATAAAAAGTTCTTAAATATAAATTATATGGCAAATGTACAATACATTGCTTATTCAGTCTTTTAATCCAGTGTTCTGCAGTAAGTCAGCAACCTTTAAAGTTGCCTTTCTTTGTGAGAAGAAACCCCCAACCACCCCAAGTCTTATCATTTCCCTTAGTATCATGAATGTGAATGATCTGAATCAGGTATACCACTGTCTCTGTAGCTTCTGTTACTGCTGCTTTCACTGTGGTTGTTCTTGTACAGATTCATTCCATTTGGTGGGAATATGGTGTGTATTACAAACTCCTCCTTGGACACTTGTTCGTTGTTCAGAGAGATCATCTGAAAAGAAGTCTCTCTGATTTCTAAGATGGAGTTGTCCTTCTTAGTTCCTGCTTCAGCATAATCGTCTTTTCTCCTCCGCCCTTTGCTGTATGTACAGTTTCTTGAGAACAAGGATCCATTCCTATGGACATACCAGCAGACTAAAGCGAGCAATCCTATAGCTACTAGTGCCACAGCACCTCCTATGATGGCAGCTAAGGGCAAACTGGAATTTTTGTACGGCTCTTTCTCTTGTTCGTGGTTGAGAGTTGTGGTAGGGTTGTACATTTTGAGGGGTGCAGTTTCAGTCTCTATACAAACCGGTGTTTCATCCGACATATAGATGTTACTGGTTTCCATGGGAACCATGCATATTCGATAGGGTGAGTCTGGCTCAAGGGCCGTGAGCAGATAGTCGGTCCGGTCTCCTGTAACAATTGTTTCAGTTATAGATCCAAAGGCAGGGCTGTGACCCATTTTGAGCCAGCTAAGTCTTAAAGCAGTCATGGGTAGTGCAACTTTCCAAGAAATATGAATAGTCTCAGTGCTTACAGATTTTACAACAATGGTAATGATTTCCTGTACTGGAGTAGCTGTTGTTCTGTAGTTTTTGTGTGGATTCTTAGTTTTTATTTCAGGTGATCTGGTGACAGAAACTGGCCAGTGTCCTTGTACAGGGTATAAAGTGTTTGGTACTGAAGCAGTATTTTGGATAGTGCTTGCCATATCATCATCTTTGCAGTCAAACAGCTCTGTGTTGAGATCTTTGATGGCCATGCCACGCACTTTTTCTGGTGCTTGACACATCAGTCCACGCACATTAACTCTGACAGGCAACATCTGCAACCAGTCACGAACCCATTTCATCCTGCACCCACAGCGCCAAGGGTTGTTACGAAGGAACAATTGGGTTATATTGTCCAGGTCATCAAAGACACCCTGAGGTAAATTACTGAGATTGTTGTTTGACATATCTAATCGATATAACTGTCGTAAGTATGCGAAAGCATTAGGTGGTACATGATTTATATGGTTTTCTTGCAGATAAAGCTTTCTCAGATTTGAGCCTGGCAAATTTATTGGAGCTGCTGTAAGGGAATTACGGACCAGGGAGAGTTCTGTTAAATTGACTAGATTCATGAAGACTTTTTCTCCTAATCCATGATTGCTTAAGAGATTTCCATCTAAAACTAGGCGTTTTAGATTTGTAAGGTCTTGAAGGGACAGCTCTGAAATGGTTGAAATGCGATTATCATCCAAGCGCAGCTCTTCTATTGTTTTAGGCAAGCCCCAGGGAATGGTGCTAAGGTGATTTCGAGAAAGAAAAAGAAGTCTGAGATAGGTATTATCCCGGAAGGCGCCATCTTCAATACTGACTGCTGAAACAGAATTATCATCCAAATGCAATTCTTCCAGATAAGGAATTTGTGAAAGGGAATCATAAGTAATTGTCCTTATGTTGTTTTCTTGTAAATGCAATTCCTTGACAAACTTAGGGAGGTTGATAGGGAATTCATCCAAACTGTTGTGGTATAAATAAATTCTCTCCACTTTAATCAAGGTTTTTAGCTCAGATGGAATTCCAGCATTATTAATTTGATTGTTCTGAAGGTAAAGGGTTGTAGCATCCTCTGGAATCCCAGTAGGGATTGATGTCAAGTCACGATCATTGCAGTAAATGAATCCTGCATCACAGCGGCACACTGAAGGGCATGATTTGGCACTGACAAAGTGAGGTGCCATTTTGAGCAACAGCCCTATCTTTGTCCAAATTAGGATGAAGTTCCAGATTACACTGATCATGGTCAAGTTGCAGTGAGGTTTATATACTTTCAGCAATCTAGAAAAAAAATTAATCAGATTAATAGTAGAGAGTACAATAGAGAGGACAATGAGAGTACCACTTTGCATTGATTAAAGCATATTTAACAACACAGTTCTGTAAATATTTACCTGGAAAAATATTGTTTTGTTCCATGGATTTAACTTGCTAGTGTGTATGCATGGAGTTGCCTCCTAAAATGTTTTGACTGCCAAGAATTTTTACAAGTAGTTTGCTCTGTGTTTATATATTCCCTACACCAACATAGGTAAGGTTGACAGGTTTATTTGGGCGAGGGAGAATGAAGTATTTGTTTGTATGTGATTTTGTTCACAAATTTCATGCTCGGCCCAACATAAGATAAGTTAAGGACACAATCTAAGGAATTCCTTTAGGGAAGCCTAAGGGTTTCCCCCTGTTTTGTTTCCCTTGCTTTTATTGGAACTAGATGCTCTCTATGAAATAACAGTTTCATTTAGGCAGAAGCAACACAGCCTCAGAAAGAAAAACTTCAGAAGTCTGCTGGATACACGTAGTTGACTGCACAATTCTTTGGATTAGGTCTTTGCCAGTCACTTAAGATGAGCAGAGTGGGACTGAAATGATTTCTATACATAAGCACATGATGCTATTAAAATTCACTGTAAAGTGATCAATTGCTCCCTAGGTTGTTGGTTAAGTTGGAAGCCACAAATCTTTGACCCTTCTTAAGCAAATATTGGATGAGCTATTTGTAGTTGCATCCTAACTCATAATGGTGAAATTGTGTGCAACAACCATAACTAGGGGAGTTGGAGGCACAGTTATAGAATTCAGCCCAACTGGAACTGAAGGTTTGATTTCCCCTTTCTTAGGCATTGAATATGTCATATACCAACACACAAATTATTAATAGTTCTATTTTGGTGATTGTAGTACAGCATTTTCAGTTTGAACAGAATTGTAAATTTACTGCTAGCAGAGATGAAAAAGTATGTACAAGATCCCAATCAATCTTTGACCCAATCCTGGATAAAACAGATAATGCAATATTATCATCATGAAAAGTCAAGGATCAGGGTATTAGTAGCCTTCCTTAATCAAACACCTAAATCTGGGATGGCACTGTTGTGGCAGTGACAGTGTGATGAAACTTTCTTCCTTCTCCTCTGCCCCTGCAGAACTTGGTGCCATTCAGGAACTGAATCTGGAGAATGTATCAGTGCATTAGAGCAGAGGTCTCAGGTACATAGGTATTGTATTGGGAGGTGAGATTGAAAATGTATGGCTTTTTCCCCCAACCCAAGGAGGGACTATACAGTGAAACCCATGTTTTACTTTAGGAAGGATATTTGTTGAGGAAACTGGGAAGGGCAGATACTGCGACCGTTGATAACCTAATATTTTATGATACTTTGTGACATGGTAAGTTAGTTTAAGCCCTTTCACTCCAAATTGAAACTGTACTCTGAAGATAATGCGCTGTAAAAATTGCTCTATTCATTGATCTAATTTGCAATATAATACATTTATTTATTGTACTGCATGCATAAGCTTACCTTATTTAAAGATGTGAGGGACCCTCTTGTGCTTCCTAAAATCCAACGGGCCTACAGTTTTCCAGAAACAAATGGACTTGGAAGAAGTTTATAATTTAGTAAATGTATCTTAGCTTCATTCACAATAGCAGTTTCAG
Source organism: Phrynosoma platyrhinos (assembly GCA_020142125.1). Lineage (NCBI taxonomy): Eukaryota > Metazoa > Chordata > Lepidosauria > Squamata > Phrynosomatidae > Phrynosoma > Phrynosoma platyrhinos. Next base: position 223,582,885 of record CM034701.1, on the reverse strand, counting down.
TGATCCTTATGTGCAGAGTGTCTTTCCCCATGCGCCCTGCTATATTCACTGAACGTTCCCATAAAGTTTTACCATGGTACATAAGCACATCAAGTTGGTGAGGATAAAAGCTTCAGACTCCTGAGACTCTGCTGCAATGAGAGTTTGAGAAGGAAGGGGCGGTTCTTTCTTTCCCCCTTCACGGCTCTGTGTGAAGAGTCTCTTTTGTTTTGTTTTAATACCCTTTACAAAAATTGCTCTTTGTAATTCTTAGAAGCTCCTTTAGATAGTGTGGCTAGAGATGGTAACTTCAGCTCCATGTGTTCAAAACCATTCATGATGGTAAGGGTCGAATTATGATGGCTTCTTCAGTAGACGGAGGAAGGAGGCTCCCCCTCTGTGCAGAATCATCCGGCTATAAGCTTTGAACAGTGGATGTGTCCTGATAAATCCATGCCTGCTGGGCTGCACCGTAATTTAGTCCTTGATCAGAATCTCTAGCTCAGAATATTTCCTCATTCCCTCTGTAAATGCAGGTGCTCCCTTGTTCTTTGCTGCTTTCAATTTTTAACTCAGAGCTTTTTCTCCTTGAAGAAACCAAAACATTCTACTACCATTGGGCATGGGGTCCTTCATAAAAATTTCACTCACTCATTGCCTGTAAAAATAAGAAGAAAAGTAAACTATTATTAAGAAGAGATGGTGAACAGCCTACATACACTTTCTTTGACTTGTTATTTATATAACCACAACACCTCATTTATGGGACTGATAGCTGAACCAAAAAGCAATTTATTTATTTATTTTTGCATCAGACATGCTTCTCTCTTAGGTTCAGCTTTTGCATGAAATGAAATCAGTCCAAACAAAATAGCAATGAAAGTCAGCTTTGATCAGCAGACCAAAGAGAAACTGTGATGCAAAGGTGACACATGACTCTTTGTATTACAGATCAAGGCCAGTCTTCTTTGGATGGGATGCGTACTAGTGTTTATGGGTTTTTGCTTTCAAGAAACAAGACAGCCATCCATAGTTTAAACTGCTGTGAATAAGCATTTTTATTCAGTATCTCCAGCCTAAACAGTATAATGATTAGGTCTAATAGACAAATGTTTCATCTTAGCAATTCTAGTTCTGAATTCCTTGGAAAGCTGCTACACTGGAGGAGGAGACAAGATTATTTTAGGCATCTAATGATGTAGAATTGGAATGAAAAATGAAGATATAATATTGCATTCACTGCTTCTTTGTAACTGCAGACCAGCTTTGGACCCATGTTGTCACTATTTCACTGCACTGTGTTTCTATGTATGAAACCTGGCTTTTGAAAAACAACCTTTTACTTTACAAATTCATTGCAAAGTTCATTTTCCCTTTGCAAATTCATGATTTTTTAAACACCACTAATTACTAGGCTGTTTTGTGTTGCATGGCAGGAATGGTGCAGTACTGTGAAAGGTTATTTTGTTACATGCTGGTAACTTTTCCTTCTTTTATGGAGATTTTGATATAATTAAGGCTGCACTCTTGTGTACTCTGTGGAATGAATCCACCTGCGTGCCGCAGGCCTCATTTTAAAGACAGATTTTAAAATTCAGTTGCCATTCTGAAATTCAATTTTCTTTCTGTATTGTTTCATTTACTACATATGATTAAGAAGAGTATTCAGTGAGTGTGCAGCTCCAAATTATATTTTAACTATCACTGCTCCATGCACAGTTCCAATAACTATTAACCAGAGTATTAAAAGAAGTTTTTTTTTAATTGTCTGTTGCAACTCTACTCTGTCAGATAATTTTTTTAAAATTGTCTTTTGCAACTCCATTCTGTGAGTGCTGTGGCCTCCCACAGCATAATTGTACTGGGCACAATCTTACTGGGCAAGTATAATTATAGTGGAGATAATATAGTGTTTGTGTAAGTAAACATAACCTAAAGTACAAGATTTATTATATTTAGGTTATGATAAATAATCATAACCTAAACAGGTTACATGAATGTAATGATAAGATTATGATTACTTAATATTTGGTGTCATTTGAAGTGTCTATCTAGAAATATCTCCATCTGCAAATTATTGGGGGGGAAACTTTGAGAGAAATAGATTTTTTAAAAATCCTTCAGGTAATTAAAAATGTGGTATTGAGACAAAAAGATTATACTTCTTAAAAACTATTGAAAAGTTAGTGGTATCAGACTTGCTGAACTGAGTTACTTTGAAATAAAATAAAAGATAAATAATGCCAGATCCTAGCAAATAACAAGCAGGTTCTGCTCATGTAATTAACAAGTTGCCTTATTTGTTCAGCTGCCTTAACGGTTGAGGGATATGGTGTGCTTCCAAAGTTTATAATTGGGTTTGAGCTTTCTAATCCACTTTGGTTAACCAACACAAGGGAAGAAATGTTACTATGGATATTTTAGTAAGCTGAGATAACAAAAGGGGTTTCACGTGTGGTCAGGAAATCAAGTAATCGTGGGAGGGTGATTGATTTGGTAGAAAGCATCTGAAATCTATAGAAATGAAAAGTTAAATTACCCAAGTTATTAATTGAAGAGTGCATTGGCACAGTTCCTGGGAACACCAGATAAAATAAACAGAAATGGAAGGGACAGAACATCTGTGCACCTTGCCTTGAGCAAGGAGAAAAGATTTCCCCCCCCATCCTCCAAATGCTCAAAAACCTTCCCTTTTTGCACCATTTGATATTCAAACCCTCACTTATTGCCCCTATTGTATTAGCAGCAATGTTGGATTAAAAGGAAAGCACTAAAGCTCATTAAGTTCTTGGGTTTTATAAATCCCTTCTCTCAAAATTACATCAAAACAAAAGGATAAACTAAAGCGGGTCTCACTGGAGGAAAAAAAAGACTGTTTCAAAAATGTGGATTAAGCTTCTCTCCCCCTTGCCTTTTTTTTCCACTAGAAGGAAGAAGAGTTTTCTTTAGTTTTCATTTAGTTTGATATCTTGCACTTCCCTTTTATATTCTGAACTAGAGCTGAAAACATGGAGTTTGCATAATAAAGGCAGCAATGATCTGTCCACACAGAAGGGAATCCTGCTGCCTTCCTTGCTCAGCCTTGCCTTTTTCTTGAGCTCTCCTTACATATTCCCCAACATCCAGTCATTATAGCTGAGTTTGCAGGATGAAAAGAGAAATGTCCCCCACTGTGGTCAGGTTTCCACAACATCAAATTGTGAGCTTCATGGCCTCATGGTTTTGAAAGAGGACATTAATTTTGAACAAAACAAGAAGAATATGGACGAAATCCTGGTTCATAGGTATTTCTTTCAAATAGAAAGATGCTCTAGTTTTAAAGTATAGCCCTTCTCAGTACAGCAGCATTGTGTCTGACAGATTTGAGAACAGTTTCCTGTACATCTGGTGCCCAATTTCCTTGTTAAATCATGTTGGTTCGTTCTGCTAACATGAGATGAACTATTTATAGTGGATGAAAGGATTAACTGCAATTGTATAACTAAAATTTAACAGGGAACCGAGCAAAAGGAGTAGACTTGCTCTGAATATTCAAATGTACTTTAAACTTAATGACACAATGGATAAAGAATTATCTTTAGCAACTCAAACTCCCATTTTAGTGTTGTGTGCTAAAAGTGTAGGTCAGATGCTCCCGTTCTTATCCCAAACCTCTAAAAATTGTGGATATTTCCATGAGTGATTTTGTGTGCTAACTGATGAGCTGCTGATGTGAAATACTATGGTTTCATCCTCAGCAGTGTTTTACAGATTCAAATAGATCTCTTTAGGCTATAGATGTCATCAGGACGACAAGTAGAATTAATTCTGCTTTGCTGTACAAAACTGATTGTTCAGCACTTTTGGTTTTGCATAGCCATTTGATTTATTTCATAGTGCCCTCTGTGGATTGAAGAGAAAGTGTCTGCTCATATAGTGTGTTCAAGTTGTACTGAGATTATACTGCATGAGTTTTTGTTAGTCATTCACAAATCACAAGTAGGCTTTGCTTGCTATTGAAAAAAGTTAGCCAAGTTATTTTGGTTACACATGACTCAGCTGAAGCGAAAACAAAAGTGAGTAACATTGTTTTCTTTAAGTGTACTACTCAGGCTTGGTTAATACTGACAGTAAAATGCTTTCTAAGCACTCTGTCTGGTAGCTACAGTTGTTATGAGCTTAGTCTTTCAGGAAGGTGCCCCATTCTTTTGTTTAATGTTAGGGAAGCAGAAGAAGCTTAAAATATCTTCCGGAGGGCTAAAGAATGTAAAGCTTTGTTGAAAAACGGTCTTCTGAATCTTATTTTCCTCCCCTTTCTTCATCCAGGAACACGCTCTTTGACTCACAGAAATAAGCACATTTAGCAGTTGTATTCCATCAAAATATTCAGGCATGCTTTAAAATTTCTCTTGGTTTATCTCAACCACGTATAGACTAGTGAACATTTTCCCCATGGGTTTTATTTTAAGGTTTTATAAAACAAAAGCTAGTAAAGTTGGCTTATCACCTGTTTTAGCCATAGTCATGCTGAAAAGGAAAATAAAGCTTTATTTGTTTACCTTTTACAACATATATGAACAACAAAGACATCCTGGTAAACAATAAAAACAGCCTTGGTTTTAAAATGAAAATTTAGCCCCTTTTAAAAAATCTAGATGATGATATTAATGATCCCACTTTTAAACCACTCTAGGTAATCCAAGTGTTTATTTATTTATAGCATGATTAAGATCTAAAAACATTGTTTATTTACACCTCGGGGAAGTTTCCTCTGCACATGTTCAGCCTGCTCCTTCGAGAATATCTTTATTTGGTACCCAGGTACATGCGTTGTAGTGGATTGGAGCATTGGACTAGGAGTCTGGAGACCAGGGGACTGATCTCTACTGAATAACCTTACACAAGTCACACTCTCTCAGCCTCAGATAAACTTGCCACATTGGCCCTAAGTAGAAAGTGCCCTAAGTTTAAAAAAATGAGTTGGAGGCACACAACAACAACAGACCTTAATTCCAGTGGCTCTAAATTGGAGGAGATTTAAGGCTGCCATCTTAGAGTGCAGTCCTGTTTACTTGATGTATGTTCATGTGGACTTAATTCTAAGGTAACTGTACTTAGCTTTGCAGCCTTTACCAGCTATGACCTATTGATAACCTAGCCACAGTTAGAGAAGAATTGCTGCCACTAGACCCAACTATGCTTTATTTTACAAGGCTGGTACCTAGAATTGGTCTGAATAAATTTCAGCCCTTGAGCCCTGAATAAGCAGATAAATATAGTCCTGGTCTAAATATAGCCTGTCTTTCCTATTTCCTATTAGTTGGCCCAACATCTATTTCTACTTCGAGTCTGTTGCTGTGTGAGATGATTACTCTGCCAAATGACAATTTTTACTTTCGTGCAACCTTATTCATATCACATGCTTTGTTGCTGGTTTTGAAAAGAAAGTTTTGCTTACAGACATGGTTTATGGTCAGTTATTAACGTTACAGCATGTATTAAAATGCACGTCATTTAGATTATGTTCCAGAGCCCAATCACTTGGAACCAGATTCCATTGAACTTTATTGAACATATGTCCCTGTGGTTTCAAAAATGATAAGTCAGATCCTGATATGCTTAGAAAAGGTTAGGACTTTCATTTGCTATGCAGCCAAAAAAGATACATTCTCACTCCCTTATTTATAAATAAGTCGTGAAATTACAAATTATTTACCTTATCCATTTCAGTGTCAGGGGAACAAAAAGAAAAATGCCAAAATGTAGTAGGGAGACGAATGTAGGGAATGATTTGGTCTTGAATTAAGGCAGTAATCTGTATTACTGAAGGCTGATGACTATAGCTTTCACATAAAAATTTTGCCCGCTGGGGGGTAGCACATACTGCAAGAAGTGTCTTTACAACCGTTGCAAATGTGATTTTTTTTAAAAGCTGCTGTCCAGTTTTTTTCTGCTTTAATCACAAAGACTTCTGGTTGAAAAGATTTCAAGGGGAAGGAATTCATGGTGCAAGAAACATTTGCTTTTAATATGTGTGTGTGTGTGTTTTAATATTGTTTCATTTTCTAGGGAGAATGAATTGTAAAATAAACTGCAATTTAACTCTTTAATAAGATAAATAGATGTTGGTGTCAGAAAGTGGCCACATTTCCTCAAGGAAAAAAAGATAAGGACATAGATTTGGTAGGTAGGGGTGGATGAAAGGTTTGAATGGTAAAATAATTTTGAAAGGTAAATAATTAGAGTAATTTTTTAAAAGGAGGAGGAAAATATATTTCTGCACAGTGTGCTAATCCTGTAAATCCTGTGTTTTCAAATCTGCTTTCCGAAATGTTGGAAAGGCAATTTTAAAATATTACTTTTTAAATCCAAGATAAATAAGCACAATAGGTGATAAAAATGTTTAGCAGTCTGGCTTTGGTGTCACACACAATGCCTTTTCCTAAACAGATTCAGTTTTTCATTTTGATAAGGATTCCTATACATAAAAAGTAACATTATGAATGCAATATGAGCTTCTAGTTTCATGGGGAGGATAGTCTTCAATAGGAACAGAACTAAAGATCATAAATTATCTGTCAAAGTCTGGTGAATCCCAAATTTCATTTCAACTTATACCAACTTTCCTATTAAAGGGTGTTTTTTCACTACTTGAAAATAATCTATGAAATCCATAATTTACATTCTGTACCTCCTAGCATAATCTAGGGAGGCAATTTTAATTTTGCAGCACTTTCAAAATTAACATAATTGTGAATAAGGATTATTAACATGCAGATGGCAGGCTCTTTATCTATTAATACAAATCAATCAGTGAAAGAACCTACCCCTAATATATTTTTAAAAAGCCAATTAAACAATTACCCATAGATAATAGTGTTGATATAGTTCAATGCATGCCCTTGAACATCATTTGCCAACTTTGTGACTTTAATGATGCCTACTCTTACAAAGTTACAATTTAAGCAAATTTTATTTGATTCAAATTCATATTGCTTATTAATTTTTTAAGAAAAAAGTATGACTTCCATGTAAGGTATAAAACAGTATAATATTAAGAAGCAATGCTTTCTAATTGCCTTTTTAGCAATTATGATACTACTTCTTTCTATAAGCCATACCTCTTGAGCAAATGAAAGATGTTAAGTTCTGCAGAGCAGCTAAAAAATGATAATTTTCATGCATATGAGACAGACATAGTATAAGCATATACAATGCATAATAATACTGATTACATTACTTATACTCCAAACTAATGTCTTTCATGGGTAATAATAAACTATGTGAAGTGCACACATGGAGAAGGCTGTTAAAACAAGATAGATATAGTTTTGACTAGGAATCAGTATTATGCAACTGCATTATATTTTCTTCTTCTTCTTCTTTTTAAATGCTCTAAATTCCCAGAACAGCAGGCCTGTTGCACTATTTGAAACCATTTTGTTTTACATGCGTACGTACCCTAGAGTTGCCTTATAGATTTTAATTGGGATTTTTGTTTCTCATTATAAAATCTGTTTTTTTCCTACACGATCTTAAAAGATCTTAAGAAACAAAGTTTCCCAGGATCAAAATATTTTTTTAAAAAAGGCTTGATTTACAACATAGCCACAAATGCTTGATTTAAAAATCCAATGTGGCAATCTCCATCCCACTGCTTGAGTGCTTCCCTCATCTGAAGCTTAGATTTCTTAGTTTGTCTCACCAGATTTATTTGGCTTGTTATGCTGGTCACATTCGGTATTTGGCTTAGCAAGGAGGTTTGGCTTTACAATAAGAATATTGTGTGTGTGTGTGTGTGTGTGTGTGTGTGTGTGTGTGTGTGTGTGTGTGTAAAGCTTAGGTACTAGATTGCATCCAGCAACCTATGGCTTCAGCCTTATAGAAATGGGAGAACAGTAATGCAAGCTTTAAAACCTAGGTGTAGCTGTTCCTTTATCCTTTCCAAAGAAATATAAAAAGTTCTTCGAAGTAGACTAAGATGTTTGCTCTTGGGCAGAACACTCATTTTCTGAGGGATTATTGATTTCCTTTCATAACTGTAAAAATGAGTGTGAAAGGAACACACGAATGCCACATATGCTGCTCTGGTCACACTAAAAAATGTGCAGCTTGGCTAGGAGTGTGTACCTTAGCATTTTTGCTACACCAGGATAGCAAAGTCTGCCATTGAATGATGCAGCATGCGTGCTTGTAAAGAGCTAGATACAAACCAACGCTTTGCTCTTAACCATTAAGACATTTGTTTCCCCAGAATGTTTCAAGTCCACATATACAATTGCAAATGCTCCTATTGTATCACAGTGCAGCCTTGAATTCTCTCTTGATCTCTTAATCCATTTTCCTCATTCGGCTGAGTTGAAATTGAGAATGCTTTGGAGGGAAAGACCAAACTTGAGTGCAGATTCGAAGAAAGCAAGCAAGACTGGGAGAAAGCAAAGGACAAAAACAACGAAAAATCACTTACCAGCAAGCTGTAGCAGCCAAAACACAGAGAAAGGAATTCCATTTCTAAAGGCAGACAAGCAGTAATTCCACTATGGGCTGTAACATTCCTTCATCTCAGATCCGACAGACAAAAAGCAGCAGCAGCAGCAGCAGCAGCAGCTTCTTGTAGGAGCTTTTTCTGTCTCTGATCCTTTCTCCCTCTGTGGGAAGGAGTGAGGGGGAAGGCACTCCAGTTACGTGCAGGCAACCCACCTCCAAAGTCTGAAGTTAAAGCTTTCACCTAACAGTGGTTGAATAAAGAGGTGATGTCATAAATGGGCAGGTCTTTGGCTCTCCTTCAGTCAAGAAACTGGATAAGCAGGCTGTCAAGAGTGTGGCTCTTCTGAGCAGCAGAGGGCGTTGGAGAAGTAAAATCCAGGGTTGCATGTCAAAACCAGAACTCTTTCGCTGGATTTGTAGCCCTGCCTTGAACATTTCACTCCTCTTCAAATCCAGTGCCTCTTGGCAACGTTGAGGCTTACAGAGATGGAGGCTTTAACATCGTTTTAGTAATTTAATTTGGGAGACTTTGGAATGGTCACAAAGACCTCTACTGCTTGGTAGAATTCAGAAACATAGCCCTGTTAGTCTGGAAAATCCGTATGCAAAGGGATCTTGTAGCACCTTTGGGACTAACTGAAAGAAAGAAGCTGGTAGCATGAGTTTTTGTAGACTTGATGCTTCTGAGGAAGTAGGCTGAAGGCTACCAACTTATTTCTTTCAAAGATATGGCCCTGATAGTCTGGAAAACCAGCATGCAAAAGGATCTCGTAGCACCTTTGAGACTAACTGAAAGAAAGAAGTTGGCAGCATGTGTTTTCATAGACTTCAGCCTACTTCTTCAGTTTTACATGCATCTGAAGAAGTAGGCTGAAGGGTACAAAAGCTCATACTACCAACTTCTTTCTTTCAGTTAGTCTTAACTGTGCTGCATGATTCCTTTGCATACTGATCTACTGCTTGTATACATTTCACTATGTGAAATGATATGCTACTATTAGCATTTGATAAGCAGAAATAATTAAAGTACTAGAAAGTTTACCAGCAAAAACTTACTTATAAATCATTTGATGATACATTTCTAATGGTAAAGCAATCCTTTTTAAAAAAAAAACAACAACAACATAACAACACTTATACAGGAGATGCTGGATATTTTAGGTATATCTTTAACTAAACTGTAGCTGAAGCAAAGGAGATTAGCCTTTTGCAATGCGTGTCATTCATATGTACTTTTTAAATAGTGAATTTTGCTTTATTCTTACTAAAATGTGTTACTGTGAGCAACAAACATCCAGAGATATTTGGGGATATTTAAATAAAAAAAATTGAACCAGTCATTTTAATGATGTCTTCTGAACTAAAAATGTCTTAAGTCTGCTTTCAGTTGTGTATATCTTCTTCATAGAAATGCCTGTTGCCAATTCTCTGCCTTTCATTTATTCTACAGAAGTTCCTGCTATTTGTTGGAGTGAGCAGACGATGAATTACAGGCTGTGTGTTTGGATATTCTGATTAGAACAGATAAAGCATTGTAGATACCCATGTTGTGGCCTTATCTCACTGATAAGACTATTCAAATGTGCTTGGTATCTTCTACTGTGATTTAGCTTTCTTTCACCAGTAGTTTATTAACTGGAGTGAAGTTCTTACAGTTGACATTTCCCAAAGTCTAAATTTCTCATAGACTGGGTGTCTCTGAATTTAGTCAGCTGTAGACTGTCCTAAGTGTTTGGTTGCATTCTTTAGGTCCACTTTAAAAAAACACCCCAAAACTCTTCTTATAGTACTGTGTGTTCAAGAACAAGACTTAGTGCTATCAAAGTAAAACACTTGATAAGTGTGTGTTGACCTCTGTTGTTCAGTGATTGCACTTTTTTGTTGTCATCAGAACACAGAAAGGCCAAGCTTAATTAAGTTCACAGGAGATTTGGTAAATTAAAACACTGTGGCTATGGAAATCATTAGGAACCTAAAACATTGGGGGATAAAACAAGTGGAAACATTTAACCCTATTTGTTTCTAGAATGTCGTAATGCATTTGCATCAGTGAAGCGGAGAGACCATCTCTTTGGACTAATAAGGTTCATTGTAGAATGCTATTCAATAATTGACTTTAGTGCAGTTTTCATTTTTCAAATTTTTTTTAAAAAGTGTAATCTATTTGAATAATTCAACAGGCTGTACTGCATGTTATAGAATACCTCTACATGTATCAGTGAAAAGTTCATAAAAGATATGCGGAATGCACATTCAGCTATCTTAGTCCATGAAGCCTAGCCAAGTGCTTAATGCATCAGCTAGAAACTGTAACAAATCTTCTTGAACAATTCCAAAGGGTCCTAGAGAAATAATTAGATTTTACCAGGTCACTGCTGCCACAGAATACTAAAAGTCTTTTTAAAAAATGCTACATCAGATTCCTCTTTTGTTGCTGCCTTTATTATTTAGACTCTTTAAAGTGTATGTTTGTCAAGTGTGTGTATGTTTAAAGTTAGGATATTTCTTATAATGAGGTGAAGGTGGCAGATATGGCTATTGCTAAAACAGAAAATTAGTGTATCACAAGCATAGTTTTACTAGAAAAGTTTTAAAAAAACCTTTGCTTCAGATTAAATAGTAAGAAGAAAGACTTCCAGATAGATAAATGTTTATTGGTTAGTAGTTTCTATCTAGAAACCATTAAGAACTTCTTTCACAGAAATAATTGTTTTAACCTTCCCACAAATCTCTACAGCATGACTTCTTTCTGGAAGAGGCTCTTGCTTGTTAATGTTTTACTGTCTTGCAGCACATGAAGGCCAAGAAGTTATATGCTAAGAAACTATCGCTTAAGATCAGATTGAATTAAAGTCTTCCATATTTTGTTAAGCATTTGAATTACCCTTTTTGGCATCAAGGGCCATCATTGGAGGCCACATAGAAGTGGGAGACATTGCCAAAGACAACTGTGACCTTGCTCGCTTCATTGGCATATCCAGGGGTAGGCAAACTGTCCTCTTTAAGGGCTGAGGGACGTCAGCTCCCAGAATCCCAGACTATTGGCCAACATCCCAGACTATTGGCCAACATGGCTGAGGCTTCTGGGAGCTGAAGTCCCTCGGCCCTTAAAGGGGACAGTTTGCCTACCCCTGGATACACTCACTCACACATCCATCCATGCACATTGTCATTCACTTCCCCAGTACATTGTATATAGAAATATGTACAATGCATGAATGGACATGTGTATGGATGGATAAGTATATATCTATCCACACTCATGTATCCACCTAAACCAGGGTGTGCAACTTTGGGGGGGGGGAGGGAACAGTTCTCTCCCAAGACCCACTGTATGTCACCACTACCACCCCACAAACCCAAATACCTCTATTTTTCTCTTCCATCCCTCTCAGTGATGCTGCACTGTTTCCTGTCACCATTTTGAGAAGGGTTAAAGATGAAAACAGAGTTATTTTGGGGTAGTGGGGGACTCAGGTTGGTTGTATGGGTTGGACTGTTTTGCCATATTTTTACTTGTTTGAGGAATTTTTTTGTGCCCGAAAGCTGTGCCAATATTTTAAAAAATGGGGAAAGGTTGGTGGTTTTTGGCACCACCACAGTAGTGTCCAAGGGCTCTCATGTGGCCCAAGGATTGTGTTGTGCACATCAACCATCACACCCATGCATCAGTCCTCCCTGCCCACTATGATCCCACATAGTGATCAGGATCATCCCAACATGTTGGACTGTGGAAAAACTGGGCATGGAAAAGCAGTGAGAAGACAAGAGAAAGAGAGTGGGACTATGCATGTTCCTCTTCCTTGCCTGGGTAAAAAGCATAATGGTAGGAGAGGGAGCAAGAGATTCTGCAGAATTGATTGCTTCTTGACCAGGCAAACCATGAGAATTTAATTTGCATTCTTCAGCTTAGGCGTAGTGTAATTGCAGGCTCTTTGTTGGATCAGGAAGTATGGCAGACATTGAGTTCAATAAAATGTGTATTTTCAGACCATGGATTCTCTTATCTACTTTGCATTGCTTTCACTTGAATGTACATTGAATCATATTTCTCCATCTGTATTTATGCACAAAACGCATAATAAATGTAGGAAAAGAGATGAAGGTAGATACTTGCTTAGATATGTTAGTACATTTGAAGGAGTAAAAAATTATAGCCTATGCATATTGATGAGCTAATTTTTATTTATTTTTAACCAGTGGCCAAAACAAGACAAAATTTACTTGAAACAAGTTGTTTTATTTTTAAATAGGGAGATAAAACCCTTTTCAGATCTGTTCAACGTTCTTGTTGGGTCCTTTGGAAGAGTGAAATTTTGCATCGATTGTTGGTCATCCATCTAAGTATAGGTTAAAGCAGGGGTAGGCAACCTTTCCCCTTTAAGCGCTGAAGGACTTCAGCTCCCAGAAGTCTCAGCCATGTTGGCCAATGGTCTCATGTTGGCCAATAGCTCCTGGGATTCTGGGAGCTGAAGTCCCTCGGCCCTTAAAGGGGAAAGGTTGCCTACCTCTGGGTTAAAATAATATATGGACCTGTCAGGTCAATTAATATGAAGAGATGGGTCCATTTAAATTCCGGTGTTCTTTTTTGATCACCCAGATCTACCGCCCATTGTTTTTCTCTCAGGATTCTTCTTTTGACCTCAATTACATTTCCCTCTCTCCCTAATAAAGTGGGGATGAGACGGGCGGTCGTGGGCCACCCTGGGAAGCAGAGGATTGGGGCTGAGGCTGGCCCATGCCTCAGCCCCAATCCACCGTTTTTGGTGCCTGGGAAAGGAGTGCCAAAATAGCGCTCCTTTCTCAAGTCTTAGAAAGGGCGCCGGAAGAGCCGTCGTGCGGCTCTTCCATGTCTCTCCTGGCGCAGCGCATGCAGAGGCTGCGCTGGGAGGATGTCATCAGGGTGCTTGCCGTGTGTAACGATGCGCACTCTGATGACGTCCTTGAGGAGGGGTTGAGGCAGCCACTGTGCGGCTGCCCCTTCCCTTCCCTGCCTCCGAGACAGCACTTTGCGCTATCTACAGAGGCCCTTAGTCAACTGCAAGCATGCAAACCCCAGTAGGCCAGATTTTCAGTCAAGCCATATTTTTAAAAATAAAAGATTCCTGATTTTATTTCTGGGCTTTTGTCACTCATGCTTTTCAGTCTTTCTCCTTTGCAATAGGTGGACAGTTATTTGCTCTTCAATTAAATCCAAAATGTTGACTATCAAGTATAAAGACTGTAGGAGCTATTGCTTCCACAAAAACAAAAACAACTTGTTAGTAATAAAAACTGTTACACCTTACAGTGTTAGAGCTGACTGATGGAAAGGATAGATCAGATGGAGAACAATAAAAAGAATTTCTGAAATCTCAGTGTCTAATATTCACTGTCTCAGAGTTTCATTGTAATAGGAGTCTTATTTTCAGTTAGGTGTGACTTCTGCTACACTATACTAGCTCTAGCACTTTAGGAAGAGGCACTAGTGGTAGTGGTGTATTTGACTTCCATCAGGATGATTACCTTGCTCCTGGTATAACTCCCACTACCACTGCTCAGCAAATACCATAATACTTTGTTCTCGCATCATCTCAGGCTTGTGGGCCCTTGACATCATCAGGAGGGGATATGTGATTGAATTCTGAAAGATTCCACCTCGCTTTTTCACATCACCTCTCCCTCACCCATGCTCAAAAAGGAGATAGACCCTACTCTTTGAGGACACTAGAGAATCTGTCATTGGATCTGATTCTAACTAACAGGGAAGACCTAGTTAATGGGGTGCAA
>CM034701.1:223548226-223562131 GCA_020142125.1 Phrynosoma platyrhinos | reverse complement strand
GGTAGCGCGCGGTGGCGACAAAGGCGGCAACCAATGGCCTGGGCTGGTAAGTCCGGTGAATGGGGACTTTTCCGGCCCGCGGGCCATAGGTTGCCGACCCCTGGCATAGCAAATCTACCTGGCAGGCTCTCTGAACCTTCCTCAACTTTTCATTCACACTAAAATTTGCCTCTGTTTTTTAAAAATCAACTGAAGCCTCATGTTGATCAGTTCAATCTTAACAGCCCTGTTCCATGCCAATGGAGATTTTTTTTTTATTTTGGCAGGAAGTGGAAAGCTATTTCATAATTAACATTATTGAAGGCCTAATTTACAGTGATCACAGCCAGTGCTAGTGGACTATGAGCCTTTACAGACTGCCAGAAATAATGCAGCTTGAGGCCACTTTAACTGTCCTGGCTCAGTGCTAGAGAATCATGAGAAGTGTATTTTTTTCTGAGAGATTGAGCCTTCTCTGTCAGGGAGCTCTGGTGCCACAATAAACTACAGTTCCCATGATCCCCTAGTACTAAGCCAGGGCAGTTAAAGTGGTCTCAAGCTGCATTATTTCTGAAAGTCTGTAAAGGCCCTATGCTTATTTTTTCCTAGTGACTTCCTTCCTATAAAAAGAGGCCTAGCAAAATTTGACCGATGGGATTAGAAACCTGGGAACCTGGGGGTAAGATTAAAGTGGAGTTCCCTGAGATGTGTGGTGTAGTCTTTGCTAGCTTTAGATACCTTCATCTCTAGATTAGAGATGACTAGTGGAGGTGTGCTCTGAAATGGGGCCTGAATGCATGGGCCAAAAGGCCTGTGTTCCCCCTGGCCTCATGTCATCCTGTCCAGATGATGCAGGCCATTAGTCTTGGGATCTGGTGAATCTGGTCTAATTCCAACCCAAAGGGGTGTTAACACCATCTAAAAAGACCAGCTGTTTCCTGCAGAGTTCTTAGGAAACCCACAGCAAACAGCTGGCAAACTGGACAGCACTGTGTGCCCCATACCTGCCTTGATATCATGTCTGCTGAGATTACCCCCATCATGACCCGTGACACTAGATAAGGGCACTTGGCCACATGGGTGTAACCAGGTGCCCCGTTTCTGCCCTGACAGGCTGCAACAAGGCTCTTGTCAGCAGACAGAATGGCGAGGCAGATACAGGGCACATGGTAGTAGTGGGTCCATGGTGCGGGGTAGGTGAGCATGTTAACACCCACCCATTGCCACGCTGGCCTAGGAACTGACCCAGGTCAGGACATAGGGTAGGATAGCAATAGCAAGTACATTTCTATACTGCTTATCAGTGCACTTAAGTATTCCCTAAGTGGTTTACAATGTGTAACCTAATGGCTCCCAACACGCTGGGTACTCATTTTAGCAACCTCAGAAGGATGCAAGCCTGAGTTGAGCTTGAGCCTTTGGCCGGTATTGAACTCATAACCTTATGGTTTACAAGTGAGTGGCTGCAGTATAGGCATTTAACCACCATGTCATAGGGCTCTGTCCATGCTATTCTGCTTGTCTGCTTAGAGCCTGGGCAACCTTTGTTTTTCAGATACCAGGTGCTGCCGGCTATATTTCAGAGAATGGAACTGGCAAAATCCCTTTGGGTGTTTCCTGCATAAGAAATCTGTATGAAATTCATGGAGAGTCACCATAAATGTGACTTGGAGGCATATATACATACATACACACACACCAACTATATGGAGTATGACTGCTCCTGAGGAGGTTAGCTTGTTCCTGCACTACCATTTTGCTATCTGGAAAACAACATGATCTTAAATATTTTATCTATTCTGAAAGCCATCCCTGATTTAAAAAACAACAGCGTTGCTAAAAAACCCAAAACCTTTTATCCACCAATTCCCAACATTTCTTCCTATTTGATCAAGGGCTAAATCAGAATGTCTAATGTCTTTCACATAGTTGTGTATTGCTTTTTTTTTTTTTAATTACAGGAGTACTTTGAGAATAGAGTAAGGGCTGTGTGAACTACCGGTAAATCCCATTTCATTTGTGTGAGAAATGATGCCTGATTAAGGTTTCTAATGCTTAATGTTGGCGGCGAGCAAGAAGCCACAATAAGTCCTGATATCAGACCACAAGTCAATTTATTACTAGCAAAGCATGACCACACTGTTGTAGTGTTGTTTGAGGGACTCAAACAAACAAACTAGGTTTGTTATCCTCCAGAGAGGCATAACACGACTCTTACTTGCTGTCAGTTGCACTTCTTAAAGAGTGTTCAAGTTATAGGGGTGATGGTGGTTTGTTGTAGCTTTTATGTTTTCATTCTTAACTATCATTCCAGAAGGGTAGAGGTCTTGTGGTATGGTCTCAGAAGATCCACCTTGTGGATTCCATTCAGGGTCCCTTGCCATCCTCCCCTATAGTTCTTGTTTTAAGACATATTTGCTTCAATAGCAAGAGGGCATCTTCTGGACTTAACTAACTGAGACTCTGTCTCTCCCCCCCAAAATATTAACCAGCAGAATTGTAACTTCTAGCATTACCAAATAATTGTTTTGGTAAACAATGAACATTTGCTGCTTTTTTTTTTTTTAAAAAAAGAAAGAGATTGGAATATTATTTAAAGAACCACAGATAATACTAAAACCTGGATATGTGCAGTCAGTGTAGATATATAAAAGCTTTTAAGGGTTTAATACATCTGATTAAATAGTCCATTATTTGGGGGACAAGGATATAGGAAGAAAGTAAATGCAGCTGCCCTTTTAGAAAAGGGAACCCTTTGAATTCAAAGTTTGGTATGTCAGCAGTCATAAAGTCAGCAAAATAAGTCCAATAAATCAATCAGAGTAATGGAGGTGTCATGTGGTACTGGACACTCACTCCATTGAGGAAATATGCTCCTGAATGTCTTGCAAGTGGCAAGAGGACTGAAATAAAGGGAGAAGCTTAACTGTGGTGGGAAAATGCTTATTGGGCTTCATGAGATGAGATTCTAAAAAGAAAGACTACTTAATGGAGTGAATTCTTTCAGTGTGGGCTTACTCTGTAGTGAAAAAAAAGTTCAGCCTACAGGCAAGGGGGGATTACAGGTAACTGAAGGCAAGAGGAATTTACTGATAATAGGACACCTGTCTAAAATTACAAATAATGGAAAACCTATGTGCACCTTTCCTATTTCCATTCTGTCCTCTCCCTCTACTTGGTCAAGGAATATGAATTCCAAACTCCTCTGTTTTCTGTGAGATGAAGACTGGATGGGGATATAGGAAGTCTATATATACATTGAATTCTTATTAATGGCCTGGTATGCTGAATACCCCACTGGGTGACCTTGGGCAAGTCACCTACTCTCAGCCTCAGGGCAAGGCAATGGCAGACCTCCTCTGACCAAACCTTGCCAAGAGAGCCCCATGATAGATTCGCCTTAGGGTCACCATAAGTTGGAAATGACTTGGAGGCATGCAACAACAAATGCTGAAAAACCCTGTGTTAGAGGGCGCTAAGACAGAAATGCATAATATAAACTGTGGCAGGCCCATTGGGTCCCAAAACCCACAGTAATACTTGGTAAGGTAGAAGGCAGTGGGAAAAGAGGAAGACCACATTCCAGACGGATAGACTCAAGCAAGGAGGGCACAGCCCTGACTCTGCAAGATCTGAGAAGGGCAGTTGATAACATGGTGACTTGGAAGCCTCTCATTTATTGGCTTACCATAAGTCAAAGTCAGCTTGGCAGTAGTTAGCAGCAACGTCAACTTGTGTTGTGTACCTTTTGCAGGTCTTACAAATACCTAAGTGGGTCCAAAACCTTTTGCAGTGGAGATTGCTCAGGGCATTGTACTTGGTTTAGAGCCATATTGTTGTTAAAATCTACATTCTACTCTGCTCCTCCTTGAGTGCATTGAGCAGTTCTACTGGTACATGCTGGTCCCTCGGTTCATGATGACTTAATGAAAATCTGAAGTTCAAATATGCGTGCTAGCATTTACTTTATAAGAAAGAAATGTTATGATCACATCTGAGCAGTAATTAGTATGCAGCAGTGGTAATGAAGCTCGGGATATTCTCTGCACCTCCTCAGCTTCAGGAATGGAGCAAACTTAACCATGTTTTTCAAAATAATAAGGTTTAGAATTTTAAAATAGATATTACAGTAGCAGCCACATTATTTAATAATTTTGATTGAAACACTTGAGTATTTTCCTTTGTACAAAGATGGCTTACATTTTGAAATACTTCCCCTAGCAATCCAGACATTTGGTAACAAGAATCTCTTCTAGGATCTCTCCCTTTCCCTTCTCACATTAGGAGAGAGGATGTGCAGGCAGACTTGAAATCCAAGGGAGAGGAAGTCTAGCACAATAGACTGTGAAGCTAAGCAATTCCCATCATCAGTTTTCTGTACAGCTTATTACCAGTTGGTCAGGACCAGGTTTTAATTAAATGTTAAGGGATAAAGAACAATAATATGGACTAAGAAAGGGGATTCAGCTTTAACTTTGAATTTCCTGACTTTTATCCCCCTCTGTCACTATGGCAGTGTAACTTAAACACAGGATTTTAAGATGTAATTTCCTCCTCCTGAAGGTTAATAACTGTGCTCTTTCCTCCCCAAACTTTTCAAAGAATGCCCTTTTAGCTACTTAATAAATTTAATTCTTTTATAGTCCACAAGGGCATGGATCTTGTTAAATATATAATCAACATTTTGCGCAGTCATATTTGAGAATATTGTTTTTGTTAAGTACAGCATGTGAGATTTTTGTATGTTCTGAGTGTTTCCAAACTAAACATTAAAACAAAACCAAGGATTAGCATTGTCCTTTTGCTTGCACCTACTCTTGTGCTGGTGTGATTTTTAAAGACCAAAAACCATGTTGGTCTTAACTTGGGCAATGTTAATTCTTTCCATTGCTCTTACTTTTGAAGTAAGTTTCACTGCAGTTGAATAGAATGGGACCTTGGCTTACTTTTAAGCAAGAGCTTTTGAGTAAACATACTTTGGATTGAAGGGCTAGAAGCTATTGTCACGTCCTAATTGTCACCTTTTGCGTAATTATTTCCTTCACCTCTAGCAAGCTGCGGCCTTTTGGATAATTATTCTGCCACCCCTTGCAAATAGCAAAAAGCAAGGGGGAAGGTGAGAGAATGAGTAAGAAAGTGAGCATAGTCTCAGTGTGATGGCCCATATGATGTGATGACTTATCCATGGTGAAGCAAGGTTTAACAAAGCAACATGTTTAAGGAGCGGAAGGAGTTCAGACTGTCACAAGATATATACCTTTACGCTTACTTGAAGTTTTGCTCATGTTATGCAGTGATAGTAACATGCCATTTGTTGATGGAATGCTGGCAGCTTTCCACAGAAACAGCACCCAAATTGCTTGCCATTTCCTTGCAGCTTGGGATAGGTGAAAGACAGGCCTCCCCTGATCTTCTTGTCACATTGTGCCTCTGCCTGTCCCTGTCTGCCTGCCTACCTCCCCCACGGCACCTTCAAAATGCACATTGGTTCTTAGAATGGGACCGAACATGTCCTAATTTTATGAACTGGTTCAAATGATCAGTTAACTCCCACTTGCTCCCACTCCTCTTCTCCTCCTTTATCTGAGAAAAGAGGATAAGCAAACTCTCTTTGCCACTTTTGAACAAACCAGTTTTGTTGCATGTACAATGTTACCACACTTGCTCTCTCTATCCATGTCCAAGTGTGCACATAATCTAGGAATCAAGGGTCTAAATTGATCTTTTAGTCTGGATGGTAGCATCTCTTATTGGGATTGTCCTCTTGATACATATACCAGTGAAAAAGAGGAGGAGGAAGGGTGAATTAAATTTCAAGACTGAGATGAGAAAAAAGCTCTGCCGTGGTTTGTTTCTTGACACGTGCAACATCCATACTAGTCCTTGTGACCAAAGGGATGGGTGGGAACTATCCATTCGTCCTCCATCTCTTGTTTTATTTATTTTTACTTTTATTTGATTTATACCCCGTCTTTCTCCCAGAGTGTAAGCCAAAGCAACTGATAAAAATAATGAATTAAATTTTAAACACAATTTAAAATCGTCACATTAAAATGCTGGGTTGTGGAAAGTATAAAATAATTTTAAAACATACAAAAGTTAAAAATGCAGCATCCCCCAGAAGCCTCTCTTTTATTTCTCAATGTTTCTCTTTTTTCCTTCTATACAGGAACTTCTGGAGTTTTAAGCTTCCCTGTTTTTTCTTCTAGATCTCTATTGCAACCCAGTTATGTCTCACTTATATATCCTCTAGAGCAGGGGAGGGCAAATGTGTTGCTGAACTGGAGGTCCCAGCATTCTTCATCATTTTCATTGTTGATGTCTGGAAGGTAGAGTCTGACAATAACTGGTAGACAGTAGTTTGCCAACCCCTGTTGTCTTCCAGTGAATAGAAGGGAACTTTGGGTTGGAAGGAAATGGGAGAGGGGACTAAAAAGCAGTCTGACTGCAGTCCTTTTTGCTGGCACCCCCGGGAAGTGCTTTACTAAGTTTCTGAACCATAGCAAATCTGTCAACCCACCCATCTGTCTGTCTGTCTCCCTCCCTCAGCAGCTCTTTGTTACACACACACACACACACACACACACACACACACACACACACACTTACATTTGTGGACAGAATGCAGTTTGTAGGGAGACGACCTTGAGAAAATAGGTTAAAGAGTTTGAAATACCACTTTCCAGGGATTCCAGCGGATTGTTGGGAAGATGGTGCTCAGATAGAGTTCCCATAATTCTCTTCCACAAAACCAGGACAAAATGTAGGGAAAAAGTAGCACAAAATGTAGGGCATTCAAGAAAAATGGAAGACATGACCAACTAAAAGCCAAAAACATTAATATGGTTTGTGTGTTGGACTAGGAGTCTGGAGACCAGGGTTTGAATCCCTGCTTGGCTATGGAAACCAACTGGGTGACCTTGGGTCAGTCACACTCTCTCAGACTGAGGGAAAGGCCATGGCAACCCCCCCCCCTTGAACCAGTCTTGCCAAGAAAACCCAGCAGAGGGTGACCCTACATTGGAAAGGACTTGAAGGCACACCACTACCATAAAGCCATGCTGCAAATGGTTGGCATTCCTCCTTCCTGGAAAGAAGACATGTCCTGGAGGATGCTCCCTGCTCCATCCCCTGCCTTACCTGTTTTTGGCTGCCACTGAAGCTATGACTTCGTGGTTGAGGGAGTAGTGTTTGGAGATTGTGGCCCATGGTCTCCTGGCTGAGAGGGGCTTCATTGCCATCACCACCAAGCCGAGCCAACGGCAAGACCACCCATGCTACCCCTGCTCCTGCCCCTCCTGCTCCCAGCCCCATTCCAGCCTCCGGTGGCTGCTTTCTCTTCTTCCTCTGGCTTCAGGCTGGAGCCCATGAGTAGAGTGGTAATGCCCAGAGAGAGGAAGAGGAGCTGGAGCTGAGCAAGTAGCTGCCTGACCCTCCACGTGCATCACTAGCTCTGCAGGCCAGGACCCAGGAGGCCCTTTAATTAGGGAGATGGAGGAGAAGGAAGGAGAAGAAGAAAGGCTGCTGGAGACAATGCCACGCTGGTCCCTCAGGCCACCTCTGGGAAAGCAGGCGGCAGTGACGGCAGTAGCATTGAGGTGGAAGGCTTGGCTGGGGTACCTGGAGGACTGAGGCATCTCTTCACAACAATTATTCCCACTCCTCTTCCAGTGAGACACAAGGGCTATGCAGACAGGTGACTCTGGACCACCCCTGCTAGCTGCAGATTGGGGCCACGGCAACCGCACGTCTTGGCCCCGATCCTCCCTTTTGCTACCCCTGAAAGAGCGGCACAATGTCGCTCCTTTCAGGGGTGGCAAAAGGCCACCCTAAGAGCCGGTGCTTGCTGTGCCAGAAGGGCGTCTTGACGCCATGCGGCTGTGTGTAATGGTGCGTGGCATCAGGATGGTGTTGCTGTGGGGTTGGGGTGGCCGGCGTGCGGCTGCCCCACTCCATCTCTGTCTCCAGGCTGGCCCTTTGGGCCGGTCTGCAGAGGCCCGCAATCAACAAACAAGATCTGAAGCAATAGTTTAAGTCAGAGGTAGGCAAAGTACAGTCCCCAAGCCATTTTTCTGGTGCCCAGGGATTCCAAAATATTTTTTGATAATCCCCCCCCCAAAAAACCATGTTGCATGTCCTCCCCCCCCCCGGGGGGGTCAAAATGATTTTTAAAATTGTCTCCAAGTACCCATTAAGTGATGCAGGACCATCTCCACCATGTTTAGGACCACATGCCAATTTAATAATAATAAATAATAATAAAATTTATTTGTATCCCGCTTATTTAGGCCCAACAGAGGTCTCCTTTGAAACAGAAAGTGAACAGGAAGGAGCTTTTACTCATTTTCTGTTGTTAAAATGACTGTTCTTTGGCCTCAGCCCCAAATCATGGTGAAAATGCCCCCTCCCATCTGGGGGCAAAAGATAATTTTGTGGGTGTGTGTATGGAAGTGGGCGTGATGTAGGTGTAGCCCTCCAAGGTCTCTTGGGTGGTTTAATGTGCTCCCCTGCTCTTCCACACTCCCAAACTTCTAGTTTCAGTGATAGTTTGCATCATGACTTTTTTGTTTAATCATAAAGACAAGTTGCTGGTGATGCTCCTGCCAAAGCATCACTGCATTTGTTTGTACATGTTTATTTCTGAAGTATACTTACAAAATTTTGTTGCAATCATAAAATATGTATTGATTTGTGAAATGGCAAGATCATGTATATAAAAAAAAACACAAAATTATGTATATAAAATTGACATTTGAATTAAATGAGGAACTGAGATGCCAAGAAAGTAATTGACTTCCCAGTGCCAAGCTCTTCAAGAATGCAACTTTGAATTAAACTGCTTGTGTCACAGAGATCTAAATTATTTTGAAGGAGTGCTAATTAGATGAGCCAGATTAGTGGTTTCATGAAGCTTACTACATTTTGGTCTAATAGGCATGCAGTTTAGTAGGGCTGAAGAAATTTCAGCTTCTGAAAATACATGAATATTTAGAACATGGAGGTGGAGGACAGGTCCTGTATAAGATCGTGTGGCCCCAAAAGCCTCCATAACATAGTGGGTGTGTGTACATACCCCTTCCCAGTTCAGTCCCTTGATTCCCTCCCAAAGTTAGGGATTGTCTACTCTGCATGACTAAAATACTCCTCATTCTAGTAGACTAGAATGCAATCTGGCCACACACAATTCGTAAGACTTGGAGCTTTTTGCAGGGAAGACATCCACCCCCCCACAACTCCTTAAACTCAGCAGAAAAAGGCTTCACACTGTTTACCGGAGTGTCTGTGGAAATCTGAGAAATGCTCATTTTCGTGCGTGTGGCCATCCACCTGATTCACATGGATCCATATAGCTGTGTAATTTTTGGCAGAGGGAGCATGAATAGATGCAAATAGATGTGAGTTTGTGCAGGAAAGTGATGGCAATTGACCATTGCAGCAAATGTGTGAAAATCCACAGCAGTTCATATAATAAGCTTATGTGTAGACACATGTGTAGCATAGCATTCTGTGCATTCATGAGAGTTTGTAATGGCACCATAAAAACAGCATTTCATAACAAGTGCATTTTGAGTAGCGCCTAATAGCTTTTTTCTTCTGCACATGGAGTTAGACAGAATCATCTTTTAAGATTGTTCCAACTGAAGCCAAAAAGCTTTGCAAAGGCTTACAGCTTGGGCCAGGAGCCAACTTCACACCCAACTCATTTCATGCATCCTTAGGGCTTTTGGGCTTGCTTTTCTCAAACAGCAACTCACATAAATAAAACACACCCATTTTGAAACACATGGAATTTTCAAAAGCAGTTTGGGATCCAAAGGATGGGTGGAGTGGTGTCTGTTGTTCCCTGGGGGAAAAGTCAAAATTCTCAGTGAGCGTGTTGCTTAAGTCCTTCAGTATGCTCAGGTAACTCTTTGGATCTTGTCCATTATCTTTCTTCCCTGATCTTAACTTTGGACTATATACTGGGAGCTGCCCAGTTTTGCAAGAGTGCATGTTGCATTTTTAAAGCTTCTTTGTTGTTAAAATAATATTCACTTTTCTTTGTCCTTCGGATCTGTAACTAGTTAGTGTTCACTGCTCTGTAAAATATATGAGGTGGTATCGTAAAGTAATGATTATCACCTGGGAGTTATTATGGTATATTGATGAAATTTTGTCAGTGTCATCATTGGTTCCTAAGTACATGATGTTGAGAAAATCAGCTCATTGTGCCCTTTATTTTTGTTACAGGTTGTGCCAGAAGTGACTAAAGTGTTAGATGGAGAAGTATGAGAGAGTGTTGTAAAATAATAATTATCACCCGGAAGCTATTACGGTATATTGATGAAATTTTGTCAGTGTCATCATCACCAAGTGACTTCCCCCCCCCATGAAAAATCTGTTGCAAGGTTGTCTATTTGACAACACAGATGACAGCATTCACGAGATGGAAGAGTGGTTTAAGGCGCAATCTGCAGACTTCTACAATAACGGTATTTGGAGGATCAAGAAATACTGGGAAAAATGTGTACATCTGGATGGTGACTACATAGAGATAAGTTAACAACTACAAAACAAAACAAATTTTCTGTCAAATTTTTAAAAAGGTTATAATTAAAACTTTACAATACCCCCTCGTATGGCTTTACAATTAACTTTTAGGTGGTGAATAAAACCATGCGTGCAGTATTGACTTTTCTGATGAGTATGTACTGATAAATGAGTTGCTTGGAAGTTTCTGAGTAATTTTATTTCGTACATTTTATTTTGCTATTCTCTCCAGGAATAGCATAAGAGTTTTTTTTAAAAAAAATATGTAAGATAAAATGAACAAAAACTAACTTTTGTAGCCATGCTTATCATATAACAATAAGCAATTTGTGCAATTGACCTGCTGGCCTTAACTCCTAAGAAACTGTCACATTTCTCCTTTGCTCCTTTGTCCAGTCAAACAATGTGACTTAAAGTACCACAGAGCTTGAAAGTTTCTCAGCATTGTAAGGTCAAGCTTTGGTCACCATAGCTACAATTTAGATCTCTAGGTCAAAGGTCAAATAGATTAATGATGTCAGACACATCTTTAAATGGTTCTAACACTGTTTCGCCATGGGGTAAGCAGCTGAGCATATTTGATATGACAAAGGCCTCCTTAAGTCTTGCTAATAGGAGTATCGTTGGAGACATCTGATGGAACAGACTTTTCTATTGTTCAGAAATGTTCAATATTAAGCAGTGGTAGGCATCGGCAGTGAGCTGCTTGAATTCAAATTGGCATAAGTAGATTGCTGTACCGGTTAAAGGGCTTGCACTAACATTGCCCTCTTTCTTTCTGGTTATCCGAGTCCTTTGTCCAGCATTCGGCTCTGTTTGGCTACAAACTACAAAAAGGACAAGAAGTTGGAGGAAGATAGAGCAAGCAAAACTTGGCTCTTTCTTTTGCCTTGAGACAAGGTCCTCTGGGGTGTGTTAAAAAGTTCGGCTCATATTCAGACTTTTCTTAGAGCATGTAATCTTCAAGTGCATGCATAAGAGGGCAGTAATATGCGTACCTAGATGTAGGGAAAGGAAATATAATTTATTTATAGAGTTTAGCTTGCATTTGCAGATTGATTTACAAGAGACACAGGAACATGAAGGAGGCAATAGAGTGAGAAAGAGTAGCCCTAGTGAATAGATACCAAGAGATGAAGTATTGATCGTAGATCACTGAAAGTCTCTGGTCAGATTTGCTTTTTGTTTACTAGTAACCTCCATATGTTGTCTTCTTGTTTCTGGTGGTCCCCCCCCCATTTACTATTCATTTATTTCCTTGAATGGTAAAGGTTGGTTATTTTTAAATTTACCTAAATCATAGCACAAATGCTATCCAAAATAACTAAAGGGAGTCTGCTCAAGTTTTTTTGTGTGTGTGCTGTTTCTGAAGCTGTGCTACACTAAGCTTTCCTGCAAGCAAAATCTGACCTGTCAGCCACATCAAGAACAATTCTTCATTCACACTGAGGATGTACATTAGAGGTCTTCCACAGTTTGTCATTCACATTGGGTATATGTGCCAGAGCTTCCTTCACCACTAAAATCCATAAGAAAGCTTTTATATACAAGTGGGTCCATTAAATCGAGCTGATACAGATATATTTCCATTAGTAAAATACATTTATGCAAACATGCTTTTCTTTTGTTCTCCTGAGCCTGTAACAAAATGGCAAACCTACACTGTTTGTAGTCTGCTTAACTAACCACCATCACCAGCATTATTGTGGGATTTGTGTCAGTATAACTGATCTGTTATTAAACACATTGAATTAATTTCTTATTTCCAGCATCCTCTAAGGCTGAGAGCAAGAAATCCCAGATGTCCAAGCTGGCTTCATAAAAGGAAGAGGCACTAGGGATCATATTGCAAACAAAGAAAATCATCCTGTATATATTATAGCAAAGCCTTTGATTGTCGAGATCATTAAAACTGTGGAGAAACAAAATGATTGTCAACTGGCATGGGGTCAGACAAGGTTGCATTTTATCACACTACTTGTTTAATTTATATGTAGACCTGGGGAAGGAGACATGAAAACTGGAAGAAGGAACA
The DNA here is from genome assembly GCA_020142125.1 of Phrynosoma platyrhinos. Lineage (NCBI taxonomy): Eukaryota > Metazoa > Chordata > Lepidosauria > Squamata > Phrynosomatidae > Phrynosoma > Phrynosoma platyrhinos. Next base: position 223,549,587 of record CM034701.1, on the reverse strand, counting down.
CCAAGAATTTAAGATACACAGATAACACCATGGTACTAGCAGAAAATAGCAAAGACTTGGAACAGCTAATGATGAAATTAAGGGAAAAAAGTGCAAAAGCAAGATTACAGTTGAACATGAAGAAAACAAAAATAATGACCACAGATTATTTACAGTGACAATGAAGACACTGAAATATTTTAAAGACTTTTTTATACAATAGCTTAGTCATTAACCAAAATGGAAAATGTAGTCATAGGGCCTCTGCAGATGGGCGGCCATAGGCCATCACGAGAAGCTACGGATTGGGGCCAAGGTAGCCGCACTCCTTCGCCCCAATCCTCCCCTTTTCGGAAGGTGCGGAAGGGGCACCGCATGAGGCATTGGGCGCCTCTTCAGCGTCTCTTCCACTGCAGTGTGTGCGGACGCTGTGGCAGAAGTACATCATCAGAGCGCCCGTCATGTGGCGCGATGGGCGCTCTGATGACATGTTCGGGAAGGGGTTGGGGTGAGCCAGCGTGAGGCTGCCCCACCCCTTCCTTGCCTCCAAGATGGCGCAAAGCGCGGTCTGCAAAGGGGGTTAGAGAGAAATCAGAAGAATAAAATTTGGAAAGGCATCCATGAAGGAACAAGATAACATCCTCAAGTGTAAAAAGAAATATTTAAATATCAAAGCCAGACTTATCTAGGCCATAGTATTTCTGATTTCTGTGTATGATTGTGAAAGCTGCCAGTGAAGCAAGCTGCCAGGAAGAGACTCATTTGAAACTTGGTGATGAAGGAAGAAAGAACAGATACCACAGACTTCCAAAAAGATGAATAAATCAGTCTGAGGGCAAATCAAGTTTGAAACCTCTCTGGAAACCAAAGTGACTAAAGGCCTTTGCAGACTGCCAGAAATAGTGCACATTAAATTGAGGCACTGCCCTGGCTCAGTGCTAGGGAATCATGGGAATTGTATTTTTTTCTGGGACATTGAGCCTTCTCTGTCAGAGAGCTCTGATGCCATAATAAATTACAGTTCCCATGATTCCCTAGCACTGAGCCAGGGCAGTGCCTCAATTTAATGTGCACTATTTCTGGCAGTCTGCTTAGGCCCTAAGTTGAGGCTGTTGTACTTTGGACATACCATGAGATGACATGAATCTTTATATGATAATGCTTTGTAAAGAGGAAGCGGTAGGAAAAGAAGAAGACCACATTATAGGTTGATAGTCTTAATCAAGAAAGCCAAAGCCCGAGTTTACAGGAATTATTGATGACAGTCTTCACTTATGTGGTCACCAGAAGTCAAAGCCAATGTTATTGCAGTTAACAACAATTAGTAGGAGCCCATCATAGAGTTCAGAAAACTTTAGGACAGGGGTAGGCAACCTAAGGCC
>CM034701.1:223523621-223535531 GCA_020142125.1 Phrynosoma platyrhinos | reverse complement strand
GGGGGGGGGGCTTGAAATGTCTCATCCATAGGGTTGCCATGGGTCGAGGTCATTGCGAAGGCAGTTAACAACAAAATTATAGAACTAAAGGATGTTGACATATGTGAGCTTCTCTTCTAAAGGATATCTTTAAAGAATATTTACAGGTCTGTTGAGCCTTATACTCAAAGGTGACCTAGGAAGATAGATGAGCAGACACTGGAAACTCCTGGATTCATTTTCATAGTCTCATTTCAGGTTGAAGTTCCCTCCCCACTCAGCCACTGGGTGTAGAGTAGGGGTGGGCAATAAATAGCCTGTGCGCCACCAATGCCAACCAGCAACTCACTTTAACACAAGCATTTCCAGCTTGTTGTAATGGATTATTTAGGCTTGCCTATGAGGTGGTAGAGATCTGCAGTTGACTCCAGTGGGTTCTCTGGTGGAAGTGGTTCCTAGAGTTACTGTAGTTGTTCAAACCTGGTGTAGATTAAAAGTGTGAAATATGAGTGCCATATATGTGACCCATGTTTTCTTGTATGTGACTGGCAAGTATTTCAGAAACATGCTCACATAATTTATTTATATATACACACATACCATTTGTTATATAGAGAGATCTTTTAGCACCTTTGAGACTAACTAAAAGAAAGAGGTTGGCAGCTTGAGCTTTCTAAGAAGTTTGTCACATTAATTTACCTGATCTGGTTTGAAATTTAAAGTGGGCAGCATCCTGTTATTATCAGAAGGATTTAGTCCCTGAAATTGCCTCCTGTGTCCATCCTGTGTCCATTCCCACTCCCAGGGCTGCTTCAAAAACTCCCAGTTTTGAAAAAAGACACACTAAGCATCCCTGGGAGTGGGGGTGGACCTGGGCAGAGATTTCGATGGCTAAATCCTTCTGATAATATCAGAATACTGCCTGCTTTAAATTTTAAACCAGATCAGGTAAGCCGGTTTTAAAATTAAAGTGATACACTCCATAGACTTAAATCTACTTTCTTAGATGCATTCTGAGGAAGTAGGTTTTGTCTATGAAAGCTCATGCTGCTAGTTAGCCTCAAAGATGCTACAAGATCTCTCTACATACTGATTCTACAGACTGACATGGCTATATCTTTGAATTCTACCATTTGTTAACTATAGTTCCAATGCTCAGCAATGTATGATAAACAACTGAACCAAATAAAAGCAGTGAATTGGGGGAAAGTACAGCAGTAGAAACAAACTGGCCATTTGAACCTACAATAAAATTTATGTTTCTGTGTTTTTCTCACAAGGCCAGAGAGGGGAAATTGTAGGCTGGTAGAGCAGAATGATTCCAGACCCTCTGAGCAACTGATGGAAGGGGTCTTACTGCATGTGTGGTTGGAACTTGGAGCAGATTATCAATTGTACACTTTCTGAGAAAGCTGTATTTATACACTGTCATACAATCTACATGAACACCAAGGACTTCAGAACCCTTGTGATCTAAAGAAATATCTGAAAATATGGTAACTATGCATTCAAAAATCCAGGGAAACTGCTGAAGTGTGAGATTTTCATGATACATACTTATTTTTCTTCTTCCCAAAAGCCTTCTTTTCTTCAATGTGTGTGCGTATATGAAGTTATTTTTTAAAAAAAGATATAGATAGAGCTTGCTAAAATTGTACGCCGACTTAACTGTTCAGAAAAGTATTTAAAATGGATGAATACATGGACTTATGCCACCTTGATAATGTGAATTTTAAAGCTTAAAAAGATGAAGGGATATTTCCATTATAAGTTAATATTTAAGAAGCTCTACAGATTTTATATATAATAAATGAAAGTTTTCTTCTCAAACTCTGTTGTAGATTTTTCATGGTTGCTCGTTATAACTTTTATAACATGATCCAGCCTAATGAAGTGATCTTTAAAAGATACTGATTTCAGTGGGAGACTTTAGCATGTGTTTGAATCTCAAAGAAATACATAAGATGGACTAGGCTTTGTGTGGCTTCATTGGATAGGAACTTTAAAATTATTTACATATTTATTATTTATATTATCCTAACACTACAACACTATTCATGCCTGCTTACACGTAAGCCCATTTAATTTAGTGGGTGTTATTTCCAGGTAAATGGGTAGCAGATTAGACTGATATTTTTTTCCTCTGGAAAGAAATGGTTTAAAGGTTTTGGAATCTTTTTTTTTAAAGTTTAAATGCTAATAAACATGTTAAGAGATTTTTATTTGTGTTTATATCATTCAAGTATAAGTATCTTTCCCCATATTGTTCTCCTGAACTAAATAGAATATGCCACATTATCAGCATTTAAACACACACACACACACACACACACAACCCCAAATAACTTTTGGTTCCTTCAAACCGAAACAGTTTATTATTGCACAAGCTTTTCAAGGTGTCACAAGTCTCTCTGATTTTGCAGCAACATTCGAGTACTAGTACCTTTCTGGAGATCTTTGAATCAGGCTGACAACAGATTAAGAGTCATAACTAGAGTAGAGCCACAAAATCAATGGAAATTACAGAAGTATAAATTTATTGAGTTCCCCTTGATTCAGTGGGTCTACCAGTGTTGGGCCATCGGATTTTGGCAGGACCAAATTATCAATGATGCAATTTCTCTAGGCTCCTCACTGGCTAAGGGCATAGTACTGAAGGAAAAAGGTGTAGTTTGCTTCCTCTTCCAACCCTGAGTTATCATCAACATTTTGTTTGTTACTCGAGTAACTGAGCAAAAATGAATGGGATCAAGCTTAGTCCCACTGAAGATGCAAGGCACAAAATGAGTTCACACATGAAGATTTATATTCTGGTCCTGTGTATCTTATACACATGTATGCAAAAAGGGAGGCATTTTTGGAGCTGTTCTGGCATCCCAACCTCTCTAATCTGGCCTTGGATTTAGGACTACCGGTAGATCAGTAGCAATTTGAATATGTTATGGGTGGAATAAGTGTTGTTATCATTCTGAATTTTCTCTCTCTGTGTATATATATAATCACGGGCTAAATTGGCAGGAAAATCTCAATTTAGACCCCTTGTGCTTTGTGTCATTTAATATAAATTTACATGAGGTAATTGTATCTTTTACAAAAAAGCAATGCAAGAGGCACAAGTTCCCTAAGGAAGCATATTTTCTGATGAATTTTCTTCAGTATCAAAACTGGTGTGTTAGCTTGTCCTAAGTAATAATTTTCTTAACAATATATTGGATATACCATTTAGGGTAATGGATGGTTGTTTAAAGCAATGATAGTATAGGGGAGGACAATAAAATGAGATAAACTACTTAGCTATGCCCAGTTAATCTCATAATTTAGAAAGGTTACATCTTTATGTTGATGGTTTAGCTTTGGTACATTATCTTTTGTAACTAGGTTAAAGTCGTTTTTTATGCCTTACTTCTGCTATATATGTTTGTGCTTTCTGTCATTTAAGTCTTTTTGTATCATGTGAGTGTTACAACTGCAGCCCTGAATTAATACTAGGAAAATCTCTCTCTGTTGTGGGGAACACTGCAAATAAAGATTGTTCAACAAGGATAGGTAAGAAAAAGATATAAAATGGTCAGGTCCCAAGGTAGATTCAGGAGTTTCTGGAACTCTAAAGGAGGTTCTCTTTGAATGTTAGGAACAGTACATGCATTTGTGAAGAAGCACTGCATAAATCTGGTTTTGATCAGTGAAAATATGAAAATACTATGAATTGCTATGGGTAAGGTTTATGGTTACATGCAAGCCAACCAGTTTGTGAGCTTTTTAGCTTAGAAAGGAGGCAACTAAGGGGAGATGATAGAGGTGTAGAAAATAGGAGAAGGTGAGTGGTGAAAGTTTTCTCCCTTTCTTGTATTACTGGATCCTGGGCTTATCTGGTGAATCTGAATGGTGGGAGATTCAGGACAGATAAAAGGAAATACTTCTTAACACATTGTATAGTGAAACTGTGGGATTCAGTATAAAAAGATATAAATAGATGATAACCTGAAAAGGAGATTAAACAAATAAGTGTAGAATGAGACTATCAGCGTCTGCTGGTCATGATGGTTGTACTGTTACCTCCAGAATCAGATTGCTGAGGAAAAGATTACATATCTTTTGTGGCCTGTCTATAAGCATGTGGTTCTCCACTGTGAGAAATTGAATGCTGGAGTACATTGGGCTTCAGTCTGATCCAGGAAGTCTCTCTTGTTCTTAACGGTTTAATGTTGAAATATGGTATTTTGCAAATTGAAGTCAAACTATTAAATTGCATGCATAAAGAGTGAAACAATGTCTCATGTTAGTGAACCTCTACTTTATAGGCAAATGAGGAGGTTTGCTGAAATGATCTGGTAAACTAATATGATGGTAACCGTGTAACAGCTTTGTTCCCATCTGACAGAAAATAATGGCAGTTCTGCAAAGAAAATGTTAAACATGATCGTATGTATTTATGTATTTATTTAGGGGAGACAATAATGGGAAATGCTCAGTATATATATATATATATCAGTACACAAGAAAGGGGACAGCAGGTATTGCAATAGCAATTGGACTATTTTACTGATCTCCCATGCAAGCAAGGTGAATTTTGAGATTTTATGATAATTGATTTTTACTATACTGTATATGGACTCAGAAAAGCCAGATGCTCAAATTACATTCTGGAGTGAAAGAGGCTCTAGGGATCAAATTCCAAATATACATTGGGTAATGGAACATATCAAATAATTTCAGAAGAAAATCAGCCTATGCTGTATAGTTTATAGCAAAGCCTTTGATAGTCTAGGTCATTAAAAACTAGCAATCAGTGTAAAAGAAATGGGTATGCCACAATGTTAGATTGCCCTGATGTGTAACCTATACTTAGGATAAGAGGCCACTGTTAGGACAGAATATGGAAAACAGAAGCCTTTCCAATCTGCAAGGTGGTCAGACAAAGCTGTGTTTTATCACTCCATCTGTTTAATTTGTATAGCAAACATATTATATTGAAAAGTGAATTACTCTTTAATTACACATGAAAACTGAAGGAAAGTACATCAGCAGTTTAAGATATACAGATGACATCATACTACTAGCAGAAAAAAGCAAAGATTTGGAAGAACTATTGAGGAAAGTCAATAGCTTCCTCAAAAGCAGGATTACAAGTGAACATTAAGAAAACAAAAATGATGACCACAGATGATTTACATAACTTTTAAACTGGATGATGAAGACGTTAAAACCATTACATGTTTTCTATACTTTGGCTGAATCATAAATAAAAATGGAGACTTTAGACAAAAAATCAGAACACTAGGATTTATAAGGGCAGCTATGAAGAGATTAGATAAGATCCTCACATCTAAAGATATACCAGTGAATATCAAAGTCATTCGTGCCATAATGTTTCTGCTTTCTCTATATGGTTGTAAAAGCTGGACAGTGAAGAATGCTGATAGGAAGAGAGTCAACTAATCTGAAATGTGGTGCTAGAGGAGAGTTCTATGGATACCAAATAAATGTACTATATAGCAAATCAGGTCTAAACTCTCTTCTTGGGAGCCAAAAGAATTAAGCTGAGACTGTTGTACTTTGGACATACTATGAAATGACATAGTTCACTGGAAAAGACAGTAGAACTTGGCAAAGTGAATGGTAGTGGAAAAAGAAGAGGACTGCATTACTGGTGGATAGACTCAAGAAAGCCATGGCTCTCATTTTGTAAGACCTGAGCATGATGGTTAATGACAGGGTGCCCTGGTCTCTCATTCATAGTGGCCCCATAAGTTGAAGCCAACTTAGCAGCAGTTAACAACAGCAGCCTGCTAAAAACGAATTTTACTTTTCAAAGTACTTTGTTCTTTTCCTAATATCACGTGTTACTACTTTAAACGGATACCCGGTTTTGTCATAAACACTGTATCTACAGTTTGAAAACAGTACACTACCTTTGAACAAACACATCTTGGATTTTTAAGCTGAGAGTGAGATATGAGCCTTTTATCCCCATACAAAGCACCTTCACTGTCTTCCTTTCATGGTTCATAGTATTCAACCAGAGTATTTCTAAGTAGTCATAGCTTCTCATTTTGTCTTAAGTGGGAGTCTATGAAATAACCAGGATATTAAACCTATTTCAAGACTGCAAAGCTTAGTTTGGTTCAGGCAAAGGAGCTAATGTAAGCTCAGATGATTATCCAAAGACCATTGTAGATCTCAAGTTGGATAATTAGAGGTCACATAATAGGGCACACAGGAGAGTGGATAATAGGACAGCAAGGTTTATCACATGGATGCAGTATGTGATCATAGTGTGCTGCATTTGATATTTACTAATAGCAATGCTGGTGATGCTTTGCTGGCCACTGGGTTCCATGCGAAATGCGTTAGAATAAATATAGGTCATCATTTATTGTCTCAAAGTATTTGAATTCAAAGGCTAAATATTTTGCATCCTTCGTTTTGTATATAAAAAGCTTTTAACTTAGATCCAAAGTTGCTTTTCTGCTAAGGGAACTTGACGGGAAGATATTTGGTCCAGTGAAGGCAGGAAAAATGGGGCAGGCAGTTTCTTACACTTACACTTCCCAGTCTGTCCTTGGGGATCCTCTAACTCTCTGGAGCAGATTGCGGGCACAGAGATCTGTAATGGGAAGGGACAATTTTGGGACACAGAGAGCCAGCATGTTATAGTGGTTTAAGCATTGGTCTAAGACTCTTGAGACCAGGATTTGAATTGCCACTTGGCCATGGAAGATCACTGGGTGACCTTGGGCAAGACACGCACTCTCAGCCTCAGAGGTGGCAAAGGCAAACCCCCTCTAAATAAATGTTGCCAAGAAAACCCCTTAGGGTCACTATAAGTTGAAAACGACTTTAAGGCACACAACAACATTTTTTTAAAAATTTTTAAACCCACTGTTCCTTTCTTCTCTTCAAGTGAATAGAAGTACACTCTCTGTGTTTCTGGATCAAAACCAAATTATTTGACAGATGCCATAACTTCAGTTTTTTAGACAATGTAGCCGTAGGTTTTACATGTATATTTCATTGTAATCTAGGTTATTTTGGAGGGAGAAAATATGCTTAATGCTATCTTCCACAAACAAACATGCAGTTTTCAATACTGTACTGTATTGATGCTTGCTCCTTTATCTAAAGTAACATAAAGGTGGCCAATATAACCTACAACTAGCCACCTATTTTTGTTTACCCTGTTCACTTTGCTTCTTTAGCCTTCTGAATTTGTAGCTTTAACAGATTTACTTCCATACATACACTTTTGAACATTAATCTTTCCTATAACTTTGAGTTAAATCAGTGCTGCTAGAACCGAGGGCAGCAAGTATGACTTTCTTTTTTCCATTTCCAGAATATGAAATACCCAGAGTTGCAAATCTTAACACATGATTGTTTAGCCTAGAAAAGATTAGGGCGAAGAGGAAAGGCAATTTACAAGTGTTCAAAAGGAGTTTGAGTGACAACAGTTGATCCCCTTGCTTTCGGTAAGATCAAGGCCAACAGATGTTCTAATTGTCCTTCCTTTTCCAGTGCAGTGTACTTTCTCTGTTTCTGTGTCTCTCCCTCATAGAAAACTATTTAAATATATTTAAACTCCCAGTTTTGATTATCTGGGACTATTTTTTTATTGCACAGTAAAGCTGACTCCTTAAGTGACGGAGAACAATTCACTGCAAATGATTTATTTTCCATTTCCCCACTCTTGCATGTCGGTTACACACCTTAGTCATCATGAAATGAAGCTTGATAACTAGGTGATGGGGTTTCAATGCAGCATCTTTTGGGTCTTTGGACACAGGCTTCCATCAGTCTTGCCACCTGCAGGTTTTTCTGCGGGCAGCCTGCCAGGGTGAGGGATTTGCTGGGCTCTTCTTGGTCCAGCCAGTTGCTTTCCAATCTTTAATTGCAGAGACATTTTCTTCTGTTTTCTTCCCTCCAGTGGTGATAGTGGAGGTGGAAAATGTGGGAACTTTCCTTCCTAGTTTTCATGCCTCACTGGATCACTTTATGTGAAAATTGCAGCTGCACACAGGCCGTGTTTCTGAGGAATTTTAGTGAGCTTCAGTCTCTGTTGCTTAGGGCTTTGTTACATTTTATAATTCTGGGTTCAGTATTCCCTAGCTTCTTAACAGAGTATTAGGTCCCACACTGCTTAACACTGTATATACATTGCCAAGGCCCAGTGGCTAAATGTAGGAAAGACCTGTCTCTGGCCAAGGGGTTCAACAGATGCTGACTTACTAATCACTCTTTTAACAGAAAACACAAGCTTTGAACAGCTGCCTCAGGACGGAATTTAAGAGTTGTTGTGCCCAGTTTGGGCGTGTTGTTTGGAAGCTGTACTTCATCCCTTTGCCATAGTTATCCAAGAGTGTTTAGTAATAACAGTGATAAAACTTTCTCGTAGCCTTTGTGTGTTCAGATAAACCAAGAGATATCCTGATTAATTTGGCAAAAACGGAGAATTTGAATTTGTAGATATCATCTTGGTGACAATTTATAGCTGGCATACTAATGGTTGGCACCAAAACAATGTGGTTGGAGACAGGAGACACTATATTGAGCATGAGCAAAAGAACATTAAATATTTCAAATTTTTAACAGCCTACAATAAATTATTTGCCCCATTAAAACCTATTTTTTAATCCATTTGAGAAAAAAACAGGGAAAGGTTTTCCAAATACAAATTGAAATTTGACCACAAGGATGACAAGGTAGGGTATGTGGCACTAAATGTTCTGTAAACAAAGCTGCATCTGCACTGCAAAAATAATCTGGTTTTACACCACTTTAATTGCCATAGCTCAGTACTGTGGGATTCTGGGAATTGTAGTTTGTTGTGTCACCACAGCACGCTGACAGAGAAGGCTAAATATCTCACAAAACTACAATTCACAGAATTCCATACTATTGAGCAATGGCAGTTAAAGCAGTGCCAAACTGGATTATTTCAGCAGTGCGGATGTAGTCATAGTGTCCTAAAACTTGCATGTTTAAAACAAGTCTGGCATGTCTGCATGTTTAAAACATGTCTGGTTTTTGGTAAGCACTTTAAAGATTTGGAGCATAGGTGTAAGGGTGGGTCTGTGAGATCAGATGTGACATTTTCTGTGCCACTTGCACTCCCTTTAACCCAGGGGTAGGCAACCTTTTTGAGCCGGGGGCCGGGTTGCTGTCCCTCAGACAATTGGGGGGGCTGAAGCACCAAAAATAAATAAATAAATAAATATTAAAATTAAAAATTAAAAACAATTAAAAAATTTAAAAAATATGCATGCACACTCTCTCAGCCTCAGAAAAGCCATGGCAAAACCCCTGTGGAGATTTTGCCAAGAAAACCCCAAGAACAAGTAATAACAACAATAATCAATATCATCATGGCGGGCGGTGGCGGCGGCGGCAGGACCAGCCTGGGGCCGGTCCAAAGGCCTCGGGGGGCCGCATCCGGCCCCCCCGGCCTTAGGTTGCCTACCCCTGCTTTAACCCATCAGGTTTTCTCCCTTCCTTCTGAAGCCTGCCTTGCCTGCTTGCTTTTCCTACTGAATGCTTTTGTGCTAGTCCCATTCAGTTCACTTGCAGTATTTCCTCACTTCCTTCCAGATTGCATAATTCAAATGGAATAATATGTCACCTCTCTAGTTCATCTTTCTCTTTCTCCCTTTTAATTTTTATGTTTCACCACTCCCTAGATGCCTCTTGTTATGGTTCCCCCCTTGCTTTTTCTTTCCCTCTATGAACTGATTTCCCCACAATTATTTTCTCACCCTGAGCCTGTTCCAAACCAAATCAGTTCTTGTTTCTCTCAGCTTGCAGTCTCAGAGCCACTTTCCTTGGAATAATCATGATTGATCTCAGTGGGATTTACTTCTGAATAGTTAAGGGCTTGCACTGTAAATGGCTATAACGGGGCTTAACTGTAATTATTTGGCTACAGTGTCTACTTGCTATTGTATGCATCCCCCTTTCCTTGGCTTCTTTCTATGAATTATTGCTGTCATTCTAATTTAACATATTATTTTTCCAAGATAAAATTGCTATCTGGTTAAATTGCCCTCAGGTAAAATCATGACATTATACCCTTAACTTATGTATGTTTACTTGGGACTAATTACTGCAGCTTTCAGTTGGACATATTCACAAGTAAATGTGCATGTAATTGTTGGCTTAAATTGTTAAACTAAAAAAATAATTTACACCTTGGTCCTAAACATACCGTATTGGCTGCTGGAGAATTCATTAAGGCCTTCTGAGTCCAACAACATCTGGAGGGCCACACTTCACCAGCACCTGGTTTATAGAATGAATGGTAGTAATATAAATGCTACTCTAGTATTTTTGTTCTTCTCTGCCGTCACGTTGGCTTCTACTTATGGTATCCCTATGAATGAAAGGCCTCTAAGAAACCCAGTCCTTAGCAGCCCTGCTCAACTCTTGCAAACTCAGGATCATGGCTTCCTTGCTTCAGTCAATCCACATGTAAAGTGCTTTTCTTCTTTTCATGATGACTTCTGCATTACAAAGCATTATCAACTTTTCCAGTGAATCGCATCATCTGATGATGTGTCCAAAGTGTGAAAACCCCAGTTTAGTCATCTTGGCTTCCAAGCCATTTGCTGTAGGACCCATTTATTTGACTTTTTAGCTGTCCATGGTATCTTTAGGACTCTTATCCAGCACCACATTCTACATGAATTTATTTTCTTCTTGTCAATTTCATTAGGTGTTGGGCTTTCACAACTATAAATAGAAGCCTGAAATACCATGGAATGGATGATCTTGATTTTGGTATTCAGTTTCTCAAGTGGTTAAGTGGACTTTGTTGATTGCAAGATCGGCAGGTTGGCAGTTCGAGGCCCAGATGCTGCATGATGGGGTGAGCTCCCATCACTAGTCCCAGCTTCTGCCAACCTAGCAGTTTGAAAGCATGCAAATGCAAGTAGATAAATAAGTACCACTTCGGTGGGAAGGTAAACAATGTTCTGTGCAATCATGCTGCCCGTATGACCACAGAGTAGTCTCTGACAACGCTGGCTCTTTGGTTTGGTATGAGGTTGAATATGGCTTGACAACCTTGTCAACGGGAATACCTTTACCTTTACCTTTTATATGTCTTTACACTTGAAAATCTTAATTTAGTTTTTCATTGCTTGTCCTTACAAGTCTTACTCTTCTTCGATTTCTTAACTAGGGTCTCCATTTTGATTTATGACTGAGCCAAGGTATAAAAGATCTTTGACTATTTTTATGACTTCATCATCATCCACTTTAAAGTTATATAAAAAATATGTGATCAGTATTTTTGTTTTCTCGATGTGCAGCTCTAACCCTGCTTTTGCACTTTCTTCCTGGACTTTTCACAACACTTCCTCCAAGTCTTTGCTATTTTCTGCTATTAGTATTGGGTCTGAGAAGCAGCGTGGTGTAGTGGTTTGAGCATGTTTGACTACAACTCTGGAGACCATGGCTCAAATCTCTGCACAGCCATGGAAACCCACTCAGTGACCTTGGGCAAATCACACACATTCAGCTTCAGAGAAAGGCAAAGGCAAATTTTGCCAAGAAAATCCTGTGACCTTAAGGTCACTATAAGTTAGAAATGAAGTGAAGGCACACAACAACAACGCATGTGGTCATCTGCATATCTTAAATTGTTGATGTTATTTTCTCCAATGTTCACACTTCCTTTATGCAAGTCTAATCCAGCTTCCCATATGATATGTTCTCCATATAAATTACAGAGACAGTGGCATCACTGAGAGGATGTGGGGATGCGGCCCCCCCATACCACCCCATGCTCCACCCTGTATGCATGCACCACATCTATGTGCATGCTGTGTTGTCACCTGTGCACATGTCCACACTGCTCCATTCCTCCAGCATGTGTGCTGCTTCATCCCCTGCAAGAGCCCTGGTGGTGCAGTGGTTAAATGCCTGTACTGCAGCCAC
>CM034701.1:223474206-223497654 GCA_020142125.1 Phrynosoma platyrhinos | reverse complement strand
ATATGGATTCTTAAGTGGCCAAAATGGCAGAACCAGCACATAAGAAGGAGATATTTATTAACAGGCCTAAGAAAACTTGAAATTTTACAGAAGTATAAAAAATCTGAGTTGGCATCAGTGAGGGCTATTGGAGTCCCCATCCAAGCTCATTATGCTAGGGGAGTTCAGCATTAATGATGAAATTGCTTCATTGGAAGCAGCATAGGACCATGTCCTCTGGAAAGATCATGGGTCTGTCTCAACTAGTTCCTCCTTCTACCCATGATGCAGATGTTTGGACTTCATCTCCCAGAATTCCTGACTGTTGGCCAATTTGGTGGGGCTTCTGGGAGTTGAAGTCCAAAACATCTGGAGAACTAAAGTTTGGGAATCATGGCTCTAGACCTAGCTTTCTGTGTTGGGCTGAATTATGGTGATCTAAGTGGGAAGGAACTTTCCATAGTTCTCTTGTCATGGCCATATCACTACATGATGGGTTTTGTGTTCCCTGGCGGGGGTCAATTAAGATGCTTTGTCCCAGGAGGGTATTAAATCTGGATGATTTTCTGGTAGCTCTTGGTGAGTTTATTGTTGCCTTGGCAGGTAATCTTGTTGGAGTCCTTCTCTGGAATGAAGAAATGATCAGGGAGGGGGGCACCATAATTTGTGAAGGCCCCTCCCAGAGAATGGAGCAAAGTGAGCTTCCTGGTTTTCTGTGGAGCTGGCAATAACCAAACGAGTGTGGCAGAGATCAGAGCAGCAATAGCAGAAAACTCAGGAAAGGTCAAACTGAACACAGGCTAGAGCCCATTGGAAACCCTATTCATTGGCAGTGGTGGCAGTGCCACCCTTTGGTCTTTACACTCTGGTTTGTTATGCAACAGAGCTGTCTTGTTGTTTAGGGGCTTTCCACATTTCTTAGATCATTTGACAGCCTGCTGTGAAGAATTTGCAGGACCATTTGCAGAAAAAAAAATCACTCAGAGGCTGAGCAGAGTGGCCAGGATAGCACTGGCAAAGTTGGTACATGGACGAGCGAATGTTTACACACCTGCCTGCCACCACACCATGGACCCACTACCTCTGTGTGCCTCTTACCTTTCTCTGCCATTGCCTCTATTGACAAGACCCTGTTGCAGCCTCTGACATGACTACATCCACATGGCCAGGGTCTCCTTTCCATGTCAGAGGCTATGACAAGGGTCTTCTCAGTTAGAGGTGACGGTAGGGGAAGGTCAGGGGCATGTGGGGCTGTTTGGTCTGTCAGGTGTTGCTGTGGAGTTTCCTAGAAACTCCATGGCAAACAGTGAGTCTTTTTGACTTATACTAAGACCCCTTTTAGCTGGGATTGGCATCTGCTCTGCCCAGTCCTGACCAGGGACTTTTGGCCTCCTTTGTCCGTGCAGAATGACACAAGGCCGGGGAAAACATGTCTTTTGGCCTGTGCGGACAGCTCTCTGATCTTGGATGCTGTGGTTCATACAGGCACAGTTGGTGTAATCTTGGCTCCTGCTTGACTAGTGTTGCTGGATTAATTTCAGTTTGATCAGCCAGAGAATGTGGATGGCACCCTTCAAGAATTCAGAGCCAATAAATAATGTGTTGGATCCATGTCCTTCCTGGCTTGGAAAAGCAGCTAGAGGGGATTGTCTGTAATGATGAAGAAAGTGGTCCACATTGCAGCAAGATAATGTTAAGGCTGATCCCAAGGTGAAGTTATCATGGGGTTTTCTTGGCAGGATTTGTTCAGAGGAGGTTGTCCATTGCCTTTCCCTGAGGCTGAGAGCATGTGACTTGCCCAAGGTCACCCAATGGGTTTCCATAACCAAGTGAGGAATTGAACACTGTTCTCCAGAGTTGCAGTACAACACTCAAAGCACTATGCCATGCTGGGTGCTCTAAATTAATATTTTTGATAGGATTGCTTTTATAATGGTTTAATTTGTTTATTATTAGATTTTTGAAAGCTGCTTTGGGTCCAAGAAGACATTCCCCCGCCCTTTATTTATTTCATTTATATGCTGCCTTTCTCCTGGAAAGGGACCTAAGGCAGCTCATAGATAAAATCAGTTAAAAACGTGACAACAGATTTTTTAAAAAACAGTTAAAATAATCTTGCTAAAACGATATAAAATTGAATTACATGTACAAAATTTAAAAAACATAAATAGAACACACACACCATATAAATGCCCCCCCTCCAAATATGATATTTTAAAATCCTGCTTGAATAAAAACATCTTTTCCTGCCAGGGAAAGGAAAACGGACGGGAATGTTAAGTGAATAAAATAAATAAAAAGTTAGAAAATACCGCTGTAGTCAAACATTTGCTTCACGCACCCTTTTTGGCATGCAATGTGGGGACTTTAGGTGTGCTTCAGTTCTGTGTAGGTTTTTTAGCGTGAAAACCGGAGAGGGCCCTTGTATCTTTAATAGTTGTGTGGAAGTGGGCATTTCAACAGGTTTTGCTTGTCATGTTGTTGTTGTTGTTGTTGTTGTGTGCCTTTAAGTCGTTTCTGACTTATGGTCACCCTTTCATGGAGTTTTCTTGGCAAGTTCCTTGAGAGAGGGTTTGCCATTGCCACCCTCTGAGGTGGAGAGTGTGTGATGTGCCCACTCAGTGGGTTTCCATGGCCGAGCCGGGATTTGAACCCAGTATCCTAGTCCAACGCTCAAACCATTACACCACACTGGCTATCATGCCGCCAGGTAACAACACTTACTCAAATCTCCCCTTTACACAGCCATTAAAGATGCAGGAGTTTTTTCTAGGGCTCACTCTGTCAATACTAATTCTATGCCCCATTGCTTCTCAAGCTTCCCTTTCCCTCAGTAATAGGTTGCCATGCAGGGCCATCAGTTCTCCACTTTGAGGAGAGGCAGGAAACAAACAAACAAACAAACATTATTTTCAGTGTATCGAAGCAACTTAACCCCAGAAACTCCTAGGTATCTTTGTCACACAGACGGTTCCCTCAGATACAGTTTTCTCTTGCTTTTTTCTCTCTCTCAGAAGGGTGACTCAAGGCTCGCTGAAGCTCCTCCTTGACCCAAAACTTTAGCTTAGCTAGTTAGAACAAATATGAGTTCAGAATGTGTGTTTAAATGAAACAAAACCCACCTTGGGCAAAAGTCACACGTTCTCAGCCTCAGGGGATGGCAATGGCAAAGCCCCTCTCAAGAAACCTGCCTAGAAAACCCCTCTCAAGAAACCTGCCTAGAAAACCCCACGTAAGTCGGGAACAACTTGAAAGCACACAACAACAATGAGTGAATATTTCAGCTATAAAGCTAAAAATGCTGCCTGAGTGCCTTGTATTTTCCTCAGTCGGAAGAGATTTATCACATTTATCTGAAAATTCTGGTAAAACCAACTCTTTATCGAGCCAGTCCTCATTTTTTTCTAATGGGCTAAATGCCCCAGAAATTACCTCTGTTTCAACATAAATGAACAAACTTTTGTCGGCAGGGTTTGGGAACTAAATGGGCAGGAATGGGAATAACAGCCCCCTGAGGGCTGAAGTACTGAGTCAGGGTCCTGCATGCCACTTGAAGGAGAAAGAAGTATGTATATATAGCTTAGAAGAGTCAGTGTGGCATAGTGGTTTGTGTGTTGGACTACAGCTGTGGAGACCAGGGTTCAATTCCTCACTCAGCCATGAAACACACTCAGTTATCTTAGGCAAGTCACACTTTCTCAGCCTCAAGGGAAGGCAATGGTAAACCACCTCTGAACAAATCTTGCCAAGAAAAACCCATGACACGTCCACCTTAGGGTTCCCATAAGTCGGAAACAAAGGCATACAATATCAATATGGCATAGTCCAGGGGTAGGCAACCTTTCCCCTTTAAGGGCTGAGGGACTTCAGCTCCCAGAATCCCAGGAGCTACTGGCCAACATGGGACTATTGGCCAACATGGCTGAGGCTTCTGGGAGCTGAAGTCCCTTGGCCCTTAAAGGGGAAAGGTTGCCTACCCCTGGCATAGGCAGTATGCTGACAGGAGGCATGGCTGACCGAGGAACTGAAACCTTGAACATCTAATAGGAGGTGAGGATAGAGAGGGGATGGATGCAGATGGCAAAGGCCTGAGGAGCATCAAACACTATAGAAGACAGAAAGTGCTGGCTGCATTGAGCCAGGAGATGAGAGGATTAAGGGGGAGAACTTCCTAGCAGCCTTCAAATGACCGAAAGGCTGACATGGAGAGGATGGAGCAATGTTCCCTCTTGCACAGGAAGGTAGGACCACATCTTGGAACTAATGACTTATAAGTAAAATAGTTAGCAGTAATTATTTGTGTGAGTATGTGTGAGGGGGTAATGAGGGCATAAGGAAGTAACAGTTCAAAAGTAATGCAGGAATTCATAATGATACTAGCTTCACTGAGAAAGGTCCAAAACACACTGCAGAATTAATCCAGTTTGAGACCGCTTTAACTGCCCTGTCTCAGTGCAAGGGAATTCTGGGGACTGTCATTTTGTGAGATGTTGAGCCTTGTCAGAGAGCTCTGGTGCCATAATTCCCATAATTCCCTAGCACTGATCCAGGGCAGTTAAAGTGGTCTCAAACTGGATTATTTCTGCAGTGTGTTGGACCAAGATTAATTTAAAGGCAGTTCAAGGCTTTTTAGAAGCATTTTGGATAGGATTTTTTTTTAAAAAAAACTACTTTGCCATTCTTTTGCTGATATTAAGAGTTGCTTTTTTTTTTGAAAAAAGAAAAGAATGAAAAGTAACAAAAGTAAAGTAACAAAGTAGAGCACAACAAGTTATTGTTTAATGCAATGAATTATTTTTCACACACTACAACAAATAACCAGGGCAAATTGCTTTTAAAAAGTAACATTGAAGACTCTAGGCAGAACTGGAACCATTGGGCAGAAATGACAGAAATCTGATTTTGGCTAAGATTCCCACTATGATTTGAAGTGATTTGCTGACCAGATTATATGTGCCTCATTCACACTGTAATCGGTTTCGGAACCAACTGTGCTCAGTTTCAGTTGTGGTGAAGCGAGGGAAATGCAAAAAAATCTCTCTTTCTGAAGACAGATCATTTGCCGGTTCATTTGAAAAGAACCAATTTGCAAGCGTGTCCAACAAATGTGAACGACGGATCTGATCCACATCACACTGGAGGAAGGGACTAAAGGCAGAAGGTGAGAGTGAGAGAGTGAATGAGAGGACTCGGGAACTCAGCTGCTCAGCCTCCATTGCCTGCGTCCCCCTTCCTCTCTGCTGGGCAGCAAAGCAGAGGAGGAGGACTCTGGGCCAGTTCAGGGGTGCCTCTTTGCAGTGGAAGGCTAGGAAGGAGGAGGACTCCTGGGGAATGAAGCACTAGCCTCCCCGTCAGCTGCAGGGAAGAAGGAGGAGGAGGAGAGCTGAGGGGGACCCTCCTTCGACACCCCTTGGCTAAGAGACCCCCCCCCTCAGCCCACTTGGCTTTAAGGGTTGAGTGGGCACCTGGTTGGAGCAAGGCAGGCAGGCAGGGAGATAGGGAGGTAGGCAGGAGCCGTCACCATTGCCAGAAGAAGGCTTACAGGAGCCGGGGGTCCTCCATTGCCTGTGCACCTCTTCCTCTCTACCAAGGAGCCAGGCAAAGGAGGAGGGCCCCGGGCACCTCCTCCTCCTCCTCCTCCTGCCCCCTGGACCTTCTTTCTCTTGCAGGATGCCTGCCTTTCCCGGCTCTGTTGGGCTCCTCATGCATCTGCTCCTGGGCCTGGCGCCAAGCAACTTTGGGGCTCATTCATGGAATAAAGAAATAGTTAACTTTCCATAGTGGGAACTACGCATTGGCCTGATTCAAATCCGAGATTGGGTGCCAATGCGATTGTAAGTGGGAATGGGCCCCAAGTCAGCAATTCAAGTTACTGAGCTTTTTCTGGGGCCAAGCCTGATGATATACATGTGTTGCAAGTTCACTGCAGATCTTCCACTGATCAGGCCTAATTCCATCCAAGGTACCCTTCTAGTTGGATTATTCTCTTCCATGTTTTACCTTGCTCTTTGTAAATGAAGGACAAATCTTTTCCATAAGTTATCAGTGATTCTAGTATAGCATAATTTGTACATGCATTTAACTGACATTTACAATAGTACAAGACTTCTGATGCACTTACTTAGACAGATTAGGGCAAGGAATTACAGTACAAATCATCTGTGGTTCCATCCATACTACACAATTATAGCACTTTGATAGCACTTTAATTGCCATAACTCCTCGCTGTGGAATCTTGGGAAATGTAGTTTCATGAGTCAGTTAGAGTTCCCTTCCTAAAGAATTCTAAGTGCCTCCCCAAACTACAAATTCCTGGATTCCATAGGATGGAGCCAAGGCTGTGGTATTAAAGGGATGTATTGTTTAATGTAGATACAGCCTCAGTCTGTGGAACAAAATGGCCCCGCTTGGCTTCATGCAGCAATTTTGGTTGCATTTGAGAATCTTTGAATCTTCTTGCTTGACTATTTATTTACAATATTGCTTTAGTGATAAACTGAATAAAGTGTCTCGTGAACAAATCACTTGCAATTTGAAAAGATGAAAAACAGCCTGACAGATAAAGATGCAATCCCATACTGTCAAAATCTTTGCTATTACAAGTGTTTGACGGATACTGCCTACCCTCCCATCCCATCTATAAGCTCTGTACACTTTCATCTGTTTGATTGCTTGTGGTTTCTTTTATCTTCAAAGCCTGTGAAACATTCTTATGGTTTCATGGAATATTAAAGGGAGAAATGGCATAAATGCAAAAATAATGTTAACCTGCTTTGTCTAACTGTTCTACTATATCCAGAGTTCCCAAATTAGCTAGAATTGATAATGCATTAAGTGGGAAGCAGATGGATTGGTTTGTGGTTTATCAGTTCTGTATTTTAATAACAAACACTTTCTGATATAACTGTATTGGAAAATAGATTTTTACAGGCCAGGAAAAGAATCTTGGCTAGCCTTTACTTTTCAAGCAGACCCTTAGCAAGCTGAAGGCTCACTGTTGTAAGATGATAATCTGCAAACAGTTTTAGTGAGGTTTGATTTGGCTGCATAATTTAATAGTTCCTTATAGGTTGTTTTAATGATACGTTTGTTCTAAAAATCTGGTTTATGTTTAAAAGCAATTTTTGGTCATTTGTATTTTTAAAAAAGAACTGTATGAGAAATTCTGGGTATTCTTCATGTGCCATTATCAGAATAGAATGGCGTCATTTTAAAATTTATATAAATTTATATCTTCAGGAAGACATTGAGCAGGAGCTTGGACCTGATCACCCATGGGGCTTCTTTCACTCTGTGGCTGAATCTGCACTGCAGAAATGATCCAGTTTAACACCAATTTAACTACCATGGCTCAGTGCTATGGATTTCGGGGGGGGGGGGGGGGTTGTTGTAGTTTTGTGGGGCAGTCTTCTCTGTCAGAGAGCTCTGGTGCCACAATAAACTACATTTCCCAGGATTCCTTAGAATTGAGCCATAGCAGTTAAAGTGGTGTCAAACTGGATTATTTCTGCAGTGTGGATGCAGCCTAGGTCTCTTTTTCCCAATAATACATTAATGTGGCTGATTGATTTCTGACAGCTTTTTATGAAAGGGAACTTGGAGGGACAGCCACGAAAACAAGAAATAATTACTGGCCCCAGTCTTTGGATACGTTCCCAGTGCAGTCTTCATTGAAATCCATATAAGTTGTTCTTGTTCTTCCAACACTTCCAATCATGTCAGTAATACGTAAATGGGATGGGTCCCTGATAAATTTATTTCATGCCTCTAATATGGGTACTTGGTTTCTTTTTGCATAAATGTGAGATACGTATTGTCTATGTACACGGGTTGGATTTGCCAAAAATAATAACCTGGTCTTGTCTTTCTATGCTTGCCTTACTTTTCAGTCCTAGTAACATCCAGAGTAATTTCAGTGCTCAGAATGCCAAATGGCCCCATTTTCGTGAGCATCATTAATCACTGGTGTTGCTGCCACTGATGTGGTTATTTTCAACCCAAAATATTACTCATGTGTTTGGACTTGGCTACTGCATGTTAGGCAGCTGATGTTCCTCTCAATTACACCCACAGAACTGGATTACAAAATCAGCCAAGGCCTTGGGCATTTGCATGCTCTAGTTGATGATCTATCTGACGAAGTATTAGGCTCTGTTGAGGCACATTACTGATTTTGCGTCTGCATATACTTTCCTTCTCTGCCGATTTTGTAAGGCTAAGGGCAGGGTATGCATTTGGGCAGCTATTTATTGGAGCTGCTAAAACTGAGAGGAGTCATCCAACTGTGCGCTGTCATTTTTCTCCCCTCTCAATATTTTCAGAGTTGGAGGCGTGGACTCTTTCATTCTCACTTTTCCAAAAGCGGAGTTTGGGAAAGTTATTTCATTGGACTACAACTCCCAGACTGACCAGTGGCCATGCTGACTGGTGGTTTCTTAGGAATATGAGTTCAATATCTGACTAAAAACAACTAAATCCAATTTTAGCCCTAACTAGAGTAGCCCTGTACACATCAATAGGACGTGTTAGTGCACATTAATATAAGTCCCATTGATTTCAATGAATCATGGCTTGGGACTAAAACTGGAAGCCCACTGGGTGACCTTGGGTGAATCACAAACTCTCAACCCCAGAAAACTCCATGATACGTTCACCTTGGGGAGCACCATAAGCCAGAAATGACTTGAAGGCACATAACTACAACAAAAACAGTACCATATAAAACAAATACTTTTGATATTGTTTGATATAACAGCTGTAATCAGCAATAATAATGTTCTTGTTGTTGTTGGAGGATTATGTCCTGATCCATAGTGATGTCCTTCCACCAGCAGAACGGATACCACTGAGCGAATGGTTACCTCCATCCTGCTGCCCGCTCTTGGCATCCTCACAAACCAGGTCAGGAGCAGAATTGTGGGTGGGTTGGCTGCAGAGGAGAGGAGTAGAAGAAAAGAGCACATTGCATGAATGGAAGCCTGTTTGTATAGTGTTGGATGCATTCACATAGAAAAGGGGTAGGCAACCTTTCCCCTTTAAGGGCCGAGGGACTTCAGCTCCCAGAATCCCAGGAGCTATTGGCCAACATGGGACTAGGCTTCTGGGAGATGAAGTCCCTCGGCCCTTAAAGGGGAAAGGTTGCCTACCCCTGATGTAGACTATTAATGCTAAATAACTATTAGTAATAATTCTCTGATTTTGTAGAAGTCCAAAAGAAATATTTACACACAAATTTAAAATGCTTGTGAGAGTGGCTGGAGCCTTACAGTGATTAAGAACAATCGCCAGCTTCCTGAAGGAAAGCAAGAGTTCACACAGAATTGCTGACAATGTCACACAGTCTCATCTGAGAATCGGCATGTGGTATTATCTTTGTGCATCATCAGTTGAGGAGTGTTGTGCATCATGTTCATGTTTAATCAGTGTTCATGCTTAGTCAGTGTCTGAGACTGATTACTTCCTCTTAATGCTTGAGCCCAGCTTCTGCTCAACACTTTTTATGCACAGTGAGTGTACAGATGGGTGTTTCCCTATTTCCTATGCGTGGGAGCTAAAATCTAGACAGTGGATGCTTATGGGGTGGATGCATTTCACAACCAGCTTTAGTAACAACATGACTTTTACAGAAGCCTTTCAAAAAGTGTATGCCTACTATAGGTGGCCGTCTTTTTCTTTTTTAGTACTGCTTCATTGCTATAACTGTGAATATTAAGGTAATTTACCCGCCTTTAGCAATGGACACACCATATATCACAAAAAAACCTAGACACTGACTCAATAAGAGCATGAAGTCGTAAATTAAAATTGACCACACCCAGGATTGAACTTGTATATATTAGGCGTTGATCATCTGTATTTATAGCAGAAGGCTTATTTCATCTAAACAAATTTCAGTTCTGTTCTTTGTATGTTGTTGAATAGACCTCATTCCAAAGAGTATAGCTTGCTCTCACTAGCCCTGTCTTGTTCTTGATTTTGTGTTCTCTGGGCTTCGTCTTTGTGGCATGTGTGTGTGTGTGTGTGTGTGTGTGTGTGTGAGAAAGAGAGAGAACAGATCAAACAAAATAGGTGACAGGTAAAGATATCTCCTGAAATGTGTAGGAGGAAATCTAGCTGCCTGTATTGTAAATTCCTGCTATCCTGTTCATCAGCTGTCACCTCTCTCTGATGTTTTATTGATGACCTTTAAAAAGACTCCTTTCCTTCTCTCACCAATCCCAGAATCAAAATATATGTTATGTAATTAACCTTATACTACTATGTTATATTTTACTATTATCAATAATAGCATAACTATTATAAATGAAACATTTATTTTTCAGTTGTACCAGTTAAGTATGGATTAATCTAAAGTGTTAACAAGTATATTTTAGTACAGCTCCATATGATCAGTTGCATAATATATCAGTTAATTATTTTGTTGAACCCATTACTGCATATTGAAAGGATGATCTTGGAAAAAATTAGCATTTTTTAAAGTGGCTAAATTTATGTTTTTCAGCAAGCATAATCAGTGTTGCTCATTTAAATTGTTGACAATGTTGCAAACATGTTGCCTCTAGAGACACTGTGGAAATAATAGAATTTTATAGTAAACAAATTCTGCAATACAATATTGGCAAAATATGTTTTAGCCTGAGAAGGTTAATGCACTGCAGTAGTTAAAGTATAGTTTGATTGGTGTGAATGTACTACTTCTTTAACAGAACATTTGTCACTAGAGGTAGCAATAACATGCGAAGAGTAGAGATAAGTTCCTAGAAAACAAAAAAAAAAGAAGCTCAACATACCTCAAAGCTTCCATGAAAAATTTTTAAGGGTGATTTTTTATTTTGTGCATGTTTGGTTGGCCCAATAAAGGTAACACCTTTTTGTGGATTTCTGATGTTACTGTATTTTGCTTCGGCCAACACAGCTACCTCTGGATATATTTTCTGGATATGGAAAAAAAATGCACATTTTAGCTGCAACAGGGAAATTCTGAAGAAGAGAGAGCCAAGGTTTCTACCTCTAACAAAACTAAAACTTTTTTTTTTATTATTGGAACTGCATTTGGCAAGCCCCTTGACCCTTAAAGGGGAAAGGTTGCCTACCCCTGACCTAAAGGTTTTTCGGGATGCAACAGTATATAGGCTTCTTCAGCAATTCAATATATGCTGCCTAAGAAAAGGGAGAGTAGCCTCACCCCAGATAGAAACAGCTTGGATCTCAAGGAAAGTTACTCCCAAAGCCTACATGGCCAAAGAGAGGAGTGATCTCTGGCTGCACTAATATCCCTCCAGACCACCTTAACTGACAACAATAAAAACAACATCTCAACAAAATGTAGGCCCGTAACTCTAACAATATCATTTTTTCCTGTATGGTTTTTAACACCTATTCCTGATGAAGAAACCAGTGGTGCTTTGAAAGCTTCTGTGATATATTTTTTTTTGCATTTTCGGTTGTCCCAATAAAGATACCACTTTTTTTTTTGTGGATATTGGGTTGTTGTTGTATTTTGCTGCGTAGCCAACAAGGCTACACCTGAACATGTCTCAGCAATCGTTTGACTCAATACTAACAATATGTACTTGTGAAATGAAACAACCAGGTCATGTAAGCCTTTCATAAATAAACAAAAATATTCTGAACTGCCTAGAAACCACTGGAAAGCTTCTTCCAAAATGGATCCAGAGATGACTTTTTTCTTTCACCAACCTCCATGTAAAAAAAAAAAAAAAAAAAAAGAGATTAACTTTCATAGGCTTTGCTAATGGAGGTATGCCTGTAATGCTGTAAGAATGGTTTCCTGCAGAGGTTGATGGAGCTGGATCACTAATGGGAAAAGATTCTCAGAGAAGCTTTTCTTGGCAAAGAGAAGCTCATCAGGGCCAAGCTATTTAAGGGCCTCTACCAATGGATGTGTGGCTTGATTCATCCCTTTGATTTAGGTTATGCAGGCAAAGAAAGAGCAAATTGTTCTATATGTCATTTAAAAATTAGATTGTAGAATGGCTACAGTCTTTGTTGCAAGAGAGGAAAATGTTCTGTATTGAAATCAAACTAATGTTTCTTTTTCTATATTGTCAAATACTTTTGTTAAAAAAAGAAACTTGCTATAAACATTAATATTTGAAAATGTAATCCTTGGTTTTGTTTTTTCTTCCACAGCTAATTCAAGTCTTCTTGGAGGTGGTGGTGGTAAGTTTAATTTTTCCTAAATATGTCAAGAAACAAACTGGAATTTTTTAAAAAAAGAACATCATAAACATTACAATATTCAGTAAATTGATTTAACAGTGGACAATTTTAGTATATACTGAAAATTCTAAACATCTACTTTTTAAAACTGCAGATATATTTTTTTGCAACTTGTTGGGTTGGTTGACATTTCTTGAACATGATGTTTGTCAGCATATTCACCTGATATTAACTCATGGATTTGAAATAGCCATAATCTGACTAAATTACATCACAACCACAAAGACCTTCAGGATCTATTACAGTGGGCTCTTCCTCTACGTGGGGGATCCGTTTCGGGACACACACACACACGCATATGGGAAAAACATGTATGCTTAAATTCCATTGATTTCTATGGCAGCACGCACCTGTGTGCGGCACCACACCTGTGGCATACACACCATTTTGTTCTCCTGGGCTTGCTGTATGCGTAAGATTAAATCCGCATACAGCAAGCCTGCGTATGGCTCAGGAGTGCTGTATCTGGTAAAAATGGAAGTAGGATGCAAAAGTGTTAGATTTCTGAATCATTTCTCAACAGTGATTCTGTAATAAATATATTTTCAAGGGAGATCATAACTGACCTGCTGGTTTTCCTTAGTACTTCACTTGCCTTGAAATACTGAGACACAAAATAATTTAGCACACAATAATGCCAGTCTTCCTATTACTCAGAGAAATGCTAGCATCTCTTTTTTTCTCTTTCCCTATCCCTCCTTGATGAACCTGTTATTATTTTGCTTACAGTTTTATAGCTCTGAAAGCTGTCTCAACAGTTTTGGAGAGAGATAATAATGTAAGGGTTTTGTTTTGTTGCCATTATGTTTCTCATTTGGCTTATGCAGATACATATGACAGAGGGAGATAGCCTCCTGGTGAATGATATTACAAAGGTAGTACCATTAGTCATATTTTCCTACCCCTTCTTTAGTTATAGTGAAAATAATATGGAGGTCTCTGCTGTTTCTGCAGACCGAATAATCTATTTAGAACAGAAAAAGTGAATGTTTTATGAGTCAGAAGGAATCTAAGCATTGTCCTAGCATGATTAATAGCATTGCAGATTCATCACTGGTCTTTCGAATGCATTCTTCAAAACACCACTGGGGATGAAACAGTGACAATATGGGTAAATCTGTTTTACATACAAGCCTAATCTTACATGTGGATGAGCTTTGATTATTTTTATGAGGTGTATGAAGAGTGTCATATGCATTGCTCTCTCCTTGAAAGAGGAATGGAGGAGACAAAACTAGGAAAGTTACTTTTTTTTTAAAAAAAAATAATGAAATACAATGGCATGCTGAAAACTTCTGTAACTGAGCAGTGGTGGCAAGATGCTTTGGGACTCTTCTTCACAATAACATTCTAAACTCTAGGAAGGCAATAAAACCCTGAATTTGAAGCAGGTGAATAGCTGTTGGAAATGCTTAGATCCTTCCAAAACTGAAACCTAAGTTTGGTAAGAACTGATGTGTATTTGATGAGTTGACACTATATTCTTGTTCACAAAATACTTAATATGGTCAGAGAGACACATGACATGCTGGGAACTGGTTATTTTACATACTAGTGTATATATAAATTTCCAATCTAGCTTGTTCATCTGATTCTTTTGGTATTAAATGTGTTACATTTTTAAAATACTCAAGGAATAATGGGGGGCAAGCAAAAGGTAATTAAAAATAAAACTGAAACATCAGAAAACTGTTAGCAGTTATGGTAGATTATAGTATTTATGTACACTGTATCTAACATTTTTAAAGATTTCTTCCTGCCTTTTGAGTAATTGTGTGAGGAGTCCTCATTTTTATAGCAAGTGTGATGAGTTGAATTTTATTCCACAGAGAGCTGGTTTGGATTTGCATAGATACTTAATACTTTCATCTTGTTAAAGAGCACTTCAGTCATTACCCACAAATGCTGATCATTTCTACTTCATTTTGTCAGTAAAGCTTTTTGTCATATTTTTCTTCCTCACTAGGAATCTCCCCCTCCCCACTTCCTGAGGCACTCTGCCCATTTTTTCCTAGATAAAATCAAAAACAGTATGGGTGTGGGGTATGGTTATGGCTGTAATACAAACATATGTGTATTCCCTGGCCATTTTACTCTGAAATCCCTTTGGCATAATGCTAATGACCTTTGCTGTAACCTCAGGAAATAAACAATATGAACACAGTCTAACAAAATGAATCATTTTGAAGTTTTACTGATTTAAATGGGAAAGATTTGAACACATGTTTAATACTTTAGTTGAGATCACTGGGATTTTAAAAAGTGTTCAGTTTTGATTGGGTGATGGCCTATATTCCTCCCTTTTGAAATGTGAATTATTTCCATCATTACTGGAATATCAGCATTCTCTTAATAGGCTTTTAAAGATGTTGAGGCCAAAAGCAACACACTTAACTCTGGTGAGGCTGTCATCTGATAAGGCCACTATATCCCTACATCTGGTGAAACCAGTGTCCAGATTAGTTACATGTTTTGCTTATGAAAGAGAAGAAAGCTGATAATCCTAGACTGTTTTATGTAGACATCATCTCTCATGATGACATAGTTCCCTTCCTTATATAACAATGCCAAATGAGATAAGAGAGTTGAGCTCCATTTCATTTTTTTCTTAAAATCTGAAGCATAGTAGACAGCTAGTGGCTATTATTATTTTCATATTTATCACAGAATTATTATTTGATACTATATTTCTATTAATTTGATGTGAGGCGAAGACATGTTCTAGACAGTAGGTTGAGTAAGCAATGTAGTGGGACCTGCTATAATTTTGTAGTGAGAGGTATACTAACAAAAGAGAGGTCTCATCTCTACTCTACACTGCTTGGCAAAAAGAATTTGAATAAAATGTAGAGCTTGTCTCCTTATGGAAGGAAGTAAACACTGAGATAACTGTCACATTAAATCTGGTGTCTGACTAGCAAACTTGATGGTGCTCTCTTTCAGTGAGATAAGAATGAGGTAAATACTACTGTGGTGATAAGTTTTGTTTGACTTTGAAAATCACTCTTGACTCTGTTTTCACTTTGAATTAAATCTCTGACATTTTCATTAAAGGGAGGCAAAGAGCCATTGGCTCCTACATGAGGAAGTATGCATTCCTTGCATCGGATTATATGTACTTCACTTGACTTCTGCACAGTTGCGGGAGTGACTTCTGTGTGAGAGTGAGCTATCACATAGATTTCATATCACATATCAAATCACATATAAACAGGTTTAAATGCAAACCATTTAAGCCTGTAAATATGTGATTTATGAACTCTCAAAAGGCATCAAAAGGGTATTGATGCATGTGTGAACTAATCGACACAGAAAGCTTCTGCACGCGTGTGTGTATCAGGAACTTAAAGGAGATTTCTGTGTAGATTGGCTCATACATGTGTAAATACCCTTTTTGAACCCTGTTCTCACTATCAAGCACACATATATATGCATACATGCATGCATGCAGAGGTTATATGTGTATCCATACTGTAGTTTTGCTGAATGAATGTCTGGAAAAGTCAATGTAGGTGTCTCATATGCCTGATAATCAAGAATGAGTGTGGTGTAGTGGTTTGGGCATTGGAGAACAAAATTTGAATCTCTGCTCGGCTATGGAAACCCACCGGGTGACCTTGGGCAAATCACACTCTCTCAGCCTCAGAGGAGGGCAAAGGCAAATCCCCTCTGAACAAATCTTTTCAAGAAAACCCCATGATAATTTTGTCTAAGGGTTGCCATAAGATAGAAATTACTTGAAGGCACATACCAACAACGTCTGATACCACAATAACCTTTTAGAGAGCAGTTGCCTACTTTTGATAATAGTTAACCTTCTGCTTTAAAGAAAAAATCCCAGTCACACTCTATGGTTTGTAGACTCCTAGGTGCAGAACATCCGAACCTTTGACAGTTTATGCTGTCTTTTTTAAAAGCCACTAAATATTGAAATCATTAATCAATATATTGCCCCAAACATGTGAATAATATTAGCAGATTCTGTGAAAGATGGCAAACTGGAGCATTTATTTTTGTAACACAGAAAGATAGAGATTGTATTGTAAGAAACATGATGCCCAAAGTTAAATAAGAATAAGTTCTTCTCACTGGACTTTTAAGGGCTTACAGAGGCTGGCTATTGATTAGCTTTATAGTTCAGCAATCTCCAGAACTGAGTAATATTGACAGTTGTATTTCAAGAGCCATTATTTTTGGTTATTTAAAATTCATTGTAATGTTTTCTTAATGTGGACTTTGAGACACTGTATATTTTAAAGCATTGATTTTTTCCTTAGTATGGACTCTGTAAAAAGTATTTAACTTTTTGGACTCATGACATTTTTATGTCTCAGTTAAATACTAAGTGTTTTCTTTCTTTCTTTTTGTGAGTAGGTATGTAAGCTTCCTATTGCCTAGACATAGACTGTTACTGTATGAACTGGCTAAAGAAAATATTTGACCTGCAGAGGGAACAAGAAGAGGAAAAGGGATTTTTCTGTACAGCTTGTGCCTGCTAAAGTCTGTCACTTTGGCATAGAAGGAACTAGACATCTGTCAGTGGCCCTTTGGTGAGCTTTATTACCTGCCTCAGGACAAAACAGATAACTGAAGTTTTCCCCTAAGGGCAAGCCACAACTGTGTAGCAAATTATAGTTACATTTTATGTCAGAAACCCCTGGAATACTTATTTGACTCGGTGGAAATGTAGTCCATTCCATCACAAGGTTTTGTGGAAGTTCATCCCCCAGGCCTTTTCATATAGTCTTGTAAGAAGAGGGCAGAGTACATTGAAAACCTCTTGAAAAGTAGTGCTCTTGCCACTGAAATGTACTGTTTCAGACAATCACTCTATTGATTCATTTATCCAAAATAATTTATTCTGTGTGCAGAACATATATCTCTTATAAGTTGGCCTAAAGCTGAGCTGTACTTGGGCAGAGGAACCAGTGCCCTGCGGACAGACCCACCTAAATGAATTCTCTTGTCCAGTGGATCTTACACAACAGTTTCAAAAATCCCATTACTGAAAATGCACAATGAACTGAACAGTACTCTCAGAATTACTGAAATTTTCAGCCAAATGACAAAAGAGAATGGTCTTGTTTTGATGGCTGTAGCTTGGTTTCATAAGCCAAGATATGAATGAGCCTTCTGCCCATGCATCCAGCCCATTTACACCTCACTTCTCAGCGTAATGCAGTGAGCCAGACAGTAATCAGTTAACTATAGTTTCCAATTGTTTAAAAATCTGGTTTGTTTCCAAATGGCTACCCAATTTCCTAGTTCAGTCATACTGAGAAACATACTGGTTAACTGAAGATTTCTTTGGTTATTAAAATACACCATGGAGGAAATGAGCAAACGAGTATTCAGATAAAAGGTTCTTATATATCAAGGGTTATTTAGATGAAACATGCTATCATCTGTATTTATACAGATTTTGATGAGAAATGAGTAAGATGAAACCCATATTAATACATTTGTATGCTGAATGCATTGTTTATGTGGGACAGAGATGTCAGGAAGCTGAAGTATATGAACAAATTATCCAGGGGAAAAATGTCAGTCCCAGAACGTTTGTAAGCAAGACAAGTTGTACATCTTTTGGAGAGAAATGATGTCTGACCAATCTGGTATTCTTGGTCTAGATTATTTTCAGTTTTGATTTTCAGTTTGGGATGCTGTTACATTGAGTCCCTATAGGACTGTGTTGGTGAACCTGTGGCATGTGTGCCCTCTCTGGCATGACTCATGCCCCTTCTGCCTTGCTCCAGCGGTGGGAAGTGGGTATCTGAGCTTCCAGGAGAGTGGGGTGGAAGGGTGGGCTGTGGCGGGGCTCTTGTGGGGCTTCCCTCGATGCTCTTGAAGGAGGGGAGGGAGGCCCTTGGATTTCCACGCCCAACCCCGAACTCGTGCCGCCTGGTCAGGGGCACATTTATTCAGCCGCAGGGTCCCTGGAGGGGGGGAGAGGAGGGCTTGGTGCCTCCGCTTTTCACTCACTGTGTGTGCTTGTCCTGGGTCCCATCCCTGGTTGCAGGGGGGGCAAAGGGGGGCTGGCATGTTTTCCTTAGGAGCAGCAGAAGCTGGTGTGGTGGGTGTTTGCTCCTGTGTTCTGTTTTCCTTGAGGTACATGAGGGGGACATAAACTTTGCTTCCCCAGAGTCTCGATGCCCTTTCCCTGTTGCATCATAAATGCGGACAGAGCCAAACTCTCCCCATCCCACATGAGGTGATGCAAGGGGCTTGCTGGCTCTGCCAGGCCGTCGGGTGCGCTCCCTGCCTTCACTCCCAGCTGAGCCACACAATCTGGGGAGTGGAGGGGGAAGAGGGAGCCACGACAATTTCATGGTGACCTTAATGTGAACTGATCATGGGGTTTTCTTGGCAAGGTTTGTTCAGAGGAGGTTTGTCATTGCCTCCTTCTAAGACTGAGAGTGTGTGACTTGCCTAAGGTCTCCCAGTGGGCTTTATGGTGACCTTAAGGCAAACCAAACATGGGATTTTCTTGGCAAGATTTCTTCAGGGGGATTTTTGCTATTGCCTTCCTCTGAGGCTGAGAAAGTGTGACTTGCCCAAGGTCTGCCAGTTGGTTTCATGGTTGAGCTGGTATTCGAGCCCTGGTCTCTAGAGTCGCACACCCAAACCACTGGATCTCTTTGTTCCTGTTATTGTCCTGTGCCTTCTGTTCTTTAGTATGGTTGTTGTTGTTGTGTGCGTTCAAGTAATTTCCACCTTATGGGCCCAGAACACCCTCCCTCCCTAGTTCCTGGTGACCCTAAGGTGAAACAATAATGGGGTAAGCTTCATCAGAGGGAGATTTCCATTGCCATTCTCTGAGGCTGAGAGAGCATGACTTGTGTGTGCAGTGCCTTCAAGTCATTTCCAACCTATGGTGACCCTAAGGTGAAACTATCATGGAGTTTTCTTGGCAACTTTTATCAATTTTTTTTTTTACTATTGTTAGCCTGAGGCTGAGAGAGTGTGCCTTGGGTTTCCCCCCAGAAATCCCCCTCCCAGAAGGTGGAAGTCCCACCCCTGAAAGTCCTGCCCCTGGCACCTGGTGACACCCAATGTGGGAATGCCACTGAGTTTGGGCACTTGGTCTCTGTAAGGTTCACCATCACTGCTATAGGATAACAAACTCTGTTTCCTTTGTTGAAAAGTGAGTATACCCTAGTGTATCCCACTAGATGATTAATACATAGTTATCCACTTTGCATATAATGCACCTAAAGAGAAGAACTGAGGTCAGATCTTGTTATCAGTTGCATACACTAAGATCACATTGAGCTTCTCCACTGAAACAAATGTCTAGCTTTAGCTGGACTGTACCCTGTTTTCCTTATAATTTTCTGGTTTGGGTGACCACTATGATAAACTATTTCTGTTTTCTTCTCTTAACTGAACGTGAGTATTCTGTTGTTTTTGCTGCTGAGGTCATACATGGTGGGAATCTTGCCATACTTTTTTGTTACAATGAAATCAATAATGAAGAGAGCTGTGAGGTTCATCTTCCCTTTATTTGACTGCAGAGAAGAGGCAGTATTTTTATTTCCCAAAACATATGAATTTGTCTTGTATAGACATCACTAGATGTTTTGTAGCAATGTCTAGTGAGGCTGCTGCACTTCATGTGCCCCTTTTGTCAATTGCTGGTAGTGAAATCTCTCTGCTGGTTGTGCTGGTCCATGTTTTAGGATATATTTATCATTCTTTGTTCACTCTGGCCATGAGAGCCCCTATGGCTCCTAGCAAGACAAGAAAATTGCTCTCTGTCTTTTGTCAGAAGAGATGGGAACAGTATTTGCTATTTGCATTATACTGTGTTTGGTGACAGTAGTATTTTTTGATCTCTGGTTTTTGTGTACCACATTTGTGTTCTGCATTTATTAGGGATGCAATGACTCAAGTTGCTAAGACGTTGACTGTTGATTGCAAGCTCCTGTCACTCGTCCCAGCTTCTGGCAACCTAGCAGTTCGAAAGCATGCAAATGCAAGTAGATCAATAGGTACCACTTCGGTGGGAAGGTAAACACCATACTGTGCAATCTTACTAGCCATATGATCACAGAGTAGTCTCTAACAATGCTGACTCTTTGGTTTAGTAACGAAGATGAGCACCACCCCCTATGGTTGGACATGACTTGACAACCTTGTCAATGGGGAATACCTTTACTTTTACCTTTTTTCTGTTTCAGTAGCTTGCATCTTTGTGTAAAATGCTTTTGTAGATTTCCTTTTGGGCTGGAATATATGCCTCAGGGCCTTTAGATATTCCCCAAACAAGAGGTGTCCCATCCGCTTTCCCTCTGCAGCACAAGTGATCATGGAGAACAATTTGGTTCCTGGCTTCTGAGATTTCTGTTTTCCCAACATAAAGTAATAGCAGGAGAACAGCAATCTCAGAAGAAATGACTAGTGGATGGGAGAGACTTTAGCCACTACCTTGTCCCTGCAAATGGTAGAAATAAGTAGGTAGGAGAAGAAGGTTCAACTGATGTGTTCATGTGCATCTATACTCAAGCATGCCTTTTGGCTCTCAGCTAACACTGAATATAGCAGTCATGGCCAAAAGGATATGTAACTTGGCTTTATAACCTTATATAATTATTCTTAATCAGTCAATATTTCACTGAACAGATTATCACTAAATTGTAATGTGCTATTAATACTGAAATCTGTATTGATTGCACTGTTTGTTATTTTGTCTGTCTAGATGTGTTACTCAGCTGTCTCGGCATAATATTACTTGCTATGTAGTGAGAGGGGAAATTGAAGTATAAGGAATCTTTTCCCACAAAAATGTTAACAGGCTGCTAGTATATGAGTGATATAATCCACCAATGCATACACATACTACAATACAATACATATTACAGTTAATCATATCTAGTGGGGGTGAAAATTGTACTCTAATAAATGAAAGTTTCCCAGATAATGATGATGATTTAAATTAAAAAAAACGTACGTTCATAATTGATGACAGATACTATTTCAGGGTATACAGAAGTTTGGGAGAAGTTTTCTATTACAACTTTCCTGACAACAGGCACAATTCATTGTTATACTAGAAAACTGCAAACAGAGTATCATTTTTGAAATTATACATCAGTATGTAAGATGCAGTGAGCAATTAATTGGACTGAAGATTTCTTATTAAATAATGTCAGCTACCTTTGCCCTTGAGAACTGATTTTTACTAAATGAGATACACATGATATTTAACATCAAGAACTGAACTCATAATTTCAGTGCAAAAAAAATTACCCATGCATAAGAAACTGTTTAAATGTAATGTTCCATTCTGCTTAGCTTTTCTATCACTTCTGTGTTTACATATCTCTTCAGGCATTTATTAAAAATGCATCTCTTTAATCTATTATAAAGCATTTAGGCTGCTGTGGCTACCTTTGTTGTTTCTCTCTCTCGCTCTCTCTCTCTTGCAATTTGGAACCCCCTCCTTTTTTGGACTCTGAATTTTCAGTAGCTGTGCTGGCTGGAAGACTCTGAAAATTGGAGTCCAAAGTAACTTTCCCAAGCTGTGATTGGTGCACACAGACACTCATCTTTGAAAATTTAAACTTTAGGAAAGGGGGCTTCTGGTGGCACATTAGACATCTCCTGGAGTGGCTCCGAGAATGATCATTCACCACGACCAAGATAAAGAGGAAATCAAGCCGTAAGATTGATATTCTCCCGCTGAACAAAGGAGGGAGCGGAGGGGCTCATGAGAAGCACCTTAAAATGCTGAGCGTCTTTGGAAAAGGAAGATCAGAAGGCAAACCCTTGGGAGACGCAAAGGAGGGGGGGTGCAGAGCAAACTGCAGCCGCGGTTGAGCCGCTCTCCTCAAAGAAAAGAAAAGAAAGGAGAGAAAGTGCCATCGCCACTAGTTATAATCTACCAACGAATCTTTAAACAAGCCAATTCCATTGATGTAATAGTGATATATCTTCCTGAAAAATAATCCCTGCGATTATTGAGCTCTAATACACAAAGCGAGCTTTCTGAGGTGGAGAGAGACTGGAGCAGGGAGAAGAAAGGGAAGGGAGAAACGTGGTGACAGGAAAATGGCAACAATGCAGTGAGTTAACAGAACAAGTGAAACAAGTGAAAGTGAAAGTAAATAATTAAGCAAGAAAGGGAAAAAGCAACTGGATGTTAAAATCCATGGGAAACAACTTCACATAATCTTCGAGAAACTTGGAGAAAGTGAAATTACAAAATAGGAACATTCCTCTTCTCTTTCATTGAAGGTTACTTTTTTGAACACATGGCTTTATAAACCTGCTTATTTAGTTCCTATCACCACTACTTTTTAACTGTTAAGAACCTTAAAAAGTGGATTTAGTAACTGTTTTTCGACTCTGGATTTGAAAAATTGACTTATTACACAACATTTTTTGGTCTAAAGGAAGTTAACTAAAGGAAGTTAATATTGTGGAATGTGAAGGGCCTAAATTCTTAGATTAAGAGGAAAAAAGTCTTTCACCTTCTTTGGAAAGAAAAAGCTGACATAATTTGGTTATAAGAGACACATATTAAACAGACACAAGATTTCTTAAAAAAATAACATCAGGGGAAGAATACATAGCATCGGCGAAAGTTAGGAAAAAAGAAGTAGTAATATATATACGGAAGAAAATAAGTTCAAAAGAAATATTAAGAGATAAAGATGGTTTCTACATAGGAGTAGAAATCAATTGGAAAGGAAGTAAGGTATTAGTGACAGGAATATATTCTCCACAAGAAAATAAGAGCAAATTTTACAAAAAACTACATGAGAAATTGGGCTATGAAAGAATGTTGATTATGGGAGACTTTAATGGGGTGATAGAATCTAGGATAGATAGGAAATCAGAGAAAAGGATAAAACTAAACCAAGATAAATTGCCGGATACTTTGTTCAAAATGATAGAGGAATTAGCATTAGTCCCTGGGTGGAGACATTTATACAATCAGACTAAACAATATACCTTTTTTTCCAAGAGACATAACTTGCTCTCCAGAATAGATTTGTTTCTGGTATCTAAAACATTAGCAAATTATATTGGAAAAATTGAAACTCTTCCTCGAACTTTATCGGATCATAACTTAATGGTTCTGACAATAAAAGAACTAAAAAAACCATGTTTACATGGAGACTTAATGAGGAAGTATTACTGGATAAGAAAATCATGGAAAGAATAAGAGAGACAATTAGAAATTACTTTAAAGAAAATATGAAAAAAAACATAAAAATGGCA
>CM034701.1:223448304-223466265 GCA_020142125.1 Phrynosoma platyrhinos | reverse complement strand
AGCACCTCTGTTTTATCTGGATTCACTCTCAATCTGTTTTTCCTCATCGAGCCCATTACCGCCTTAAGACATTCATTGAGGGAAGAGATGCCATCGGAATTCAAGGCCGACGATCAAGACACGGAGAAATAGATCTGGGTGTCATCAGCGTACTGATAACACCCAGCTCCATGACTCCGAATGATCTCAGCCAGCGAGTTCATATGGATGTTGAACAGCATCAGGGACAGAATGGTACTTTGAGGGATGCCGCAAGTGAGCTCCTTTTTACCGGAGCGACTGTCCCCGAGCAGCACGCTTTGGGACCTGCCTGAGAGGAAGGAACGGAACCACTGGAGCGCAGTGTCTCCGATTCCGAACCCACTCAGGCGATCCAAGAGGATGCCATGATCTATTGCATCAAAAGCCGCTGAGAGGTCTAGAAGCACCAACAGGGTCACACTGCCCCTGTCGATGCTCAGATGTAGGTCATCGTTCAAGGCAATCATGGCAGTCTCAACTCCAAATCCTGTCCTAAAGCCAGTTTGAAGTGGGTCTAGATAGTCGGTTTCATCCAAGACAGCTTGGAGTTGAGGAGCAACTGCTCTATCAATTACCTTGCTCAAAAATGGTAACAAAGAGACTGGCCTATAGTTGTTCATATCCAGGGGGGGCAGGGAAGGTTTTTTCAGAAGCGGTCTAACAGCCGCTTCCTTCAAGCAAGATGGAATATGACCTTCCCTGAGGGATGCATTGATGATGTCCTTAAGGAACATCCTCAATGCATCACCCCCCGGATGGCCAGCCATGATGGGCAATGGTCGAGGGGGCAGGTTGTTTTCTTCACTCTACCAAGGAGCTTGTTCATGTCATCAGTACTCACAGATTGAAAGTGATCCAGAATAATTTTATTAATAGAGTTGCTGGACACCTCGTCAATTGTTTCTGCCGGAACGCTGGCGTCTAGGTCGGCTCTTATCTGAGAGACTTTATCTGCAAAAAAGTTGTTAAACGCATCACAGCAGGCTGTTGTTGGGTTAAGCAATGGGTCCTGCGCAGAAGAAACCTGCGTCAGCTCCCTTACTACCCTAAACAGCTCTGCTGGATGGGACTCTGCAGAGATGGGCCCTTTTGAGAATATGGCAGAAAATTAAAAGCAAATGGGAGGATATTATCCCCAAATGGACATCAACTAATGAAGCTTTCTTGAGAAATGATAAGATAGGTAAAAATAGGTAGCTGACATATAAAGATTTATTACAGGGAGATGGGTTGGATATGACCATTAAAACTCGTGAATTATTAACACAGGAAGGATATATCTGTAACTGGTTTTCTCACCGACAACTAAGAGAATGATTCCTAATGGATACGAGAACGAGGGATATTGGCATTATGAATAAGAAATTTGAAGAGATCCTGGTTGCAGAGGATAGTCATACAATATCTAAATTCTATAATATGTTATTGGAAATAGAAATGGAAAAAGAACTGATTAAAACTCATATGATTAAATGGGCTCAGGATCTCTGTGCTGCACTTATTGCCTCTCGATAGGACCAAAGAAAGTTCCTATGCTGAGTCTTGTCAGATAAGAGTCGAGTTTTCCGCCAGGTGTAATCTAGTCATTGTCCAACCCACTTCATCTTCCTAAGCTCTGTTGTATACTATTGCTTTCGATTTGAAGCGGGTTGGAAAGGTCGCTTGGGAGCGATCGTGCCGATAACCTTGGTGAGATCGGTGTTCCAAGTATTAATCAAAGCTTTGACAGGGTCAACGGCATTACCAACCATCAAACCCTCCAAGGCTTTCTGGAATCCTATTGGTTCCATTAGCCTTCGAGGGCGCACCATTCTAATAGGTCCATCACCCCCGGTGGGGCGGACAGTGGCAGTTCAGTCTTGACCAGGAAATGATCTGTCCATGACAATGCGGTGGTTTTAATAACCTCCGCCCACAGATATTCCTGTTCCGTGCTAAAGACCACATTGAGGGTATGACCTGCACAATGTGTAGGCCCGATGACCAATTGGGGGTAGGCCCATGTTTGTCATGGATTCCATGAACAGTTAGATTTGGTAGGCTAGTCTCAAGTGGAATGATGAAGTCACTCAGAACTAGAAGTATGGACTAGCAAGTGAAAAAGGACAAAGACAACGAAGGAAAAGATTTCTTGGGTGAGTGAGAAGCTGCATGTCTAAATTGCAGATATTGAGCAGGCTGTGGGGTGTCCTTATTGATTTAGAGGAAGGCATGTCCACATCTG
Organism: Phrynosoma platyrhinos; assembly: GCA_020142125.1. Lineage (NCBI taxonomy): Eukaryota > Metazoa > Chordata > Lepidosauria > Squamata > Phrynosomatidae > Phrynosoma > Phrynosoma platyrhinos. Next base: position 223,464,020 of record CM034701.1, on the reverse strand, counting down.
GCATAGAGGAAAAAGTGTGGGCCGAAGTCTTAAATTCAGTGTACTCACAGATTCCTGATTATATGAATTTCCTTGCAAGTGTATAATAAACTATCCATATTTAGGAATGACTTACATTTTTTCAGGGAGAGGTTTGTTTGTGCTAGTGGCCCCAATGCTTACATTCCTCTTTGAAGTATTATTTGAGAAATATGAACCAGATGGATGAATATCCCATCAAATTGTTACGTTTTTTGTAGAACTACATCGGTCTGAATTCATTAGGCATAACATGTTATACTCCTGTGAAGACTGTTCTCATTCCTCTAAAATGTAAGACACAAATTGACTTCCTCCTATCAGCCAACTGAAGCAAAGAAAGATGAAAACACTAGAGTACTTCACCTGTCTTATTTGTGAGGAAAATGTGTTCCTAATACTAAAAATGGTGATCAATTGAGGGCTAAATGCCAAAGTAAGATAAGCACCCAAGATTAAACCCTTTAGATCACTTCATCACTAACTCAGACCATCCTATGACCTCTACTCTATTTATGCATGTTTTATTTTTGGTTACAAGTACAGTAAAGTGACTCTAATTTGAATGGCCACGATAAAATAGTACCGTATTTTCTGGTGTATAAGACGACCCCCAACTTGCCGTATAAGACGATCCTTCTTCCAACACACCAAATAAAAATAAAACCCCCACCAGATTTGATTTCAATATGGTAATTTTAATTCAAATGCTTATGACATGCAATTACTTAGCAGGAAAACTGTCACTTATAAACACAACAAACTACAGCTCCCATGTTCTCTAGCATTTACTTATGCAGTGTATTTTGGACCTTACTTTTTAAAAAATAGTCCAGATTTAAATGCTGCTTTAAAAATTATTTCCATCTCCCAGCTATCAGATGGTTGGGGGGGGGGAATGAGAAAGTGTTGGGGGAAGGACTGCCAATATACTAGGTGATGCATTCTGGGGTATGTATAATTTGCGGCCAAGTAAGTGACCCTGGGCATGTCACACACTCTCAGCCTCAGAGGATGGTAATGGCAACCCCCCATTTGAAGAGACATGTCAAGAAAACCCCATGATAAGGTTAAAAGTCACTATTTTGACCATTAAAACGTTCTCCATTTTGAGCATGGCTAAGAAGCATGGATTTACATTTATATTAGTGTTTTTAGCTTTCTCTACATTTTTCCTTGTATGTCTTACATTTTTGTAGTGACTTGTCCTCCTTTGCATTGAAGATATTTGGTCACCCTGTCTGAGTATTGGAGTATGACTCTGGAGACCAGGGTTCAAATCCTGGCTCAGCCATGGAATCCCCCTGGGTGACCTTGGGCAAGTCACACTCTCTCAGCCTCAGGATAAGGCAATGGCAAACTCCCCTCTGATGGGGCCACTTTAGGGTTGCCGTAAGCTGTAAGATAGGTTCATTTTCAAGTTGCCAAAAGTCAGTAACAACTTGAAGACACACAAGAATAAGAACAACAACAACATTCTTGGAAGTCACACTCTCTCAGCCTCAGGGACAGCAATGGCAAACCCTTTCTGAACAAATAGCAGCAGCAACAAGAACACCACCTCTCCAAATTCCTGACCTAGAGGACCATTAGGTTGCTCCCCATCAGGAAAGTGTATGCAAGGAAAGTGGGATGGATGGATGGCTCCTCCTCTTTCTCCTTTTCCATCCTTCTCTTTTCCATCCTTCTCTTCTTCATCCTCCTCCTGCACCACTACTTTTTCTTCCTCCTCTCCTTCTTCCTCCTTCCCTTTTTCATCCTCTTTCACCCCTCTTTTTCATCCCTCCTTTATCCCCTCCTTTTCCTTTTCCTCCTGTAACCTGGATCTCCTCTCTTCCTCCCCCACTTGCCTCCCCCCCACTTGCTTCCTCCCTCCTCCTCTTCTCGCCTGGCCTTCCTCCCCCTACTGCTTCCCCCCGTCATCTTCTTCCTCTTCATCCTCCTCCTCTACCCAGTGTATAAGATGACTCCCGACTTTGGAGATTTTCCGGGGTTAAAAAGTCGTCTTATACGCCGGAAAATATGATACTGCTAATGCAAAAAGTACTAAATTAATACATGTTGGAGTAAGTGTTTGCTTGAGATGTTACTAATAAAATGAGAAAGTGTCCACACAAGGTAAAATGGCCAGTCTAAGATCTGACAGGAGTCCTTGTTTGTTTTGCTACTAGAGATGAACATATTTACTCCTCTAGAAAGGATTTGGGATGGTGTCCTTTTTGATTTCTTAAGAATGATGCAGAAAATCCAGGAAGTTGCCTGAAGTTTTCATTATCATGGAGTGACATTTGTATATTTGTAGCATTAGCCTGTTACTTTGGTTTTTGAGTCAAAGTGTTGAGGAATTAAAACCTGCTCCTTTCTTTGAATAGATCTTTAAAGCATTAATTTTGTTAGAATATCCCCCTTATTTTAAAATGCAGCATTTGATGCTTCCCTTCTTTCCATAGCTTGTAGGTTTCTGGCTCAGGCTCCACCCCTTTTGATGTCACTTTGCGGTCTTGTTCAGAGGCACGGACTTTGCAAGGTGCACTTTTAACTAACCCAGTTATACACTGCATCAAAGCAGCATGTTCCCATTGAACAACTTGAAAACCACAAATGAAATATACATCAATTGATCACAGTATCATATGTTAAAAAACGCAGCTTCTTCAGAAAGAGCACTTTGAGGGCAGAGACAGATAAACTTGGGAAACAGCAGCATCAGAGCTTACCAAGTTTCAGTGCTACTTTGTATTTGTTAAGTGTAGGTAGTATTGTGGGTGCAGTACAAAATACAGACTTGGTGTGGCCCTGATCACTGTTTTGTGCTGATATATCTCTTGCCCTTGTTCTTTGTCTTTGTGACTAGTGGAACATTTGCACCATTTTCCTATGCAGCTGATATGTTAACTATCCACCAAGTTCATAGAGTTATAGAATCATAGAGTTGGAAGGGGCTTGATGGACCACCGAGTCCAACTCTCTGCTAAGTGCAGGATCTCCAGCTGAAGCAGGTAGCTGTCCAACCTCTTTTTGAAATCCAGAAGAGACCTCACCACTTCTGTTTGCATTTGGTTCCATCACCAAACTCCTCTTACTATCAAGACCTTCCTTCTCATGCTCCATCAAAATCTGCTCTTCAAAGGGTATGCTCTTGGGCATAACCTGTCCTGCATTATGGTAGCCACCAAGAAGAGTTTCACAGCTTTTACTTCCATTTTTAGTGAATGGTTGCTTCCAATGTGTAATCTAAACTGGGTATAATAGTCCATTCTGTTGTGTGCTTTCAAGTCATTTCTGACTTATGGCAACCCTAAGGCAAAGCTATCAGTGTTTTCTTGGCAAGTTTCTTCAGAGGGGGTTTGCCATGGCCATCCTCTGAGAGAGTATGGTCACCCAGTGGGTTTCCATGGCTGAGCTAGAATTCAAATCCTGTCTCGAGTCATACTTCAATGATCAAACCACTAGACCACACTGGCTCACACAGACTCAGCACTAGCTATAGTTAGTTTAAACCAGTTTAAGCTTTAGCAACCAGTTTAAAAGTGATTATATTTCATGTTCACCATAGTTTCTTGTACCAGCTGAAAGGGCAAACTGACTAGATTGCAGCTCCTATCATCCTCCACCATTGTATATGCTAGGTCATAAGTGGCTAAGAGAAAGGATAAAAATGTCAACTTCTTCGTCTTCATTGTGTAGAATGAGGGGAAGAAGAAGTGGTGTGTAGACGTCTGAGGCTCATTATGGCTCTATTTGGCTCATGCACTTCTCACTAAGTCAAGGTTTCACAAGCTGTGTAAACACAGCCCTCCACATTTGCCATATAAATCTGTTGAATGATTAATCTCTGGAAATCCTCCCATTCCACATGTGCACACATTCTCTCCTGTTGCAACCTTAAATAAGCCCCTTCTGAGATGTATCTTGTTCCCCTTTATGGGCTATTCCAGTATGGTGTAATTTACAAGGATTAACAGTATTTATTGCTTCATTTATAAAATGTACAGGTTGACTTCTTTGCCTTCCCTTAAGTGTCAACCAGTGGCAGCCATTTCAGTGAGCTACTTGCACTGTTTTTATCTCAGATGATCAAAGGAACTGTAACGTTTTACCCTTCCCACACTTTATTCCTTCTGTGTCATGTCTTAAATATAGATTATACAGACAAAGAGGGGGGCTGTCATGCTACTTGTTTTAAAAAGAATGAAGGGAGTCTCTCCCCATTTTTGGCTAACCTTTAGCACCTAAAGGGAGAATGATGATGGTGACTGATGTTGTTTATGATGAGTGCTTTAAGCAAATAAGGCAATTCTTCCCATTGTAAGTAGTGTTGAAGGCATGTTAGTAAAAAGTCAGGGTGTGTCAGTAAAATTGGATACAGCCACATGGGACATTTTTGCAGAGCCACAGTAAGGAGAATATACATACAAGGAAAAGAGAAGCCCATTTCCTCAAATTTACAACTTGTATAATTTGATGGTAGAGACAGGAGGGAGAGGTGGAGGGATGGCCATGTACAGAGATGGCGGCAGAGAAAAACTATGGTAGAAATTGGAAATACCTGAGGATAGGACTTAATGAGAGAATGTAAGTTGAGCAGAGCAGCTGGGGAGGAAATGAATGTCTTCCTTGTCATTTAGTATTTGCTGTTTCAGCACATACAAACACTGCACTAGGTGCACTAAATTTTATTAGGAGAACAATTTTAAACTACCTGCATTCTTTTATCAGGTTGATTTCATTGCAGAGCTGAAATGATTGGCAGAGCCGCAAACATATTACAACTAAGGCTAGTTCCGAATACTCTTGGTTATTTTGAAACTATTTAAGTTATGTTGTAACAGGTGCTTTTATGTCATAAATTTTTCAGCAAAATGGCAAAATAAGAATAAGAAACCAAAGACAGATTGTTTGACAGCAGACCCAGCTTTTAAAAAATGTCCTGTGCCATGATGGGATTGTAAGGGGTGGGAGGGTAAGGAGAGCATCAGAGATTAACAGTGCAATCCTATGTGTGTCTAATCAGACATAAGCCTCATTGGGTTTTGTGAGATTTAATTCCTGAGTAAATAAAATGAATCAGTGAAACAAAATTGGGATGTGGCAGGGAGAGCATTTCACGAATCCTCAAATTACTAGGTCACTTTCATTCATATTTAGTCAGGTCATTGTTGCTTGGCAATTTTCATTACAGTGCAAACTGATTTCACAGGGGCTGCTTAAAATGATTTTGAGTCTCCCTTCCACTTCAGTGTGCATGCATGAAAAACAAAATAGGCAAACATTGTTGCAAGTAATAGGTTTTAAATCAATTGATCACTGCATTGCAAGGTGGATTTACAGTTTCATTTCAGCTTTACTTGCATGCTTTGTGTCTTCTTTGAACATAGGTACTTGTTCTATCTGAGGAGCTGTCAATTTGGAAGGGGGGAATTGGTCCTGGGGAGATTGCCACTTTAGCCCCCCCTTCTCTGTAGAGGAGTCTTTACAGCAGCATCTACCATTCTCAAGAGGGAATGAGCAAGTTCAGTTTACCCTGAAATGGAAGATGAATACAATCAATCAAGAAAAAGAGGCCATGGAAGAGGTTTTAGAGGAGGATGTTTATTTTATTTTTCTATACATGCACATGAAAAGGAAAATTTAAAGGATGGAGTGCTTTCTCCAAAGAGAGTTTGTTTTATGATTCATTAGTTGTTAGAGAATGGAAGAAAGCACCAGCTCCTGGGATTGCCCTTGAAAAGACGTGTGTATGTGTGAGTGTGTGTGTACACTTTGGATCCTTTAATATGTCTCCATCTCAACAATCACAGAATCTGTCAGGTTTAGTGGTACCAAAACACAGGAACCAAGACAGCATGATAGTGGAAAATTACTACAGCTTTGTTTTGGATTTCTTGGACAGAAGTTCGCCACAGACTTTGTAGTGTCAAATCTGAATTGTCCTCAAAATCAACCAACCTATAAAGATTCCCTTTCCAGCCCCTCTTTTCCCAGTCCACGGTCCTAATCTTTGAACCAGATCAAAAGATCCTTTGAAGATTCCTCCTTTTTCCTTCCCCATTATCATAACATTTCTCCAAGAAAGGATGATGTGGTCAGAGTTCTACCTCAGGAAATAAACAAGTCATAAAACGACAGTTCCCCTATTATCCGTTTGGTTCCCAAGCATAATTCCCTTCCACTCTTTGCCCCCTCCCTTTGTGCTTCCCTTTAGTTAACCATAGCACTATTTCACCGTATCAAATTATTTCTGTTTCAGCATATCACTATCCCCACTCCCTCATGTTCCTCATCATGACAGATCCATACACTTCTGGATATGACAGATTCATAGAATTGGAAAGAGACTCATGGGCCATTGAGTCCAACAATTTGCTCAGTGCAAAGTATCAACTCTATCAATTTCTGTGCCTAAAGTGAGGGTATGGAATAGGAGAAATGGTTATAAGCCACAATGATGTGTAACCTTGTGATCTAATTACTAGGTGGCCTGCAATCTCCTCTCTTCTGTCCCTACCTGAATTATGCCTGTAACTTTGTGCTATGCGTAATCATGGCAATGGGGGCAGTAGCTCTGAGTGCCTTAGTGAGTGATATATTTAAGAAGAAAGATTGAGGGGACAAGTATGCAAATACTGAAGGGTTTTTTTCTCTCCTCCAAAGGACAGGATTGTGTGTGGTAAAATAATGTTCTGTCATAGTGATAGATGAGGTGTAATTGGCAAAGCTCCCTCCCTTTCACTAGGCCTCTTCCATTGTGGAGTTAAAATGGACAAAGAATTTTCTCCCAAGAACTGAGTAGCAGAGAAGGTAAGGAAAGGGGAAAAATAGCGCAGGTTGCTGATACAGTATATGCAAAATAGTTAGAAGAAGTATTGCAAATGAATGTTTGGGTTCTTTGATTCCTCAAGACAGTGAGGAATAGATGAGGGTTGGAGTTGTTTCAGAAAATACAGTTGAGGAGTCTTGAAATACAGTGATGAAACAGGGGTCAATAGTTGTTGGAATCTTATTTGGGGAGTAGGTGATGGAAAGAGAAGGGAGGAGGTGCTTCTAGCTAATGAAGATGCTGCAAGGTGGTATTTGTGCCCATGGCTACACTTCTTTCTTTCTTTCTTTCCCGGAAGTTCTCCAGGGACCAGCAACAGATGGCTTGCAGACCAGCACTGGTTCATGGACCACCAGTTTGGGTAGAACTAGGAAACATTGACAGAAAAAGGATACGAAGAGAAGATTGGGGAATCAAATTTGGGCATCACTTCTTCAGATGATAAAATTCTTATAACAAACAGCCTAAATGGGTACATTTGAGAAGTGGGTGCCAAATGGAGTTGATCTTTTTGCTGAGCAGAGGAGGTGTGCCCTGCTTTCCCTCTTTCCCTCTGATGTTTTGGAAAAGTTAGAATGACAGCTAAAAGATAATGCATATTTGAAAGCTTAACAAAGCCTGCCTTATCACTCTTCTGCTTCCTCCCTGGACCACAACAATATCTCAGATACGAGTGGGACTTTTTTCTTCTTCCTAAAAGCTTTCACTTTCCTGGTACAAGACCTGCAGGACTTCAGTTTAGTTTTTCCATTGTCAGAATTCTCTGATTCTTGTGTTGGTCCCATTCCTTGCAGATTTATGGGAGATCAGAGCCATTGCTTAACACTGCATTGTGTATTGAAGGTGGGAGACAGGCAAGGAGATGGGCTGGAGCAGTGAGCCTCAAAACCACGCATGAGAAGTTGTTAGTAGTCTCCTCTTGCTCCACATACCCTATTCTGGTGCTGTAATAGAAAATGGAGAGCAAACTGTATGATGTACTGCAAACAGTTTAAAATTGCATCTTGCTAGAATCACAGCTGTGAAATAGTATACCAGGGGTAGGCAACCTTTCCCCTTTAAGGGCCGAGGGACTTCAGCTCCCAGAATCCCAGGAGCTATTGGCCAACATGGGACTATTGGCCAACATGGCTGAGGCATCTGGGAGCTGAAGTCCCTTAGCCTTTAAAGGGGAAAGGTTGCCTATCCCTGTTGTAGACTGTATTCTTTCAGACTAGCTCAAGGAGGATAAGCATAACTTGTGAGCAGGGGCTATGTGAATTAACAGAATCAGATTCCCAAGTGATAATTAAAGTATTTTGAGGTGCATGTGTGATTTCAGCCTTACTCTCCCTTTTATCTTAACTGGGAAATCAGTTTTGTCATGATCAGTGACCTGCCTTGATAACTGGCTAGTATGTCACTGAAAGTTCCTCATTATGCCATTCATTCAGTTTTATGTCTTAGTCCTTAGTAGCACACCACCTGGAGTGCTACATAATTAATGGAACTTCAGATGAAATTTTCATAACTCTCAAGGTTCATTCATACTCCCCGACTGTGACCAGCCTGAATTAATACACACTGGTCTGTTTTTACATGGATGATGCTTGAAATACACAGCTGTCCTTCAAAGCAGTCTAAAGAGTTCAGTGTATCTTCAATTTCTATTTCAACAGTTGCTGGGATGTCTTAATGGGAATGTTTATACTTTATTCCAAGATACAATGCTAAAAGGAAACAATTGAATTCAATAAGAGCTGGAATTGTTGCATTTTCTCTTGTACTGAATGAGAGAGAGCACATATGCACGAGCTGTGAAATATAAAAACTTTTCACTTATTCCCATGCAGGCTGTAACTGGTTTTTAATATACATACACACACACACACACACACACACACACATATATATATACATACACACACACACACACATATATATACACACATATATACACCACCTCTTTTCCAGTGTGGAACATAATATTTAGCTTCCAAGGGCCAAAGCAGACATGACTTAACAGAATTATTAACATGCTTTTTTTTTCTTTTAAAAAATAAAGCAGCTGCACAGTGGGGATGGGATTCAGATGGAGGTGATAATCTCTTTATTTAACCCGTCCCCTCTGCTATTTCCCTTGAATCTTAAATCCCTTCTCCACTGGAAGCTGCCAAAAGGTGTTGGTATGGGTGTGGATATGGGTATAGATGTGTGTGTGTGTGTGTATGCATGTATGTATCTAAACACACACACACACAAGTCTCTTTTATCTGAAAGTCTTGGGACCAGAATTGTTTCCAATTTCAGATTTTTTCAGATTTTGGAATATTTGCATATCTTGCATAATGAGATATCTTGGAGATAGGCCCCAAGTCTAAACATGAAATTGATTTATGTTTTGTATACACTTTATACACATACCTTGAAGGCTGTTTTATACATAATGTTTTTAATAATTCTGAACATGAAACAAAGTTTGTGCACATTGAACCACCAGAAAGCAAAAGTGATACTATCTCATCCACCCATGTGAACAATTTTGGATTTTGGAGTATTTTGTATTTTGGAATTCTGAAGAAGGGATACTCAGCCTGTATGTATACACACACACAGCTTTAGGGAATTTAAATTCAGGAATTAGCTCTTTCTAAACACCATGATCCTTGTCTCGATTGTGTACATGTTTCTTTTATACCAACAACAATGTTTAGTATAAATATCTGTTATCTCTTGTTTTCTCTCTCTTATTTACAAAGTTTTTAAAACATTTCTGAAGCAGCTAAAAACTGTGTCTCAATGAGAGATTAATAACACCAACATTTTTGTAAGAATATGTTCAAGCAGTTGGAGTAAGAGAATGAAATACAGGCACCCCTCCATATCCACAGATACTTTATCTATTGATACAACCATCCATGGCTTCTTGGAATGAAAAGAACAAAGCTAGAGCTTCAGTATTTCCTGGACAAAATTGCTTAACAGGCATAGTGTTTGAGAACTGTTCAGAAATGTACTGTCATGTTTCAAATATGGTCATACTGTTTTAAGTACTGGCAATTCAACATGATAGCTAATTTTTTTAAAAAAAATTAGTACCAATTAGTATCTTATTTTAATCTTGTTGTAAGACATCTTGGATCTCATATTTGGAGAAAGGGAGAATATAAATTATATAAAAATAAAAATTAATAGGTTTACGCCAGATACGACTGAACCTGCATCTCACCTTGTATATGTCTGGATATATCTTGAATCTTGTTTAGCAAGATAAATCCAGTTTTATGTACTATTGCCATCACAAAGTACTAAACTCCCTTTGGGAAGAAAAGATGTGGCTTTAGCTTTACAATATAAGCTTAAACATGACAAAAAGCCAAAGATTTTATTTTTAAATAAATAATTCTGCTGTTAATAATTATTCAGTTCTTCCAGTTGTTACCTAGGAACATGTAGTGAGTGCACTGCTTCCCTAGTGAATGTCAGATATCTGAATAAATTTTAAAAATACATATCTTTAGGTTTAATCACCTTTGAAATGCAGGTGTAACAAGGTCCTGTGATGTCTGAATAGTTTTCCTCTTGATCTATACTAAAGAAAAATAAAAAAACGGCGACATGTTTTGGGGGCCTGTGCTTTCCCTCTCACTGCTCAAGGGGTCTTTAGTGTGGCTAAGCTCATGAATGAGGCAAATCCTTCACTGAAGAGTAACTGCTGGGCTGTGCAAAGGAAGACAAATGCTGTTCCTGCTGTGAAAATGAAACAGGCCTGTCCTTTGCACAGAGAAATCTTGAGACCTTTCATATTGTTTCAATGTCGCTTGAGGCAAGATCTCACAGGAAACAAGGCAGAGGAGGATTCTGGGCTTTCCTTTGGTTGTAAGATTGCAAAGCCTTCCCAGCGGTCTGTAAAAGGGGGTCCTGGTCGTAAAATTAACTGGCAAAGTGGCATGAGCAATGGGAGCTCGGCAGGGGATACCTTGAACAGCAGCACTTGCTCTTCTCCCATGACTACCCTCATTTTACCAACAAAGGGCAAGGCTAGTCAGGCAATCCCAGAAGTGGTAGGAGTTATGGGGCATAGTGAATTTGGGTTTTCAGCCACAGATGCTTTAGGACCCTGGCATAAGTTTGCCTCATTTTGTATTAGAATGAAATGACTGCCGATTGGGTTGTCAAGTAATTATATGCTTAGATTAGATAGGGAGATACATGGCTTTATTATGCAAGTTCCAGCAGATGTGTAGCAGGAGCTCAGTAAAGCAAAGATAGCAGCAGCCTTGTTTGTCCATAGAAATTGCATTTGTAAATAATTACTGAAAATGGAAAGACTTATCCAGAAATCGCCTTTATTTGCCTTTATTTTTTAAAAGGCCAGTACCAAGGGTGTTGCTAGGCTCCAAAAAGATTCACAACTCTGGTCTGTGAGAGACAAATCTGTATAAATTTCTGCATATGCTAATTTGTGCCTGTATCTGCAAAGGCAGAGATAATTACCAGGATTTATCATCTCGAATGAAATAAGTTATTCAGTTATTTTGCACCCTACCCTAGATCATCCCAAAGTCCCTCTTTTAATTAATTTAAAATGATTATTAAAAATGAAGAGGAGGAGGAAAAGAAATATATATACATAATGTGGCTGAATGAGAATTTTTGTGCCAAAACTGAGTTTTTATAAAATGCTGATTCCTAATCCAAAAGCAAGATGTGGGCAGATCAAAGGGTTAATTTCCCAATTCCTATTCAGAATTTGCTGAAATTTAAGCAGCTTGACTTCTGTTAATTAATTATCCCTTGTACTAAATTCAGACTGAAATAGTGGGAAGGGTTCAAGATGCTGGTTAGTTGGTAGGAAAGCTGGAGGATGGAAGAGAAAGGGGAAAGAGTCAAGGAACAGGTTTAAGAAGAGAAACTGAAAGGGAGCCTGGAAGGAATAAACAGACTTGGGAGTGGGGAAATCATGGAGCCAGGATTCTGCCAGCATGGAGAATACAGTGGAAACAGGCAGGCACTGTTCCCTTTTCTGCATTTTTTGTGGTGATTTTTCAGTTCAGCTGATGAAGCGTACTGGAGCCTACAGAAGAACATGCAAAATAAAATTTCTTTACACAGCTACTGTCCGACTCCCACTACTTTAACTTGTGACTTTCCCTACAACACCAGATGTACAAATATGTGCACTTAGATCAGCGGTTCTCAAATAGTGGGGCAGGGCCCCCAGGGGGGGCGTGAGGCTCTGTAAAGGGGGCCCATTATGGCTGGAGAGAGGGAGATAGTCCCAGCACAGCCCCAGTAGCAGCCCGACGTGCTCTATCCTGATTGGTCAAACCCACCCATGTGACTATTTACAGTCGCGCGGGGGCGCGAAATGTTTTCTTCTTTCCTAGGGGGTGTGTGACAGAAAATAATGGAGAAGCACTGACTTAGATGAAGACACAAGCAGAGCAGGGTGAGAAGCCCCACATTAAGCAATATCTTATCTTTGTGTGTATATTGTTCTGCAAAAGAGTGCAAGGAAAAACAAATTGTTTAACATTTTAGGAGAGCATTAAGCACATTTTTCCATTCCATTTTCCCCACTTATCTCCTCCTGTCTTTTCTGACTCCTCACCCTGTGCTGCTACTTTCTCCCTTGATCGATCCCATCTTCCCTCTTGGACAAAATTGTCCCCTCAAGCAATTAAGCTGGGGGAGGACCTTTGACATCAATGGGGGTAGAATTCAAAGACATAGCTATGTTAGGTGGGAATCAGTATGCAAAGGGATCTTTTAACATAAATTTCCTTTGACACCAATGTCCCCCACTCTGGGTTATGTGCCACAGAAGGGTGTTGAGGACTGTAGTGTACAAGGTGGGGTTGTTTAATCATTCTCTCTTGCTGAGTTTCAACTGGAATCTTCCTCAATTGCTTTGTGGCTATTAATGTGACAAAGAACTTTATCACATGGCTAATAAAGTGTTTTACCTGAATTGAATTAAATTTTAAATCAGGTTGCATCTGGACCTTATCGCAAAGATTTTGCCACCGAAACCACCGCCTGAATGCAACCCAGGTCCATCCCCACTTCCAGGAGTGCTTCTATGGCCATTTTTCCACCCGGAAAACTCCTGAGTTTGAAAAGAGGCACATGGGAGTGGGGATGGACCCAGGCTGCATTTGGGTGGCGATTTTGGCAGCAAAATCTTTGTGATAGGGTCTGGATGCGGCCCAATTTAAAATTAAATTTGATTCTTTTAGCTTATTTTAGCTATGCGATAAACCTCAAAGACAACCCAATGGCCTTCTGTTGGCATGGATTCACATGGATGGCCCTAGAAATTAAACTTAGTGCAGGGGCTCCCTGTTCCACCCCAAGGTCTAGTAACACCCCAGGCTTATGACAGTTTTGAAATATTACTAGCAGATTAATAAAAGAAGAAAAGAAAGCACAACTTTTAAAAGTACACATTATTGATTAAATGAAGAATCAAGCTGAAAGGATAAAAACTCTTTTCTTGTAAATACCTATTCCAAGAATTAAGAGGGTCCTGTGTCACCTGAACAGATTCTTCAGGTCTTACTTGGGAACAAATATGAACTCCTTTCCAGCTTACCTTTAAATTGTCTTTATGGAAATGATTGTCTGGAGAAGTCCTTTCCTGTCTCAGTATTGTGTATTACAGGAAAATAATGATAAAAATGAATCTCTTGTTCAGATCACCCCTTTTGATTCTTTAGTTCTGAGTACCGCTCCTTTGTGCATTATCATTTACACATGCAAAACGATATCTCTAGGGAACCTGTAATTTTCTGTTAAGTCTAGATTCTTTCAGTTGCTGTAGTTGCAGCATCTCAAACGGATAGAGCTCTGTGTGGTAAATGTTCAAAGCTAGTATCTGGGTGACATTGACTAATCCCATTATTTTGTGAAAGGATCTGTGTATTTCTCCCAAATATCACATTGAAAATTGACCCCTTTGAGTCATACTTATACCAATATTATAGCTTTGTTCTTTTCAATTCAGATTAAAAGGCTAATTTTGGATGAGGTGACCTGAAAGAGTAATGATTATTCATTTGACTCAAATACATTTTAAGCAGGTTTCATCTTGCAACTCAGATTTGAATTTGGGTTATTTATAGCTAATACAAAGCCATCATCATACTGTGATACTTAGAGGGAATTTATTTCACTGCCTCTGCTAATAAAATGTTTATTAAGAAATAGTTTCATGTGGGAGTGGGGGAGAGTGGTGTATTATTAGTATAAATTCATAATCAAAGCTTCTGGTTTTTTTTAAAGAACCATCGTATATTATAGTTTATGCAGTACAGCATGTATATCTTTCCCTTCAAAAATATTTTTTCCCCATGAGAGCTTTAAGACAAAGAAAAATAAATTACAACTGATAAAAAATACAACGGCTCCAGAACCAATAATAGTGTATAAAGCAGTGGTCTCTCATTTTGATGTCTTCTATTTCTCTACATTTGTCATTGTAGTAATTTTCCTTATCTTTGTGCACTAGCCATTGTACTATTGTGTTCATGTTTCTTAGTTTATTCCTATCTCCTTTTTGTTTTGTTTCTCTTCTTTCCTTTATTGCTTGTAGCATTTTATTTGTCAACCATGGTTTCTTCACTTTCCTTTTGTCTATTGGAAATGTCTTTATGCATTCTTCTTTTATTATGTCCCTGGCTTCAGACCAAAGCTCTTCTGGTTCATGATCTTTTATACTTAGTATTGCAAATCTGTTCCTTATATTGTCAATGAATTCTGTAGAAATGTTATTTAAATCATATTTTGGTATGATGACTGGTTTTGTTCTCTTCTTGAGTTTTACTTTTACTTTTGAAATGAGTAGTTTGTGATCTGTGCCACAAATGGCACCTGGTCTAGTCTTGGCCACCAGTATGGAGCTTTGCCATCTTTTACTTCCAATTACATAATCTATTCGAGTTTTGTGTTGGCCACTTGGTGATGTCCATGTGTATAACCTTTTCTCTGTTTGTATGAAAAATGTGTTTGCAATGAATAGGTGGTTGGCTTCACAAAAATCTATTAGACGCTTACCTTCTTCATTCCTTTTGCCTAGTCCAAATCTGCCTACCATTCTTGATTCTTCTTTACTTCCAACCTTTGCATTCCAATCTCCAGTGATCAGCTTGACATCATGTGTTAGTGTGTGGTCAATTTCCTCCTGTGCTCCTTCGTGAGATCTATCACTTTCTTCGTGTTCTGCCTCAGTGGTTGGTGAATATACTAGAATAATTGTGATATTCATAGGTTTCCTGTGGAGCCTTATTGAGATGATTCAGTTTGATTTTCCTTGTATTCTCTGACTGCTTTTGCAACATCTTTTCTTAGTATAAAAGCCTCATTTCTTCTTTTCTTTTCATTTCATGAGTAGATCACTGTGTGGTTATCTCATTCAAAGTGGCCCATTCCTGTCAATTTTAGCTCACTCACCCCCAGTACAGCATTTCCATTTTCACTATGTCTAGCTTCCCTTAGTTCATGCTTCTCACATTCCATGTCCCTATTTTATGTGTTCTGCTGCTCCTGATGGACTTTGTCTTTCTGAGAGTGTTTCCTGCTTGCTTTGTTATTTTCACTGCCCTTAGTTGCTCTTGCAAGTGTGTTTTTCTTTAATTTCTATCTATCTCTCTGTTAGTGCTCTTGTCCTGCCTTTGTGACACTTTTGATGTCTCCTCAGAGGGTTTTCTAGCGGGGGGGGGGGGGGGGGGAGGTTGTAAAGGGAAAGTTCAAACCAAGGACTGAGATGCTCTACGACAATAAAAATAACATAATTCAAGACCAGGAAAGAATAAAAAGATGTTGGATGCAATATACAGAAAAACTATACAAAGAGATGACAAAATGAAGGACACATGGAGCGAAGAACCATATGAAG
>CM034701.1:223434990-223448204 GCA_020142125.1 Phrynosoma platyrhinos | reverse complement strand
ACAATCTGAGACATGCTGATGACACCATAATACTAGCAGAAAACCTCATATACCTGGAACACCTACTAAGGAAGAGCAAAGAAGAAAGTGCAAAGGCAGGCTTACTGTTGAACATAAAGAAAACAAAAATAATGACCACAGAGAACTTACACATGTTCAAATTAGACAATGAGGAAATAGAAATAGTAAAAGAGTTCTCGTGTCTGGGATCAAATATTGTTCAGAATGGGGACTGCAGCCAGGAAATCAGGAGAAGATTAAGAATGGGGAGGGCGGCTATGAAAGAATTAGAAAAAATCCCAAAATGCAAAGACAAAAGTCAGAATCATACAAGGCTTCATATTCCCTGTTACCATGTATGGATGTGAGAGCTGGACAGTCAAGAAAGAAGATAGGAGGACAATCAACTCCTTTGAGATGTGGTGCTGGAGAAGAGTGCTGAGGATCCCATGGACAGCCAAAAGGACAAACAAATGGGTCCTAGAGCAGATCAAGCCAGAGATATCCCTAGAAGCCAAGATGACAAGACTTAGACTGTCGTACTTTGGATCCATCATGAGAACGCATGAATGGCTGGAAAAGACAATAATGTTAGAAAAGGTGGAGAGAAGTAGAAAGAGAGGAAGGCGACATGCTAGATGGATGGACTTTATTAAAGAGACCACAAATAAGAGTTTGCAGGAGTTGGGCAGAGCAATAGAGGACAGGGGATGTCTCATCCATAGGGTCACCATGGGTTGAGACTTACATGAAGGCAGTTAACAGAAACAACAAACAGCAGTCGAAAACCTGGTTTTTGACTGCTTTATACACTATGTATTATTGGTTCTGGAGCCGTTGTATTTTTATCAGTTGTAACTTGTTTTTCTTTGTGTTAAAGCTCTCCTGGACAAAAAAATCGATACTGAGAAGATAAGATGGGTGTCAGGTGAATAGCACCTGTGGAGAATATTCTGCATCTGGGCACCATCACTGAGAAGGCTGCTGGCCCTGTTGCTGCCCACTTGAGCACAGTGTGGGAGGCTAAGATCACTTTCTACAAAGCTGTCTTTTGTCTGGGATTAATGTGTGAAGATGTAAAAAACCCCTCAAACAAAAAGAATTGTTTTGTAGTAAACCCAAATATATGATTACTTCACCCAATTTTCATTAAAAAATTAAATTGGTGCTGGTATCTGTTCTTGATATCCTGACAAAAAAGCTGAGGCAGGCAATGAGTTTATGTTGTATCTGTTTGTAAGAAAAGGAAGCTGTATTGTGAGTATAGATGCATTTTCTGTAATGAAGATATTCCACCTGACTGTGGGAATCACTGTCCAGATCATTTCTATAATTTGGTTTTCCTCAAGTCTTCCATCTTATTTCCCCATTATATTTCATCTGCAGTGGTAAAAGGAATGAAGCTTAAAGCAAAGTGAGTTTCAGGTTGTTTGATTGTATGTTGCAGTTCTTCTAATGTGAGGCCACAGCTGTGAGAATTACAAAACATATATTTATAACCCTACATAAGTTTGAATGAGAATAGACATGGTGTAGTGGTTTGAGCATTGAACTACGACTCTGGAGATCAGGGTTGGAATCCCTGCTTAGCCATGGACACCTACTGGGTGACCTTGGGAGAGCCATACACTCACAGCCCCAGAAGATCTCATGCTTAGAAACTTCTTGAAGGCACATGACAATGACAACAACAACATAGGATTGATTAATGGTCACTATCCTTTAGCTAAAATCTCTCTGGGGTGGGAGAGGATGGTTGCTTTATTTAACCACTTATTAATGAAGCAGTCTGTTGCACTGCATGGTGTAGAAATCATCATATTTCTCTAATAATGAATCATAATTGTATGACTTGACTAGATGTTAAATGATCACTTGTTAAATCTGGAATTACTTTTGTTCAAATAGCCCTGCTGGTTCAGAGGCCTGCCTAGTTCAGCATTCTGTGCAAATGCTTGCCAGCCAGGTGCCTAGGAAAGCTCATAAGCGGGAAATGAGCGCAACAGCACCATTCCTCTTGTGTTTCTGGGCAGCTGATACACAGAGTCATACTCTTTCTGGCATTGGAGGGAATCTATATCCACCATGACGTGTAGCTGTTGACTGCAATCTGACATTGTGAATTGGTTTGACAAATGCGGTGAAGTGCTTTTTTATTATTAATTTTGATGGAAAATGTCTGAACAGATCAAAGTGCTATCACAGACAATTTGCTCATTATATCAGCTAATTGATTGCTTAACAATAGGAGGTAAGCTCAAAGGTAGAAACCTTTTCATATTTACTGTAATTTAAAAGGATCATGCAAACTGAAAATTGGACAATCTTGATTGTAGGAAAACAACGACCGTGATTTCTGAAATGAAACTGGTGTTTAATAAAAGGCAATGGTTCTCAAGCTTTGGTCCTCCAGATGTTTTGAACTTGAAACATCGGGGAGTTCTGACTTTCAGTCGTGCCAGCTGGGGTTTCTGGGAACTGTAGTGCAAAACATCTTGATAACCAATGGCTGAGAGCCACTGATTTAAAATGAGTAATACACAAACATACTGACCATAACCTAGAATGTCTGCAATTTTCACAATATGAGTTTCTGGCTCACTGAAAGTTTTATAATTGTAATTATTATAAATGAAACAATAACATAGCTACCAACATTATACATTATTTTTCCTATATACCTATGAAGCAATTGTATAACACACAGCAACAGTAATGGGTATCTCTGCACAGTTATGCATATAAGTGGAAAATAAGCATTAGATAGATTTTTTTCATTGCAATTATTTAGTTTACATTGTTAAATGTGAAAATTCATCTGATATAGTGAAGTAACAAAAGTAGTGGGAATGAATTTTTTTTTTTTACCAATCAGATGTCCCACAAAGTGCTTCTCAAATTTTAATTGTCCAGATGTTCAAATCCCAGAATTCCTGACCATTGACCAAGTGAGCTGGGAGTTGACATCCAAAACATCTGGAGGACCAGAGTTTGAGAAGCACTAATCTAATACACGATGCTGAAATTGGCCAGATGAAATTCCACAGAGATAAAAATAGCTCAAAAATAAAAATGAATAGATAACTACTATAGCATGGTGGGATTTTTTTCATAGAATCACAGAGTAGGGAGAGACTTCAAGGGCTGTTCAGTCCAACTCCCTGCCATGCAGTAATACAATCATAGCACTCTCTGCAGATGGCCATCCAGCCTCTGTTCAAAAACCTCCAAAGAAGGAGACTCCACCATACTCCGAAGCAACATATTCAAGAAGTTGTTGAACTGCAGATCCCATCATACCTCACTGATGGTTCTGCTAGTTGTGTTTCTGAGAGTTATAGTATATCAACATCTGGAGGGCCAAACAATTCCCACCCCTGGGAATGGGGTATTGTGGAATAATAATAATAATAATAATAATAATAATAATTTCTTACCCACCTCTCCCCATGGATCGAGGTGGCAAACAACAACAATTAACAGATAAACAACACCAATTAAAAGATGTCAGTTAAAATACACATCAATTCAAAATGATAAATACTGTAACATATACACATATTAAAAAGATTCACTTTTAAAATCAATCATTTCAAATTCACAATTTAAAAATCAATTGGATAAGCCTGACACAAGAGACTGGTCTTCAATGTTGTTTAAAATTTGGACAGTGTATTCAGCGATTGGATCACTTTGGGCAGGCCATTCCACAGTCTAGGGGCGACTGAAGAAGAAGTCCTCTTTTCTTTTCAAATACTTTTTCAACTACATGGCAGCAGTATTTGTGAAAAGTATAGTGGTATGTGGCAGTTTCTTCGTATACAGCATGGGAAGTAATATAGGACCGCTCTAGATGAGGCAACTGTGTTAGAAGGTTGCAGTATTTATTGCTGTAGCTCTTGAGGGTTTTTAAAATAACCAGACATTTCTATTGTCCCGATTCCCAGCACCAGTTGCAATATTTTATTCCCACCCTCAAACGGGTTTCTTTTTAAATCTAAGACATAGATTTTTTAAATCTAAGACATAGATTAAAAAGGCTCTTTTTCTTCTCCGCTTTTTTTCTTTTCTTTATATTGTGCTTAGAGTTGTATTGCAGCAGTACGGCACTGAAATGTCATTTTTGCACCATAGCACATAATTATAAAAAAATTACAAAAGAAGGGAGGACATATTTTGCTCTTCAGACCATAGGCTCACTCAGCAAGCCATGCCACTGTTTTTTGTTTTTTTTAAAACACCTTTGGATGAAGCCTCATGCAAAATCAAGAAGTCAAAATAAACAGCCTTTCTCTAAAGAATGGAATGAGCAGACATGGATGCAACAACAAACAGTAAAACCATGCAAAACCTAAAGTACTCTGTTGTAAGAACTCATGCTTCTTTAGATCAGATTGGAAGAGCCCATAGATACCCCTAGACCCATCAGTTCTACAAAATGCTGTAAATAAAAATTAAAAGCACACACGGTGTTATTCTCTGTTTCATTTACACTCCTTAGAATGTTGCTATATGAAGTTTCATTTCACACATTTGATAATTAAATGGATGAAAATGAGGTTTGACAATAGATCTTGTAAGCGCACACCCATTTTATTTTTAATTGAATGGCATTTGCAGATTTTTTTTTTAAAAAATACTTCGTGCCATGGCTTTGCATGCCAACGTGTGATGTTTTTCATCAACAGTTCTGTGATATTTCTAGCCTGCTTTCAAATTACTTGTCAGCCTCTCTCAGTCATTTGAAATATCTTTACAAAGTACTGTTGAGCCTTCTAATACTGATTATCTGAGGGATTTTGCCTTTCCCTGTTGTCATATTGAAGCATTAATTTGCACTAATAATTAATCCTTTACCCTTGCCCTGGTGTTTGGGGAAAATAAGAATTAGGCAGAGTGATTACAAGATTTATAGTTGTATATGTTGATCTACTGGATGATGGTGGTGATGATGATTTCTCTGGTTGTCCATCCCCCCTCTTTATTTACATCCCAGCTTTTTCCTAGCCTGGGACTCAAGGCGGCTTACCAAACTTAAAACAGATGCTGTTAAAAGAATCATTGTGCAAAAGTTTAAACTACATTTAAATTATCAGTAACATTGTCAGCATGGCATAGTGGTTTAAGTGTTGGACTAGGACTCTAGAGACCTAGGTTCAAATCCCCGCTCGGACATGGAAACCCACTGAGTGATCTTGGGCAAGTCGCACACTTTCAACCTCAGAGGAATGCAAAAGCAACCCCCCCCAAACAAATCTTCCTAAGAAAACCCTCATGATAGGGTCACCTTAGAGTTGCCATAAATCAGACTTGGCTCGAAGGCACACAAATAACAATAGCAACAAAACCAAATAATTTAAATAAATAACATCAAATATAAACAAAATATCACATGAAATGCCATGCTTCTTGCAGCATAAAAAGGAGAAAGGGATTGGGGAAGGGAGAAGGAATGTAGCAACACCTTTAAGACTAAATGGTTTTTATTTTAGCATGAGCGTTTGTGGATATAAACTCACTTCTTCAGATGCTGTGTGATTGCCAGGCCTCAGGAAATACAGCCTGTTTACATAGATGTGGGAGTGTGAGTGGGATGGAGTGTAGTAGGATCCTGAAAGAGGCAAATAAAGACACTTACCCTAAATTTTCAAGGGTTGCTTAAGGTGATACAGGTCTTTCAGATCTTTACTATGGTCAGTTAGTGTTGATGTGTGAAAGCAAATCTACTTACCAAAATTCAGTTTCCTTGGGTTCAAAACTTTCTCAGAGAAGATTCCTTTGTAACATGTACAGTCATCTCTCCATATCCAAAGGTTCTGCATCCATAGATTCAACCATACACAGCTTGAATTTTTTTTAATAAAATCCAAGAAGCAAATCTTGATTCCCTCCCTTTGATATAAAGGACACCATTTTACTACACCATTGTACATAATGAGCATCTGTGGGTTTTGATATCCACAAGGAGCAGATATCAAGAGCCCACTTGTACAGTAGCAAGGACTCATGTATAATACATGTAGTGTGCCATGAAAACATTGTCTTTGTTAATTCCTCTGCAAATGGATTGGAGTTTGTGAACATAATTCAATCCAGCTGTTTCTCTTACTTGCCTTTGTAGTTTCCTTGTTCAAGGATTGCAATCTTTAAATCCAGTACTGTTATGTTCTAGGAGATTGAAATGTTCTGGAACTTTTTTTTTTTTTTTTGGTATTGCCACTTCTAGTATTCAGACAAGGAAGAATGAGAGACCTGTTTCACAAGATCAGTAAACTCAAAGGGAAATTCAAACCAAGAATGGGGATGCTGTATAATCAGAAGAGGAACATACTTAATGATCACAAGATGATATAAAAAGATGGTGGAAGCAACAAACAGAAGAGCTATATAAAAGACAAAAAATGAATGGAATGAAGAACCTTGTGAAGACAAACCCCAGATTTTGGAATGTGAGTGTCAGAAAAACTGGAAAGAATAAATCACCAGGAACAGATGATATTCCAATTGAACTGCTACAAATCACACAAACAGAATCAACTCCAATGTTAATCAAAATATGCCAACAAATATGGAAAACAAAACAGTAGACAACAGACTGGAAATGATCAATATACATCTGCATCCACAGAAAAGGAGACACAAAAGATTGCAGCAGTTATAGGGCCATAGCATTAATTTGCCATGCAAACAAAAATATACAGCATAGAGTCCTATCATATAGGGAGAGAGAATTGCCAGATGTCCACGTGGGGTGCTAGAAAGGAAGAGGCACTAGAGATCACATTGTAAACATACAGTGGATAATGGAGTGAACCAAAGAATTCCAGAAGAAAATTAGCATGTGTTTCATAGACCATAGTAAAGCCTTTGAGTGCATATATCATGAAAAGCTATGGAATGCTCTTAAAGAAATGGGAGTGCCACTACATCTGATAGTCCTACATCTGATGAGGAGTACAAGAGGCTATTGGAAGAATAGAATATGGAGAAACAGAATGGCTCACAATTGGCAATGGGGTCAGGCAAGGCTGCATCCTTTCATCCTATCTGTTCAACTTGTATGCAGAAAATATCATACAAAGAGCAGAAGATGGGGGAGTGAAGATCAGAGGAAAGAATATCAACAACTTAAGATATGCAGATGACACCATACTACTAGCAGAAAACATCACAGACTTGGAACAATCACTAAAGAAAGTCAAAGAAGAAATTGCAAAAGCAGGCGTAGTGTTCATGAAAACAAAAATAGTGACCACAGAAGATTTACATAAACTGAACCTAGATAAAGAGGAAATCAAGAGAAGAGTGCTGAGGATCCCATGGATAGCTAAAAAGACAAGCAAATGGGTCCTAGAGCAGATCAGGCCAGAACTCTCCCTGAAGCCAAGATTAAATTGAGGCTGTCATACTTTGGTCATATAATGAGAAGGCAGGACTCAGAAAAGACAGTGATATTGAGGAAGGTGGAGGGAAGTAGAAAGAGAGGAAGATTGCATGCCAGATGGATAGACACAGTTATGGAGACCATGGATGGGTCTCAGTCTGCAGGATCTGTGTAGGGAGGTAGAGGATAGAGGACTTGGAGACATCTCATTCACAGAGTAACCATGAGTCGGGATTGACTTGAAGGCAACAACAACAAAAAATGTTCATTTATCCTCTTGCACAGAGGCTGTCCAATTTGTCCAATGTGGAGTGCAGAGGGGCATTAGTGGCATAGGAAGGCATATATCACTTTGGAGGAAGAACAAGAGAATCTACCTCTGTGATGTTGTGTGTGGTATTATTGATACCTGTAGTATTGCTCCCAGAGTAGATGTAGGAACAGAATTGGCATCTGGGTTTGTGTCAGGGTCTTGCCCCTGTATTACCATCTGTATTATGCATCTTGTTGTGAGTTAGTAGTTATTTAAGATGCGGAGGCTGTCTGTAGTTAATAAAGGTCTGCCCACCATAGGAGAGGACTGCATTATTCTCCAGCATTGGCTGTAGTTCATTGATAATTTGAGCGGTCTCAGCTAGGGACTATAAGTGACCATGAGGGATGTTCTGTCATTTTGTATTGCTGGTTTGTCCTGTAGTAAATAGTTCCTGGGAACTAATCTTGCCATATTACTTTATTTCTTCACCTCTTTAGATGGCCATTGTAGTTTGAGAAATGCCTGTTGTAAATCCAGCAGTTTGAGTCTCTATCTTGTGGGTCTGTGCAGCTGTGGTTATATCAGAGGGAGGGCTTGACTGTAAACAACAGATTTAGTAGTATGTTCTGGGTGGAACTGGAAGCATATAAGAATGTGAAGCAATCAGTGGGCTTTGGTGCTTAGAGGTCCATTGTATAGTTGCACAGAGGTATCAAGAAGGTGAATTTGTTTGGGAATTGTTCCTGGCCCAGGCTGAAGTTGTTGAAAACCTGGTTATTTTTTTTTCCAAATGATTGCTTTCCACAAGTCCAAATAATAAAAAAGTCATCAAGATATTGTAGGTAGAGAAGTTTCTGAGTGTATATTCTGAGAAAGCATTGTTTTATGTCAGCCATGAAGATGTTTGCATATGGTGCCATACAAATGTGCCCCTTGGTAAGATACTTTACAAAGTGGCAGAATTTGGTGGCTAGGTCTGCTGTAGCCTCATTCAGGTTGGCATTTTTGTTGGCTTGCAGTCCATCCTGGTGTGGGATGTTGGAGTATAGGGATTCCATGTCCTTAGTGGCTAGGGTCGTGTTCTCTGGGAGATTATGGATGGACTATATTTTCCTTAGAAAATTAGTTGTATCCTTCATGTAGCTTGGAGTGTTGATGGCATATTGTCTGAGAGCTGGGTACATCTATATGTGCCAATAGTAAGGGTGCTAATGCTTGAGACAACATCTTCTTGGATTGCTTTCCTTTTGTATTTTAGGTAATAGATAGAAGATACCTGGTTTGGGCTCCTGGGGTATGTCCATTTCAATTCTGTACATGGGTGGCACATTCTCATAATGTTTTTCATTAAGTATTTTCTGGGCAATTTACTTTAAAAAGATGTAAAACTATATATGAGAGATAACACAGAAACAATTTTGTAAATGACACAAAACCCTGTAGGACCCTGGAGCCTTGGAGATATTTTTCACATGATATTGGACTAGTTTGAGAAGGCAGTGCTTCCATGCCTCCCACAAGGTTGTCTATGTTCTGGAAATTGCGCTCAAGCTTATTCACATCAGAGTTAGAAATTTCCATTAGTTACCTAATTGCATTGAGATAAGATCCACTGTCAGAAATGTTTTTGTTATAAGAAATATATATGTTCGAGCTTTGTAGAACACCATAGTCATGTAGAACACTGTACATTTAAACTATGTGGAACATTTCCTCATTGGTGCAAGAGAGACGTATAGGTTTCTTGAAGTTGTGCAGATTTATTTGCAAGCAAATAATCTTTGCCAAATAGCAAAATTTAATTTGCAATGGAATCCTAAACAAGTTTATTGAGATGTTTGTCTTTCTTAATTCAGTACACCTTGTTTTGTACCATTTCCTGTACTAAGGACTGAAGCTTTACACTGGTTACAACTTTACATTAAAGGTGCATAACTTACTGAATATTTATGTTGTCATTTTCTTAAACATCTTTAAGACCACCATCTTCCCAATATGAAAAAGTGGCTCCAACCTCTTACTTTTTCATTCAGACATGTAACAACTCTTGAGTGTAAACATCCCCATTTCAACATGTGTGCTGATTTATAAGGGAGTCAAGAAGAATATGCACTTTGCCACAAATGGGAAATCCCAGAACACTAAGCGTTTTAGGACAAAAGAAAAAGAGATATAGGGACTTAATGCAAGAAGATAAGGAGTAGAATATGCTTGCTTCTGTTTATGTTAAAACTTAATGTTGGTTTTTAATATGGTTTTATATTGAATTTTTCCATCACTAGTAATCCTTTAAACCAAAGGTCTGGGTGGAAATATTAAAATAACATCAATAACAACAATTATTAATTTAAAATAAAGAGGAAAGATGCATTCCAGACCAATTTTTCAAACTACTGTTTTTACATTAAGCCTTTGTGCCTTGACGTTTCCCTGTAATCTGCCCAGAGTGAAAGGGCAAAGGGGCACATTTACTGCAGGAAAAAGTATAAAATTGTGTGACATGGCAATTTGCTGACTTTCTTTGGATGAACCCAGACAAAGCTTGCATCTCTCTGTGTTTAGTCTCTGTGACACTGCCCTTTATTACAGTTTGATCAGTTTTTGGGGTCACTGGAAGGCATTCATGAGGTATTTGTGATGTCAAAAGCACATGAATGTATTTTCCAATTTATCTTAATTACGTGTCTCACCCACATATTTAATTTGTCTCTGTTTATATTCAGAAGCTTTTAAAAACACAGTACTCATATCTTTCTCAAATAAGTGGATGCAATTGGAGCCAAAAACTGCTAGCTTCTTTAAAGCTGAGAAGACCTCTTAAAAGATGCATTTTGCTTCTGTCTTAAAATGTATTTCTCTAAAAGGCTGCATCAGTTTCCAGGAAGGAGCTTTTCAGTGCAATCCCATATACTCATACCTGGAAGTAACTCCCATTGGATTGGTTGGTTTTATTTTTTTTAGTAGCTTTTTTAAAGATGGCAGTATTAGTTTTCTAATTTTTTATTGGAAAGCATGCAAAATGATAAAGGTAATGACAAGTACATCCTTTTCCTCTTGGAAATATGTTGACTTTTTTCATGCTGTACTGCCTTAGTCACATCTATTTTATAATGTTAATAGGTGTTGGGCAGTGGAGTGGCTGGATAATTCAGTAACATTTCATACAGCAGGAGCTTGTGTAGTTGCTGAGATATGTGTAAAGATTTCATTATGCAAATTCCATGCAATAGCA
This sequence comes from Phrynosoma platyrhinos, assembly GCA_020142125.1. NCBI lineage: Eukaryota > Metazoa > Chordata > Lepidosauria > Squamata > Phrynosomatidae > Phrynosoma > Phrynosoma platyrhinos. The sequence continues at coordinate 223,437,332 of CM034701.1, read as the reverse complement.
GAGCCCATGGAGTGGTGAGCCAATTTTATCAATTGTGACATCCATGTGGTGCCATTATTTTTAACAATGCAATGACACATCTGCTACAACATGTGAAGCATCCTTGCATTAGGCTTTCATAATAATAATAATAATAATAATAATAATAATAATAATAATAATAATAATAATAATAATTTTTATTTATAGCCTGCCTCTCTCTGTGGATCGAGGCGGGTAACAACAATTAGGAATAACAATAAAATACAATATACAATTAAAACCAGATTTCTAAATAACCTTTACCCCAACCCCCCTCCCAATCATAAAAAGGAAAAGAAGCAAACTAAAAACAATAACAATATAAAATGAATAGCAATATAGCTTTCATGGAAATGGTGAGAAACTGGCCAAGGTTTATATACTAGAGATAGCACATAGGAATGAAAGTTGCTTAGGTGGGGAGGGGTTAGTCTGCCTTTTTTAATTCTTATGCAGTGATGTGAGAACCAACTTAAAAAGTTTATTCTACCCTGTTAAACTAGAATGTTGAAGCTTGGAAACCAATACAGTATTTTGCAGTTCCATTTTAAGTTAAGTATCTTAAGCTTTAGTTATATGTGACCTTTAAATGCTCAGTCTGTAACATGTTCATGCGTGAGACAAAGAACAAGATGTCCCATCCCCTGCCCCATGTTAAATATAATTTCAACACTGATGATGGGACTGTATGCACCTGAAGGCAGCTGGGTAATACAAAGGAGGTTCGGGAATGGATGATACACCTGCCCTATTCAGTCCTGCAGCTTTCTAGCCCAGCTTCTACTTCTTTACTCTATGTAATGTTGGGGATCCCCCTGTCTGTAACAGCATATAATGGTTGCCCTTTACTTGTTACCCTCTCTCCATGCTAGCTTTTGTTTGTGTTACTTGAGAAAACAGCAGATAATTTGTTTGAAATGATTTATGATAGTTTTTCCAGGTATACCATCTTTAAAATTTCAAATTGAAAATACTGATGATAGCTTTGTTTCCAAATAATTCCATTGGTTTGCATTAAATAATTCTCATAATGTTGAAAACAAGATTTTAACAAATAGATTTTTTTTGAATAATGGATTGAATGGATTGCTCATGGCCATTCAATCTTTTGATCTCCTCTGAGGTTTGAACTCAAGTCTTGAAAAATCCAATTACCACATGTGGTTGAAGGAAAATTATATGTATAATTGATAATATTTTGTCTTCAGTATCCTTACAGTCCTTTCTTTAAACTGATTACGATTATTTAATAATAATAATAATAATAATAATAATAATAATAATGATGATGATGATGCATTTATTTATACCCCGCCCCTCTGTCAAACAATTGGGGCAGCTTACAACAACAATTAAAATTACAGAAGAAATACAGACTAACCCCCCCCAAGACTCCACCCACCCCCATTAAAACAGTATTAAACTAGATATCACCACTTAAAAACAAGATAAAATGAAATACTTGAAGGGACTATACGCAAACAAAGGCAATGGCGAGCCAAAAACTAAGAGATGGAGACGCACAGCTCCTGAGGCTGGGATCTAATCAGGAAAGGCCTGCCGAAAGAGATCTGTCTTCACAGCCTTTTTAAAGCTGCATAAACTCGTAATCTGACAGATCTCGTCCGGCAGGCTATTCCATAACTTGGGGGCGATTACCAAAAATGCCCTCTGGGAGGTTGCAAACAGTCTTGCTTTTACTGGCTGGAGCAAATTCCTCCCAGAGGACTGGCATTCGCAGGGAGGAGGCGGTCCCGAAGGTAGGTTGGACCCAAGCCATTTAGGGCTTTAAAGGTAATAACCAACACCTTATACTGGGCCCAGAAACTAATAGGCAGCCAGTGGAGAGATTTTAATACTGGAGTTATGTGGTCTCTCCTGGATGTTCCCGAGACCACTCTGGCTCCATATTTTGTACCAACTGAAGTTTCTGGACCAAGCATGAGGGTAGCACCATGTAGAACGCATTATAGAAATCCAGACAGGAGGTTACCAGTTGAAGTTGGCATCAACTGTCCACTTCATTACTTTTAGTCACTTTTGAAGCACTGGAAATCAACTAGTTAAGGGGGGGGGGACCGAATTGTTTTAAATTGCTGTAAGGTCTTCAGTGGTTGAAGTCCTGAACCATTGTCCTCCCTTTATTTGCATAACCTACACATAATGCTAGCAACTCATAAATAGGGTAGCATTTTTACTTTCTGCAAGGGAGAAAGGAGGCACAGCAGTATATTTCTTGTGCTTAAAAATAAGAAGAGTGCCAGTCCTGGAAATCAAGCATGTTTTAATAATAATAATAATAATAATAATAATAATAATAA
>CM034701.1:223421085-223434890 GCA_020142125.1 Phrynosoma platyrhinos | reverse complement strand
CAAATATTGTTGTATTCATTTTTCTGAAAGTACAGATTGAGTATTCTTTATTTGGAATTCCAAAATCTAAAATACTGCAAAATCCCAAATTGTCCACATGTGTGACTAAGTAGTGACACCTTCGCTTTCTGATGATTCAGTGTACACCAACTTTGTTTCATGCATAAAATAATTAAAAAATATTATATATCAAATTAACTTCAGGCTATGTGTATAAGATGTATACAAAACCAAAATAAGTTGCATGTTTAGACTTGGGTCCCATCTCCAAGATATCTCATTATGTACATTCGTCCATCCGCATTTGTGGCTTTGACTTTTGTGGTTTTGATTATTCATGGATTTTATTAATATGTTCTCTCTAGGAATATCTAAGTCCTCCAGTGGAACTCTATGGTCAACTTTAACCAAAAGTTATTCTGACTGACCTAGAGATTCCTAGAGAAAACACTCCACTAGACATTTGTAGGTTGTTGCTGTTGTTAACTGCCTTCATGTTGGTCTTGACCTATGGAGACCCTATGGGTGAGACATCTCCAGGCCCCCGGTCCTCTACTGCTCTGCCCAGTTCCTGCAAACGCATATTTGTGGTCTCTTTATAAAGTCCATCCATCTAGCATGTGGCCTTCCTCTTTTTCTACTTCCCCCCACCTTTCCTAACATTATTGTCTTTTCCAACTATTCATGCCTTCTCATGATGTGTCCAAAGTTCGATAGGCTAAGTCTTGTCATTTTGGCTTCTAGGGATATCTCTGCCTTGATCTGCTCTAGGACACATTTGTTTGTCCTTTTGGCTGTCCATGGAATCCTCAGCACTCTTTTCCAGCACCACATCTCAAATGCATTGATTTTCTTCCTATCTTCTTTCTTAACTGTCCAGCTCACATCCATATATAGTAATAGGGAATACAATGGCTTGTATGTTTCTGACTTTTGTGCTGAGTTGTATGTCTTTGCATTTTAGGATCTTTTCTCGTTCTTTCATAGCCAGCCTCCCCAGTCTTAATCTTCTCCTGATTTCCTGGCTGCAGTCCCCATTTCTATCAATGTTTGATCCCAGGTATCAGAACCCTTTTACTATTTCTATTTCCTCATTGTCTAATTTGAACATGTGTAAGTTCTCTGTGGTCATTATTTTTGTTTTCTTTGTGTTCAACAGTAAGCTTGTCTTTGGACTTTCTTTTCTCTTCCTTAGTAGCTGTTCCAGGTCTGTGAAGTTCTCGGCTAGTATTATGCTGTCGCCAGCATGTCTCAGATTGTTGACATTTCTTCCTCCATGCCCGAGCCTGCTTTCCTTTCAATATGTTCTACATATAAGTTGAATAGGTAGGGTGATAGAATGCAGCCTTGTCTGACCCCTTTGCCAGCCATTCTGTTTCTCTGAGTTCTGTTCTGACAGTAGCCTCTTGTCCTGAGTACAGATTCCTCATCAGGACTATCAGATGTGTCGGCACTCCCATGTCTTTAAGAATCTTCCATAGCCTTTCATGACCTATGCAGCCAAAGGCTTTGCTATAGTCATTTGTAGTGCCTCCGTCACAATTCTGTGGTCCATGTCTGGCAGATATTGACCACAAAGTTGCACTGGAGGACCTAGAGATTCCAAGTGAGGTGTTCTGTCAGGTAAAAAAGAATAGTGTTTTTGTTATTTGCAGTTTTTCCACATTCACAGGGGCCCTGTGCCCCTAACCCCAGCGAATGTGGAGGGATGAGTGTATATGCAAAACATCTGAAATTTAAAAATACTTCTCATCCTAAGCATTCCTGATAAAGCAGACTCAGCCTGTAACAACTAAAATGTAGTAAGATGTTTATAGTGATGTTCTCATGAGCAGAACATTAAAGCTAGCTGACTATCAATCCATTGTTTTAAGTAATGTGGCTGCCAAATTCTATAAAACCAAAACCCCACAGAAAAAAAAAACAACAGAATAAATAAATAAAAAATAGTTTGCTGCCTCTTCATTAAAAAAAAAATTGCTTGACATACTGTATATATTCATGTATAAGTCTAGAAATTTAGGTCAAAAATTGACCCCCAAAACCTTAGTCGACTTATCCATGGGACAATGTAGGTGCTGTACTTTAACTCCCATGAAAAAGAAAAAGAAAAAAGGAACCATCCCTTGGTGAAAGGCAAGAGTGTCGTCTGCCCTGGAATCACTGAGCCCCCTCTATTTTCTCATCCATCTGGCCTTTAGTAGGAGCACAAACAGTTATGCCTGCTGGAATTATGTAAGTTCTTTGGCATTGTTTTCTTTTGCTTTATCCTTTACATCCTTTGATAGATGCCCCTAGGTTTTACCCTTGACTTATCCATGGGTTATATCAAAATTCATAATTTTGTTCCCAAAATTTGCCCTCAACTTATAACATGAGGTTGACTTATGGTTGTGTTTATATGGTAACTGCCTCAGTATTGTATTGGGGCTGGCTTCATGTAGCATTGTATTGTCTTGTATTGGGGCTGGCTTTATGTAGCATTCCATAGCCACCAAATATTTATGTATGCCAGAAAACCCACACAAGCAAGGGAAAAATCCAATATTTTTTATCCCATTTGTACAAGTCATTGCCCTTTCCTAATATATTGCTGCTTCATTACACCTGGTGATTCTTACACTAGTTCTGCTGATACTTGTTAAATGACAACCCACTTTTTGGAGCAAAGTTAATAGAACTTGATTTATGCCCTGGATGTTGCTGTGAAATTTAATACCACCTTTCCTAGGTGAGTTTGAGGATTAGCCCTAGTCTTTTCACACACTGAACTGGCCATGTCACTCCTGGAAGGGACCTTCCAGCAACTATATTCTACTTCCGCCTCTGCAAGAGTTTGCAGCACTGGGGTCCTGTGCTGGGTCAGTTACAAATAGCAATGACTATGGCCTATGTTCAAGGCTGCTGTAGTCATTCTTGGGCAAGGGTGGGAAAACTCTGACATGTGCCCCACCTGGTCTCCTTAGTTAGGGTCTCCCAACACATGCCACTTGGATAATGTGCTTCCCGCAGCACAGAAGCCAAGCAAGCAGTCTGCCTGTAAAGAAAGAAAGTGCTCTTTTTCATGCCACTTTTTTGTGTTGTGTAGTAGGGTGGGGGAAGTTATACACTGAAGATTTGTCTCAAAAGGTGTTGCTATTTACAGAACATTAGACACCTGTATTTTACTCTTTCCTCAGTAGGAAACTGACTCTAACATACAGTTTTGTCACTGCATTTGTTATAAGATGCACATAATCACACCACCCTTCAAAAATGGTGGTATCCAACTGTGTCCATCAGCCACAGGAATGGATGATGTTGGTGGTGTTAAGACAAATCAGATTCCTGCTGCTGTTCTCTTTTATAACTTTATTGAGCACTGTCTGTAAATCCTCTTGCTTGGAAGTTTCCACACTCTACTGTGCCATACAAAACCCCTGTGGACAAGGAGCTCCTTCTGTTGACTATATCATCAGTTTACCCATGGCCTATTTCTTTTAACTTGGTGCTTAGCCAAACATGTAGCTGTGCTGTTCATTTGCTTTGAGGGAGGGATGCACAAAATGAAAAACAGATTAAAACTAAGTGTCATGGCAGGATATCATTATTACAAGTGGAACAGATCTTTCTTTACCACTCCTGCTCCCAGTCCACCTGTCCGTGATCTGCTCTGGAGGATTAGGAGCCATGCTGGGGCAGATACGGGATGTAGAGGATGCAAGGAGGAGGGAGTACAAGTCCTGTTGCATAAGCAGAGGTCTTTAGTGTAATATTAGAAGATGTCCAAAGACCACTCAGATTAAAATGTATGCAGAGAGTGGCTATATTGCTTGTGAACAGGATAACCATATTGTGTGGAATGGGGAAGCAAGCAAGGATTTAAGTCAGTATCAGCAAATGCAGCTTTTAAAAAAGGGTTTTAACTCTATATAATCCTTGAGCTTGTCTTGTGCTTTTAAGCAATTTCTTTCTGCAATTAGTAAATGTTCATTAATTAGAAGTTGTTTATATGCAGTGTGAATTAAGTGTAAAGGAAGAGGGAAGAATAAGGAATTACTGTAATAGACTGTGTTTTGGGGGTGTACTTGGTTTAATTAGCAGAATTGTGGTGCCAAACCAATAAAGTACTACAAAGACTTGTGAAAAACAGGATGAACTTGGATTTTTTTTTAAATTAAAAGAATGTCTCTTTGTATGCTTAACTCCTTTGTACTGTAGATCAACTGCTCAGTCCTCTCTACTGCATTATTTCTGCAATGTTATTTCTCAACATCTCTGCTTAGCAAGACTAAGCAAGACTTTTGGTGATGGATTGGGCCTGACTGCCGAATTCTGAAATGCAGGAAAAAAATGCAGGAAAGGCAATACCGAAAGATAGTACAAAAGGCAGGTTCTTTTTCACCTTTCCCAGAGTTATACAATCGGCCTCTGCTGGAGTTTGGTTCCAGGATCCCCCATGGATACCAAAATCTGTGAATGCTCAAAGCACATTAAATACAGTGGAATAGTAAAATGGTTTTATAAAATAGCAAATTTAAGGTTTGCTTTCTATAATGCGTGTCTTTCATAGATATCTTCAAGCGGTGGATGCTTGAATCTGTGGATAAAGAATCCATGAATATGAAAGGCAGACTATAGTCTGTTCTTTCCACATTCTCAGTATCCTCACACTTATCTTTCTCATGTCCCCTTACCTTCAGACCGGAGGTAGGAATTGTGTTGTCTTCTACATGTTTCTGAACTACAGTACCCAGCAGACATAGTTAGCATAGCCAATGATGAGGAATGTAGGAGCTTGAATTCAACAGCAACACCATTCTTACCCCTGTTACTAGTGCTTTGTGGAATTCAGGTTGCTTCTGTTTCCTCACCTATGCCAACCTATTGAAAATGCACCACCAAGGTTTCTAATTACCTTATACAGGCAAGGATGAAGGACTTTTGCTTGGCCCTCCTTCACATTTTAATCTCTCAGTCTTTCTCCTTGGCAGCTTGTTGTTCTTGCTCTTCCATTTATGAGACATCCTATGAGGAGCACAAGAGACAAGGCTTCACAGTGATGGTTCTGAAGCTCTTTTATAAAAGTCTGTTTTTAATTGCCATTCATCAGAATTGACATCGTTCCAGTTTTGGCAGGCTGGTAATGTGTAATTTTAAATTACTGCCTGTTTTAATTGTTTAAAATACAATGCTAATTATATTTTTATATAATTTATTTATATTCAGATAGATTAAATAAAGAATCAATTTAATGCCTTTAACTGGAGTATTCCCTTACCTGGTGAGATTTCCAATGTATTGTGGTTATAAAAATGCCCCCTGTCTGCAGGATTTTGTTCCCTTTGTCAGTGGGTATGAAATCAAAGTTATTCCATAGTACTAAAATGTCCATACTACTACTACTACTACTACTACTACTAGTAGTAACAATGATAACAATGACAACAAAAGCAAAACCAGTAACAATAATACATGTCCACATAAGATGGCCTTTTGATTTTCAGTAGCTATCAATCCTTCTTGCTTTGGGGAAAAAAAATACAACTCAACACAACCAGATTTATTGAGACAATTTTTGTTCCAGTTGTTTTTTGTCTGTAAAAAACAGCAGAAAAACAAATGTACAAATATATATATATTTCACTACTATATGGCAAGGGACTGAAAGAAGAAAGGGAGGGTGAATGTCTCCAACTATTCAGGTGATGTCATAAAAATAGGTGTAAAATGTCAACATTTGAAACAAAACAAACATCAACAGCAAAAGCAGCTACAGTTAACATTTTATATCACTGTTGTTAGTTATACCAGTTTTTATGTTCTGCTTGTACTCACTGTAATGGTTCAGCCTTTATGTCTGTTTAAAGGCACTCTAGATATAAATGTAGGATAGAAAGAAGATGTGGGATTTACAGTGTACCTTCAATGCTTCAAAGGCATGCTCCTTTTCAGTATTCCAAACAGCAATCAGTCTCTTCCTTTATGAAACTGTGAGCTTTGGATAGGATGGGGGGCTTGTGTGTGTGTGTATGTCCTTCATTTCAATCCCTCTGTATCCTGCTGGTTGGTTCTGTATTTGGCATTGGAGATTATCACATGAGAGGAAAGCGTCCTCTTCCTGTGTTTAATTCGTGTTTTTAGCACAATTTGGGAACACACACCTCGAACACATATCCTGTCCTCCCATCTGAAAAGAGTAATGGACCTATCATTGGGTATTAATGGGAACTCCTGTTAATACCCAGTGACTGGTCCATTATTGTTTTCAGGCAGGAGAAGGATGGGATGTGGACGCAAGGGCATGATCCCCAATTGCGCTAATAACATGAACATAAGCACAGGAGGAGGAGGATTTCCTCTCCTGTGTGATACTCTGCACTGTTTCCAGACACAGCGCATATTCCACCTCTTTTTCTATTTTGCATCTTTTCTGTCTACAGGGAAATTGCTTTGCAAATTTTCCTTCAATCTATCCTTTCCACTTTCCAGAAATCTTAGTCTGTTTTTCCACATCATGCTGTGTTTTCATTACTTCAGGCTCTCTTTGGCCGTTTTAAAGTCTTGGTTTGGCAGGTAGTGGAAAGAAGTATTAGAACTCTTACTTATTGCATATTTGAATTTATTGATTTATTGATTTGGTTGTGGACAGTACTGTACAATATTTCACTTGTCTTTCCCTCTTCTGTCCTTTCTATAGTATCATCACCCTTCTCTCTCACACAGAAATATTTTTCTATTTTTATTTTTCACAGGATACTCAAAATTCCTAGATAATTCCTAGAGACATCTGAGCCTGGTCTTCAGTGAACTGCTTTCAGATATTTTCCCCATTCCCTTTCCTTCATATTGGATTAACATTAGTTTTATAAAATTATACTTTCACCTAAACAGTCGTAAAGTAATGGTAAAAGTAATACTATAATTCCTTCAAGGAAGTGAGATGGTGTTTGTATCTGTCAGCCTTCTTTCCAGTGGCATCAGTAGAGTTGGCATCACCCAGTACAGTAACTCATGGTGTCACTCCCCCCATTGACCTCCTCCTATACCACACCATGCAGAATCCTCAGTAATGTTTTTTTGTATTAATGTTACACATAACATTCCCATATATCACTGAATGTAATGGCAATAGATGTGACATAAAAAAATGAACAAAATTAAAATTATACAGTACCCCTCCCAATTGGAAAATCAGCAATATTCGATCCCCATTGAAAATAATGGCATACATGGGAGAGTGCCGCCATTTTGTCTCTCCCTGCTTGCCATTCTGCAAGGAGCGAGACTGTAGACTCCACATCCGTGAACGGAGAGGGACGACTGTTCTTTAAGTTACAATATCATAAATGTATTTACAGGTACAGAGTTTCATGCAGTTAATGTGAAAATTTGGTAAGATGTGACAAGAAAAAATTAAAATAATATTTTAAAGAAAAATTTAAATTTAAATTTAAAAATTAAACATATTTTTTAAATAAAAAAACCCTGAGGTCTCTTCTTTATCTTCTCTCTGAGCTTTGTACAACTCACACCATCTCCAACATTTTAATGAACACCACAGCACATTTCTGCCAAAAGGTAGATGTTAGGGGAGCAGTAGTGTCACCTCTCTCTTAAGGTGTCCCCTGGTGCAGTCCACACTCCCCCCCCCCCCACACCCCTAGTAACACCTCTGGTTCTTTCAGTTGGATTCAGGAAGGAATGGTATCTTCCCAATGTGTATTTCCTACAATTTATTTTTCTTCACTACAAGAGTAAAGGTTATATTTGAGCCTTTGTTAGGCAGGAATACACTGGAGGAAGGAACTGAGTAAGAGTAGAAAGGACTTGACTTCTCACCCTGTTCTGTGGCTTTGATTGCTCTCTAGCCAATATAGCTCCTAGCCTTACTCCAGAGAGATGTGAAATTAGATTTAGGGTATTATTGACTTTTCTATTTGTTAACCTCCAACTTCTTGTTTTGCTGAAACAAAACAATGTTTCCACTTTACTGAGCTGGTCTTTATCCTGACTGTGCTGTCAATGCCTAATGATTTTTTTTTTTTTTTTTTAAGAAAAGTGAGCCAGTGTAGAGAAAATTGTTGTTATGCACTGGTAATATTTTGCTATACCAACATAATATACATGGTTGAAAAGTAGTAGTATTGGACATACCTCTTTTCAAAAGTGAAGGAGAAAATGTATTTTGTCTTATACATAGGGTGAAAAACTATTGTTCTAAAGCAAGATGTATTCCCGCCATTTAAACTCTAAAAGGTTTTAACAGCCTTATTTCCATTGTACTCACAATACCCCTTTCTGCATTTCCATCACTGATTTGTTAATCTTTGTTTCTTCTCTTGTGACTTCAGGGGATGTCATATGTCTTCTGGATTGAAACTACTCTCTGTTCTACCTTGTATCTTATACAGTCACTAACACATTGTATTGATTGTGCAAGAAGCTTGTAGAACAAAATCAGACCTGCATGCTCTTGTTTTCTGCTTTGTAAATAAAAAAAACAACAAGTAATTTCTTGTTTTTTTGTGGGTTTTTTCGGGCTGTATGGCCATGTTCTAGAAGAGTTTCTTTCTGACGTTTCGCCAGCATCTGTGGCTAGCATCTTCAGAGAAAAAGATTTCAGATTTTTCTCTGAAGATGCTAGCCACAGATGCTGGCGAAACGTCAGAAAGAAACTCTTCTAGAACATGGCCACACAGCCCGAAAAAACCCACAAAAAATTTTCTTGTTTGTCTGTTTTAAAAACTTTGGATGCCTAACCCATTGAATTACTCATTAGTAACATTTTACTAACATGTTGCTTTTAATTTTTTAAAGCAAAGTACTGTTGGACCTCGCCATCTGCAGGCTTGCCATCTGTGGATTTGAGCATCTGCAGATGGCAAGCGCCATTGTCCAAAATGGTGGTGCGTGCACATGGCTGTGCCACCATTAGGAAAAATGGAATTTGAGGTCCTGCTTTTTTTTAATATATCTGCGTTGGGGGCGTCTGGAACGGATCCCCTGCAGATACAAAGGACTGACTGTAATTACGTACAAATAATCCCAAATGGCCAAAAAATCACCAATTGACCTTCATGTTAAAGTGAAGAATAACATGTCCCAATACTGAATAATGTTGATGCTGTCATGATAATATTTACTATAATAAAATAGATACTCATCACGCATATGTCTCTCTCTCTCTGTGTAAAAAATTGTGTAGCTATTGTTTTTAACAAGTTACTTCCAAGGCAGAGGAAGTAGAGGACATACATAGATGAAGAATACATTTTTTCCTTCTTGTTATCAGATGAGTTTGCTCTCACTAATCTGCATCCCATCCAAATTGGAATGCATGGAGTTCTGAAATTCCCACCACCATTACCTCCAGTAAAATCACACAGATCACTAAACTGATACGGAGAATTCCTCACTCTCAGAGTGGTTGGTTTTATTGTAACACCCACAGGCCTTTCCCTTCTGCAATTTCTTTTGTTTCTTAGATCAAATTAGTATTTTTAACTGTAAATCACATGAGATTTGTAATCTTACCGATTTCTGTCACTGTCCTGTAGCGCTGGAATCATGGAAGCTAGAGATGTGAAAGGCCTGTTAGGCCATCTATCCAATCTCCAGGCAAAATCATCTGTTGCACATTTAATAGCATTTTGTTCACTGTAGTTCTAAATGTCACAAGCAATGGAGTTTCCCATCATTTCCTTTGGAAGACTGTTCTATTGGCTTTGTGGCTTAATAAGTACTAGCCTTGAAGATCTGGTATTCTTCCTTATACGCTATTTTCTTAAAGAAATCCTAACAGAGAGACAGACAGAAAGATGCAGCATTATATACATTATGATTGTTTTTTCAATTTGGCTCAAAAGGAACCTCTTCTTCCTAAAGTTCCTCAGTCTAATTTTAGCACACTTAGAGTAAGTGCCATGGAGGAAGGCTGACACTGCTATGAAAACAAAAAGTTTCTTGTTTCATCCATCCATCCACTCATACAGACCTATGTCTTTTGAAATATTCAAGGTAGCTTAATAATAACAGCATGTGTTTGGATATAAAAAATGATTGGCCTCCCATACATTTACCGTTCATTCAAGTACAGTGGTATTATGTCAAGTACAGACATATTTGCACCATTTCCCCCTTCAGTTTGGTTTTGCTTTGCTTGGTTGGTTCTTTTATTTTGGACAGTTATTTTCAAGTAAAATTTTAAAAGATCGCCCCAAATAGAGGCTGGATCGCCCCAATAGAGGATAGATCGCCCCAAATAGATATTCTGTTAAGCAGAATATCTAAAAAAGAAAAAAAATCATTTGAATGCATTATGTGTTTGCATGAATATCAGTGTCCTCTTTATTATCTCCCAAGCATATGCATTTATAGCCACAATTTTCCCCTTGGGAAAGACTTAGGGCCTTTGCAGACTGCCAGAAATAGTGCACATTAAATTGAGGCACTGCCCTGGCTCAGTGCTAGGGAATCATGGGAACTGTAATTTATTGTGGCACCAGAGCTCTCTGGCAGAGAAGTCTCAATGTCTCAGAAAAAAATACAATTCCCATGACTCCCTAGCACTGAGCCAGGACAGTGCCTCAATTTAATGTGCACTATTTCTGGCAGTCTGCAAAGGCCCTTAGTCACTATTGCATTGAACTATTTGCTTCTATCAAATGTGCAAATGTATGGATAACAAAGATCAAAGCCTGAAAGCCTGCAAAGTGTAATGGCTTTTGTTATAAAAGAAATTACAAAACCTAGGTCTATACGGTATTTCCATTCCACATATGGGTAATTTTAAAGGTACTTTTATTTGTGTGTGTGTGTGTGTGTGAAGGTCAACATTTGTGAAGGTCTGCTAAATTAAAAGCAAAATCACCCACAGAAGCAATGTTCTCCTGTAACCTTGATAAGATTTTCCTTGAAGATGACTGGGAACATAATGTTTCAAAAACCTGTTTGGTGAGCAACTGCAGTACTATGATTCTGACTCTGACTTGGCAGAAGGGCTACCACCCAGAAGGATGTGCTGTGTAATATGCTGTCGGGTGCCATTTGCAGGGCCAAGTCCTCATAGAACACATCCACCATTTTTTCCTATGGGCAGGTTGGCTCTTATGGCATCATTTCACCATTTGTAGGCAGGGAGCAGAAGGGAGACATTTTACATCCCTGATTTACAGTACGCTACACTATTTGCCCTTTGCATTCATTGGATATAGTTTTACTTTTGATCTTTTCTTTCTATCATTTCTTTTGAAGTGTGAAGACTTATGTTATTTTCAAAGCTGCTTGTGTACAAAAATTGCTGGGTTTCCCCCCCTCCCCATCTGCTCTGTCTGTTTGGCTGACCAGCTGTGCCTCTTTCATTGGCAGTGATACTGGATTTGTAGCTAAAGTCTTTGCCAACCTTTGTATACTGACATCTTATGCTGGACAGCTAAACATTGTTGGATAGACAGGTATCATATGCAGTTTGCTTTTATTTCTTTTTGTTTACTTTTGAGTGTCATAAATGCCACATTTTCATTGTTCCCCTTTCCAATGCTTCATTTTTCCTAGTCAGTTTGCCTGATTTAATGAATGTTAATATTGATTGGGCAATCGGCTGCTAATCTTAACGGGTATACAAGCTAGTTCTGAACACTACTGAATCTAAAAATCACTAACATAGTAAGTTAGTCAAATGTGCCAATAAGTTTTGATGTTCTTCTGTTTGTCTACAGAGGACTCATTTTGTAGGGTTTTGAATTAACACTCTAAAAATATTATTATCTACTGTCCATTAAAGTTACTGCCAAAGTGTAACTGCACTGAAGAATAAAATGTTGGCCCATGCTCTTATATGAACATGTAAGGACACACATCCATAATGGACATATAACCCTGCATGTGATGAAGCAAGTTGCAATTCAAAACAAAATGCATACGGAAAAAATTACTTTGCAGAGAAAACCTGTCAGGACAAGCAAATTTGGAAAAGTCATCAAAATTCAGAAGGATCAGCACCTGTCTGTTTTTGGATGAAAGGCCCAGTGATACTGAAGACTCTATGATGAATCACCATGGACCAAAACTAGTATTTTAGTTATGACCGCAAGTGTATCTCTTGATGAGGGCAGTCTTTCAAAGGGCAGGTGGGTCCTCAGGCAATCTGTTGTGTATCCTGGTCTTGAGTTTGGAGCTTTGTATAGAAATACCACAATCTTGTGTACAGGTATGGAGATTTTAATCATGGCATAGAACTGTATAGTCGGACAGTTTTCTCACCACAGGTCTTATGTGCTGGCAATAAGCTGATCCTATTGGATCACTAGGTTGTATTGTTCTGCACTAACTACAATTTCTGGACCAACTGGAAGGACATGAAACACATTGTATTAATTCAATCTTGACATTACCAGCACATGGACCACAGTCTGTGCATAGACCACTGTCAAACAAACTATCTGACAGGAACCTAACAGCTTACAGTATGTTGGTGTCAATTGAGCCTAAATAGAGGGGGCTGGAAAGGGTCAAAAGAAGCCAGGTTGGTTTACTTGTAGCCCTATTTTTATATTAAAATCACACAGGAGAATTTCAAAATCAAAATAGGGTTACAGGATGCTCAATGTGTTTTCTTTTGACACTTATCTCCTCACATTCTTCACTTCAGTTTCCATGGTGATCAATATTCAGTAAGCTCTAAGGCTCAGGTATTTATTTATTTTTGAAAAAAATGTCATTTTCTTTTAATTCAGGAACTTAGGCACTTCTGTATACATGGATGCCCAATGAGTATATAGACTAGGCTACCTTATTTGAAGGTGGCCTGTTTCACTACCAAACATATGGGGACTCATCCAGTGGTGCATGCTGTTAGAGGGTGTGATAGCCTATTCTCCATTTCTTTCTAACGTACAGCTTTGATTGTGCCTCTTGAAAAATGTTATTCTTAGATATAGTGCTTGTTCTTTGCTTCCAGGTCTTTCCTCTATAGTTTCATTATGTTTTATCTGAACTTGTATAGCAATCTTATCCTTAAATGTTTTCTGAAATGTGCTGTGTTTCAGCCAAAATTGTGACTTCTAAAAATCCTTGAACTATAATTTCTCAGTAAAATGACTAACACCCTTTGCTTGTGGATGAAGGAACAATACTGTGTAGGAGAGCAGGAGTGCATTGCCTTTTTTATAATATGAAAAGTACAATGAATTCAAGACGTAATAGAGATATAGGATTACAATGCCTTTTTACCAGAAGAACTTATGCTGGCTGATAATCAGACAACTGCTGACAGAGCAATCCACTTAAAGAAGAACCAAAAGGGGGTGAAGAAAGAGTGAGGTGAAGGCAGAGTTTAGTACAGTTAAATCTCCTCCAGCCTAGAAACGTGGCCACAATGCTGGCAAAAAATTTAGGCAAGGGTGAAGTTAGCACCTAAGTAATGTCTGATATCCCTAGGCTGAGAGGTTTTGATTCAGCAAAGCTTCAGTTGGTTGAGTATTGGCTCAGCCAGCTCTTGGCCCATCTTTGCCAATAAAGATTGTACTCAGAAGGTGCAAAAAGGTTGTCTCAAATGTTAAAATATTAACCAACATTTGGAAAGGTTTTGTTTTCAACTTAGTATAATATGTCTTCTATATAAAATTATTTGTTGTTATTATGTGGCTTTGATTTGTGAGGACTTTATCATAGGGTTTTCCTGGCAAGATTGATTCAGAGCAGTTTGTTATTACCCTCTTCTCAGGCTGAGAGACTATGACTTGTGCAAAGTAACATAGGGCCTTTCCAGACTGCCAGAAATAGTGCAAATTATTATTATTATTATTATTATTATTATTATTATT